>CM053401.1:177743459-177925540 GCA_028644305.1 Xerus rutilus
TGGTGATGGTGATGGTGGTGATGGTGGTGGTGATGGTGGTGGTGGTGATGGTGGTGATGGTGGTGGTGGTGGTGGAGATGGTGATGATGGTGGTGGTGGTGGTGGTGATGGTGGTGGTGATGGTGGTGGTGCAATGGCAGTGAGGTATGGTAATAATAGTGGTCATCTTTCTACTCCATGAAAAGTAGAGTGTGACCACAGAGAGTTGAGTGATCCCATCACTTTTATCCAAGAACAGGAAGTAGTGGACTTAGACTAGAAAGAAAGGTGGGATGCACTAGGCTGAGCAACAAGAGGAGCCCTCACAGAGCCGCAGGGTCAGCAGGCGCACGGCTTGCAGAGGCCATGCCTCTGTGTCATACTGGAAGCCCATTGTTCTTAAGCACCCTGGGGTGGCTTGTGGACAGCCGCAGGCTGGCCCTTCAAGTCAACCAGACTGTGCTTGGTGTCTGTGCTCCAGCCATAGGGAGAAGCTGTCACCAGAGTCTCCTAAGAGGCAGGGGATGAGCTGGGGCTTCTCTCCAGAGCCACATAGCTTGATTTATTGGTTTGGCTCTGGCACACGTTTCTTGAAGTTGACTTGCTGGGGGCTATTTGTCCTGCGTTGTCGCAGCACGCATGCCACTGCAAGGTCTCCTTCCACGCCAGGTGAGACTTCCCAGGCTCCCTGCCGCACATGGCCCTGTGGAAGGGATCTTCCTGGAAACCCTGACACTCAGTAACAGTGTGGGACTTTCTTTTTTTAAAATAATCCAGCTACTCTTTGTTTCAGTGTAGCATACTTTTGGATTCAAAAATAAATATATCTTTTATGGAAAAGAAAATAAAAGAAATTGCACAAAAATTATAACAAGATCCAAAACAAAAACAAAGACACATAAAACTCTCACTTAAATGGTACAGCCAGGTGAAGTGAGTTTCCTATTTATTACAAACATCTAATCACATTGATAATTAGATATTGTTTAAAAAATTCATGTTACTGTTTGGAGCGAGGAAAACGGGGACATCTGTCAGCAGTGACAAAGCAGAACAAACCCAGCACAGGCGGCCAAGGCGGCTCAGGGGGAGGGGCAGCCTAGCCAGCAACGACACCCACCAAGGCAAAGCCCCAAGGGGCCTTCCAGATCCATTCAGATCCATTGAAGCCTGTGCTTTCTATGGGAAGATCCTGCTGTATAGAGGGTGTTTTTTAAAGCTTAGGAAGATACACAGAGTCTTCAGTTTTATTTGGAAAGCTCACTCTCTTTTTTTTTTAAAGAGAGTTTACTCATCTCGGCTTGTGTCAAGAATTCTCTGAGTACCAAATGTGAGCACTGAATGAAATATCTTAGGGAGTGAGCTTCTGTGTGACCTGGTTCCTCTGTCCATGTGGCCAGGGGTCACTTGCCAACTCCAGTTCCTGCTGTGGCTGTCATGTGGGCACCTCATGAGATGACCAGGCAGTCAAGGGGAAGTGGGCATCCAGGGAAGAGAGGAAGGCTGACAAGCTGGCCTCGAGTGCCCAGATGGAGAGGTCAAGCTCCACTGTCCGCACCTCAGGAAAAGCAAGGCAGTGGCGGTGCCCACCCAGCACAGAGGCCCCATGCCATGTGGGGTTGCTGGCCAAGCACCGCAGGTCTCGTGCTTCCCACAGCAGGGGTCTGTCTCTCAGGTCCTGGAGGCTGAGCTGAGCATGTGGGGGTTGCCAAGGGGTCTCTTCAGGGCTGCAGGGAGAATGTGGCCCAGGCACCAGGTTTGGGTGGCTTGCTGTCCATCTTCCCTGCTCCCTGGCCTCCTCACCACCTCATGGCTCTCTCCCTGTGTGCATGCTTGTTTCCAAACTCTCCCTTTATAAGGATGCCACTCATGGATTGGGGAGTGCCCTGCCCCAGGATGAGGCCATCGTCACACATGACACCTGCAACAGCCCCACTCCCAATCAGACCACATTCCAAGTACCGAGGGCACAGGCTTCCACTGAGGACTTCCTGGAGTTACAACCCAGGCAAAGGTCACAGAACCCTACAAAGGCCACTGGAACATGATCCCAGTACTTGCTCCAGTCTACATAGGAAAGCCAGTACCTTGCACCAAAAGTAGCTCAACAAATATCCACTAAATAAAATAATAAGCTCAAACAATACATAATGATATGCCCTTTATCACCTGTTAATGTATCAAGTACATGTTGAGCTTTTATCACAGCTGGCCAGAGTCAGGCACTGGGAACACAGCAGAGAACAAGTGGGCACCTCTGACCCCCAAGCTTTCAGCCAAAGGAGCCAACCACTGTTAAATAAGCCCATACGACAGTGTGTTATCAGGTATGAAGATTTAGGGTATCTTGGAATGGGAACGCCAAATGTTTGGGAAATGTAAATTCTTCCTAACAGTCTATTTTCAACCAAATTCCTAAAATAAAGCATTTCAGGAAAAGATTAAAAATAAACAGCAGAAGTAGAAAATGCTGGAAAAGGCAAGAGGAAAGTGCCATCGGACACCAGCTCACCGGGCGTCACAGTGGGGGAGGTGCTGCCGCAGGGCAGAGCTCCGGGGACCATGGAGGCATCTGTCACCCTGCTGAGGGGACAGTGTGCTTAAGCTGCTTAGGAAGGCCGTTTCAGGCTGTGTACTTTCTAACAATGAAGGTTGTGGTGGCAAAGTTATGAAAACAGAGATCGGGGGAGGGCACACTTGCGCACAGCTCAGCTAGGCACGCGGGCTGGCCGCTGTGTCAGACTCGTGGGGAGTCTGAACCAGTGGAGATGGGATGGTCCAACATTTGAGAACAAGAACAGATAGTCCTTTTTTTTAAATTTGAAATCATCTTTTTAAATTTATTTTTAAAACAGAAGAATGCATTTCAAGTCACAGGACACATATGGAGCACAATTTTCCATCTCTCTGGTTGCAAACAAGATAGAGTCACAGCATTTGTGTCTTCATACATGTACCTAGGGTAGTGTTGTCCATCTCATTCCACCATCTTTGCTACTCCCATTCCCTCTCCCCTCCCCCACCTCCTCCCTGCCCCATCCAAATTTCCTCCATTTCTCCCATGCTCCTCACTCCCACCCCTCTTAGGTATCAGCATCCACTAATCAGAGAGAACATTCGGTCTTTGGTTTTTGGGATTGGCTTACTTACTTAGCATGGTGTTCTCCAATTCCATCCATTTACCTGCCAATGCAGTAATTTTATTCTCTTTTATTGCTGAGTAATATTAGAAGGACATTCTTTCAACAATCTCCATTCTTACATCTAATAAATTCAGTTGCATTAAAATTCAAATGTAAAAAGAACTATCAAAGTATTAGAAGAAAATTTAGCTATACAGTTATAATCTTGCTGAAAGGGGTCATTTTTTATGATACTAGAATTATTAAGTTCAAAATTTGATAGATTTGACAAAAATAAATTAAAACTTTGCACATATATGCACACATACAAAACCATACAAGGTAGAGCACAAATAGGAAATATATTTGCAACATGTATGGCAAAAGGTTAATATTCTTAGCATCCAAATACCTGTGGCATATGTTGTTCAAAAGTTAGGTGATACGTGCAAACATTTATCTTAGAACAGAGGAAATGCTCTCAGCCGATCAATCAAAATCAGTCAAGGAACAAGCTTCAAACCAAATAAGGAAACAATTTTCACTCATCAGATTTGAAAAATTCACAGTGAATGAAACTAAGCAGCTGGCAACCCGCCTGGAGCGTGGTTTTGCTAAGGCTCACATTTATTAAATGCAGGAACTACCCTGTCCACAGACTCGGCCACGAACAAAGACATAGGAGACTGAGTAATGAGACCCTGCTGAGGAACATGGGGTGTCTTGGCCCAAAGGTCGGAGACTAAAGAATTTTCACGGTGAGAAACCCCTTTGCCCACATGCAGCTGGTCTCCATGAGCACACGCCTGCTCCCCGCGTGTCCCGGGAGGGATGAAAGGGCGGTTCTGGGTCTGCTCTGCTTCTCTAGGGACTTCCTCTGGGGCAATCAGATCTCTGAGAGCTCCTCCAGCACTGCCATCTTGAACCTTCCCCAAGACGAAGTCCTTGAAGTCACAGGGCGGCAGGACTCCGGGATTCTCAGGTGTGGCCTTCAACCTGGCCTTGGTGTCTTGCAGGGCTTGTGGGCCGGGCCCACGTGCTCGCTCTGCGCTGCGGGTCATTCCCCAGGCCTCTGCCTGCTTTGAGCACAATGTGCGCTTCTCTTTCTGTTCTCCCAGGGTGGAAGGTGGCGCTATTCATGGGAGATATTTCTTTGAAAAAATAAGTGTGTACAGTTTAAATTTCATTCTAAATAGCACTTTGGGTGTGCCCTGGAGTTTGGCATGTTGTGTTTTGTTCTCATTCATTTCAGTCTTTTCTAAATCCTCTGTGGTTTCTTTCTCTGCCTATTGATTGTACACAAGTGTGCTATTGAGTTTCCACGTATTTGTAAATTTTCCAATTTCCTTGGTTTTGACTTCTGATTTAATTCGCTTGAGGACAGAGAGCCTGCTCTGAGCGACTTCAGGCCTCCTGCGTCTGCTCAATGTGCTCACGCTTCACACAGTCCATGCAGGAGAAGGTCCCACGTAAGAGTGAGGGGAGGCCTGATCTGCCCGCTGCTGGACTTGGGGCTGCTGCACCCTCTGCAGGGGCAGCCAGTTCCCACTGTTCTCAGTCCTCCCAGCCTTCACTTTCCTTCCATCTCACGGGCTTAGCCCCATCAAACTGTCAACTACGGTTGAACTGTCTGTCCAGGGCATCTGTCCTACCTGTCTTTCGTGTGCTTTGGACTCTGTTGTTGGATGCATGTGTATTTGAGGTCGTAATGATGGCTGCAGAGGGGACCTGTTAGCAGCGTCAAAGGCAGTGTTCTCCATCCCGCCCTCACGGTCAGTTTTGCCTGACACTGGCAGGGTCACTCCATCCCTGGCAGGGTCACTCCAGCACTGGCATGGTGACTCCCTTCAGCACTGGCATGGTGACTGTTTTTGTGCCACACAACTGGCCACCATTTTACTCCCAATGATGTTTTAGATTTTTAAATTCAAATTCTCTCTTGTAGGTACCATACATTGAATAGTATTGTTATCCATTTAAATTTTTCTTTTTATTTGGGTTCCAATATTTAGTTCACTTAAACTTAATGTCATTAATGATGGGATTTGCCTCTGCCATGTTGCTACTTAAGTCTTGTGTCTTTTCATCCCTTTGTTCCTCCATTACCACCTCCCCTAGAGCTGAGCAGATATTTCCTAGAGTATTCTTTTAGCTTCCTTATCATTTTTCCACTGCATTTTTTAGTTATTCTCTTAAATGTTTTTCCTGGAGATTATAACGGACATTTCAACTTAAAATACTATATTTTGGATTAATACCAAGTTAACTTCCACAGTCCGGGGAAGCTTCACTCCGACATTGCTGGGCTGTCTTCCAGTTCCTGTCTGCCGTGCCGCCATGCTCACACAGATCGTATCTTTGTTCACCAATGTAAATCCCACCAATGTTGTTTTAGAACTTTTATTTTTCCACTTGTTTTTAAAATTAGATGAGTGAAGAGCCATAAGAGCCATTTATCCTCTTTTACACTAGCTGATCTAGTTAACTCTGGGGCACTCTTGATTTCTTTGGGTGGACTCAAAATACCATCTAATGCCCTTTCTTCTTACCTCAAAGGACTATCTCAGCATTTCTTGTACATAAGCCTGCTCTTGGTGCATTCTTCTCTTCTTTTTTGTTTATCTGGAAATGTGTCAACCCCCAGTCATTTCTGAAGAGCACAGTGGTTGGATACAGGCTTGGCAGTATCCAATCTTTCTTTCATCACTTTGATCCTGGTGTTCCACTGCCTTCTGGCATCCATGGTATCTGATGGGAAGTCAGCATTAGTCTTATAAAGAATTCTGTGTATATGATGAGTCATTTTTCTCTTGTTTTCAAAATTAATTCTTTTTCTTTGACTTTTGACAGTTTGATTACAATGTGTCTACTGTGGATATGTTTGAGTTTCTTAGTTGGAGTTCTTTTGAGCTTCTTGGATGTGCAAAAAATGATTTTTATCAAATTTAAGAAATTTCTTCTTCAGATGCTCATTCTCTTCCCTATGCTCTCTCCTGGGAATCCTGCCATGTGAAAATGTTCATGACAATTCTGCCACGTTGGAGCACATGAGAATGTCAAACAGTCTGTGAGGGTGTGTGGTGTTCCTTCCTTCATCTCACTCCCCATCTACAGACTGGGTAGTTTCAGTAGACTTGTCTTCAAGTTCACAGATTCCTAGTGATGCACAGTCAAGTTTTCATTTCAGTTAATTATTTTTGAACTCTAGAATTTCTATTTGGAGTGTTTTAATGATTTTATTGCTGGTTTTTGTTTGGTAACATGCCATTTTCTTATTTCTTGACTTCTTTATATATAGATATCTTTGAGATTTTTAACATAATTAAGCAGCTGATTTACATATATGCCTAGTAAGTCTAATATCTATGTTCCTCAGGAAGTTTTTATTGAACACTTAAAAAAAACTATGTATACATCACTCATACTTTACCATTATATTTTCTGTTGAAAATTGAGCATTTTAAATAATATAATATGGCACCTCTGGAAATCTGCTTTCTTTCAGTTCCTAAAGCTTCTAGTTAATGTTTCACTAATGATAATGTTTGTTCATTGATTTTCCATGAAGTTTTTTAAAAAATGTTTTAGTGTGCAGTTATGGAAGATTTTACATATTTCATTTGATGGTCAGTTAATGATTTAAATTCCTAGACTAGGTCTTCCACTTTTGCCGAATGGTACACATGTGTGTTTGTGTTTAATAAGTTTGAACACTGTTGGTTAACAGTTCTGCCTCAGCCTTCCATTCCTACAGGTTCAAGGTCTTATCATCCGAGATGAAAGAATGGAGCCCTCTCAGGTCTTTCTGGGGCACATGCTCAGACCTGCACATATCCATGGCCTTCTGGAGTCCCAGGGTTACATCTGAGCATTCCAAAGTCCCCATGGGCTTCTTTCTTCGGATCTTCCTTTAGGTCTCTGGTCTAGCTCTTATTTGGCGCAACAAGCACTGAGGTCCCAGATGGATGCACTGGTAAGCAGATGGCACTAATCATGTCAGCAAACACCTGGAGAGGGAGTCTGAGTCACGCCAAGTAGTGATAGAACTTTTAGAATGTCTTCTACAGGGACAAGTAAGCCAGATCTAAGGAAGCCAAGGCTGTGGGTGGGTTGGCTGAAGATCCACAGGCCCAATGTCCCTCACAGTGGTGCCAGGTCCTGTCCTCCACAGTTCTGTAGCTGTGAGCTTGCTGGTGTTGGAGGTGTGGTGGAGCTAGGTGCAGGACCAAGGGAGCAGGCAGCCCAAAGCACCAACACTGCTATTCCCACAAAGGTTCCATGGCTATTCTTGAATACATGTTCCTTGGGTTGTTGAAATCCTTTGATCAATGTCAAGAATACTGAAAAAGTTGATTTTGAACAATTTTCTCAGTATTTTTATTGCTTTCAGGGAAGGGAATAATCACAGATGCCCTCACTTTTTACCATTCCAAAAGTCTCACCCCAACTTTCATGACTGGCATGCCTAGAAGGCTTATGTCCAAGACAGCATACACCCTGTTTCCTTGGCCTACAAACTTAACTACATCCCCCAGAAATGATATGTTGAAGCTTTAAGCCCACATGGGACTTATCTGGAGATAAGTGAGGTTCTTTGGGAGGTAATCAAGGTTAAGCGAGACATAAGAAGGATCTTGATCTTTTAGGATCAGTGATCTTGCAAGTATAAGGAGAGGAGTCTCTCTCACTCAATGCGCATGCATCAAGGAGAGGCCAGGTGAGGTCACAGGGAGGGTGACCATCTGCAAACCTGGAAGGGGGCCTTTGCTGGAGCAAGCATGCAGGCCCTGAGGCCTCCAGCCTCCAGAACTGTGGGGAGTAAATCTGTGTTTAAGCCTCCCCGGCTGTGGTACTTTGTATGGCAGCTCAAGAAGGCTAGGACTACCAGCTGATATTCACATCTGAGCACTACAGAATTATCCCTTGGGGGACACAGATCCCCAGACATTTTATACATGGAATTACGTAATACCTGTTTAAGTTTTATGTGTTTTTAAAACAATTACATCCTTGATGACCAAGCATTCTTTTATTTACATTAGAGATATGAAAACACTGTATAGATGATAAATACATGAAATGCTTATTACAGAATTGTTTATAGTAATCAAAGAACTAGAAGCAAATTAAATAATAAAGTGGTTTAAAATATACCATGAACATCTCACAGCTATTAAAATAGTTGATTATACAGTTCTTAGGTTAGACTGCTGCCATTGGTGGATTGATTACAAAAAGCAGGTTGGAAAAATGCACAGAATCTGATAACATTCATGTAAAAACAATGAACTGAACATTCTGTTACCTGAGTGTGCTTTTGCATAGAACCTGAGCACAGAGAAAGCATGTAAGGATATTTATAGCACTGGCTTCTCTCCAGAAGTGGTAGAAGAGAGTCCAGTAGCTAAAAAGATACTGCAGGAACCCCCCAAAATAAGCCTGGTGCCACTCAAGAAACATACAATGTAAAAGTCACCTACTAAGCTATACTGATGTTTTTTTAAAGCTGAATCTTCAAATTCACCTGTCCATTTATTCATTCTCTAAGTGAGTTCAATTTGAGAACCTATGTGTGCAGGTGCTTCTGGGTACTAGGAATTATGGGCTAGCAATGAAAGCAATGGTGTGATCGTTTGTGGAACTTGCGTGGTAGAGAAACACCGGGGCTCATAGATTAGAAAAGAGCAGACAAGTAACAATGCAGGAGACCATAATGGAGCCCTCTGGCTTAGATTTTCAACATTTCACTTCAGAATAGAACTTCCTTTAAGGGAAAAAATCGTATCTTTAGATTAAAACATTGAGGCATGTTAAATGAAAAACCCGTCAGGAAGGGTGACACCTTATGGTCACGTGGACACTGCGTCATGAAGAATGTCTACTCCATTTCTGAACACAAGAGGAAGGAGCTGTCGGGAAGGCAGGCCAGGAGGTGCCGGCCCCCAGCTAGACAGGGTAGAGAGACATGGAAGGGCACTTTCCCAAGACCCAGCCCTCACTGGACTCCCCACACCTGTGCCCTGGAGACCAGCCTGCTCGGGACAGTGGCCTCCCCAGCAGGATTTCCCAGGCCATCCAGGGCCGCCCCTTCTGGGTTTTAATGGATGGGTCCTGGTCCCAGAGTTGCATCCTGGTAGAAGAGGAAGCTAGGGGCATCTGCCAGGAGCCAAGGGAACATTTCCGCCAAGACAGGATTAGCTTCCCACTATTAAAGATGGCTTGTTCACAGAACGCCAACACACAGCTCTTCCTCTCAAAGCTGCCATGGCAAATATCTCCCGGGTGGATTGGGTGTCTGTGTGTGCTGCTGGCAGCACATCTTTCCTAAAAGATTACTACCTAAGTAGGAATGCTCCCGAGATCCTAATACGGGAACAGAAGGATGGCCCGTCAACTTTGGTGTCTCTTTTAAGGAAGAGAAATGCGAGCTCATGCTTTCTTCTGTCCCTCCCCACCTGCTCCCCCGCCCCCTCGTCCTGCTCCAGAGCCCACACTGTAGGGAAGCCCTCAGAAGAATCGCTCAGCCCAGAGCCCAGGCCTGTGCAGACAGGCTGTGACATATGTACATATTTTAAGGAGAATGAGCCACGAGTGGCCTCAGTGGGGACGTGGTGGGGTTTTCATTTTCTAAGGCAACATTACCTATTCCTGGAGATAATTAAAAAGCCTCAGAATAGCCCCTGAGAAACCAGTGAAGGAAAAGGAAAGGGAAGGGAAGAGAGGCTGGGAGGCAGCTCACCACAGCCCACAGTGCCCAGCGCTGGCAGGGAGCCAACAGGGGCCACCCCAGGGCCTGTCGCGCTGGCCGGCCTACTTTCAGAAGGAAGGACAGAGCCTGAGAGGCAGAGTGGGGTGGGCTCTGTACTTGATTGTACAGAGGTATGGAGAGAGGCCTCCTCCCATGCAGTGGCCCTGAGCTCAGGGCAACAGGTCAGGAAGCAGCCGGGTTTCCTCTTTGGTTTGGGGTAGATGCGTTCTGTGGACACTGCTCTTAGAATAAACTCCAAATAGCATTTCCCTTCCGGGGAGTGTCCAGGAAACATGACAACACCATGGTTACCACAGGATGGCCAGAAGGTCTCCGGTGACTCCTCCTCTTCCCCATCCTCTGGGCCAGCACCACGCTGGCCCCTTGAAGGCTCTCTAATTGTTCTTCCCACCGCCCTGCTGAGCTTGGAGCAGGAGGGGTGGTTTTTCAGCTTAGTTATTTTATTCTTCTGTCAGGCCACGCAGCTGAGTGGCAGGGCTAAGATGCCCCTGTCTCCCTGCCCTGGAGGCCCCTTCCTGGTGAAGCAGCTTCTCGGGCAGAGGAATCCACCAGTGTGGACTTTGCAGGGTCCCCGTTGTCCCCCTGCAGACAGAGTGCTCCCAGCCCAGCACCAGGCTCTCCGAGAACACACAGCCAAGGAATGGGGAAATTCTCTCACCTGAGCCAGCAGCTGGGCGCCTACAGTGGCCTGCAGCCGTCACTCCCTGGTTCCGCACGTGAGCACCTAGCTAAGCCTACTCCTTCAGGAGTAGAGAAGTCCCAGTGCCATGCAGGCACTGGGCTCCTGAGGGCCGTGCACAGTGCTGAACCAGACGCGGCTGGCGGCTTTCGCCTTCTGCCGGGGAAGAGCAGTACCCTTGCTGAGTTTCTGCTTCCTGAAAGTCACCTTCTGACTGCAGCGCCACAAACCCAGCCACCTGCCCCCGCCTGTCTTCCACCTGACCCTGGCTAATTGTGTGAACTATGGTTCAAGCCCAGCTCTCGGCCCCTGCCCATGCCAGCTCCAACCACTTCCATACACCGTCTCTGGCCCCAACTCAGTGCCTGCTCGAGCTTCTTTGCAAGGACAGTGCTACCCTGACAGGGTCGGCGCCAAGAATGGCTTCAGATGGTGTCAGTGCACTTGGTCAGGCCTCGGTGCTGCAGCCACACTTGTGCTTTGTCTAGGGCTAGAGTGGACTCAGTGTGGCCAGAGCCTAGCATTGTCCCCTCTGGAGTAAGGGTGCTACAGCTTGACCGGGGTTCTCAGAGAAGGCTTGACCAAAGGTAGTACTGAAGCCTGGGCCCCTGGTGAGGAAGGTCTGCGTATCGAGGTGATTCCAGGCAAGAGGACAATGGCAGAAAAGACTCAGGGCAGGCAGCAGGGCAGGGGAGGCTGTGCAAAGAGGAGGCCATGTGGGGTTGGGTCTCAGTAGGCAGGTGGGAGAGTGAGTGCAGATGTGCTGAGAGGTGGCCTAGAGGTGTAGGTGACCACCAGGGGAGGGAACGTGCCCTAGGAGCAGAGCGATGGCATCAGCCAGGTAGGGCGAGCCGGTGGCCGCAGGATGTCTGACATCACTCACATTTACAGCTATCATGTATTTGTCCACCTGCCATCTCCCCAGAAGGCAAGAAAAGCCTCCCTCCTGGACCCACCTGTGCGCAGCAGCACCTGGTCCACCTGCGTAAACATCCTGGCCTGGAGGGAGCGCAAACCACCTGAGGCCCGGACAGCAAAGACGAGGGCAGCTGCTGTGCAGCCTGTGGTGTGGCTGAGCTGTGGGCTGGTTAGCTGGGGAGCTGGCAGGGGTGGGAGTCCCTGCAATGAGACCTCCCCAAGTCCCACAGTTCCTCCCGCTCAAGCCCTCTTCTTGATTAGAGTGGCAGGAAAAGCTAATCTGTGGGGATTTTTCCTCCCCAACTCTGCCTCTGTGAGTATCATCAATAATTGAGTGTAATCTTTCTTCTGATTAGTGCAAGTTATTTATAACAAAGTCATTATCCAAACAATCCACATTTGGGGGTGCTGCATGTACTGAGTGCCTAATTTTTTTTCCATGGAAACCACTGCATACATATCTTTACCCAGGCACAAGATGCAAAGCCCCACATACTCTTTATAACTCTTGGTGGCCATCAGGCGTAACCATGGCTGTTCTGAAGACATTTCTCATGTCTACGTTTTGCCCCTGAAGGAGCAATTTGGTGCCATCTCCAACATGCTCTGGCCACAGTTCTGACCTAGCACAGCGCCCAGCGCACAGCAGATGTTTAATACTGATTTGATAAGTGAAAGTAGGAATTTGTGAATCCCAAGCTTTTTCCAGGAATTGTACTAGGCATTGGGACTTCGGGGCTGGACATGACCCACTGAAGCCACCGATATGGATTGTGCTGGAGTAGGAGAGGCTGAGACCTCTCCAAGCGCAAGGAAAACATCTGGCAGGATAATCTGACTTTCACAGGAAACATGCATTTGGACCTTTGTGCGCGTGGGTCCTGCACCCATGGATCCAACCAACCACGTATCACACGTTTTCATCGTGTGCATCGGTGACTGAACAGGTGTGGACTTTTCTCTTGTCATTGTCCCCAGGTCAATCCAGCATAGCAGCTACTTACATAGCACTTACGTTTTATTAGGTATGATAAGGACCCTGAGATGATTCAGAGTGTTCTGGAGGATGTGTGAGGTTTGTAAGCACTATGTTTTCCCTGAGCATCCTCAGATCTGGTATCTGCGGGTGTCCTGGTACCTGTCCCCCATGGACACTGAGGGATGGCTGCACAGAGAGGCTAAGGGAAAGATGGGGTGCTAGCTACCTTAGTAATAACCACAGTCTGCTTTGCCAGAAGAAATCTACCTGGCATTGAGCAACGTCTCTCTTGAACTTTTCAAGTCACCAAGCTATTTAGACTAGCTGTAGGTTTACAGAAAAATTGAGAAGGTAATCTCAACAATCTTCGCAATGCCGAGTGTTCTCAGGCGACATCCACATGGCTGGGCTGTGCTTGTCACACGTCATGAACCAACACTGGCCCGTCATCAGCCAACATCCACACTCTTCTCACATCCGTGGCGGTTACCCATGCCTGCTTCTCCGTTCCTGAGTCCATCCCTGTCACCACTTAGCATTTCCTCGGCAGGCCCCCTGGGCTCCTCTGGGCTGTGACTCTTACTCTGACATTCTTGGTGGGGTTTTGAGAAATCCTGGTCAGGCGTTGGCGGGATGCTCTCTGTTGAAACTTGCCTGGTGTCTTCTTCTCAAGGTCAGATGGGGCTGAAGGTTTGAGGAGCAAGAGCACAGAGGTCAAGGGCTGCCCTCACCCCACCATCGGGAGACCTCGACACAACAGGACTTCCTGCTGTCTCTGTGCACACATGTCCTCAGCTGGCTCACTTCGTCCTTGCCAGCTTTCTGTCTGGCGAAGTCTTTTCTCTCCTCTTCCACACTGTACTCTTTGGAAGAAGTCGCCGTGTGCGGCTAACCCTAAGGCTAGAGCTGTCTGCGTGGTTGTGTGGAATTCTTCTGCACAGGAATTTTGACTTTCCTACTTCCTCCAATGTCATTCATCCACGTGCAGCAGCGTTCACTCAGGCAGTTGTCTTGCAGCCAGAGTTGTTTGAAGCCCACACTCTGATTTGTTCTGTCGATCTTGCGAATCTGGCTTTGTGCGGTCGAAGGTCGTTGGCGTCTGAGCTCCTGGAGGATGCACCACTGCACCCGTTGGTTGACATCCTCTTTGTCATTTGAGCACTTGCCCACTCCCTGGCACCACAAGGTAGCCAGGCTCATCTTGTTGATTATCTGCTCCAGGTGATTTTTTTTGGAGAACGATATTAGAAATCAAAACCTGGGTCCCAGCTGCACCTGTTGCTCCTGAGTGTCGTCGTCTCCAGACCTTTGCAGCTGACAAAGTAAGGGGTACGGTGTGCACACTAACTCCTGCACACGCAGGTATCTAGAACACAGGTGTGCGAGCCAACTCCTGCACACAGATGTATCTATAAATGTTTTAATGATATCTATCTGTACCTGTATTAAGACAAACAAGCTCATACTGATATCTTCCACATGATCCACCCGCATATGGACACATCACTGTATGGTCCAGGAAGCCTGAATGGAAGTTCCCAAGAATGACTGCTGGGAGAGCAGGGTTCTGGTACAGAGGGGAACTGCCTGAGACACACCTTGCTGTTCCTCCTCGGGAATGCATGCTGAGCTGTGGAGGAGCAGCCTGGGGCCATCCAGACTCTGCTCCTCTCTCCCCTGGAGGCCTGGTGCCTCCAGGGCTTTGCCCAGTGAGTCCTATTGCTCCCGAGGTGTATGCACCAGGGAAGGCTACCTTCACGATTCCTCTGCTGCAGTGCAAGTAAAGCTGGCTCAGTTGAGACTCACCCCTTGGGCAGCTATCTTGAGCCTTGAGGAACCAGCTCACATGGGCTGCTAGGCTTCTGGTGGTTCTTGCTGCCCGTGAGGAACAAACCTAATTCAAACAGCAGGTTTCCTGAGCTCTGACTCACCAGGCTCTGATGGGTTGTTGCCCGCGTATGGTGAATCTGCTTCCCAGTAGAAGATTCTGGGCTCCTCCAACTGCTTGCCTGTGTGCAATACCCACTGCAGTGCAGAGTGAACTGGCCCCACTCCCATTTAGTCAGTCGTGTGGTTGGATCACATGGTAAGACCATCTTCAACTTGTAAGAAGCTTCCCAACTGCCCTCCACGGAGGCTGAACCATCCTGCATTCCCAGCAGCTGTGGTGAGGGGTCCCGTAGCCCCTCACCCTAGGTGGCATTTGCTGCCAGTGTTCTGGGTCAGTCACTCTAGCAGGTGTGTGGTGCTGTCTTGCTGTTTTAATTTGTAATCTCCTGATGAAAAATGAGGTTGACCGTATTTTTATATTTTATTTGCTATGTGTACATCTTTGTTGGTGAGATGTGTATTATAATCTTTTGCCTACTTTTTAGTTGGCTTGTTTTCAAATCGTTGAGTTTAAAATTTCTTTGTATGTTTTGCATACAAGTTCTTTATCAGATAATGTGGCTTCCAGATATTTCTCCCATCTGGGGCTTGTCTTTTGTTTACAGTGGCATTTACAAAGCAGGCATTTTTAATTTCAGCAAAGTATAATTTACCAGTTGTTTCTTATGAATCATATTTTTGGTGCTAAAATTCATTTCCAGACTTAAGGTTGCCTAGACTTTATCCTATGTTTTCTTCTATAGAAATCCACTCTAGTTTTAGACCTACAATACAACCTGTCACAATTTTATGGCAGTTAAGGTCTGCACCTAGGGGTTTTTTTTCCTGCATGTGGATGTCCAATGATTCCAGCCCTGTGTGCAGAGAGGCTGCCTTTTCCCTGGTAAACTGTCTGTGCTTCTTTGTCAAAGACCAGCTGACTGCTGGAGGGTCTCTCTTCTGTTTGTTGATCTACACATCTACCCTTTCACCGTGGCTGTTGTCTGGGTTACTGAAGCTTCACAGTGAGTCCTGAGGTTGCGTATTACCAGTCTTCCAGCTCTGCTCTTTAGTATTGAATTATCTATTTTAGATCTTTTTCTTTTGATATAAAATTTAAAATCAGTTTGTTGATTACTGCAACATGAAATATAAATAAATGATTCAATAAATATATGCATATATATAGAGAGAGAAGACACAAATATGTGCACAAAAACTTTTCTTCAATATTTGAATATCCCACCCTCATGGAACAAAACTTTGAGCTCTTCAGATGTGAGCTGTGCATAGTGATTTCCTTCCAAAAAGAATTGAAAGTAGCAGGGAAAATGATTTGAGGGTGTTGAAACCTCAGACACACGACCTCCGCCAGGTGATGGAGATTCATACAGACAGCAGAGCCAGGTGGACAACAAGTCAGCTTGGCTGATCTGAGGCGGGTGTGTGCTCTGGGTTTTCCTTGCAAAAGCCCACAACTCAGTCTAACCCTGAGGAAACAAAAACATCAGACAAACCAAACTTGAAGGACAAGCTCCAAAACACCTGTCCAGTACTTCTCCAAACTGTCAAGGCCATCAAGAGCAAGGAGAGTCTGAAGAGCAGGAGGAGACAGAGCAGACACGACCTGTCATCCTAGTAGGGATTCCAAGGCGGAAGGAAGGACTTGGGCGAGAGCCAAGGGAACTGAATGCAGCGTGGACTTCAGTCGGTAACTGCACGTCTGTCTCGGTCCATTGGTTGGGATAAATCAGCCCACTAAGGTAGGATGTCAGCAACAGGGAAACTCTGGAGAGGAAGCTCTCCCGGGGCGGCCCCTGGAACTCTGAACTATCTTTGCAAACTCTCTGTAAATCTTGAGTGAGCTTATTTAAAAATAAAAGTGTGAGAAGCAGGGGCTCAGTCTCACTGCAGCTCTAGGAGGCAGGAGCAGGTGCACCCAGGACCCCCTCACCTACAGGCCAGGAAGCTGGGGAATCTGTCCCTAGCTCCTGCCTGTCATGGGCTGGGAGCACCCCACATGTTCACCCAGCAGGGCCGCCTGCTGCTTCTGTAGTCTCTACAGGAAGGTGACCGGGCTTGGGCTTTGATTTTTTCCTTTTGCACCAGCATACCTACTGAGAAAACGGGACCCAATTCCATCTTGTAGAGAACTTATTGTCATGTTCATGCCAAACCCACACTGTTGAACTTTCTCCTAGGAGTCTGAAACAACCCTGGAGCCCCCGACAGACGACCAGCCTTCCCTTGGGCTCCCTAGCTCGGGGATGGGGGAGGACGGCCATCCAGGGCACTGACACGGGCTCCCCGTGCCACGTGATGCACCTGCCCACTGAGCAAGGGAGGGGGCAGTGTTCCCCAGACTCTTAGCATCTGCTCCTCCTGCAGGTGTTACAAGGCGCTCTGCAGACACGTGTCCTCGCTGCTGTGGTCCTGTGCTGGCAGAACTGACGGGCCTGTTACCCAGCAACTCACAGCAGCTCAAGGTTAGAGGGCAACTGTCTAGCTGCTCTGGGGGGACCCCCATGGAGAGGGAGGAACAGCCCCTCCCAGGAAGAGTCCAGCGGGGAGGAGAATGAAGCCAGAATTAGTCCTCAGAAAAGTGAGAACCTCGGGATGGAAGTGCCACGATTCTCAGGACAGAGGAGTCTTGTGAAGTTCCCCTCGACCCACCTGCAGAAGCCACATGCCAAACGGGCTGGCCTTCCAGCCACCGGGCAATGCTCTTCCTGCTGGGCTTTCCTGCCTGAAAGACTCTTTGCTCAGTATTTATGAACCGAGGAGCCCAGGTTCCTAGTCATCCGGTCCCTCCTTTCATCTACCCACTTTGTCTTGAAATTGTAGTTATTGTTTGAATGGTCCCAGTTTGGGCCACTGGGACACACTTCAGTTGGCGCCCACGTCCCCCTATGACGCCCCCTTGCTGTGGGGTTTTACAGTTTCCTATTTTGGGCACTCCTTCCTTTCTGGCACACCAGGCTGCAGGCTCATGCTGAGGTGCCCTCCCCAGGTCCCGGAATGCCACGTAACCAGAGAGGGCTGCCTCCTCTGCTGGGCTGGAGCTGGGCAGCCGTGCTGGGCTCCACCTTCTCCACTGGTGCCCTTGCTTCCCAGCCCTCCCAGCTGGCAGAGCGAGCCTGCTACCCCGCCTGCACAGTGCAGCGCCCCTGCCTGTGGCCGAGCACCTGTGTGAGCTCAGCTCCGTGGCTCAGCCTCTGCATGTGTACGGCCCCCTTCTCCTCCCCTTGCTCTTCGGCAAGGTCCTACGAGCCACCAGGGTCCCCATGCCATCTGCGTGACTGTTCCATCCAGTGTCCCTGCACCGTGGACCCAGCATGGTTGACCTGCAGACTCGCACCCGCTTCCCTTCCGTCCCCAAGCCCCAGGGCCTGCTGTGTGTCCCAGGACCCACTCCACCACGGCCACCACCTCCATACCACCTGCTGGCTCTCGTATCCTCGCCTGGGGTCTGCTGCCGGGAACCCAGCCCAAGATGGCATGCCTCTGGAAGCCATTTCCAGCCACCCCCCAGTGCCATGGACACGCCAACATGTCCTCTCCATCCTGTTGCTGGCCTCGCTGTGGACGTCCTCTGTCCCTGCAGACTGGGTGGGAAGTGGGCCTGGAGGGGGTGTCGGGGTCCTAGGGCTGGAGCTGGCGACACCTCTGCCCAGGGGCCAGTCTCCAGCAGGACCCTGCAGCCACGCCCTCCTCCTTGTGAACATGAACCCACCCCCAGAAGCCCCCAGGCACCGCTTCAGCACCAGGCCCAGGAACCCAGGTGCAGCTGACGTCCCCTGGCGTCCTGCCCTCCTGCTGAGCTCTGCCGACACCCCAGCCAAGGGGGACTCACCGTGCACTCCGCTCAGGCTGTGGCCCCTCTGAAATTTTCCCATGGGCTCTCACAGGCCCCTGTCTCCTTCCTCCCCAGTGACTTTGCTCACATATGTCCCCTCCCTGCCACCCTTCCACATCCAAACTGCCCTTCCCCCAGGGTCAGCCCCGCCTCCCTACCCACGCTGTCCCTGGGCAGCTCTCATCCCCCCACCCCCGCTGCCAGCCTGACTCAGCACCAAAGTCCTGTGCAAGTGCTGGGAGTCCTGAGTGAAGACCGGCTCCCTCCAGCCCAGGGAAGGCCACTGTGAGAATTCTGAGGCCGCCAGAGGTGTCCGGGTGGTAAGGGCAGCCTAAGTGGCGGGACCTGGCTCCCTGCTGGCACTGCTCCAGGTGCCTGGCTGAGCTGCTCCTGCTGGCCGCTCTCTGGGCACTTTCTCTCCTCCTCTGCTCCTGACTGATCCGCCCAGGCTGAGATTCACGGACCTGGCCTAAAGCCTAGTGGGAGGCTCACGTTCACACCCAGTGGCTGAGTGTGCCTCTGCGTCAGCTCACGCCCTTCCCCATGGTGGCCTGAGTGGCCTGCTCTGCAGACCTGCCTCTTGGCCGCAGCTCGCTGCGTGATCAGCCTCCTAGCCAACTCCTCTACGGTCACAAAATAAATCAAGAGGGAATGTGCGTGTGCCCTGGATCCCTACGGGAGCTAATCTCAGCGGATCTGGTAATCCACGAACTGTTCCATCCCAGTGGCCCCGCGTCGTGCATTGGACTCAATCCAGCCACACCCTTGGTCAGTGAGGTCTGATATTGTTTCATCACAGTATAGAATAAAATTCAACCAATTTTATGCTGTATTTAAAGGAAGGTTTTAGTGGAAGAAAATGATAATTATCCAGTACATTCTAAAGTCTTTACTGAACTTCTATTGTGGTTTGTGAAAATGTGATTAATGATGATGTATTAAATATTAAAACCAATGTAAGATTCAATCCAAATTTATAGGGCAGCTTTGCCTAATTTACTGCCTATCACACGGTTTCCTTTACAGATAACTTGGAGCATGGCGCACGAATAATAGAACAGGCCCAGCTCTCCCTGGCTTCACCTCGCCCGTGTGCGTGTCGAACTGGCTGACCTTGCACTGCCTCTGGACTGTGCCCTTCTCCTCGTTCCTTCCTACTCCTTCCTGGATGACCTCTTTTTTTAAAAAAAAATATTTATTCTAATTCGGTTTATATGACAGCAGAACGCATTTTGATTCATTGCACACAAATGGAGCACAACTTTTCACTCTCTGGTTGTACACAATATAGAGTCACACCATATGTGCAGTCACACATGTACCTAGGGCATTGCTGTCCATTGCATTCCACCATCTTTCCTGCCCCCAGATCCCATCCCCTCCATTCTTTTTCCTTTGACTAAAGTTCCTCCATTCTTCCCATGCCCCCTCCCACATTATGGATCAGTGTCTACTAATCAGAGAGAACATTTGGCCTTTGGTTTTTTGAGATTGGCTTACTTTGCTCAGCATGATGTTCTCCAACGCCATCCATTTACCTGCAAATGCCATGATTTTATTCTCTTTTAATGCTGAGTAATATTCCATTGTGTGTATATACCACAGCTTCTTTATCCATTCATCTATTGAAGGGCATCTAGGTTGGTTCCACAATTTAGCTATTGTGAATTGAGCTGCTATAAACATTGAAGTGGCTGCATCACTGTATTATGCTGTTCTTAAGTCTTTTGGGTATAGACCGAGGAATGGGATAACTGGGTCGAATGGGGATTCCATTCCAGGTTTTCTAAGGAGTCTCCATACTGCTTTCCAGATTGGTTGCACCAATTTGCAGTCCCTCCATGAGGCATCACAATACCAGACCTTAAACTACTACAAAGCTATAGTGACAAAAATGGCATGGTTTTGGCACCAAAATAGATATGTAGACCAATGGTGCAGAATAGAGGACCCAGAGACAAACCCACATAAATACAGTTATCTCCTAATAGACAAAGGTGCCAAAAACATACACAGGAGAAAAGATAGCCTCTTCAACAAAGGGCGCTGGAAAAACTGAAAATCCATATGCAGCAAAATGAAACTAAGCTCCTATCTCTCACCATGCACAAAGCTCAACTCAAAGTGGATCAAGGACCTAGGGATTAGACCAGAGATCCTGCGCCTAATAGAAGAAAAAATAGGCCCAAACCTTCATCACTTTGGATTAGGCCCCAACTTCATTAACAAGACTCCTAAAGCATAAGAAATAAAATCAAGAATCAATAAATGAGATGGATTCAAACTAAAAAGCTTCTTCTCAGCAAAAGAAACAATCAATGAGATGAAGAGAGAGCCTACATTCTGGGAGCAAATTTTTGCCACACGCACATCAGATAGAGCACACAAATGGAGCACAACTTTTCACTCTCTGGTTGTACACAATATAGAGTCACACCAGGATATATAAAGAACTCAAAAAACTTAACACCAAAACAAACAAAAAACAAACAACCCAATCAATAAATAGACTAAGGAGCTGAACAGACACTTCACAGAAGAAGATATACGATCTATCAACAAATATATGAAGAAATGTTCAACATCTCTAGCCATTAGAGAAATGCAAATCAAAACTACTCTAAGATTTCATCCCATGCCAGTCAGAATGGCTGTTATCAAGGATACAAACAACAATAAGTGCTGGCGAAGATGTGGGGGAAAGGTACACTCATACATTGCTGGTGGGACTGGACGTCCCCTTAGTCCTATCAGGACCATGGGCGCAGGCTTTGCAGCTGGAGGTAGTTCATGGGGTATTTGTCCTCATCCCAGGCACCTTATTGGTGGCAGAGGGTCAGCAAGGGGCATTCCTGATGCTCAATGTGTCCAGGAGATGAGCGTGTGGCCCTCTCCTCGGGCCCCCTCTGCTGATCAACTGCATCGCCGCTGACTCCAGCTTCATTTCAAATTTCCACATGGTGGGTGCACTCCTTGTCCCCGCCAGGTGGGAGGAGAGACAGCTGCACAGGCAAAGGGGTCTCCTAGTCACAGCAGGCTGACGGTGTCCCCTTGGAACTTTCCTTCTCTAGGAAAGTTGTGAAACACTAGGCGGGGGTTCCCTGGCTGGGTTTCCTGCTCCTCAGCTTGGGTTATCTGATGGAAGTTGCTGGGAAAGACACACAGGGGATGCTGGGGAGCTGAGTGACTTCAGCTTGGTGACATTGGCCAGCCCTGGACTGGCACGGCTTCTGAAAACCTCTGAGTGAGAGGAGCCTTTCCTGCCAGCCAGTGAGGGGAGGCTAAGCACCTGGCTTTTCCTGTTCACCCTGGCATCTTCCATGCCAGGAGGCCTACCTGGCAGCATTAGACTGCAGGCCTACTTCAGTGGAACAGAGAGAGAAGAGCCCAAAGGAGACAGAAGGAAAAGCAAGTGTGCCTTCCCCAAGCCCAGTAGAAGCCAGACTGTGCCTTCGGCATCCTCAGGGACTGTGTTTCTGGGCCCTGCAATGCTCTGGCTCCCCAGATCCTAAGGATATGGGGAACACCTGGGCACACTGTCCCTCCACTGCACGCCTATGGTGGACTTGTGGAGACGCCAGTCATTCTGATTGGCACTTGCCTTCAATCAATTCCTCCTTTCACTTATTTGTTCCCTCATTCAAATGCAGCAAGTATTTACTGAGCACCTACTGCATCAAGTAGAGCATGTGAGGATGCTAGGCAGAGGATGTGAGAGAGCGTGGCTGGGTCTACACTCTTGGAGCCAATAATCATGTGGGGAAAACAGACCTTTGATAGGAGCTCTGAAGCACGAGCTGCCACAGGGGCTCAGCCACAGTGTAAGCTCAGGCCAGGCTCCAAAGGGAGGAGAGGGAGCAGGACAGGAAGGGCGTCCCAGAGACGCAGAGGGCACGGGAACAGCCTCCATCCTCACAGCACTTCTCTGGCAAGTGAAGGGAGGCAGCGAGACCAGGCTCAGGCCCAGGGCACAGAGGTCTCAGAGGATGGAGGTCTCAGTGCTGTGATGGTCAGGGGGACTTGGCTGGACTTTGAACTCTGAGCAGAGGACTAGCTACCTGAGGGCCATGGAAGGCCAGGTAGGTCCCTCTGGTGTGGAGGGAGAATGAGCCAGAAGAGAGGAGCGAGTGGTGTGGGACACGAGCCTGAGGAGGGGCACGCCTCCCTCTGTGCACAGCGGCACCTGGGCAGCACTCCCAGGGCCTTGGGTGTCAGGGACGCCGTTGGTGACTACCGTGTCCCTTCTCTGGAGAACTGACGCCCACGCAGGGCTCCCCAGCCCCCAGAAGGACATGACAGATGCACACAAAGCCCAGGGAGGCCAGGCCGTGCTGCACCCCTGGCCAGAGCTCCCATGGGGTGGGGCTGAGGCTGGGCTCCAGCCAGGACCTCATCCCAGTGCAGCTGTGTCCACCCTGCCCTTCTCCATCGTCCCCCTCTCTTGAGTGCTCTGGAGAGCAGGGTCAAGAGATCTGGACCCATTTCTAGCACTTGGCATCTCCACGACCCTCCCTGCAGAACTGGGAGGCTAGCCCCGGCTCCATTCGGCCCCGCGTTGCCTGGACTCCAAGCTGTGCGCACAGCCCAGCCCTCCTGCTCAGCACAGCCTGAGTACAGAGAGGCCCCAGGACGAGGGCCAGGGCTCCAGGCTCCTGAGGGCAGAGTCCAGCATCGGCTCAGCCCTCCAGGGTGAGCCTGGGTGCTCACCATGCCCACCTCCCTGCCACACCTAGGGTGGCCGTGAGTGTTGTGGACAGCCACATAAAATGCAGGAAAGCACAATGCAGACCAGGAACGTGGGTGTGTCTTGAATATGCAGCAAAGAGCAGGGCCACACGCCAGGCATGAGAGAACACGGCAAGTCACCTCAACACCAAGAGGACAGGGAGCCAGGGGCTGTGCCTTCCCTCCCCACTGGGAAACGCTGGCCCACACTGCCGTGGACGGGCGCTGCTGAAGGTTATGTAATTGATCAGCTTTGCAATTACAGAAACGTCTTTGGCACTTCATCCTTCCAGAACTCCCTGGGGACAAAAGTACCTTAAGCACAGAAATCCAAATTAGGGTAATTATCCCAGAAGCCAAAGGGGGTCCTCGGGCACATCCAGCTCTGGCTGCTGTCCCCTCCTGGGCTCTTCTCTCTGGCATTTCAATATCACTGCACTGTGGCTTCTGTGAGGACTGGTCCTAACCCGGCTCATTAAGAACATGGCCTAATGAGGCCCAAGAGGACCCCTCATTCCCAGGCCTGTGCTGAGCCCGCAGCACTCAGCCAGCAGCCCCACAGGCCACCTCCTCCACAGCAGCCCCATTTCCCGGCCGTGTCCTTGTGCCGTCCCCCTCTGTTGTGCTGTTACCAAGGCCACACGTACCCATTCCAACCACCTCAACTGTCTACTGCATCAACCCCCTATGGACACACAACATGCTGTTAAAAGATGGGGCACAACTTGTTCAGGGCCACACAGCTACTCAGTGACAAGTCTAAATTCAAACCCAGCCCCCAGGCCTACCTCAGTGCACAATCCTGCACTCATCTGTCACAACAGAACAACAGGAAAATAGCTGAAAAGGCCATTTCCTTCATTCTGACTTTTCAACCACGCTCGGTTGCTGGGGCTGGATAGGCTCAGCCCTGATCCCGACACCTCCCTTCTGTTCGCCTCTCCAGTTCCCTAGCCCTTCCATGCCTCAGGGCCTTTGCACGTGCCAGCCTTGCTTGTGGGACGCGCTTCCCCTCACTGGTTTCTTCCTCGTGACCCACCCTGTCATACTGTCCCCACAGCCAATCTGGGGCACCCATGTCATTCTCCACACTGTGCCTGCCCCTTTGTAAGTCTCCCCAAGTGCTCTGTTTTATAGGCAACTGCTTTCTGTTTGCTTCCTTTTTTCTCCATGAGGACAGACCACCTTTGTTGAATTCACCAGCACCGGCCAGCACATGGCCAAGCCTCTGGCTCGCAGCAGGTGACCCACAAAAATCCTCAAATTAACAAATTAAGGGAAGAAAGATCTTCCTGAGGACAAATCTGGACGCGTCTTACGTGTTCAGCTCCATACCTTCTCCCCTTCTGGGTTTTCTGGTCTTCTTTGCCCTGACTTTTATCCGCAACCTGGGGGCAGGCGACGGCAAGCGCAGTGACCACCTGGCCCCAGGGGCACAGCATCACGCTGCAGCGAGGCAGAGCCACATCCAGGCGTGCCAGGTCCCTCCCAGGCGCTGCCCTGCTGTGTCCGTGGGCCAGGGCCGTGCACTCTCTCAGCCTGTGCTAACCATGAGGAAGGCAGGCCCTGAGCAGGGCGGGTCACGTGGCGCGAGGCAGGAGGAGAGGCTTCACCCGTAATCCCTGCTGGGGGATCTCTCAGCAGAAAGAAGGAAGGCATCGCACTCCTGGAACAGAAGCGGATGTCGGGGCCGCATGGGGTCCTGACCACAGCCTGTGTGCACAGCGAGCCGCAGGCAAAGAGGGCCACCACCAAGGTAGGCTGGTGACTGTGTGGCTGAGACCAGGCACCCTTCAAATGGCAGTGGGGACTCATGCAGTGGGGGCCAGACGGCCAGTGGTAGGCGGATCTGTGCGCTCGCAACAGGGACAGCGTGGGCTGGGAGACAGGATGGGGAGGGGCTTGGAAAGGGGGCGGGTGCTCCAGCCCCTTCCCCTGGAACCCAGTTCCCTAGCATTCCTCGGGGTCAGCCTACCTCTGCAGGGCAAAGCAGGGCACAAGTGTCCAGGCCTCTTGCCCTTGGTGAGAACTCAGCCCATTTCCCAGGACCCCCAGAGCTCCCGGGGGACAGAGCTCCTCAGCTCACCCACACTAGCCCGCCCTCCATGCCTCACTTTCCTGGGCTGCTGTGGCTGGAACCACCTTGAGCCCGCCTGAATCTGTTACCTCAGAGGCCGTTGCTTGAGACCCACTAGGCTCCTACACTGCAGATCTTGGCAAGTCCCCGGTGGCTGTGACCTACAGCCAAACACTCACACTGCAGCCCCGACCTCCTGGCAGCTGGCCTAGGAATCTGCTCCTGCCCCTGGCCCTACCTCTTCTCTTGCCCAGACCATGGGCGTCTGCCCAAGAGGGAAGGGCAGGCAGGTCAAGAAATAGGAGGCCCCTGCTGTGCACCCTGGAGTAACCAAGCCTCCTGGAAGCAGCGGGCGGTGTTGGATCATTGGCACCACTGCCCCAGCCCACTCAGCACCTGCGTCCACTGTGGGTGGCACAGGGCCTGACAGTACTTGGTTGCCCTGTGAAGCTCACGGCTTCCTTTGTGGTTTCCTTTCTAGGATGAGGGAGCCTTCGTAAGATGTCCAGAAGTTTGATGTTGACCCGTTCTTGTTATCTTGATAGTGAGGATAATTTTTCAAACACTTTTGGTGTTGAGGGCTGAGAAGAAGCCTCTGCGAATGTGGAACAAGGAAAGAGAGACATCTCTAAAGGAGAGGAAGGACACAGGTGAACCACGAAGTTGCCCTGCCTGAGAAGATAGCTCCCTTGTGAACCTCAGGCTCAGAGTGGGCCTCCCAGGGCCTCCCAGGGCCTCTCAGCACCTCTGCACCAGGCTCTGCAAACACATTGAGTCATTCCAGGCCCGTGGGCACCCGGCACAGAGGCCAGCTACTGAGCGCCAGGTGTGCACATGATCTTAGGGTCTCGACATCACTTGATCAGAGAAACCACGTCCCTGAATTAAATGTGTCCCTCAGGCTGGAAACCGTGATTAAAAGACTTTTCATAATTGAGAGTCGGTCAAATGACGAGGTCCAGAGCAGCTTCATCGCAAACTCTAGGCGCCGAGGCCTCAGCTCTGGCCTTGACCTTGCTGGAGGAAGTGCTCTCTTCGCTCTGATAAAGGTCACAGCCCCTGGTAACCGTCAGCAGGGTCTTGGCATTCTGAAAGGCCAAGTGCCAAGGTGTGGGACTTGTGTTTAAGTTCACAAAGACCACAGGTGAGCAGGGCAAGGAACCGGAGGCAGACTTGGAGAAGACTGGGTATTTTTGGAAAGTAAATGTCATCTTGGTGACACTCTTCAGACCATTCTTCTTGGGTCCAGGCCCTCACCAGGGGTCCACTCCTCTTCTGCATGACAGCCAGGCGGGCTCCAGCGACACCAGTCCTAGAAGCTCTCCAAAGGCACAGGCCCCTGCTTACCCTGAGGCCTTCAGAGGGACGTTGCATGCTGTGTCCCCAGCACCTGGGCAGAGCTGCTCCCCTCCTGTCTCTGTGGGCAGCTCTCCTCTCTGGAATTCCTTCTTGCCCCATACACCAGAGCAGGTGGCACCCCATGCACGTCTCCACTATGGATACGAGGATGGCAACTGGATAATTGTCCAGACCATTCAGTGTTCAGTGTGTGACTTCCAGGGGGCTGGTAAGCTCCATAAAATCAGGGGCTGTGTCCAGCTTGCACAGGGTCCCCAGTGCTCTGTGCATGCAGGCTCGGTATCATAAATAAGTAGGTGCAGATGCAGATGCAGGTGTAGATGTGCTTCTCATAGGGACACGATAGGACATGGAGAAAGGTCTGACCTAAGCGTAGCTCTGATGTGGTGATGGACAGCACATGGACAAGTCTGGTGCGGTGTGGACATGGACGTGATGTGCACAGGATGGGGGTATGGACACGGGTAGAGCCATGATGCTGTGGGTGTAGATATGGATATGATATGGAAATACACGTATGCTATCATGTAGACACAGAATACCATCTGGATAGCATATGAGTAGGAATGGATAAGCATTTAGACGTGATGTGATGTGATGTGATATGGGTTGGTATGGATACAGACCTGGTATGAACAGGATATGATGGATATAGATATGGATATGCATACAGATAGGATAGGAGAGGACACCACGTGGGTACAGTATGGGGATGGATATGACAGGGACATGCAGATAGACATAGGGGGCGGTGTAAATACAGACTCTGGTGTGGCACAGTACACAGGTCTCACTATCGAGTGCAGACAGGGACGCAGGCATGGGTTTGGATAGTCGAGGAGGCACTGATGTAGCCACAGACACCCAACGAATGAGGCGACCGTCCCCGCAGCGCCCCTGCTTCCCCAGGGCCACCTGGCAGGGTGCCTTGTACAAATGACGCTCCACAAAGGCTCTGTTTTCTCCTCCCTCCAAGGTGAGTGCCACCACATTAAAGGGTGCTGGTCCGGTTGATAATAGGAGCGCGAGCAGCATGTCAGCTGGCGCCATTGCTCTTCTGTGGACAGATCCAGCATGCCTCAAGTCTGACTGATCGTTAGAATCCCCTAGAAATGACAAAAAGTAGCATGTCAGGGCCCCACACAGACTCACTATCCTAGAAGCCCAGAGTGACCATGGGCATGTCCTCTCTCAGGACACACTGGGCAGACTCCTCGGGGTCAAATGCACTGCACGCTGGGTTGTGGCCCAAGGAACTGCGATGTTAGGGTGGCCCACGCCTGCCCGTGGGAGTGCCCTTCATGAGCTCCGTGGGGCAGAGGAAAGGAGCTGTCCGGATGCACGGGAGTGACGACTGCCTTCCAGAACAGAAAAGCGGGCTCCAGACTCCTCTTTGGTTCCCGATTAAGCCCTGCTCTGAGGAGCTTGCCAGGCGGCCGGCCGAGTGAGGCGGAGCAGGAGCTGCTCAGCAAATTGCCGCCCGCACCTTGGTGATCGTGCATGCCCGCTAGCGGTAGCCGGCTCCACCGCAAAGATCGTTAAATTCAAAATCGCTACACACACACTCACACACACACCCTCTACCTATCAATAGTCAGCCGCAGGCAGAGCTAATCAAATGCACCACACATTTCATGCAATTTCACACAATTGTGACTCTCACAAGGATGTAAATAAAGACAGAGTCGAGACCTAAGGGACCAAAGAGGGCGAGTCACGGAAGAGGACATCAGAGGGCCAAGAGGGCTCTGGTCCCCGAGCTCCTTTAAGCCACAGGGGCCTGTCCTCGGCCCTCAGCACTGTCTCTGCCCTATGCACCAGGGGAAATCCAAGATGCATGCAGGACCAAAGCGATCCAAAGAAGGGGTGACTTGGAGATGCAGAGGGGTACAGGCCCACCTGATTCTGAGAGTCCTGTGAAGGGGGTCACTGGCCACACCTACCCAAGCAGGGGGGCACACCCTCGGGCTCCCACGTGAACAGGGAGCATGAGTCCTCCAGGGGCGGGTCGCTTCTGTCTAACTTGGGGATGGAAAATTCTTCTGCAAAGAGCCAGACAATAGCTTTTTCAGGCTTTAGTGACCAGATATTTCTGTCCCAGGTACTGAAACCCAGTGCTATGGCTGTAGCCCAACAAATGGGCAAACCTCTGATGTAAACCTTATTTACAAAATCAAGGTGTGTGGATTTGGACTGAGGACTACAGCTGCCCTGGTCCCTGGCTCTCTGGAAGCATGCTGCATAAATGGCTGGCCATGTGCCTCAGGAAGGCCTGGGTCACAGTGAAGCTGCCACCTCTCATCAGCCTCAGTGGACAATGGACAGCTGAAGGGGGCCACTCCCCAGACCAGAGTCTGAGACAAGGGCCACTCTGAAAGGACTGGACATGGGAGAGTCAGCCAGCTCTGCAGCAGAAAAGAGGAAAGCCACACAGTGGTTGGTCCTCAGGGCTATAGTGCTCCTCAGGAAGCAGCCATGGAGGGCAAGTTCAGGGGCTCTGAAGACACCCCACCACTGTACCCCACTGCTCTGACTTGTGCTGCAGCTTGTGATTTCTGGAACACAGAGTAACTGCAACCCCAGACTACCTTTGCAAGTCAGCATCACTGAGGACATCGGCTTCTCCTTCCCTGCACCTCCACAGACCCAGTGAGCAGAGGTCTCCTAGGGACACAGCCGTGGCGGCAGGCATTTGGGTAGAGAGAAGGGGAGTCCCTCCACTCACTGGGAGCAATTGTGACTGTAGGATGAGACACCGGGGACAGAGGGTACTACAGGGCAAGGAAAGAGGGCACCAGCCACTTCACTAGTGCAGCTTCAAGAAAGCAGCCATGTTCTGCTGTTTGTTAATAGCCTGTTACCTGTCTCTCCATGTGCAGCCTCAGAAACCAGGGGTTACATGTTGGCTATGAGGGATAAAACCCAGCTTTGGACTTGTCACATGCATCCCACGTGGAGGGACTCCAGGGGGATTTGGTCATTGGACACACCCTGAATTTAGTCTTAGCACACAGATTTGGTTTCCACAAGTAGCTAGAGAAGCACTGTCCCAGTAGCAATCTAATCGATGCGTGTATGGATTTCATGCTCAATAAAAGAAACTGATCAGGAGAAATTTAAGGAACATGAGAAGTGGTCACAAGCCTAAAGCAAAAGTGATTTAACTGCAGCACATGGGTATATTGTTCGTAAGGCAGGTGTTTAAGGAACAATTGTATGATAATTATGGTGAGTAATGCAAGTTCCATGTTGGTTGAGCCTGGGGATTTTTCTTCTTTTCTTGCCCAACATCTTGAAATTCTTTGTTTGAGTTGGTTTTTCTGATGAAAAGTCAGAAATTTTTGATTGGAGTGATGTCTGCCCATTAGCCAAACCTGACAGGTGGGCAGGGATATTGGCCAGTCAGACCTTGGTGGTCTCAGCCGGTCTATTGGCAATGCAGACCCAGGCCACTCCCAGACCCCTCCCTGCTCCACCAGGCAAGGCTGCACCACAGTCGGGTCTCCCCTGGCTCCACTTTGTCCCTCCAGCCCCACCACACACTCTGGTGTCCGCCTCTCTCTGGCCATCCCACCCCAATGGGCATTGCCAAGCCCTCCCTTCTCTGTCTGGATTTCTCTCTGTCTCCTTCTGGTCTCATTCCTAGACACCGTCCTCTCCACAACTCAAGCCCAAATTTCCCAAGGAGAACTTAGCCTCTATGACACCCTGTCCCGCGGAGGATTTCTTCTCTGGGCCTACTTTCAATAGTAAGTGTTGGAGTTTGCTTTGAACTCTCTCTCTCTCTCTCTCTCGATACATAGATCTTGATCCAAACCAATTATAGGACCTAGTGGGCAGGGCCTGCATTTTATATGATCCAGCAGGTGTTTATTAAGGAGCATCAGTTGGGTATTATTTGCAGTGACTACTATGAAAGTGATCGGGCGACTCAGCCTGTGATGCTGTGCACGCAGAGGTGGGGCCAGGCGCAGACCACTCACCCTGGAGGTAACTCGGGGCAGTTGGAGGCAGCCACCGTGGGCATCTTCCTACAGGAGGCACCTGCCTGTCCTCTGCGGTTGCCCCCACACGAGCTGGCCATGGTCCTCACCTGGGATTCTGGGAAAAGCCTTAGAGGCAGGAGAAAAGGCTGCCCTGCCTGCACCCCCGGCTTCCCCAGGCTGTGGAAGTTTCCATGCACTTTCTCTCTCTTCCCCCGGAGTAAAACCTCAGGAGGAATTTCAATACCTAAGACAAATAAAAGCCAGCAAAACAAAACCTTGAATGGACATCTCCCTTCAGAAAATCCAGAAATGGAAAATAAGCACAAGTTGCTCCACATCACAGCCCCCGGGGAAATGCAAGTCCAAGCCACACCGAGAGGGGAGAGCACCGCTCCCCACGGGAATGGCTCCACTACAAACACAGCCAGGCCAGGGAGCCCGCAACTGCAAACGCTGGTGCCAACGAGAAGCAGCAGGGCACTCCTAGCGCCCTGCGTCAATGGCACAGGGCACAGCCCCTCTGGAAAACAGCTGAGGCTTTCTTGTCGAGTTATGCTTACGTGCAGCCAGCATCCCCACCTAGATTGAACACAGAAGTCACACAAAAACCTGAGAGCAATTATTTTTAGAGCATTTATTCAAAATTCACCCCCAATGGGAAACACCACACATGTCCCTGAACAGGGGAGTGGACAGACTGAGGTCCTGCGAGAAAAGTCGGCAGTGAGAGGAGAAATCTTTGATCTTACGCTGGCGAATTGCTCAGGCCCTGTGGCACGCGACGAGCCAGACCCGAAGTGCTGCAGGAGTCAACCGGTATGACGTCTGCTGGAGGCGAAGGGACAGGGACTAATCCGCGGCTGCGTGTGGGCAGGGGAGTGTGGACCCAGGGCTGTGTGTGTGCATCAAAGCTCACAGAGCAGCAGACGCACAGAGTGCATTTTACTGTGTCTAAATTATATCTGAAGGAAAATGTTATTATGCAAAGCCAGCAGGGCTGATTTCTGTGGAGATCTGGACCTGCTCCTGCCCAGTCTTCCCCGGGCTGCTCAAGGCAGGTTCTGAGCTCCCAGTAGGCCTCCTTCGGAATACAGTGTGTCCACCAGGAGGATACCTCCTTGTTGGACTGCAGACCTCAGGTGTTGGACTGCCCCTTCTAGACCTCCAGGCCTCCGACCTGGTTCACCCGTCAGCTTCTCCAGCAGGCAGATCCAGCAGATCCCGGAGTCCTGCTCTCGAATGCCGCCTTCCATTAGCAAAATCATTTCCTGCCTGTCCTTGTGTCCGTCGGTCTGACCATCTAGCTGGGGCTGGACTTCCCAGGATGAGATCCTGCCTCCCTGGCTGGCTATGGGAAGAATGGGATGGGCCTGTCGGGCCGCGCCGGGGCCCCTGGGAGTGAGTTTTCCAGGACCGCCTGGTGCTGTGCTTGCCTGCCCCTCAGGGCTCAGGCATGTGCAGGACAGGATGCTTGGAAACTAAAATGCATCCTGAGTACTAAACAAAAAGCCAAGCGCATAGGACACCTCCGAAACTGTTGGATTTGGGGTTTGTTTTTAAGACTTTCTTTTCTCTCCAATAAATGACAGCTTTTTCTTTAAAGTAATCGGCTCATATAACTGAGTTACTATTTTCCAGGCAGCACAAAGAAAATATTCCTACCTGAGAGGAGGGGGAGCGTATCCATGGCAACTAGACACCAAGGTCTTCAGTATCTCACACACTGATGGGCCTAATAAGGAAGGAGAGTGGGCTTGGTCCTAAGGGGTGTCTAATGAGGGCTGTAACCCATACCAGGGTCCCTGGAACGCCTCGAGTGGGCACCTGGCTCACTCCTAGGAAGAAAGCAGTAGACCAGTCACGATGGGGGGCTTCAGATCAGGACTGCCTGGATGCGACTCCCAACTCCCCCACTTGTGGTGGGGGCACTGGGCAAGCTCATAACATTTTGAGCTCCTCTCTAAGATGTGGACGTTAGCACCTATCCCTCAGGTATGCTGAAGCAGTTCCCCTAATGTGAGCCCCATCCTCTGTTCCCTGCCAGGCCCCTGGTGAAACTGAGTCAAGGGGAGCTACAACCCACTGAATACCAGAGCCCACGGGTCTGTCCCGTCACTGACCCCCCTGGTGTGTTGGGATGCTACCTGCTAGGACTCAGGTTAGGTCAAACCCTGGCCCCAGTGGTCCCCGAGGACCAGGCTGGGCCACCTGTCCCAAAGAAGATGATGAAGAGAATAGCAGTTGTAATATCAGGAAGGGAGTCACACTCAATGCTGTGAGGGAGCAGCAGCCTGGTGACCCGAGATCTACCTGTGAGGGGCTGACGAGAGGCTAGAGGTTTCATGGGAAGGGGAATGAGGCCAGGGTCGGGGTTTGCCCAGCTGACGGGGCAGGCTCTCCTGGCCATCTGTCTTTATCTTAGTTGTGGTTCTGCCAGGGCCTACGGGCTCCAGGACAGGGATGTCATTATCACTTGCGAGGGCAGTTCAGTCCCCACCTGAGATGACTGCCCTGAGCAGGGTGAAGCCTCGTTCCAGGCATGAGGTGATTGCTTCTTCTTTTGGGGAGTCTCATCCTGGGGTGATATGCCTGCAAAGCACGCTGTCTCTGAATCTAAGGTGCCCGCGGGAGAGAATGACTCAGGAGTAAAGGACCACTCATAAAGGCAAGATGGATTCGGGGTTAGGGTAGTGACCGGGGACCTCTAGGCGCTGGGTGCTGTGAACACTGGCAGATGACGATGTTGGTTATGACATCCCTGCACCTCAAAGCACCTTAGTTACTCTAACCTTGGTGCCTTCACCTCCAAAGGGGGAGGATGATCAGCTCTAGATGAACACTCCATAAATGACCCTTAATACATCCACATGCAGACTCGAGAAGGAATCTGACGACAGTTTAAGGTAGAAAGGACACAAATACAAAATGGAGACCAAAATGCCATTAGCTTATGGCATTTTGGTCTCCATTTATCCTGCCTTTAGCTACCCATCAGCATCTGCAGACCCCAGTGAAGGGTCAGCCTCTACAAGCCTGTCACGTTGTCCCTGCCCTCACCACAGACAGGGCTCCTCAGCCATCCCAACAGCGAGAGGATGGACACTGCGCTTGGTGCCTTGGGAAAGGTAGAAAGGAGCAGAGGCAGACCTGGAGGGCTCCTCTGAAGAGGTCCTTGATGGACGCCACCCTCACCAGCAGATGTTGGGCAGCTCCTGGGATTCCTTCTTTACTAGAAAGAGATAGTGGATGGTCAACGGTGGGCCCCCAAGAGCAGCCTGAGAGAGGCAAAGGCCTGGGGGCCAGCGGGGCAGGCTGAGGCAGACCCCTGAAATCTGCTCTAGAAGGCTATCGTTTCCATCAGCAAGACCACTCTCTACTGTGCCTTTGTCCAGTATCCAGACTGTCCACCGGGACGGACCTGCGCAGGAGGAGATCCTGCCTCCCTGGCTTGCTGAAGGCCTGGAGCTTGGAGTCGAGAGGGAAGGGCGTGCCTGGGCTTTCCCTGCTGCCCTGGTCCTGCTGGGGGTTGGCATGCCAGGGTGTATAGCCTGGCAGGGCTTTCCCTGGAAGTCAGCACTCAGGTGTTGGACTGCAGGATTGAGCAGACCACTCCTGGAATCATCTGATGCGAATTTGTTGAATGAAGGAATGGACTTTAGGGAGCTCAAAACTCTCCAGGTGACCTGGCTGGTTGATACAAGATCCCAAAACCCAAAGGTACAAGACATACTAGATGGATGACTTGCAGGGAGGCCCAAAGCAGGGCCACGCCAGGGGAGCTGTTCACAGACACAGCTGGCTTGCGTCCTGACCTCCATCTTGCAGGCCTGGCCACCTTGTCTGTTTCCTTCCTCCTGTCCACTGGTATCCCTCAAAGCCGCCATTGTCTTCCTGCAGCCAGGCCCTTGCTCTCCCTGGGGACTCCCCCACAGTGCTCAGCCTTGGCTTCCTCCTGACAGGTGGAATCGAGCTAGGATTCGAGTGTAGGCTGTTGAGGTGCCTGACCAGAGGTTCCTCACCCTCTGCTGCACCATGTCCCATGGCTTTACTATGTACACCCTGATCGTTTCCTGAAATCACTTTGCTTCTGGTTTGCTTGTATGTTTTCTGTTCTTCAACTACAGTGAAAGCGAGTGAAAGTGGGACTTTGACAGTTGATGTCAGTGGCTCCTCAATGTCCAGATTAAGCAAGACATAGCACCAATAGATGTTGCATGGAAGGAAGAAAGGAAGGAAGGAAGGAAGGAAGGAAGGAAGGAAGGAAGGAAGGAAGGAAGGAAGGAAGGAAGGAAGGAAGGAGAGGGAGAAGGAGGCAGGGGAGGGAGGGAAGGGAAGATACATGGATGTTTGGATGAATAGATAAAACATATGAAGGATGCATTGGACGGATAAATGGACATGTGGATGGGTGGATGGATAGATGATGGGCAGACAGATAAACAGATGAGTGAAGGTACATATGCATTCATGTTTGAATAAGTGTGTGGATGCATGGGTGCATGCATGAATGTATGTGTGGATGGATGGAGGGATGGAGGGGTGGAGGGATGGATGATGGACAGATAGATATGTAGATGGATGAGTGGATGGAGAAATACATGGATGATGGATGGATGTGTGGATGAAGAAGTGGATGAAGGAACAGATGGATGATGGATGGATGGGCGGGTGGGTAGGTGGATTAATAGATGAATAGGTGGGTAGGTTAATTGGTAGACTAGTGGTTGGGCTGATGGCTTTGTCACTCAGTAGGAGGCAGATGCTCCATCCAGGAACATCTACCGCCCAGGAGAACATGTCATGCTGCTGTGCTGATGCAGTCTGCACAGTGGGTGAAAAGTCATTTGTACCATGTAAAGGACCTCAGCCTCATGGGGAAAAGATCTTCCCTAGCGAGACTCCAGAGAGGCTGCAAGCCCCCTCCCCACCCTGGGTTCACTCGGGCATGAGGAGCTGAGCGGTGAGAGCTGCCTCTGAGCGGCGTGTTTGCTTCTAATGCCTGCTCTTCCTGTCTGTGCTCACAGGGCTTTCATCTTCGTAATTACATGGGGACGTATTTCTCATTACAGGCACCAGGCGAAGCCCTAAGTGAGCAGGCACCTGGTTAAGCAGGAAAGAGCAAAGCAAAGATCGACCTAGTTTGGATAAAATGGGATCTTCGCTGAGCCTTTCCCAGATGGAATCTCACCAGCCCGACTCCGGTTCACACACACATCGTTTTCCTTCGCCCTTTTTATTACAGTGATTTTTATGAGTTTTGTTCTCCTGAATTGAGTAGAATTACAAAGGATGAAAATAACTGGGAAGATCTGAAGTTCAGCAGGAATGAAGCCCAGGTGTCAGCTCTCTCTGCAGCCCCTGCGCACGAGCGAGGGTTTGCGTTGATGAGAGTCCACAGAGCACAGTGTGACATCCAGGGGGACACGGCCCAGAGGCGGCTGAGGACGGAGGCGGACCAGGGCCCGGATGAGTGGGGTTCTGATGAGAACCACCAGTCAGACAGCACTGACCAGGGTGGGGACAAACCCAGAACGCTAGCAGATGTTGGAGGGACTGAGACTGATGAGCCTGGAGACATCCAACCCTGACGGACATCTGCCCTCATCCAGCGGGAAAACACTACTCTGTGCGACTTCAGAGGACAGAGCTTGGGCTAACTGAAAAAAACATTGAGGGACAGAGGTACATTTAAAAAATGAAACCCAAACTTGGTGCAGTGTCTTGCCTGGCCTGCTAAAGTGGCTCCTGCCTTTGTCACTGGCCACATCTCTGGCCACTCCCCTCTGCTTACTCTGTCCCAGGCACACTTGCAGAACTTCCTCCATGTCCTGACCCTAGCACCTCAGGACATTTGCACTTTCTGTTCTCTAATGCTATCTAGATGTCACTTATTCTGAGAGGTTTCCCTGACACCCTAGCTCATGCTGACCCCAGAGTCACTCTCAGGTGTCATAATCACCTGGGCTTATTTTGGACTCTCAGCACTTACCACTCTCTGAAATAAACTTGTGTATTTTTTCCTTATTGATTAGCTCACCAGAGATGGGTGGAGACGGGGCTCAGCAATCGCAGGTTAAATGAAGGTAGCAACGTGCGAGGGCCAAGAGGGCCGGCTGGGTCACAGGGCCAGCAGTGTTACCTGTATGCCCGAGAGAACAAGCCCACCCACCTCCGCAAGAGAGCACGGCGGCGCCTGGGCCTCAGGCCGCTCTCCAGCCTTTGAGGGCCTCAGCATCCCTGTGGTGGCCATCTGCATCCTAGGTTTTGTTTTTGAAAATCCTGAGATTTCCAGCAATTTTGTTATTATTTGATGCATCAAACAATAATCAATATCTCTCTTTAGGGCAGTCTTAGCCATGACTATATTTTAACCTATTTTCTCTCAACATGTATTTGCTTTAGACTGAAAATCCATTGTGTGTCTAACTTCAGATCTCCCCGGTTCCGTGTTTCAACTCTACAGCATCTAATTACACATGAGTCTCAGAACTGATCATCATCTCCACATCTCCGGAGGGTCCAAGAAGGTGCTTCTCCAAGGGGACATGGCCCAGGCCAAGAGGAACTCAAGGTCACCAAATGGACACAGCCTATACTCAATTTTAACCCAGTGGTTGAGGGGAAAAAAGGCCTATTTAATTGGTGAGTACTTAAAATATTATCTTTATATTAAGACAAAGCAGACCTGTAGAATACATTCACAAGAATTTTGAAGAAAAGGCTTCAATATTCAAGAACATTCCCAGGGAGGTGAGTCTTTCTTTTACCATATTTAGCATTCCAGAGCCCTGGGACAGAACCTGGCAAGGGGTTTTTCCCAGATATCCACCCCTGCCCCTCCTTGGTCTGGAGTGCAGAGAGGATGTCCACAGGCCAATAACTGCCTTTCCACTTTTCCACCATAGAGAAGAAAGCCAGGCTCCAGCAAAGTCAGGCAAGAAGACAGAGGGTCCATTCCTGGATGATTCCCTGGCCAACACCACCAGCCCAGCGTCCAGTTCTGGACTCGTGCCCTGACAGAAGCAAACCCTGAGCTTGGTTGGGACACTGGTGGAATTTTTCACTGCTGATAGCAGAGTCTGCTCTAAGCTGGAAACCTCATCTGGCCTCCCCTGGCCTCCCCTGCCTCCCCTGCCTCCCCTGGCCTCACCTGGCCTTACCTGCCTCACCTGACCTCTGGAGAAGAAGGTGTGAAATGGGGGATCACATTTCTCTTGTACACCAACCCTGGCTTCTAATCCTTCTGAGCAGTTTGCAGCGACCACCAGAAGCAGAGTTAAGCCCCCTCCATCCTGGGCTTCTGTGAGTGCGGCTGCTACCGCCTCCATGGGTGAGAGGAGCCTGCCATATCTGTCCTGTGCCTGGGACTCTGCCGAGTGTCCTTCAGGTTCATCAGGGTGCTGGGCCGCGGTGAGGGGAGGGGAAGGATTGCTGGCCAAGGGGACGCTTCAGCTAGGAAAGGGCAGTGAGTTCTGGAGGTGGTGGAGCAGCCCAGCGCCTGTCCTTGTCCTGCTGGACTGTGCACGTGAGGTCACGGGAGGGGCAGGGCCCGTGCTGGGTGCTCCCGCTCCAAGCAGCAGTGACAGTGGGAGAGCGCAGGGAACCCGGGGGTGGCACGTTGTCACCAGAAGGCGGCTATGACTAAATGGGAGCCAGGCTTTGCAATGCAGTTACATTGATGAGGGTTTTTAGGAGCTCAATTAAAGCACCCGCCATTTTCCTGTAGGAAGGAGAGGAACCGAACTTGACTGAGAGCATTCATGTCATGCGCACCGTGACCCCCAGCTCACGGGGACTCGGGCTCCTGAGCGTTTACTTAAGATTCCACTGAGCCAAGCCAGAGCCAGAGCCCTAGAACCCTGATGTAGATTGTCAACCACAGGGACATAAATGTGAAAATGTGACAGGGCACATGAACACACAATAAAGAACACGTAAACCTGTACAGAAAACAGACGTGGGTGTGGACAGACACGGTCCCTCAGGAGTGTGGACAGGACTGTGGCCAGCCCATCTCTACCCTGTTTTACACAGCGGCAGGCGGAGCAGCCCGCGAGCATCTCCAGGCCTGTCTCTGGCTGCCTTACCCTCCAGCCGCAAGCTCCGACCACCTTAGTGCCTGGGGGACACAGGGAACCCACAATCCCAACCGGAAATGAGAGCAGAGAGGGATGCTCCTAAGCCGCCCTGCACTGCATGCTTGGAGCGGGCTTCCTGAGCAGGTCTGGCGCCTGGAAGGCCAGCTTCCTGCAGCCACCTCCACATGTTAGCGGTGACTGCTTTGGTGGGGACATGAAAAAATTAGACACATATGGCTTCAGCCAAGGGTGGTTGGGAAAGGGCAGTGGATTCCAACAGCTCCTCTGATCTCCTCAGATCACTGGGGACATTCTTTTTGATACTAAACTGAGCTCCAAAAGGGTGCTCTCCTAAATGATGGAGGAATGTGAGGTTGAAGCCACCTCAGTAAACTTTCCACACTATTAAATCCTAAGCCACTGGCTTGTCCTGACCTTCGGGTCAATTTGGCAGCACGTGCTGGACCAAAAGCTCCCTGCCTCCGCCACACCATCCCCACGCCCACGCTTGCCTAAGCAGATCTCCACAGAATCTTCTCAAGTCTAGGAAGTGGCCAAGCCCAAGGGCAGAGATAGGTTTTCCAAAATTCTAACTGGAACCTGGAAAGTCTAATGTTGTCACTGTCAACAAACACTATGGGTCATTTCCCATGAAGTGACAACCTCACTGTTCATGTTTTTAAATGCACTTTGAACTTGAGAAGTCCCAGAGTTACAGTGAAGAACCCCATCTTCCCATTCTGGCTCGGGGTGGGTGCTCCCATCAACGATCGAGACAGACACCCAGTTGCTAACGCAGGTCCCTGCTCCTCTCCTGGCCTCACCCAGGACGCCACACCGTGCCCTGCCCTCGTCTCCTGAGGCTGTTCCCAGCTATGGCAGCTTCCAACTTCCCTGCTTCAGATGACCTTGGCAGTTTGGGGAGTGCCAGTCAGCGGCTCTGCAGTGTGCCCTTCAGTTGAGATGGGTCTGGCTCCTCACTGTGGTTGGACTGGGGCCACAGGTTTGGGAGAGGAAGACCACAGGAGTCCAGCTCCTTCTCCTCGCGCCACGGCCAGGCAGCACGAGATGGGCCTGGGCATGGGCCTGGGCAGCTACCGACAGCCTTCCTGCCATGGACACGACCCTGTGCTCTTTGGGAAGAGCTCCTTGGGCATAGCCACCTGGAGAGGAGCAGGGGGACACTCCTGCTCCCGAAGGCCAAGGATCTGCCTTTCGGGGAATCAGGGGAATCCCAGGAACCTGGAGCTTTGTGCCTCTTGCCCATGTCGTCACACGGGGTGTTGCTAACAGCCCCTGCAGGTGACTGAGTGAATGCCCGCACTTCTGAGGTGAGCCGTGTAGCTCCAGGCTACTGAAGTGCATGGAGATGAAGCAGGACGTGGCCCCCGACGCTCCTGCTGCCGCAGCCACCTCGGGCGGAGCTGCAGTGGTACCCCATCCTCACAAGGGCTGGCCCAGTGGGAAGGTCAAGTGTCCAGGGAGACGGTTCTGACTGGGGGACCCCTGCAGGCGACTAGAGCCCCAATCGAGGTCCACCTGGGGAATCCCTGTCATGAGGTAAAACCTCAGCCTCCTCCTTGTCACCTGGTCCTTTGTCCCCAACACTCGCAGAGAGAGTTGAGACCACCTGAGGGAGCCAACCTGCTCCTCCCCGGCTTCCTGTGGACCCTCCACCTGGCCTCTGCCCCCACTGTCCCCAGGCCGATGCTCTCCCGTGGGGATGATGAGTGGGTGCAGGAAGGGTGCCCTGAGACCCCGGGTCTGCATGGGGAAGCCCCTGCCCTCCTCTGGCCCCTTTGTACTTATTGTCCCGCCCCAAGGTTTTGAAACAGTGTCTACTTGTTCCTTGCTGATCAATGGGACCTTTATTGGGCACCTGAGGTGCCAGCCCCGGGGTACTTACCCCCAGTGCTGTCATCTAGGACAGAGAGATGCACCCAGCCTTTCCAGGCAAACAAAAATTAACCCTTTCCCCTGAGTCTCAAATTTTTCTTTAAGCCCGAGCTCAGTGATTAGCCTTGTAAACCCTCTCATTAATTACATTACCTCTAATTAAGGAAGTTTCCAGGGTTGGGTCTCCAAGTGAAGTGTGTAGGCAGTTTGCCCAAGTAAGGACTTCATTAACACCTGCACTGAGCTTGGGGCAGGAGAGACCCCAGGGAGCCGGGAGCCAGGGTTTCTTCATCTCTCAGGTGTCCTCCTGGATCCTGCTTCTTGTGGATGGCGAGGAGCCAGCTCTGAACAGCGCTCCATCTTAAATAGCCGTCTCTGAACCCAGAGGCATTGCAGGGCACAGAGGGAGAAATCTACAGGAGCTACTTGGCAGAGGACAAAGGTTGGTTGTGATTCTTTCCATGAGGATACATCCAGCTGCAAGGAACAGAATCAGCAGCAAAGAACACTTGGACACAAGACGCTATCTTGTGTTACTGTCTCCAATAACAGTTCAGCCGGAGACAGCCAGTCTTAAGTGTGGTGCCGTGGTCCATCGAGGACCCGGGCTTTTCCCCTGCCTGCCATCTTGGGTGTGTTCCAGGTTGATGCCTGTGCTGGCTGTCCAGGCTCTGCCCTGCTTCCCGCATCCCTTCTGCCCACAGTTCATTCAAGACAGGAGTCAAGAAGCGGTGTCATCTCAGTCTTTCCCCAGTCAGGCAGCAGACTCCTTTGTGTCTCTCGCACAGACTCCCCCTGTGTGCCACTGGCCAGGACAGTCACATGCTCACCACTGACCTGGACTGTGGCACATGGAAACACGTCACCATGGGGAAGCTCCCTGAGTCAAGGGCCCCCGCTCCATGGAGCTGGCTGACCAGGTGGGTGTTCCGAGCCAAAAGAGGGGTAATAAGGGGAGGGTTGCAGGCCACAGAATGTCCAGGGAGCTCAAGGAGGCCCTGCCCACCCAGCATGAGGTCTGCAGCACCGACAGGCTTGAGCTGTGGGGGCGACAGCCAGGGCACTCCCTGGAGCAAAGCATCTCTTTCAATGCCAGGTAACAGATAAGGCCTCCAAGACAGGCCAGGTGGCCTCTGGGGTCAAGGCCAGGTGGCAGAAACCAGCAGCTCGGCCTTCCTTCCCATGGAGAAGGAGAAAGTCTTACAGAGAGAATTAAAACTAGAGACCTGGGAGTGGAGGGCCCTAGGATGATTCCATTCTCCCCAAATTTTGTGATTTTCATCAGCCACCAAGATACAAAGACGGAACACGAGTCCTCCATCATCACAGCTGCACCAATGCGTGCGTGGGCTCAGTGGCAGGGAGGGCTCTGAGGCGGAGACCCTGTGCGTGAGGGGCGGAGGAAGCTGTGGCCTTCGTGTCAAGCCTGGCCAGGGGCTTGCGTGACGGCACGGCCCTTTGCCAGAGAGGCAAACTCAACATCATGGAGGGGTCAAATCTCCCCCAGGAGAAGCGTCCCCACCCAGAACTTTACACAGTACCAAGTGTCTCACGAGGTGAAAAGCCGTGAGGAGGAGGGGACCGGACGGCAGGCGGGGAGGAGGACAGGTGCGACTCTAGACAGAGCGCTGACATCATCCACCCACCCAGGAAGCTGAGGAAAAGGAACCTTCAGGTGGAAATCTGAGCACCCAGCAGAGGCCTCAGCAGGGGCCCCAGGGAAGGCCCCGGGAGGGGTTTCCTCAGGACAGCTCCTTAGCAAGGCTCTTGTCTCCAGGTTTGGGACTCCAAGAATAACAAGAACAAATAAGGATGAGCCTTTCAATCTGCAAATGAGCACCCGACACCAGCTTTGCTTGGAAACTGTGGCCTCTGAGAAGCCACATCAGGAACCCCAGGTCCATCGAAGCCACGTCTCTGTGCAGACCTCACGCATGTCCCCTAGAAGCCACTCCCGGAGACAATTTCATTCACCAGCTCCTCCGGGAGAGAAGCAGACAAATCTTGGTGTTCTAGGAGCCTGCAGCCCAGGAAGGGCAGAGCAGAGAAAGCAGGACGCAGCGTGGCCCCCAGGCCTCCTGGGGACTGTGAGCCTGCGGGCCTCTGGGGTCTTGCCTGGCAGACCGGGGGACGTAGCTTCACAGGCACTGTTTGGTTCCTTACCAAGCTTTCACCCTTGCTTCAGTGGAGCATCTCTTGGAAACTCCAGGAAGCTTCCTGTTCCCTGATGCTGGCTGGCCCCGAGTGCCACAAGGGAGCATGCACCAGCCCTGGCTCTGGGCACCTGGCACTGGGCTTCTCCAGGCTGTGGCCTGTGACTCTGCTCACCCTGGCTCTCCCACGGTGATGCCCTGCACCCTGCTCTGGAAGTGTCCAGGCTCCCGTCTGCAAGCACAGTGGCCGCCTGCTCCCGAGGTGCACCTGTAAGAAGACGGGCTCCCCCTGCTCCCTCTGCCGGACCCCCTTGCTCGGGAGCAATGCCATCACTGGCTGTTGTAGGCAGCCTTTTTGCTTCTGCGACTGAAAGACCCGATGAGAACAATTAGAGGAGGAAAAGTTTATTCATGGCTCATGGTTTCAGAGGTTCCCATCCATAGAAGGCCAACGCCATTGCTCTGGGCCCAAGATGAGGCAGCACATCATGGTGGAAAAGTGTGGCTCAGGACATGGCCTCAGGAAGCAGAGAGAGAGAGAGAGAGAGAGGGAGGGAGGGAGGGAGGGGAGAATGCTCCCCTCACCACTGACAAAACATAAACCCCAAGGACTTGCACCCATTGACCCAGCTCCTCCAGCCACACCCTACCTGCCTATAGTTACCACCCAGTTAATCCCTATCAGGGGATTAATGCACTGATTTGGTTAAAACTCTAATATCCCAATCATTTCACCTCTAATCTTTTTTGCATTGTCTCACAAATGAGCTTTTGAGGTACACCTCATCTAAGCCACAACATTCTGATTGTGACCCCCCAAAGCTCATTACCATTTCACAATGCAAAATACAGTTAGTCCATTTCGAGAACCCCCATAGTCTCAGCAGTTCCAGGATCACCCAAAAGTCCAAGTCCAAACGTCTCCTCTGAGACTGAAGGCAAATTCTCAGCACAAACCCCTGTAAAAATCAAAAGTAAGCTTCATATACCCTATATATAAACTTTTCTATTCCACAAGGGAGAAATAAGGGCATAGAAAGAGGGATAGGGCCAAAGCAAGAGCAAAGTCCAGCTTGACAAACAAGTCCTGTAGCTCCACAGCCAGCACCTTGGGCACATGGCATCAGCGTGTTCTCTTCAAAGGGCTTGTGTGTCTCCACTCTTGTGGCCCTGTTGGTCGCAGTCCACTTGGCCTCTATGTCGGCTTTCCTCCACTCAATTCCTGCAGCTTTTCCCAGCAGATGTTCCATGTTAATGGCATTTCTTAATCTGGGGGGTGAGGGTCTCCACAGCATCTTCAGCTTCCTCCTCACATCTCCAAGCCAACAGGGACTCTAACCCTGGGCCACTTTCCCAGGCTTCCCAGGCCTTCCTTTGAAATCTTGGTGGATGCCTCCACGACTCCCTAACTCCAGCATCCTGCATTCCTATAGAAGGAGCACTATATGGTTGATGCCAAGTCTGCCATCATCTCGAGCAGTAGCCAAGCCACCTGGGATCCTGGTGGCAGTAGTCTCTAAGAGCCTTGACTATTTAGCATGGTGAAACAACTTCCTAGTGCCACCCCCATCCTGTGCAAGCCTGGTACTCCACTGGTCTCTTCCTAATGGAATTTTTGCTTTTACTGCCTTGAGCCTGATATGGATGAGGTCTTGCCAATTCCTGAGATGCTCTCCAGCCATCTTTCTTATTGTCTCTGAGTAAAGTATTTAGTAGTGTCTCTTTAGTGTCTGTAATATCTTTAACAGCTACACCTTTTTTAGCCCCAGTTTTATTCAATTTTTCTAGCCAAACTGCAAGTTTTTCTAATCTTTATGCTCTGTCTTATGCTCCTGATTTTCTCAATAACTTGGCTAAAAGCTACCAGCAATATCCATGCCACTGCCTGAGTACTATGCTGCCCAGAAGTTTCTTCTGTCAGATTATAACTTCCATCACTCTTAAATTCAGCCTCACAGAAAATGTCAGGACATGGACAAATACAAATAATCTTTTAGCCAGAATATAATATGAATGGCCTCTAGTCCAATTTCCAGCAGAGTCCTCCTCTTCTGAAACTTCATGACCCCAGTCTTCACTGTTCACAGTCCTATCAACATTCTGGTCTTCCGAACTCTCTTCAGAACTGCCCATTAAGGTCCACTTACAACATTCTAAAGATTTTCCAGCTTTCATCACTAAATTTTCTGAAGTTTATCCCACCAATTCCAAAAGCTCCAAAATCTAAACCACACGGTTAGTTTAGTCACAGCAACAACCCTATTCCTTGTACCAATTTCTGGTTTAGATGGCTTTTTTTGTTCGTTTGTTTTGCTACTATGACCAAAAGACCTGACAAGAACAATTTTAGGAAGAAAAATTTTAGTAAGGGCTCACAGGTTCAGAGGTCTCAGTCCACAGAGAGCTAGCTCCATTGCTCTGGGTCCAAGGTGAGGCAGAACATCATGATGCAAGGGTGTTGCAGAAGAATGTGGCTCAGAACATGGCCACCAGGAAGCAGAGAGAGAAAAATTAAGCTCAGCTTACCAAATATATCCTTCAAAGTCATGCCCCAATGCTTACCTCCTCCAGCCATACCTTACCCTCCTAAAGTTACCACCTCGTTAATCCCTATCAGAGGATGAAGGCACTGATTTGGTTAAGACTCCCGTAACCCAATCATTTCACTTCTAATTTTTCTTGCATTGTCTCACACATGAGCTTTTGGGGGATACCTCACCTAAACCATAACAGTGTTGACATTAATGTTAACATCCCCTGCCATGACCGAGTACACCAAAGACCTCACATGTATTCTCTGAAGCATGTAAATCCTCAGAGGACTCCAGTCTGTCTGCCCTGTGCAACCCCTCACCTTGTTCCTAGAGGTGGGCAGAATTTCTGATCTGCTTCCAGCCAGTAGAACACAGACAGGCAACAGATGGCCCTCTGTGGCTCTGTGGTCACATGCATTGCACAGGTTGCATCCCAACAGACTGCACTTAGAATCTCCAGCTGGCCTTGGAGAAGCTGCCATGTCTTAAGTGGGTCCAAGAGAGGTTGGCATCCCTGGGATTCCAGGGCAGCTCCCAGCAGACGACCCACATGAAAGTCCAGGCTCGAGGCCCACAGCTGTGGAGAACTGAATTGCACCAACACGCTTGTGATGCAAGAGGAAGCCCAAACCCCAGACAGAAGCACAACCTGCAGCACCTCAGTTGCAGCCTAGTGAGACCCAGAGCAGAAGAACCAGCTGCACCAGACTTGCCTTCCAATCTCAAGAGCGTTTCGAGAGATGGTGAACACAGGCCGTTCTGGCACCGGGCTCGTGGCAACTCACAACACAACAGCAAGACCTCTTATGACGCTGAACAGACACGGCTCTTGCCCAGGTATGGCTCTCAGAGCTGCAGCAGCAGCAGCAGCAGCCTCACCTGGGAGCATGTTAGAAATGCAGTTTCTCAGACCCACTGCAGATCTGGGAATCAGAAACATCAGGCCCGGGGCCCAGCAGTCTCAAGCGTGAGAACCGTGGATCAGCCAACTCTTTCTAAAGTTGCAGGTGACAGGAACTCAGATCCACTTGGGCACAGCACAGGGAGTTTAGAGGTACCACAAAGAGAAGAATGCAAAGGGCAACAGGCTCAAGGCTCTGCTGGATTCAGGTGCTCAGCGCTGCTCCATGACTTGGCTAGACTGTGGCTAAGCACTTGCCAAGACCAGGTAGACTGCAAGTGGCCAGAGGCAGCACATCTGGAACCAGAGTCAGGAAGAAGAGTGGACACCAGTGGGCACGGGCAGAAACCCCAGGAGCTCCCCCACAGTGCAGGTTTGCCCCAGCCCTCAGGTGAGAAGACTGAGACCAAGAGGTAGGACGTTTGCAGGGCCTCAGAGTTGGTCCAGCAGAGCAGCTCACCCACTGCCCTTCGTTAGGGTGAATGGCTCCCAGGCCCACTGGGCGGTAGCAAAGCCAGGCACAGCCTTGTCCTATCAATAAGGGTGCAAGGGGAGCAGCTGTCCCCCACTCCCTCCTTCTACCAGGCTGGGGCTGACCCTGCCCACTCCGTACCCTCGCAGCCCAGGACCCTTTCTCAGGGGTGCCAATCCATGCCACCCAGGCTGCCCCTTCTTGGGGCAGAGCTCATCCTGCAGAGTTTGTCCACATAGGAGGAGCCTGATCCTGGCAGGGGCTTGGTCAGGCAGATCTGTGTGGCTGCCCACGGCCCCCTGGGAGTAGCAGGGGCAGTGCCTGCTGGTCTCCTCCACTTTTGAGACCATCTCTGGATCTGCAATGGAGGCAGCAGTTTTTGTAAGAGGAGATTCCAGGGAGCAGAGTGGGAGGAGGGCTCTCCAAGGAAAGGGCAGGGTGGGATTCCAACAAAGGAACTGCTCTCCTCCCCACCCAAGGCAATTAGCACCAGAGCTGCTCAGGGCCTGTGGGGCCCCAAACCGAGATATCAGCAGGTTCTGTGAGCTTCAAAGGCTCACACTTAAAGCTGCAGAAAATTCTTTCTCTGCTGTTCTCAGGTTCCCCACAGACGCAATCATTTCCAGAAAGCCAGTAACAAGAACGAGGGAGTCTGCTGTTCTCCATCCCATAATCACCCAGCAACTCGAAAGAGAGACATGTTCAAGATATAATAAGGAATTAAAATATTTTTAGATACCAGCGATACTGGAAAACTAGGAATGTTGAGAAAAGCAAGTGCCTGGTGCCAATCCCAAGCCAAGGAAAGAGGCCACACTAGAGAAAGGCCAGCGGGGTTCTGCTGACCAGGCAGGTATCAAAACACCAGGAGGCAGTGGAATCAGGCGCATTCCTGAGGCATATTCAGAATTTTCATCAAAAAATTTAGCGAGCACCTGCTTTATATGCTTATGCATACACTTTTCTGGAAAAGCCAGAATTCATTTTATCTTTTGGAATCCCCCCTCCCCCACCAAATATGTTGAAAACATGAACAGTTTCTACCTAATTCCAGTAGTGTTTGAATTCTGATCCTCCAAAGAGAGAGAAAATTACCCTTCACTGAGGAACCCTTTGCTTTAAGACATCTATTACAGAATTAAAATATACTCACAGAATTTTCATTGCCAAGCAAAGCACACAGATTTCTAAGTACTATTTACATGGAAAAATAGGCTGTGTGACTTCCCAGTGTGTTCTGGTCTGCCTTGTATATGCAGGAGGTTTGCTGCCATGATTTTTAAATGGTAGAAGATTTTATAAGGAAAAGTGGCTCTTAATCAAGTTTCGAACCACACTGACACTCACAGCCGAGCTGTGTGGCGATGTGCTCCTTTCACGATTCTGATTTTACACCAGCACCACGTGTGCCCGGGCACAGCACATCACCCAGGACTTCTGAAAGTTGCACGGCGACATTTGCACAATGCTCACCTGGCTCCCGTTTTCTGCACTGCGGCTAATCGCCAGCAGAGGAAACCTGGATGCCGAGCTCGTGACCCTCCCCTGGCTCTCGTGAAGGGTGAGGAGCCATTTGGCATGACCTCTCGTTATCACATTAGCTGAGAGAACACAGCGTTCTCCTGGGCACGGAGACCAGGCCTCTGCACACATATCTTGTGGAAGGTTAAACCAATAATGCTGAATTTCTTTAAAATGAGTTTGCTTTTGCCGATGCAGAGATGCACTTGAGGATTGGGATTTAGATCGATCTTTCTGACAAACAAGCACAAACCCTGTACAAACAGAGACGGGAGATGTCGGCTCTCCGCAGCCACCTCCTCCGCCTGTGCCTCCCAGCGCTCTGCATCCTGTGAGCGGCCATCGCCCCAGCACAGAGCCCATGCAACCCGGGGACGAGGTTTTCACTCTAAGACACTAAATCAGGCCTCCCGTCATTTGTCATTTTCTCTGCATTAAAATATTAACACACTCTCTGAAGGAATGGTTGATGAAGTACAGGCTCTGGAATGAAATGGGTATTTCTTATGACTTCAAAAATGATTGACTGATCCTGGGTCCTATCACCCCTTGATTGATTTGCTAGGCTTTTCTGGAAGTAAGTATGAAGACTAATTGATATGGGGAATGAGAACAAGGCGTGAGGGAGGCCTCACCAGAAATCACTAAATAAGTCAGAGGCAGTTTCCTGGGCGGCCGGTTATTGGCATTTTAAAGGGGGCGGGTGGTGATGCAGAAGATGGGGGTGGCTGGGGTGAGGGAGCCCTAGATCCCGGCATCCTGGTAGTCTTCATTTTGGCGGAAGGCTCTTGTAACACCCACCAATGGTTGACTGGTCACAGCGTGAGAAACCCATGCTTGGCTCATCCAGCTCTAAGCCCGACGGAGCCACCTTCAGGTGCCGCCAGATCCAGGGAGTCCAGTGGTGAGATGCTCCCTTTCTGCCTCAGCCCGTTGGCATTAGGCACGCAGGCTCCAGGCTCCCCACAGCTGGCAACAACTTGAGCACCAACTGCCCGAGCTCCAGGACTTTCGCCTATTGGCCAGCAGGAAGTGCAGGTGGGCTCCACTGCCCTGAGAGAAGGCGCCCACTCAGCAGTGCTGAACAGCGTTGTGAGGCCCCTCGGGAAATTTCATGTCTTTGTGCTGGTGGGTTGGAGGGTGCTGCTGACCTTGGTGAGGACATGGAGGAATCGGGGCACTAGATGCCCAGGCTCCGCTAAGACTCATGCCCTCCCTCCTCGGTATCTAAATGTGCCTCCACGGAGGCCTGGAGGGAAAAGGGTGTAACAGCCTATGAGTCAGGAGCCTGCTTGCAGCAGTGCAGGTGGCCTTAGTGACACACGCTCAAGTGTCCAGGAACACCTCCACATGGATCCCCGCTGTGTCTTCCAGAGTGGTTGTTCGGGAGCATCCACGTATTTTATTATAAATCACTTTCTTTTCTGGCCTTTCTGTTACAGGGAGGACACAGCATTGATTCCTTATTAAATGGTGTGTGCCAGGAGGTCACCTTATTTCACATCAGGAGTGGTACACAGATCTGAACTGATCAGTGTGCTGTGGGATGGGTGGACAGGAGGCAAAGAGGGGCATGAGTGGGTCCCACAGAGAAGGCCTGGGGCTGGTGAGCAGCCAGAAGCTCTCCTCCTCCACATGGTCAGAGAAAGCTTGCAAGGAGACCAAAAAGCTGCATGTGTGGAAATAAATGTGGGTTTAAAATATGGCCTGTGGGTTATCAGTGTTCTGGAGGAGCAGGAACCCATAGTGTGTGTGTGTCTGTGTGTGTGTGCGTGTGTGTGTGTGTGTGTGAGAGAGAGAGAGAGAGAAAGAGAGAGAGAGAGAGAGAGACGTCCTACAAAGAACTTGCCCACATGAGCATACAGGCTCACAAGCCCCAAGATCTCTACCTGGAGGCCCAGAGCACCTGGTACAGGCTCTAGTCCAGGGCAGATCTGCCAGGGACCCCTGGGAGCCAAGGTTCTGGCATGAGTCCATAGCCAGGAAAAGGCAGATGTTGGTTCAAGGCAGTCAGCAGAGGGCTTCGCTTACTGGAGGGGAGGTCACATTTCTGTTTCTGTGCAGCCTTTTTAGTAAGAAGAGGCCCACCCTCACCAGGGAGGCAGCCTGCCTTCCCCAGTCCACACATTCAAGTGGCATCTCATCCAGAAACAGCCTCACAGACATGCCCAGGCTGATGTCTCACAGACGTCTGGGCGCCCGTGGCCATGGGTGGACATGTGAAGTCGACCATCACAACACACGAGGATGCCCAAGCGGGAACGGGCAGACGGGAGGAATCCCCGTGACAGAGCCACGAAGCCTGACCCAGAGGCCCTGCCCATCTCGGGAAGGGCGGTCCTTAAGTCAGGGATCTAGTGCTGCATGTCGGGAGAGGCCGGGGAGCCTTTCCTTAGCACAGTGATGCCCTTGGCCTGATCCTGCCTCTAAGGATGGACGTGATCACAGTCACGTCTGTGGGTCAGAATCAAGGAATCGCTGTCAGGCTGTCCACCTCGGCGCCAGGAGCTTTGCCCCAGGTAGCTTGCTGTTGTGGGGACTCTCCTCTGCCTCCCACGGGGGTGGCAGCATCCCTGGTCCCTATAGGGGCCCAGGAGGGTCAACTGCAAGTGTCTCTGGACATTGACACGTGTCCTCTGGAGGTGGACGGCCCCCTTCCCAGCTGAGAAAGGGCAAGGAAGCACAGGCGCTTTGCTTCAGATTTTTCTTTCCTTTTTGATTTAATGGGGACAGGGGGTCCATGTGCTTTTGAGGATGAGCATGGACGTCCACTGGCTTTTCACTCAGTTCCATGGTTCATGTTTTTTTTTTTTTTTGGTACCAGGGATTGAACCCAGGGGCCCTTTACCACTGAGCCACTTTCCTAGCCCTTTTAAATATATTATTCAGAGACAGGATCTCACTGGGTTGCTTAGGGCCTTGTTAAATTGCTGAGGCTGGCTTTGAACTCACGATCCTCCTGCCTCAACCTCTGAGCCGCTGGGATTACAGACGAGCATTCAAATTTTTTAAACATCTTTGCACAGAAATATCTTGTAAGAAACACACTCACCTGTCCAAGCCCAAAGAAGGGGCTGAGAGGCACAAGGACAGCAAAAAGCAAGGCTTTCTTTTGATGACCCTCTTGAAAGATCAGGTGCAACCAGCCTCTTACCCCCTGGAGTACAAGGTCCCTCCTCCGTTCTTCATTGGCTGAGTACTCTGGGGTGCACAGTCTTCCCGAATGTCACCTCGGTTTTACTGTCTCCTATTGGTTTATTTTTTAAAATACATCTTTATTTGTCCCTACTTCTCTCTGTTCTCTGGTGGTGGGAAAGTCCCCGTGGATTGAGTGCCCTTGGCACCTACACACGTTATTACTGTTGGTCAGGTTGGGGGGCTTCCTTCACCTCCTGTCGGTCAAGGGGCTGTGAATCTTCACACTCTGGCGTTCACTGTCTGGAACTTTCCATCCTCTCTTCCCTTCAGCTGCCTTTCCTACACCCCAGTCATTTTACATAGGAAGCTAAATACTGTGTTCTGAAAATGGGCCACAGGACTTTCTCTTTCTCACAGTCCTTGCATAGAGACCCACCCTGTTCCAATCTGCAGGCATGTCAAAAGAAAACCAGCTTCCCCTTCCGCTGGAGGCAGATGCTGACCGGAAGTGCCAAAATGAAGGCATAGCACCCTGTGCCAGCTCGGCAGCCGTGGCAGAGGAGGGGACAGTGTGCATACCTTCAGCTTTGCAGAGTGAAGCAGCTCACCTCTGGAAACCCCCCTCAGGAAGTTTCAAAGAGTGGGATTTGATGGATGCTCACACATTCACCATGAGCGATTTAAGACTCATGATTGAATCGGATCATATTAAAAGATTAATATAAAATTAGATTCAAAAATAGCTTGAAAGGACTTTCACTTTCAAAAGAATTAAGCAGCGATTTAAAAGCAGAATTTGTTCCAGAGCCCAGGAATGACTTCCCTTTGTTTCTTCTTGGACGTGAAGCTTTCACCCCAGGCTGGAAGGACCTTCGCCAAATTTGGGTGCTTCTGCTGAGACACGCTTTGAGGATGAAGAGACGACACCAGCCTACCAACAGCATAAAACGACATCAAAGTCACCTCCTGGGTTTCGGGGCAGGCGGTCGAAAGGCGGAGGCCACCCGACGGCGGGCTGCAGGGAGCTTCTGGCTCTCCTCTGCCTCCTTCTGCACAGTCCAGAAGCTTCCTGGAGAGTGGGGCCCTCCAGCCAGCAGGGGTCTGCTGGGCTGTCCATCAGGCAGACAGCTCAGCGTTGACCCATCCCGTCCTTCTGGAGCCCTGTGAGGACCAGTATGGTCCCGCACTCACCTCTCCAGAGGCGGAGGCCCCGAAGGGCCCGGCCGCTGTCCCTAAGCAGAGCCACCATCCAGGTGGAGCACCACAGCCCACCACCATCTGATCTGCTCTCCTTGCAGCTTCTTGTGGGGAAGCTCTTCCCAGACAAGGGGGCTCATTCTCCTCCCCGCCAGATCAGATGTCCACCTCTCAGCTCCTCCGCCCCTGCCTGACGCTCCAGGAGCTGCAACTAAAATGCCTGCGCGATGCGCAATCCATGACCTTAACTTGCACCTTGAAACACTAGAAAAAGAACAAATTAAACTCCAAGTCATTAGAAAACAGGAAATAACAAGGAGGAGGGGGGAAATCGATGAAACGGAAAGTAAACAATGACGAAAATTAAAAAGGTAAACACTGTCTCAAAAGGCCAAAGGAAAGTAACAAACTCCCAGCTAGACAGATGAAGAAAAAGGCAGATTAAAAATTACCAATATTAATGAGAGGAGGGCCTTCACTAAGATCCTGCAGTCAATGATAATGGAGTGTTATTAATTATGAATTAATGTCAATAAATCTTAAACACAGATGAAATGACAAATCCTTAGAACAGATAATTTATCAAAACATACACAAGAAGAAATATAAACATTGGCTTAAGAAGAATTATATGAACTTGCTGTCCCATCTTCTCCAAGGAACTTAAACCTGCTGTCCAAGATTTCCCACAGAGAGAACGGCAGCCTGGGATATTACCCTGCCTTCCCTGCTGTGTCCCCCTCATTGGTGAGGAATTTAAGAATTTAGGGTCACTGCGTGTCAGGGCTATGGATTCTTTGTCCACCATCAGTGATGTGTGGCAGCCCCAGACACTCAGTGTCAACTGTCACCATAGGTCACTCTAGAAAGGAGACTGCTAGAAAGGGCCACACAGGAGAGGGACCAGGAGGTGCTCCTGGATCCTCCCTCCTATGTTGGGGAGAGAGGGGCCTCTCAGGCCCACAGAGCCCACAGAGATCCGCAGGGCTCCACAAAGCCACTGCCGTAACCTACAGACATCACCTGCATTTCTGAACCACAGCAATGAACCATGGATTATAAAATATTCAAAAATACCGTGTATACTGCACCAGCAAATGGTAAATGCTTAGGGTAAATTTAAACCAATGGGCAAGACCTCTAGTCCCCAAACCAGAAAGCATTGCAGAGCAGTCACAAGTGACCTAAGTGTGTCGTGTTCATGGAGATGCTTAGTATCTTTAAGATGGAGCTTTTCATCTACATTCATTTGTACACCCCATGCAATCCCCCTAAAAACCCCAGCATTCATTTTTGTAGTTCAGAAGCAATGAAAGTAGGGGTCATTCAACTGAGGGGACCCGGGCGTTCGCCTCAATTCTGCTGGTAGCTAATAGTGGGCCTGGGAACGCCAGCTGCGTGGGGCCTTGCCTTCCTCAGCAACGAAAGGATCAGACGAGACGGCGCTCTGAGGTCCTAACGCGTCCTGGCCCACCTTCTCCACGTCGACTTGTGCACTAAACGCAGCTTTTATTAGTTATGTAATTCATCCCTTTAATTTGCTTTTTAAAAATTTGATTTTGTCAAGCTTCATCTTCAGTATAATATCAATAAAATTAAGAGATTGGTTTGTTAATTAAATATTTTTTCTAATACACTTAAAGAGTTTTATGGTTAACAGGGGAAAATGCCAACTATCCTAAGTCGTTCCAGGTGTCCTGGCTATCTGCACTTCAGGAGAGGCTGGGTGGACGTCCTGAGCTCCCCCGGCCTGCAGCTCACGGAGCCCACACAGAGCTGCTACGAGGCAACAGCTCCGGCCCCCAAAGAAAAACCCCCCGCACCACAGCTCAAGACGGTGAGCTGGCGGTGCTCAGGGTGCCCTGGTGGAGGCGGTGATGAGGGTGGAGTTTCCACAGATGCTCAGAGATGGAGAAGGAGAGGGCAGTGGGTGTGGACTTCAAGGCAGTGTCCTCTCCATCCATACGGCTCCTGTCACCCTCCTGTCAGCTGAGACAGAAGTGCTGGAATCTCAGTGTGGGTGCAGCTTGGAATGTGGGTAACAATCACACGCTCACCCAGAGAGGCTGCACAGCCACACATTCACCTAAAGAGGCCACACGGCCACACGCTCACTCAGAGAGGCTGAACGATGTGACACAAAGAGCATGAATTGGAGCAACTCCCGAGGACACATGGCACAGCTGCATAGCTCCTGCTCTGCCACGTTCGTGCCTGATAACCAGGCTGGGGCTCTACAGAGGTAGGCCTGTCCATGCACCAGGATCGGCATCCCTGCCCAGAACTCTGCTCGCCTGCCTCAACCCCTGGCTTCGACCCAGGCATCTGGAGGCTGGGTCCTCCTTTTCCTTGGTGCCTTTGTGATCTCCATCCCCTGGAAGGGACCCCAATGGGCAGTGAAGTTTTGTTCATGCTCAGTATAACATTTTCTTCAACCCATTTTCTTGGCAGGGAATCAAGCCATTCCCCCCCCCACTCTCTCTCTCTCTCTCAGTTTTTAAAAACATAACAGCTTTATTGAGATATAATTCACAAAAGCACATACCATCAAGTCCACTTTGGAGTGTACAGTCCAGTGGTTTTTAGTAGAGTTGAGCATTATTATTCATAGATTCCATATTTGCAAATTTGTCCGCTTGCTAAAATTTAAGTCCATTTCTTTCTCTTCCACTTTGTCCCCAGACATAAAACTGGTCACAGCTCAGTGACACTGTTGAACACCGGCAGTAGCTCTACTCTGTAAAAGGACAGAGTCAAAGCAGGGCTGTCAGGAGTTAAGACCGTGTTAGGCCCAGGATCTGATATATCTGATTTCCTCTGCCAAAGAGTGATAAGTCCTCAGATAACTCTTTGGGCCCCACGTGCCTGAGACACCAGGGATGCAAGCAGCAAGGGCACATTTGCACACAGGGCATGGCCCAAGGCATAGGGCACCTGTGTGAGCAAGCTGTAGGCCTGGGCTTGCTCATGGCTTTCACTGACAGCTTTTCTAGAGAGAATTGAAGTGTGCAGAAGCTGCTTCCCAATGTCCTGTTTTCAAATGTCCACTACCTCCTGTCACACGACCTGAACCAGTCATGGCATCACCGAAGCACTTATGGTAAGAAACAATAGGGTGTGTCTTACAACATCAAGGTGGGCCCCTTCCACCCTGATTTCCATAAAGGCCATATGTGGCACACCCAAAGCCAGCATCGTATCTACAGGGAAAAGCTGAAATGGTTTCCTTTGGACCGAGAACAAGACAAGCATGCTCACTCTCACCACGCCTACTTGATGTGGTCCTCCAAACTGCAGCCAGAGCAATCCAGCAAGAGAAGTAAAGGAAAGGGATGCAAACAGGAAAGGAAGAAGCCAAATTGTCTCTGTTTGTGATAACATGATCCTATATTTAGAAGACCCAAAACTCTCCACCAGAAGACTTCTCAAGCTGACACACCAATTCAGCAAAGTAGCAGGTCACAAAACCAACACACAAAAATAAGTAGCTCTCCCATACACCAATGATAAATCTGCTGAGAGAAAATCAGGGAAACTGTCCCATTCATAATAGCCTCACAAACATAAAATACCTAGGACTAAATCTCACCAGGAAGGGGAAAGACCTCTACAACGAAAACTATAGAACATGGAAATCAAAGCAATTTCCAGCCAAAAAAGCAATGCTGGAGGACTCAGAATCCCTGACTGCAAATTATACTGCAGAGCTATAGTAACAGGAAGTGCATGGTGCTGGCTTAAAAACACACACATAGACCAGCAGTGCAGAACGGAGACACAGAGACAAACCCACACACCTACAGTCATCTGATTCTTGACAAAGGTGCCAAAAACATACATTGGAGAAAAGACAATCTTTCAACAAATGGTGCTGGGGAAACTGGTAATTCATGTCCAGCAGAATGAAACTAGACCCTTATCTCTCACCCTGCACACAAATCAACTCAAAATGAACCAAAGATCTCGGAATTACACCAAAAACTATGCAACTCTTTGAAGAAAATATAGGGTTAACCTCTAAAGCAGGCAACAACTTTCTCAATAGAACTTTTAAAGCTCAGGAAATAATGCCAAGAGCTAATAAATGGAATGGCATTAAGTTAAAAACTTCTGCACAACAAAGGAAAGAATTAGGAATGTAAAGAGAAAATCTACAGAATGGGAGAATATCTTTGCTAGCTACTCTTCTGACAGAGAATGAATATCTGGAATATATAAACAACTCAAAAACTTTACACCAAAAAATCAAATAGCCCAAGTAATAAATGAATAAATGAATTAAACAGACATTTCTCAAAAGAAGAAATACAAATGGTCAACCAATACATGAAAAAGTTCCACATCCTTAGCAGTTAGGGAAATGCAAACCAAAACAAACCTGGATGTCATCTCCCTCTAATTAGAATGTCAGCCATCAAGAACACAAATAATCAATGCTGGGGAGGGTGTAGAGGACAGGGAAGACTTTCACACCATTGGTGGGACTGTAAATCAGTTCAACCACTGTGGAAATCAGTATGGCATTTCCTCAAAAGACTAGGCATGGAAGCACCATATGACCCAGCTGTGCCACTCCTCAGTGTTTATCCTGAAGAATTAAAGTCATCTTACTACAGTGATGCGTGGATGCCCATGTTTATAGCAGCACAATTCACAGTAGACAAACGGGAATCAGCCTGGGTGTCCATCAATGGATGAACGGATAAAGAAAATGTGGTCTGTATACACAATGGAGTTTTATTCAGCCATAAGGAGGAATGAAATCATGTCATTTGAAGGAAAATGGATGGAACTAGCCACCATCATGTTAAGTGAAATAAGCCAAACTCAGCAGGTCATACATTTTTTGTCCTGTGGAAGCTAGAGAGGAAAAAGGAAAAGAAAAGGGAGGGGAAACAGAGGTAAATCAAAAGGAGATTACTAGAGGAAAGGGGCCAGGGGCAGTAGGAGGAGAGGGAGGAGGGACACCGGGGCGCGCTGCTCTTCTGTTGTGTGTGTGTACATGTATTTCACAATGAATCCCACCATTCAGCACAATCACAGGGCACCAATAAAAAATAAAGGGGGATAAGTTATGGAAAATAAAAAGGCAGCGAGGCAGTAGCTGCCCAAACACACTGCCCCTCACCTCCGGCTCCTGGTGGAAAAGCACCCTGACGTCTGCCCTTCCCCTCAAGGCCAAGAACAGCACAGGACCAGGGCAGGGCTGGGCGCTCTGCCCTCTGCAGCTGTCCCTTCCTTCCACTGTGTCAGCCCAGCCTGGAGCCTCGGTTGCCTTGGGCCTGGTGGTGGAAATACCTGCTCTCACGTCCACCTCTCCAGGGAGACTTCCCTCCTGTACAAGCACCAGTGGCACCACCCCCTCAGCCCTGCCGTGCACGGATTCATGGGCAAGCAGGCCAGGCCCACTCATGCCCGCTTCCAAGAGGGGGAGAGGACATGGGCTGCAGCAGCATGGGAACCACCCCTAGGACTCTTGTAGGACCCTGGTGTCTCCCACAGCTTTGCTGTGTTCCCTGTGGGTTCCCAAGATGATCCGCTGCAGCAGGTGTGGTGGGCGTGAGGGGGCTCAGCACAGAGGTCACATTCAGGCCAGTGGGGAGCTTTTCTGGGCCTAGGAGTTAGAGTAAAGTTGGCCAGGAGGGGTAGCAGGGGTGAGGGTGGTGACAGGGATGAGAACCAGCCAAGCACCTGCCCTGGGTTGCTGCTGGGCACCGAGAGCAGACCAAGGGCTTGAGCCTGGAGAAACACATCTCTAGAAGGCCTGGGCCTCCCCAGATGTTAAGATCCAAGCCTGGCCTCCAGCCACAGTGAATGGATGCCCAGGGGCCCACACCAGGCTCATCCAAGTCCTGCCCTGACTCTGTGATGGGTGTGTTGGGAGAGAAACCCCACCCTCTCCTGAGCAGAGCGTGACTGCAGGGTACTGTGTGCTCCAGTCCCACGTGACACCTCACGGTCCTCCTGGGAGCTGGCCCAACTGTGGCACCATGGCCTCTTGGTTCAAAGATGTGCCTTCTTAACTCTTCCTGGAACTAAATCCCAGAAAGAAGATCAACCACCCTTCCACAGTCTGACACCCAGATAAAGTCACCTATCACCCCCGGGGACATCTCTTTCACCCCAGCAAGAGACTGGCGTGCAGGAGGAGCACACTGGTGGGAAACAGGGCTGAGACACACGGACATCTCTGAGCCCCTGGGTGCAGCCACAGCACAGAGTTTGAGTGACATGAGCCTACAAACAGCTGCGTCCCTCCCCTGAGCACCCCCATCTCCGAAAGAGCCCTGTCTCGTTCAGTCAGGAGAGCAGGGTCATTCTCAGGCCCGATGTCCTTAGGTTTGTGTTCAATGGTGTCAGCGCACAGAGCTGCCAGCTGACTGCCTAGGAGAGGAGGGGACGTGGGTGCCAGTACTCTGGCATTTTCCAGTGGGGAACAGGACCAGGGTGACAGAGAGGCAGCCCTTCAGGACGAAGCCCAAGGCCTGGCAGGCTGGGTAGCTGTCCACATGGCTCCTGGCTCAGGGGATGCACCCTGTTGCCCACTCTGCAGGAATCGCAGAAAGCTGGGCCAGGCTCTGAGGGGAGACACAGCTGCCCTGCTAGATGCCGTCAACTGTGTCCTCACCCATGTGCCCTTGTCCAGCCGCTGGGGATGACTGTCTGGGAACTGGCCTCAGGAGAGCTTGCTTAGCCACGTCCTGCCGACATCAATGCCCCATCGCTGTGGACCGTCCGTGGCTCGGGCCCGAAGCAGGCACTCACTCAGCACTGCACCCGCTGCAGCCCGCGGCCCAGCCCTCTGGGCACTGCAGAGGCGCAAGTGGCCATCCAGAACGCCAGCAGCCTTCCCGCCCCGTCAGCGCCCACCCCACCTTCCTTCTGCCACACTGTCCCGCTGTCCGGGTCCTGGAACACTCTGCTTCCCAGGAAATGCATGCAAAACACCACGTGAGAGGAACACTACATTTGGGTCATTTTCTGGGGACATTCCTGAATCGCTGGTGAGCTGCCAGTAGCCACCAAGCCTCATTCTGGAATGAGAAGAGAATCTTCCAGCAGAGCAGGCCGGGGCCGTCGGGGTCTTGCTGAGGTGACCTACTGAGGTGCAGCCTGCCTCTGGAGCACCCACCCACTTGGAGCCTCTAGTTCAGGGTTGTCTCTGTAACTGCCCCACCTGGTGCGACCGTCCCCATAGATCAGCTTCAGACAATTGCCGCCCAGGAAGATTCTCAGGCCTGCTTGCCGCCATCCCATCCCGACTGCCCTCCCTGGCCCTAGTGGCCACTAATCAGCTTTCTGCCCTTCCATAAATTTGCCTTTTCTGACAATGTTATATACATGGCATCACACACTAGGCGATCTTGGTGTCTGGCTTCTTCGAGTTGCCAAAATGTCCTCAGGTCCACCCACGTGGCAGGTGGCAGGGCTATCCTCCATTATGTGGGTAGACCATGCTTAGCTTGCAGTTCACCAGCTACTGGAATTTGGGCTGTTTCCAGTTTGTGGTGATTGTGGACTCAGAGCAAGACTTTGTGTGGACGTTCTTCCACTTCTTTGAGTGGATCCCTAGGAGTAGAGCTGCTGGATCATGAAATACAGGGCTGCTCCGGAAACAAAACACCTGCTCTGAGGTCTTCAAGTTCACCCAATGAGGTGGCTCCAAGCACAGGTTCTGGGACCCGTCATGGCCACAGAACAATTGTCACATAAGCCCTCAGAACTTGTGTCCCTTCTGCACAATGGGGTAAGAATAGATCCCAGCAGGCTGTCAACTTTATTCTTCCCAGAGAGAGTCCTGGGACGACAGACAGCCTTCCTTGGAGCACCACCCCTGGCCCCTGCTTCTGCTTTCCTAGTTGTTGAGTTGGAGGTGTTGGATCTTGGGAAACACCCCCGATCACCTGCTCACCACTGCGGCCCTGCACCTCTGAGCAAATGCCCAGCTGTTAGGACACTCTGCTGGCCTCCCTGCTCAGCCTCCCTGCCTGTGGCTGCTGCAGCCCAGCCTTTCCTGAGTCGGTGGCCATGTTGGGTCATTTTCCATTAATCCTTTCTTCTGCTAATATCCATCTTGTGTTCTCTGTGATGCTGTGTGTGCGTGAAGAACGCCTGGCCCTCCGCGTGCTTATCCTGCGATGTTCTGTCATTGGGCAGAGAATGACAGCTTTCTGTTTATTTTGTTTTGTTTTGTTTTCTTAAGAAACTGAATTTCAACCTCCACCTAGTGTCAAAAACAATACTTTATGAAAACAGATAAACATGTTTAGATCTTAAAGTGTAATTCTAAAATAAACATGATAGAACGAACCTCCAGGCAGCGGGAACAGAAAACTGTAAATGGAAGGTGAAGCTGAGAGATTGTCCTTGACCACCCGCGGCCCTACGTGTGTAGACACACAAACAGAGCTTTCTGCCTCCAATAACTCAGAAGCTATTCTGATGACAAAGAGCAAAGAGAGTAGGAAATCCTTGCCCCGGGAGCAAGAGCATCTAAGCCAAGAGCTGAGGCTCAGACTTGCACGAGGGAGGCCAAGACAGCCGCCTGCAGGAGTGGGTGGAGAGACAAGGAGGTCTGTGGCCAGCACTATGGCCTTGATGGGAAAGAACAGGACATGGCCACCCTGTCAGGGAAGTGTCATGCCGAAGGGGCAGCAGGAGCCAGCCCTGGAAGAGAGTGGGATTGTGGAAGGCGAGGGCAGGCGGGGAGAGCCAGGCCTGGACTCACTTGGAGACTCACACAGAGGAAAGGACAAAAGGCCTCTCAGTCCCAGTGCCAATCCAGGTGGCTTCCCCTCTGCCACTGCAAGTTCTCAGCTGCTCTTCCAAACCCACCTATGCCACAGTCTAGTCGGGGACACTGCCTAAGCCTCCACTGACTCCCAAGTCTGTCCCTAATCAAGGCTTCGAGGTCCTCGGCCTTTCAGCACTTGCCGTCCATCCAGCCAGCACCTGCCCATCTGCCCATCCCTCCCTCCTTCCTGCAAATGTAGGTGGGTCGCCTATCTGCCAAGGGCTAGACACCACCACGGGCATCAAGGATCCATCACCCAGCCCAGGGCAGCGTCAGTAGCTGCTGGTCCTCCATGGGGCCACGACAGTGGGCAGTGAGGCTTGGGCAGGGTGGGGTTGGCCTCTCCAGAAAGGCCTTGCCCATACCCCCGTCACAGCCTAGGCCCCCATCTGTCGCTGGCTTCCGCGTCTCCAGGTCTTGCCAAGGCCTCTGGGAGCTGCGTGGGCTCACACGAGGCGAGATCTCTTACACTCTGCCTGAAAGCCCGTGTCATCTGTCGTCCCTCTTGCCCTAGGGATGTGGCAATCCCAGTCTCCGAAATGGATGTCCTTGGGCAAGGAAGAGCATTCCTCTGAAATTTGGGTGCCTTATCTAGAAAATGAGAAAATAATAGAAACTATCTTTCTGAGTTTCTGTGGTAACAATTAAATGGGATAATAAATATCCACCTGAGGACGGAGTGAGAGCTTGGAAGGTACTACTTTTGATTATTTATTACTGACCTGTTCCCTGTGGAGGCTGCTTGGAGCTGACTCCTGAGGAGGTGTGTCTCCTCCCAGGGCAGGTGCTGCCCAGGGATCATGTCCATGATAGGCCACAAGAAGCAGCCAGGGCTCCCGAGCTCGGGAGCAGCAGCCGTTCTGTCTGGAGGTTAGTGGCCATGGGATGGTGGGTGCAGACTGGCGCCCGGCCACCTGGCTTCCCCACCATCTTCTCCTAACATAAGACCTCATTTCCGAAGGCAAATTAAACTCTTGGAAATCATGGAGGGAGAGGGATTCGATCTTAATTATGTTTTCTTGCTGTCAGCTGGAGTCGTGATGCTTCCCACAGTGACAGCCGGAAAGCCTGGGACGGCATGTGAAGGTTGTTCCTCCTGAACTGCATTGAGTGTGACCACACGAGGGATGCCCACCTGCCCAGAGCAGCAGAGAGGAGCTGACATGTCCATCACGATGGTGCAGCACAGGGAAGGGCCTCCTGTCTCAGGTGTGGACAGCCTCGTCCTTCCCCAGACGGCCAGCAGCCCATCCCTGCATTGGGAGCCTGTGGCAGAGGGGCATTTTCCCTGATTCCTGGACAGGGCCTCCAGAAAGCAGCTAGGGATGGAAACCTAGGAGAACAAGAAAGGTCACCTCTGGGGCCTGCAGGCCACACACACCAGGGCATTCTGCAGGCCTCACCCTGTGCAGAGAAGACGTTCTTTCCTGTGTGAGTTGACATTCAGAGGGGCATCAGGAAATTCAGTCCTGCCCACATCCATAACGTGCACAAGAACACTCTGCCCCTCAAGCCCCTCACGGCTTCTGGCCACCCATTCATCCGTCCTGCAGTCATTAAAATCTAGTCCTGGGTGCCTGCTGCATGCTCAACTCTGCAAGGAGATGCAGATAAAATGGAGAAGAAAAATCAGATTGGACCATGTCCTCAGACAGCAGATAACTGAGATGAGGAGAGAGACGTGAATCTAAGGAGCACAAGAACCTCGTGGCCACAGCAGGAGCTATCGTGGAGGGGCGTGTGTTCCAGGAGAGTGAGGGGACTCTAGGCACGCAGGCAGGCCTGGGAGACCTCCTGGAGGAAGTGGCCTTCGAGTTGCATTTGAAGAGTCAGTAGCCTTGTACCAGAAGGGAAAGCCTGCCTAGTCGGGGAGGGATTGCTCTCTCAAGGTCCTGGGCAGCAGAAGAGGAGGGGCTGACAGGCTGGGAGAAGAGCTTCCTTCTGGCCCCCACACCCCTGCACACAGCCCTGCACACCTCCTGTCCCTCGCCCTCCTAGGACTTGCCTGTCACCCTGGGCCTTCTCGCTGTGGCCTTGCTGTGGCAGGCCCACCAGGCAGCTGGTGTGCGTGGAGGGCCTCAGTGCACAGCTCAGACGACTGTCCTGCGGCACATGCTTCGAGGATGGCCTGTGCTGAAGCCTCATGTGCTGGAAGCCTGGGGCTCAGCGAGGCACCGTGAAGAGATGGTGGCCGCTAAGAGCAGAGGTCGGTGTCAGGTGATCAGGCCACCCATGCGCTGCCCTGGGATGGGATCCAAGGGGTTCTCTCCTCAGCAGACTCCACTTGCTCTCTGGAGGGGAAGTTGTTATAAAACAGCAGTCCCAGCCCTTCCCTGCCCTGTGGCTCCCTGCACCCTCAGGTGATCTCTCCCTCCTTACCCAGTCCTGCCATGGTGCCACTCACCAAGGGCCCCCACTACAGGCCAGATTAATGGGGTGCCTGATCCTGGACTTTCAGCCTCCAAAACTGTACACTACATAAACCTCTTCTCTTTAAACATTACCCAGCCTGAGACTCTTGTTATAGCAACAGAAAAGGGGCTAACCTAATATCCATAGATCAGACAAGTCAGATGTTCCAAAGCAGACACAAGGCCTAGCTCCCCAAAACCTGAGGTGGTTGGCAGCCACCAGTGGGGACTGCTTGGCACAGATGGCATCTAGAACACATGGCTCCAGGGAAGCTGAGCACTAGGCATGTCTTCCTTCACTGAGAGCTGAGAGGGACGTCCCTACCTGCTGCAGACCTGGGGTCGCCACGAATCCCCTGAATTAACACAATATCACATTGTCACATTGCTAAGACAAGAGCTGATGGCTGGCTTTAGGACAGCGAGAAACATGGGTGTCAGGAGCGCCACTGTAGACTCAGCTACCAGTGAGCAGTGTGCTGTGGCAGGTGGGGCCCGGCACTGTCAGGTTTACAGGTAGCAATGCCTGTCCCTCAGGACACAGCTCAGGATGCAGCTGCGCTCCCCACTTGTCAGATGGGGAGACTGAGGCTCAGAGCAGAAGGTACTAGCCCCTGGGCCAGCTGCAGATAAAACAGTGACAGCTGAGTGTCACTCACCTCCCGAGAGCTCTCCGCGGCCGCTGCTCTTCATGTCCCCCAAGGCTGTGACGGCCTCGGGGCCTGGGGCCAGGTTGACCCATTTGTTCAGGAGCCCCTCCTTCCTCTGCTGTGCTCTGGCTGTGATCCTCAGCCTGTTCTGTGCACTGGAGGTCAGCCAGCACACCTGCTACGGACCCAGTGTTTTGCCTGTGCAAGTTCAATACTAGGCTAAAATCCTGATCCCCAAGTAACATTAGGTGGGGACTCTGGGATGTGACTTTGTCATAAGGGCAGAGTAGGGTCACTGCCTCTATGAGGGGGACCCCAGGGAGCTCCTTCGCCTGCCCACCACGTGGGGACACAGTGAGAAGATGCTGTCCATCACCAGGACACCAGGAGTCCCCTGGCAGGTGTGCTGGGGAGGAGGGTTCCTGAGGTGAGGGACTCCAGCGTGCGACAGGGAGAAGCAGCTGCTGCAGAGCAGGGAGGGCACAGGGCAGCCTGGGGCACCATTTCTTCAGGGGTGCCAGGAGGCCACTTTCAGAAGATGGCAGCTCACAGAGCCTGAAGGAGGCGTGGGGACATGGGCATGTGGACAGTGGAGAGGGACGTGCTGGGCAGAGAAGCCAGTGATGGGAGGTCTCAGGAAAGGCTCGTGCTGGGTGTTGGAGGAGTGGAAAGGCGCCAGCAGCACTGGGGCAGAGTGTGGAGGGTGGATGAGGCCAGGAGCCGTGTGTGCTCATCCAGCCACCTGCCAGGTGCGGGGCCTACGGTGCTGACTTGGGCGAGTCCTCCATGTGCCCTAGAGACCATGAATAACTCATCTGAAAAGTATTTTCCTCATTGCAACCACTTTACAGAGGAGGAAACTGAGATTTAGGTCAAGCAAACTCTCCACGTGGCCAATTCTGGGTGCAAATGAAGCCCCCAGTCCCTCAGCGGGGTCCGGGCCTCTGCGAGCCTGCCCCCTGGGCCTCTGGGAGACAGCAGGCACAGACAGTCCATGGTCCTTCCCACGGCTCCCGCAGCAGCTGGGGCGGCAGAGCTGGATGGAGAGGGGCCACCCAGGTTTTCCAGGGTCTGTCAAACCTCCCACGGCTGCATGGTGTGTCCTCTGTGGCCCTGGTGGCCTGCCAAGTGGGGACCAGTCCAAGGACAGGCAGACAGGCTTATGGGAAGCAGCTCCAGCCTGTCCCCAGGAGGATGCTCCCATCGACACCAACCCTCCCCTGGAGAAAGGCAAGAACGATGCCTTTGGAGAGGCTCCTGCCTATTAGCCCACAGCTGCTAGAGGGTTTTTATCTTAAAAATGTAGTGTTCCTGGGAGAGGCACACATTTTCACATCTATGAAATTGCTTTGCATGAAAGTGTACCTTCCCGGAACCATGGCAACGGTGCTGCCTAATCTGATTTAAATTTTTTACCTTGTGCTGCAAAAGCTAATGTCAGGCTTTCCCGAGTTGGTGGCTGTGCCATGCACATCATGTACATTTTCTAGAAAAAAAAACAGTGATCATCTTAGGCTAAAAATCACCAGAACCCCTCACTCCACAGCTGGCTTTCTGTGCCCACAACCCAGACGGGCTCCCAGAACATTCCGTCTTCCCAACAGGGTGACTGATCCGTGTGCTACCCACTCTGGGCCTCAGTTTCTCCTTCCATAGATCGGAAACTGTAGTGGTCCTACCTCGAGGTGTCTGGAGAGCTTACCGACAGCTCGTGAAGTGCAGAGCCTGCGTCCTGACGTTTATTAGGAGCTACGTCAACAGTGAGTGCGCTCGTCCATATGATCCTGCTCATTTGTTAATGGTGATAATCGACTCTCGGTGACGTTGTGAGCTGACTCGCAAGTCTGGGGCGCTCTGTCTGTCGCTGCTGTCCTGCACTTGTCCATTCACTAAATGCCCCCAGGAGGGGCCGCACAACTGCCTGAGGCAGGCAGGAAAAGCAGGGCCGCTTGCCTAGCTCACCCTGTGCTGCTGCCTCCCTCCAAGTCCACCCACAGCCTGGTCCAGCATCCTAGTCCGAGCTCTGTGCAGAGGCCCGGGAGGGCCACGCTGTGGTCTTCAACCCGGGAGTCCACCTTGGGCAGCCCTTGGAAATGTGTTAGAGAAGCACAGGACAGTGTTACTGGGAGGACTGGGGAGGGAGCAGTTGCACAACCAAGCCCACACCTGGCAGTGAATTATGTCCCTGAGACTCAAAAAGAACAACCCAGGGCCACAGGGCAATGCAGGCTGGACTCCATGCCTGCCAGAGCTGAGGACGGAAGGGATTCTTGGATCTGCCTTCCAGGATCTTAAACTGGAGGATGCATCCGACTCACAGAGGGGCGTGTTAACATTTGTACTCCAGCTCCAATTCAGAGGGTGCAGGCTGGAGAGGTCATCCCTCACCCAGAGGTGGTCCTGTGGATATCTGGCCAGCTACTGTTCTCTCCTAGGCCGGTGCATGGTGTGTCTGCGGGCTGAGTGCTGAGTGGACAGACCAGGGTTTACCACTGATGCCTCAGTGGCCGTGGCCTCCAGCGTGCCTGGGCCTGCTTGAGCAGGAAGGAGCGCAGCAGGAATGTGCAGTGGCCCTGGGCTGCAGGCCCTGAGTTCCACAGCCGCCTGGGCCCCTCCCTGGAAACCCCTCTGATCTCAGGGTCCTAGCATTCTGGCCTGTGGTGGGATGGCAGCCTCCAGGGTGGCAGCCTCTGGGGCATGGAGGTGCCCTTGGGGTCCATGCTGATCATATCAGGCACCCTTTCATCCTCAATGTGGCCAAGTGAAAAAGTCTCCAAATCTTGAAGTTCTGTTTCCCTTTGGAGTATGAACTTCATCTTTCTGTCTTCCGATGGTTTACAATAAGCACCAGAGAGACTGCAGAGAACCTTCACACCTGGAGACCTCTTCACTGAATCTCCTTGATCATGGCTAGCACCTTCTGTCTTCCAGGAAACGCAAGGTCACCGACACAGTCAGTCATGTTCTCTGCCACTGTGAAACAGGATGGCCATTTCTCCGGGTTCCAAAACCTTGGTCCGCATTTCCATCTGAGACCTCACCAGATGGCCGTTTGGTCTACATTTGCACCAATGTCCAGTCCGTGAGCTCTCTATGGCCTGTTTTCTGAGGCCTCTCAGCATCATCCTCAACGACCCCCTCAAGGCATTCTAAGACCCTCCAGCACAGCCCTCCACACCCCTCCAGCCTCTGTCCACTACCCCATTCCAAAGCCACTCACCTTCGTAGGTGTTTGTTAGAGTGATACTCACTCCTCACACCGAGTCCGGTCCCTGCTGCTGTAACAGAGCACCTTAGACTGTAACTTATGAGCAGCATGAACTCATTGCTCACTGTCATGGAGAACCCGAGGTCCAAGATCAAGGCACCAGCAGAATCAGCACCTGCTGGAGGCCTGCTCCCAAGATGGTGGCCTGCACACTGTGGGCTCACATGATGGAAAGGCAAAGTCGGAGGCCGCTCTCTGAATGCCATGCCCAGGGCACAGCCGCCTCCCCAGACCTGACCAGCACCCCAAGGCTCACCTTCCCCAGTTGGCCTTGGAGGTCAGTTTCCAAAGGGTACCCAGACATCCAAACCACAGCCACGTCCACAGAGCCAAGAGGTGACCGTGCCCATTTTGGAAAGTGTCCCTTGCTTGTGAAGGGCCTAGAAGCAAGTGCCTTGGCCTCTGTAGTACACTCCTCCATATGCTTCTGAAGGCAAAAAGCCCAAGTCAGCACGAGAAGGCGTTCACGACCACGTGGGGACCTGTGTGTGGCTGTTCACAACACTGTTTTTTTTAATTTTCCTTGTGTTTAAAACTTGCTGGAACTAAAAAGGGTGTTTAAATGTTTACAATAAGCTACAGATGTGGGAAACTTGGACATTCCCTGAGTCCCTCCTTGCCTTCTACCCCAGCCAGAAGATCTCGTGTTGGGGTGTCAGAGTTCACCTCATGCACAAAGACGTGTCCGTTCTAAGAGGCGTACCTTCCTGAACTGAGATGGCTGTGGACTGATTTGATTTTCCTCTCTCCTCTCCTTTTCTGGCTGACATGGTGGTTGGTGTCTGTGGAGACAGTCGGTGTCTCACAATGAGACATGATGGATGCAGCCTGGCATGGCGCCTGGATCCGATTCTGCAGCTGGAGATGCTGGAGGTTCTTGTCTTTCCTTCCCATTCCCTAAGCTGTGGTCTCCTCACCCTGGGGAGAATTTGTCCCTAACTGGCAGGGACAAGGCAGTTCAAGACCCTGCGCTTCACACGTCCCCCTCTGGCACACACTCGCAGGTGACACCCTGGGCATGAGATGCACACAGCTTTGGGGCCCAGAGCTCTGCACTACAAAATCCACGCCAGCAAGCGGAGGCTGTACTGACGGGTCCCCTGAGTCTCTTTTGTCTCATTCCTGACCATATGGACCTCTCTGTGAGGTTCTCCAAGAATAGAAGGAAACAGAATGTAGCATGAGTCCCATTAGTGTAAATATTTTAATGCCTAAAGATTTAAGACGTGCACAGGGAGGCACAGCAGTTGGATGCGCCGGCATCCAAGAGATGGGTCCGAGCCCAGGCTCCCTGCTTGCTGCCTGTGCAACCTCAACATCCTTCCCCCATAGCTCTAAACCTCAGTTTCCTCGTTTCCAAAATCAGGGGTGGGGCATTTTAAGAGTGCTTCTGGGGGGGCTGGGATTGTAGCTCAGCGGTAGAGCGCTTGCCTCGGATGCGTGAGGCCCTGGGTTCGATTCTCAGCACCACATACAAAGCAATAAAATAAAGACATTGTGTCCATCTACAACTAAAAAAAAAAAAAAAAAAAATTTAAAAAAAAAAAAAAAGAGTGCTTCTGGGAAGATCAAATGAGAAAAACCACGTGTAGCGTTGGCATGGAGCCTAATCGGCTTTCCATGAAGGCAGCAGCTCTTCTGCCTGTTCACACGCATGAACAAACACCCGTGAACACACCTTGCCCCAGACACCCTCCTATTGGACATAGCCTTGGGCAAAGCAATCCCCTTTGCTCAAGTCCAGGGAACCACTGAGAGCCACCGGGCTCCATGTGAAAGAAACATGTCCATGGAGACAGCGCGGGTGTTAGAGCAGAGAGGGGCCCTCAGAGCATGCGATGCCCGCACACTCCCTTTCTTATGTGCCTCCTGGCCTTCCTGCTGCTCTGGGCATGAGTTCTACCCTCACCTGCCCAGCCCTGTGGGACTTGGCCACACCCTCCCCTCTCCCTCAGATAAAGCCAGTCAGGCTGGCTCCTATGCTCCTCCACACCAGTCTCCTTCCCAACCTCCAGCTCAACTTGGGACACACTGCAAAGTGCCTGTCCAGGGTAGGATAGAGGACACCGGAGACCTAAGGAATAGGACCGGCCCATCCCCCACCCTGGTACATAGTGGGCACCCAGTGAAAACTGTTGACTTCAAATCTGAATCTTCTGTGAGGTTTCTGGAAACCTGCAGAGAATTTAGCCCTGAAACAGAGCTGGTCACTCCCTTGTTTAACTGTGACATAAACATCGACCTCCCTCACAAGAGCCAAACCCCAGCGAGCGAGGACTAGACACTTCTTGGCATGCACTCTTGGAAGAGGGATCACACAACACCTGCTGTTTGACAAAACATTGAGTGTCCCTCTGTGCTCTCAAGACCTACAGCACGCAGCCCATGTGAGCAATTCCACATACAATGCCATTTTTAAAATTCATTGTGAAAATTTCAACATGTATTAAGGGAGAGAGAATAATATGGGAAGCCTTCAAATAACTGCTGGATTGAACAATTATTATTATTCAGCCATAGTTGCTTCTAATGCTTTTTGCTTAAACATTTTAAAAATAAGTTACTGATGAAAGACACTTTGTTTCTAGTTCAACACTTCAGTGCATGTCTCTTAAAACAAAAAGGACATTTACTTATAAACTACAATACTATTATTAGACTTAACAGAATACATGTTCTTCTTTAATATCATCTAGTAACACATCTACATTCAAATTTCCCCAACTGCTCTAAAGATGTCTTTTTATAATTGCTTTAGTCAAACCAAACACAGACAACAAGTGCAAATGACATTTGGGTGTTATGTCACTTTAATCTGTCTGTTAATCTGGGACAGCCCATGTGTTTTACCCAGATTGTTGCCCTGTTAAGGGTGTATCTCATTTTAATCTGCCAGTGGTCCTGTGATGTGACTGTAGTTTTATTTTCCCTTGGGAAAACAGACATTGGAAGACCTTGCAGAGCTCGGGTTGCTGCTGACGGTCATGGAGTCGTTGGCACTAGAAGGAGATTTGCTTTAATTTCAAAACTGTGCCTTCCCGCCACCCCACGTTCTACACTAGGAGTCAAGGCACTAAAAATGTTACTTTAAATTTTCAAAAGCAACACTCCCCTTCCATACTGGTTTCCAATGCACTTGGGCAGAGCATGGCTATTTCTGCACTGAAAGGGGACCAGCAAAGGACAATGGGTCACTGCTACCTTGAGGGAAAGGAAGTGACATCCCGCGTTCTGTGCCAGGCAGGGCTGTCTGGCAAATATGTGCATGCATCTGAGGTCCCTATCTCCAGAAGCCTGGGCGTTCCCAGTCTATGCGAGCAACTGAAATCCAAGACCAGGTTGTCTTTCCTGCCTACAAACCACACAGCTAATAAGCAATCTGCAGAAATGCAGAGGCTCCCCGCCGTGCCTGGAGAGGCACGTGTGCGCCCGTGCTGCTGTGGGCCCTCTCCAGGAGGGTGTGCTGCGGACTCCTAATAACAAGGGGCACGGTGGAAATCACCAGGAGGAACCATGGTTACAAGGTCTCTTCTCTTCTTCAGGTTCTCTTAGGCCACCTTGCTTTGCAGGGAGATTTGTACAGCAGCCTTTCTAAGAGAAACGCTGCCTGATAAAAGCTCTATAGCTCCAAGGATCAAGTTGCAGACTCTCCCTCTGCACACACCAAGCGCAATTGAGTTTCAAATTCCATTTCCTCCATATTGCTGCTGCTTAGGAATCCACTTTTGAAACCCAGATGCCTGATGGATGAATTTTTAAAATTTATGTACCCGGAATATCCTGTGGGTATTTAATAGGAGAGATGAAAAATTCCAAATATCTAAATGTTTAGTCTTGGATCCAACGGTGTCTTAGAATGAGCTCAGCTAAATCACCCACAAAGCCCCTACAGATCTACCCACCAGAAAAGCAGGAGGGAAGACGTGTGTCCGGGGAGGCTGCTGGGGGCTCTGTGAGTCCAGAGCACACAGCGTGGACTTTGAGATTGTGGACCCACCCTGAACAGAGCAGGGGAAAATTCTAATATCGCCCTGCTCCAAAGGTATTTCAAAATATATCTTCACTCCCTGGTTCAAGTTTTCAGAATTCTGATCATGAGCAGGGCTTCCTTACATAAACAGAAGGTAGACAACCCTCGAGGGTCTGTTCACTGAAGCCACGGTTGGGGTGGGGGCACCAGCTCTTGAAAGGCTGGCAAGCAAGCTTGGTTAAGCATGAGGGCTGCCAAGAGCAAGGTGCTGGGCTGGTGTTTCCCTGTAGAAGGGGCCATTCGTTTTGACTGATGGCACTATGAGGTTCCCCTGAACCCCAAGAGGAGAGGAAATACCAACTTCTCAAGTCTCTGTCACATTTGGCAAATCTGCTTCTTTCCCCAGTGTTACAGCACAACCCATTTTTCCAGAGGGAACATGAAGACAGATACTCCCTGCAAAGAGTCAAAACCCCAGCTAAGCTATCTTCCAAGGCCAAATTCTAAGGGAAGCCAAACCAACCCTCTGGATCCCCTGGAGCTATTCCAGTTTTTCCAACACCCAGTGCACATGGTGGAAAGTGATTTTATGTTGGAAGTTTTCACTAGTGGGACCTTGGTTTGCACTGGAGTAAGTTTACACAAAATCAATATTAATTGTGAAAACTATGGAAACATTAATGGACACTGGCTTTCACCAACATCCACAGACTTCCAAGTCAGGGACATATCATGCACGACCTCTGTATCAGGCCAGGCTTCTCCATGCCTATGCCTGCCTTCCTTTTATCCTCCTGTGCACAGAATGCTGAGCAAACAGAACTCACCCAGCACTGAGTTGAGTTTTGTAGCACAAAGAAGAAGCAGCCCCCAGAGTCTCCCAATATTGGCAAAGCTTTTCCTTTGCCCTGAATTTCCACTCTGAAGACCTATCACTGAAAACGCAGCCCAAATCTGTCCGTGGGGAAATCAATAGCAAATCACGCAGCTATTCACTCAGATGTATTGGCATAACCAGGTGAGGCCGCCAAAGATCTCCAGGAGAGAGCTGTTGATTACAGTGAGGCGTCAGGACAGAGCTCTGCTGGATTTCACGCCCATGAGATCAATTCAGCTGCCACCGAGGATCGAGGATTGGACAAGTAGTAATGCCGACCGAAGGCTCCTCAAGATGCAAAAGCGTATTTCACTGCACTTACAGCTGTGTGCCGTGAATCAGTCTTAATCAGAGTGTCACTCAATAGTGCCGAAGATCTCTGGAAGGTGCAGGTACGATGCTCTCTTTGGACAGGCTCATAATTTCTGTACACTGAAATCTTTGGGGGGAATTTTCACTGAGTTCTGGATATGAAAAGTGGTTCATTTCCAGGATGTTTCCACAGAATCTTTAATGATATCCAGCAATCAACACCTGGGCTGCTGTCACTGACATTTTTGGTGCTAAGGGGAGCTGTCTAATTGCAGAGGGGTCTGGAGTTGGACCCTCTAATTCTGGAATGGGAACAGGGGTTTGATGTGAGCTGACCATCATAAATGCTAACATTTATTTTAAAATCCAAACCCTGCAATTAAAGACAGGAAGCATGGGAGGAAGAGATTGCATCATTTTCTTTTCTTTCCGTAAGATTCTGCATCCTCTGGCTCCAGCGTCACAGCAGCACTTGGAGCTTTATCATCTAGTTTAGAACAAATGCCACCTGCTATGTTGACATTCCCTTTAAATCCCCTCCCTGTCTGGAGGGGAGAACTATGTTGCTACCCAAAGGCTTTACATCTCACCAACCACTTTCACAGCTGCATTTATTTATAAAAAATAATTGGAGATGACTGATGTGAGTCAAACCTAACATTCACAGGACTCTGGGGACTTGCTGTCAGGTGACAGGAATCAGCACACGCAGGTGCACATCTTTGGTTAATGTCCAAATTCTGTCAACACAATGCACGTTTCAGAGAGTAATCTGAGGAACCTGAATTGTCCTTGATTCAGAGAAAAATAGGGTCTAATTCCCAACATCTGCTTCTCATGAATGATCCACTTAGGTAAGAAGCACAGATCTCGTGTTCTAAGGATGAGACTGGGGCCCTTGCTCGACTGCTCTCCAGGAGACGCGGTTGTGGGTGGGCGTGAGCACCCATGCACACCTCGGGGGGAGAGCAGGCCAGGATCCTGAGGAGACAGTGGGGCACCAGGGCCACAGCAGCTGAGAGGGATGCTCAGCAGTGGGCTGTCTGCAAAAATGGCTGCACTGGGACTGGGTGGCCCCTCTCCCTGTGTGACTCCACAGTCCCTCCATAGAGATGTGGCCCCTGTCCTCAGCATGTGGATGGCTCACAGCCTGCTAGGCCAAGAGCAGGTCCACACGCTGCCTCAAGGAGCCTGAGACTGTGAAGGGATCTTGGTATGCCCTCCCCCAGGAGCAAGGACAGCTGGCCAGTGGCTGGAGAAGGCACCACAGCCCCACCAGATGACCCCTAGGAGCAGAGGCACCTCAGCCACCACAGTAGACTGTAGAGGGAAGAGAGGGGACGCCCTTCACACCCAGCCCAAAGGGCCACTCCTGGGGTAAAGAGGGAAGCGTGTTGAGTTCTGAGAAATGAATGGGTTGTTATGGGGTCAAACTTGGCTTCTCTTCCCATCCCTGCCCCGCAGCACCTCTGGGAATAGAATGTCTTCTCTGGTCATGAGAGTAGAGGATGCAACTTTCCAGTTTGCCAAACCTCATGGTCTCAAACCCGCTCTCCATCCTCACAATTATGGAAGGGCCTAGAGAGTGCTGCTTGGGTGGCGACATCCAGGAGCATTAGCATTAGAAATTAATATTATAAGCTGAGGTTCAGAGAGTGCTGGAACTCGGGACAAGCCAAGGGCTGCAGAGGCCTGGAGAGCCCAGGTCCACTCTCCGCTGAGCCAAGCTCCAGGAACATGAACATCTGTCTGACCCTCTCAAAGCGTCAGGCAGAGTTTATTACAGTACATTGTTATACTTGCTTTATTGTTAGCTATTGTTAATCTCTAACTGTGCTAATTTGTGAGTTTAATGTTCTCCCAAGTCCATGTGTGTATAGGCGGGCACAGGGGTTTCAGGCTTCCCCCGTGAATCCTGCACCATGGCCCATGCACAAGGGAGGGCACTGCTTTCATGGCTTTGACCGTCAGAGCAGGATGTCATCTTGGTCCCTGACTCCTGGAAAACTTTACTGTATGCTCAAAAAAAAAAAAAAAAAAAGGAAGAAACACGTACCAACTTCAGGGCCATTATGAAAATAATGTTGCCCTGCGGACCCCTGAGCACTTCCAACTTAGACTGAAGAGCAAGTTCAGCTGGACTATCATCTTGGGTCCCCAGCTCCCCCACTGCTCCCAGCTCTGTGGGATGGAGCTTATGGAGTCAATAATCAGAATAGAAATATTAAATGGCTTGCTCATTAGGAGGCTTACGAATTTACCAGACAATGGGAAATGCATACAGCTAATAAGCATCCATATAGAGTAAACACTCTAAAAATTATTATAATCACGGCATCTCCATGGTAATATTTATCTGTAATGAATTACATGCTTACATGGGAATTTATTGAGCTAAATGGGGAACTAATTGCCAGCAGCCTATTCCGCTCTAAACTACAGCAGCTCTGGTCTTTCTGGGTCATCATTGTTTGAAGATGCTCTTTCTTAGAATTAAGGCGTGGCTCCCGGCTCTCCTCCGGAAGCCCACCAGCTCCTTTTCTCTTCATCCAGCACATCCCTGCCATTGCTATGCTTTGGACTTGAGGTGTCCCAAGGAGCTCCTGTGTTGGTACAGGAAGCCCACCTGGTTGGAGTGGACTGACTGGGTGGTGCTGGTAGGTGGCGTGGCTGGAGAGGTGGTCACTGGGGCTACCCTGGAAGGCGCATCTTTGCCAGGGCCCCTTCCCCCCACCCCTGCTTCCTGGCTGCCATGAAGGAGGCGGCTCCCCTCTGCTGGGCCCCTTCCCCCTGATGTTCACCCTGGGCCAGAGCACTGGACTCAGCCCACCATGGACTGAACCTCCAATACAGCAAGACAAAATAAACTTTTCCTCTTCTAAATCGTCCTGGTCGGGTATTTTGGTCACAGAGATGCACAAGCTGATTAAAACAGCCATCAATCAAACCCTCCCCCCACCTCCATCTCCTCAAGCTCAAATCACCACCTCCACGTGCCGCCTTGTCTGGAGTGCTCTTCACAGTACTGCAGCTGATTCTTCCCCATACTGAGATTTGAGCACTCTCTCTCTTACGCAGACGAACAAACTGCTATCAAAGCTATTGAGCAACGTGCTCAAAGTCAAACAATTAAGAAATGGAGGAAAACCAAGACAGTCTTCTCTGATTTATTCAAGTATTCATTCACTGTCAAACGTTGGTTTACCTGTTCTGCTGGGCTAGAAGTGGGGATTTGAAGATGCATTAATTATTGGTGAAGTCTGAAGAACCTGCCTAGTCAGCAGGGTGAGGTCAGGCAGGAATGGGAGAGTGACCCACGAGGTGATCTTCAGTGTGTGGTATGTCATGCAAAGTGAGCCTGGATCTCTTGAGGGCGCAGAGCAGAGTGCTTCTGAACAGAGTGGCAGCTGCTACTTGCCAGGATGGCCGTGACAGCATCTCCACAGGCTCTGCTCCTCAAGTGGACCAGGAGTGGACTAGGGATGCTCCCAGGAGCAGGCGGGCTCTTTCCTCCCTTTGCACTGTGGTCCTGTGTCCCTCCAGGGGCTGGCACCAAGGACAAGGCAACCACTTCCCTCCTCCCTCCTCCTGCCCCTCTTGGAGCCTGGCCGCCATGCCTGAGGGAAGCCCAAGTCCCTTGGAAAGCCCAGATGGTGAGCAACCAAAGCCAGCACACCTCACATGCACAAGCAGGCATTAGGGAAGCCGTCCCAGCCTGATAAGCCACCTCCACCCATGCAGTGGAGCAGAGGTGAGCATGGGATCTGTGGATGGATTAGAAATGAGAGCTCTTAGCCAGTGGCCTGGGCTCACCCTTGACAGAAGTACACCATTGCAAATGCCTGATCTCCCGCAGCCTCAGCGAGCTCTCCCACTACGTGGTGCAAAGTGAGCATTGTCCTGGTTACTGCTGTGCCTAGGTAGGTGGCCAGAGAGAGGCCTCTAAGCACTGAGCCCCAGCACAGTCAACAGAACGTATTTGTTATTGTCAGTACAATTTCTACCATTACTAGTACTGTTACTCCACTGTCGATGCTAGGTACTAGTACTAGTTGCCCGTGTATGTTAGAGGGGAACACTTGGGAATTATATCTATAGATGGCATCTTTCAAGGATGTTCAGGTGTGGAGAGAAACACAGCTGCCGGGAGGTAAGCTGCTAGGGTGAGGCTGGGGCTCCTCTGCATAGCCCTGAGCAGGTAGGTGACTGACATGCTGCAGGCAGATGATCCTCAGAGCCACCTGGCTTTACAGTGTCATTGACCAGAAGGAAAGGTGTCCAGGACCCTCCTGGGCAGACACAGAAGCCAAGGGGCCCATGTGGGGCTGTGGAGATGGTTCCCAGCATCCAGGCTTGGATGTGGGTCTGCAGCAAAAGAGATGGGAAGGGACACGGTTCAATTTCCATGACAGTGTCTGGGGAGAGGCAGAGACTGGCCCACAGGCCAGAAGCACCCTCTGAAAGGAGCAGACCAGAGTCAGGGCGACGGAGAGAACCTGAGCCGTGGTCACGGGGCTGAAGGGGCGTAAGGCAGGAAATGCCTTACCCAGGAGACCCAGGAGCCTGCAGGGCAAGCCCGGGCTCTGCGGGGAGAGGGCGTGACAGGCGGCAGGCGAAGGCTTCCTGAGGTGAGGTCCTCTGGGCTGCGGGCGGAAGCCCTCCCCAGGGCTCATTTTCATTTGATCTGGTTCCTTGGTCCCTGGACCTCCCGTCACCTAGACCTTGACCAATGAGCATCCACTTAGCCTGGTGCTGGAGTGTAAGCAGTGAGTGCAGATCTCTGCCCTCAGAGTTTTCAGACAAATGCCTGCCAGGTCTGCTGGATGGTGCCAAGGCCGGGGAGACGGGACAGGGGCAGGGGGCAGGGCAGGGGAGCTGCAGGCCCGGAGGGAGCCTCTGGGAGAGTGTCCCAGCCCACGGGGACAGCAGGATCAGGGCTCAGAGGGCAACAGGCACAGAGAACCAGGGCGGGCCCAACAGGCTGGCACGCTGCCACAAGGTCCCATTTGACAGCAGGTGGAGGCCCTGGGTGTTCTGAGCACAGAACATCTTGTCTTGTTTGAAGCATCCCTTGCTGCAGGGGAGGATGGACTGTGAGGGCCAGGGGTTGAGGCCTGGAGTCTCAGCAGCAGCTAGAAGGAAAGGATGTGTTGCCGTCTCAGTGAAAATGAAAGAAAATGTCCCCCTCAACATGTAACATGATCCCTCCACAGATGAAGCCTGAGTGGGAGGGAAAGAGCACCCCCTGCTCTCTTGTGGTTGTTCACAGATGGAGGCAGACAGGTGAGCTCACCCACCTCCAGATTCAGGCCACTATTTTAGCATCAATCAGCCACCTGATCAGGGTCAAATATTTCTGAAGAATTCACTGAGGACTGTACGACAGAACAGAAGGGCCATCGTGCTGAGGAGCCAGTACTGAGAACGCCGCAGTGTTCGGTGGGAGACGTGGCGTTTCACATGCCACAGGGACTTCAGGAAGTCACGGGGCTCAGTGTGGCTCGACTTCCCACCATGACACCATGTGAGTGTAAGGCTGACCCAATGTCGCAGGAGATGGCCTGTGTGACGCACCTGGGGGGCAGCAAGCCCTCAGTGAAAGGTGCAGGTAGAAATCACACCACCATTTTAATTACCTCTGGGAAAACATATTGTTTATTAGGATTATGTCCAGGGAATAGACACCATCCTTGAAATGTCAGAATGGCCCGGCCCACTCCCCATCCCCACGCGTCTGGTGTTAAGGACTTTGCTGACTTGGCTAAGACAACAGATCTGGGCACCGACCCTCACCGTGGAGAATCCATCTCCATGCCCGCTCTACAGGCAAGACAAAAGGTTCTTGGCTCAGTTAATTACAGCTCTGAATAATTCGGTTGTGAGAAATCCATTCACACCATTAGCTTTTATGATAGATTTTTATTTTTTCCCCATCCACATTTCAATTAAGAAATTTCAAGTTTTATAATAGATCAATGAGTAGGCACCATGTCATTAATTTAATGAGAAAGTTAAATTTCTTTGTCAATTCTTTTTCTTAATTTGTAAAATTATCAGAAAAAAAGTAATATTCAAATAGAGATAGAACATTTAAAATTATGAAAAATAAAATTGCAACCTGCGTGTGTGCTGTGCCAGCTGCGTGCACTCCCAGTGACGAAGCTGCCCGAGAGCCTTGAGAGATGTCACCAGTGACGACAGGGTGTGGGAACCAGAGAGGCCTAGGGATTATTTCTTACAACTACCTATGAACCTATTTTAAAATATTTATGCAAAAATGTGCACTTATGGCAAAAATGCCAATTCTTGAAAAAGATAGCGCTAACAGTAACTCTAAAACTTTGGAGAAGATACAGCACTTTTTTCCCCTCAAATTAACGAACTTGGATGGTCACACACATGCAAATTGCCCCCTCCCCTTCCCTTCCTTGATTGTTCGGATCTCATTCCTGGCTTCCCTTCCCCGGCAGGTCCTCTGTGCATGGCTTCTCTCTGGGACAGACATTTCTCCCTTTCTCCAAGCCAGAAACCTCACAGGTCTCCCCAGCCCTTTCCCTCTCTCACCCACCATTGCAAATCATGAATAAATACTGCAGAATCTTGCACACCCTGGGCGTCCACTTCTGTCCCTGCAGTGTCCAGGAGTCTACCTACCGCCTCTCCCCTGGCAGCAGCAGGCACCTCTTGCTCACCTTGGTTCCCCTGCATCCGCTCGACCCTCCCCACACCTCATCTGCTCTCAACAGCCATGATGATCTTTAAAAACCCAATCCGGGGGCTGGGGTTGTGTCTCAGTAGTAGAGCACTTGCCTAGCATGTGTGAGGCACTGGGTTCAATTCTCAGCACCGCATATAAATAAAATAAAGGTCCATCAACAACTAAAAAATATACATATATATTTTTAAAAACCTGCAATCTGACCACATCTCCCAAGTGCCCCACCACCACCACCCAGGAACAGATCCCTCACCAAAACCCCGTGCAGTCACAGGCAGCCAGACCGGCATCCGCTCACCCCAAATGCACCAGTGCCTCCCAGCCAGGCCGGAGACATGCCGCTCTCTGTCTTGTTACCAACTCACGTAGCTTCTTTCTTGAAATGTCTGTTAAACTATTTTGCCTGTTTTATCAGGTTGTTTTCCTTCTGGTTGTTGACACCTAAGAGCTCTTTATATAGTCTGGACGTGAGTCTGGGTGCCACGTAAGTACTGCACAGGTCGAATCTTTGTATTTATTCTCAGAACAGTATCACTTGATAAGCAGATTTATTAACTTTGATGAAATGAAAACATCGACTTTTTCTTTTATGGTCAGTGTTTTTTAATGTTCTGCTCAAAACCCTCTGTGCCTATCGGCATCCTGAATATATCCTCCCCATCTTCCTCTGCACCCGTTCTATCCAGCACAGTTGCCACTGGCCTCGTGGAACCATTGGCACTGTTGCCCAGCTATGGGTGGAACAGCCACCACGGCTCATCCCCACTTCTGTGCATCACAGATTCAGGGAGGGCTTGACAGAGTGGTGGATCTTGACCCACATGGTGCATCCAGGGTCCCCTCATGCGCACACGTGGCATTTCGGGTTCCCAGGCATCTCTTCACCTGCCCCCTCAAGTATCAGCTTTCATCTGCTAATGTCCCTGCATTCAGCCTGGGCTTCTCGCAGCTTGTGGGCTCAGGGCACTTGTGACCTAGTGCCATGGACCCAGGCCAGCATTTCACCTCACTTTCTGGATTAGGAGAATCGCCGAGCCCCATCTAGACTTGAGGGCTTGGGAGCAGTGACTGCACCTCCCCGTGGGCAGTGCTACACACACAGCGGGGAAGAGGTCGGCAGAGCTCCGGAGGAGCTGCGGTGCTGACGCCGCACGGTCTCGCTGTGTTTATCTATTTGTCCCCACAGTCATCTTTGTGAAGTCCACACTGTTTGTGGTGCACACACTCAACTCAGCTGCTAGCAGCAACCATTTCACATCTTCATTTTCTCTCTGAATGCCCGATACCTCTTTTTCTTACCTTACTGCACTGTCTAGGACATTCAGTGCAAGATTGAATGGCATTGGCCAAGGGCACACTACAGCCTTATGCCTGAGCTAATAGGAAAAGCGCCCGGTGCTTTACCATTTGTGTGACTGGACAATTTACTAATGGATTGCCCTGAATAATACCAGATTACACAAACCCTACCAATTTGGCCATCTGTTGCCAGAACCCAGTCACCAAACAAAATGAGATTTTGGAGAATATGGAGTTTTGGCCCTTTCTGACCACGTTCTACTATTTTTTTCTTTCCCTGATACACTGAGACAGAAGATGTGAGAACTTGAGTGTCCTATCAAGGGGTGCCAGGGGTTCCCTTGGCTCTTGGGATGCACAGCAGGAGGTCAGAAGTCATGCCCTTGACACATCCCTGAATCCTCCCTTTGACATTAATAGTTGTGTGGCCTCCATGAGTTAAATAACATCTTTGAGCCTCCTCATCTTAAAATGAAGACTTTAATTCCTACTTCAGTGGATTTTCGTGGGCTTAAATGGCACTACCTTTATTAAGAAAAAAAAAAGACTGTCACATAGCACACAGAGCAGATAACTAACAGTAGGTTTTCCTATTACTGCCATCATTATTATTATTAATAGCGGTAGTAGCAGTAGCAGCAGTAGTTATTACCAAATAGATCCCAAAGTTAACTTACTAGGATTAGAATTTTTCCTACTTCTTCTAGAATCTCTTTGATTTGGGCTTCAGGATATCTGTCAGTAGGATCGATCTTATCTCATGTTTATACACCTTACGAGCTGCTCAGATGTTTCACAAGCATCATCGTCTAATTTGCCCTCAAGGGTCCCCAGCTAGACAAGACAGGAGGCCCCCTGATCACTAGGGGAGAAGCCTGTTCTCATTGCTGGGCCGGAGTACCAGGGAATTTATCCAAAGTCCACAGCTTTTGGGCCCCCTCTCTCCTGTTCACCCAGCATGAAAGCATAATTAGCAGACTCGCCTGCCATTTACACCTGGGATTCTTTCTTGCTGTTATTTAGATGACACATCCTGCCTTCTCCAGAAAGCCCACCTCCCTCATGGAAAAGGCAGGACAGCCAGTGAGAATCTGCATTAGCAATGCTAGCGCTCCTTAATGTCCCTGCAGTCTGCAGGCCAGGCTCAAGCTCTTCCTTGGCTGGCCAGCGGGACTGCAAGGCAGGTCAGCGAAGAGCCAGGACAGGGTCCTCTCTCAGCACTGTCCATGGAGGCCTGCGGGTGTGCGGGGCACACCCTCCCCTGCTCGCCTGCCGTTGCCTGCCTCCACACAGGGCCTAGCAGCATCACCAAGCCACCCACGGCTATTTCCAAGTGCCTGTGGTGGAGCAAGGTCACCGTGAGGGCCTCTGAGCAGCACGGGCTGTGCCCACAAGGGCAAACTCACTTCCTCTACCAGCTGGCCCTCATCTCTGCCCAGCCATTTCCCTCTTGTCTGCAGAAGCAGTGGCTGACTAGCTGAAGGTGTGCACCGGAAACACCACCAGCCAGCTTCCAGACTGCATGGTGAATCCATTCTCACCCTCCAACAATCTCAGATGCCAGTGACAGTCTGTGGGGACAACAGTGTTCCACATGGCCCCACCAGCATTTGCAAGTGATGTCAACACAAGTTTGGTGGAGGCCCCAGCAGCCAGGGGTCAATCTTGTCCCAGCAAAATCGGGTGACAGTGTAGGTTGGAGCAAGCAGTTCCCACGGATGCCTCATCCCGCTCCTCCTGTGTGTGCACATACCCAGCAGCTGGCACGGCCTTTAAAGCTGAGCCCGAGGCCTGGCCAGCAGCAGCTCCTGAGCACCAGAATCGGCATCTCTATAAGGGAAGTGGCACAGTATTCCCAAGAGCACCTCTCAGGGGGTGTACTGCAGCTGGAGCCCCAGGCTGGCTTCCTGTCACTCAGGAGGTGGGCTTTCTTTCTGCTGCCCAACGATGGCTTCAACACACCTGCACCCCAGTGCCTCCTCCAGGTCAGCAGAGCAAGACTGCGAAGGTCCCTCTGGCTGATGGAGGCTTTATCATCTGTGCTCACAGGAGCTGTGCTCCCTGTCAGACACAGCACCTGCCTCTTAGGTGCAGCACAGTCTTGGCTGCTGCCCAATCAGGTCCCCACTCACCTTCCTACCTGACCTCCCGCACCCAGCTTGCTGCAGAGGCTGCCCCCACAGGGCTTGAGGTGGGCTATCTCGGCAAAGTGTGCGTGTTCACTGGCCTCAGGGTAGCTGCAAAGTCAGCCAAATGGCCACAGGTCAGCCCGATTTTCCTTGATGCTGTGACCCACCTTGATGGTGGCCACCTGTGTTTTTTGGGTTAAGCTGGAGCTTGAGGGTCATCTTGTGGAGAAGGCTGCCAGTTTTCCCAGATCCTGACAGCTGCACAGTGGACCCAGGATTTGCAAATGGAAACGTAGCATTCTAGTCAGCTTTTCGTCACTGTGACCAGAACCCTCGACAGGAACAACTTAGAGGAGGGAAAGCTGATTTTGGCTGATGATTCCAGAGATTCAGTCTGTGGTCAGCCAGGTCCACTGTTTTGGGCCTGAGGTGAGGAGGGGCATCATGGCCAAAGGGCCAGAAGAGGGCAGCTGCTCCCTCACAGAAACAAGGAGGCAGAGAGAGGGAAGGGGCCACAGGGAAGATGCGCCTTCCAGGGCAGCCCCAGTGACCACCTCTCCAGCCACACCCATCTGCCCCTCACCATCTAGTCAGTCCACTCCAACCAGGTGGGCGATGAGGTCACAGCTCTCAGTCCAGCCCTATCACCTCTGAACTTACTGCACCAGCACAGGGGGCAGGGGCCTCCCCACATCCAAGTCATAACGTGCAGGATGCCTGGTGAGAGATGGTTTTGGCGACACTATGTCCCAAGGGTGGCCCTGCTCGAAGCAGAGGCCAAGGGCTCTGTAGCAAATGCAAAATGTCCACCAAAACCACCCCAGGCTGGCGCCTCCCGGCTCCTCCACTTGGAGGGGGAGACTTGCTGTCTGCTCGGGGTGTCAGGGCGAGCCACACGGGGCAGTGCCAGTGATATGTGGCAGTGGTCGAGTCGGGAGCCCAGGGCCTGCCTGTCGAGGACAGTGAGCACGGCTGCAGCGCCACCTGCCCTATCCCGCCCCCCTCTCAGCTTTGACTCCCCTCCCTGGTGTTGCCGGGAGCAGAGGGACCGCTCGGCATGGCCTCCATGCTATTGAACTTCCTATTGCAACACAGCCATGTGGCCGGCTTCTGCCCCTTATGGCCCTCAGCAGTCTCTTTCAGAGGGCCACCCCTGCTGCTGGGGCTTCCACCAGCTGGCCACCTGGCCTGTGGCACCTCCATGTGCCTGTTGGTTTGCTGCAGGGAGCACTGGGATTGACCCTGCCATGGGCGGTGCGGTACCAAGCCTGCCCGCGGGCCTGCTCCCAGAGCAAGTGCTCCGCTGCGTTTGCCCAGAACACAGCTGCCGAGTCAGGGGAGGCACTTCCGCCTGACCAGGTGGCACAAAGTCTGTCCAGGGGCTCTGCACCACTGCTCACACGCCCGTCGTTTCCCTGCGGGGCCCAGCGGTCAGATGCTGTCGGCCGGGAGGGGGAGGTGACACTGTAAGGCACTGCAGTCTTGCTTTGCATTTCCTTTCAGCTTATATTCTAGTAATGGATGTTTTTCTCACATTTTTCTATTTTTTAAAAATTTAATAAGGTGACAAAATTTAAAAACACCTTATTATATGAAAACAGCAGAATTGATGGAAAAAATAATAAAATCATTAGCAATATTAAAAACTGAATGAGCGACGGAACAGACTATGCATGTGAAAGTGAGTGAGGAGGCAGCACCAAGACTGCAGAGCCCGCGGAAGGGAGGCTGAGTCGCAGACCCTCAGGGCTGCCCGCTCCCTGGAGGCTGTCAGGTGCCCAGACACGGCCAAGCAGCTTCGCCCAGTGAGGCCAGTCTTCCCTCATCCTGCCTCTCTGAGGAGGTCATCTTCCAGGGCTGTGTCCCTGTCGCACACTACATTTCTGTGGACCCTAGAAGCCACTCATTCCCTCCATCCAGCCCGGGAGTGGCTCTGGTTCCCCTCGTGCCTCTTGGGGCTCCTGTGTCCTGACGCTTTCCAGCTTCAAGGTTTCCCTAGTTTTCCCACCAATGCCACCCGACGCTGAAGGTTTCCAAAGAAATTATGTACATATAAATTTATTCTTTGATTTTTTTCATGCGAGGAAAAGCTTTTCATCACTCAAGAAACGTGAAATGCAGAAACGAGAATGGCTAAAAACAATCTTGAAAGAGAAGAAAACAGGCGAGATCACTCTTGCTGTTAAGGCATTCTCTGAGTTTGCACTAAGCAGACAACGTGGCTCCAGAGGGGTGGACGCGAGATCTGTGGAGAGAGAAACAGGCCCACGGAATATACCCGGTGGGTTTTCACAAAGAAACAAAAAGAAGCGGACGGAGGAAGCCTGACAGGGCGGGAAGCGGTGCTCAGCCAGCAGCGAGCCGCGCCCTGGACCTCGCACCTCACGCAAAAACTAACCCAGAATCAATGAACTTAAAATTATCATGAAAACTTCACACTACAGAACTTACAGAGAAAAAATCAAATAAGCAAAGCAGGACACACGTTTCAGGCCCAGGCCCAGAGCTTTTAGACTGGACAGCCAAAGCACCAGAGTGACAGGTGCATTGCAGGACAGCGTGTCTGGGTCAGTGTGGAGGGCACCTGCAGGAGGAGGCCGAAGCAAGCCACAGACACAAGCGTCCAGCAGGAGACTCACTCGGGAGCTGGTGAGGGACCCACCCATTAGGAAAGGGCCAGGAGGCTCCCAGGGGCACCTCACAGACCAGCATGGAAAACAGTGTCCAGCACCTTGGCCACTAGGGACACACTCATCAACACCTCAGCGAGCTGTGGTCATGATGCCTAGCAGAAGGCTAAAATTGAAAGAAAATCATGGTTACAAAATGCTGGGGTTGACAGGGAAGTATTCCCTGCACTGTTGGTGGGATGTAACAGGTGTGGTGACTGGAGACAGCCTGCCACTTCGCCACAGCTGTAGGTGTCCCCATGTGGCCCAGCAGCTGCACTTTTGGGGCATTCACCCCAGGGAGACCAAAACTCCACATTCAGAAAAATCTATCTGTCAGCTTTTAAAGCAGCTGCAGTCACAGTGGCCCCAATGTCCTTCAGAGGGTGAATGATTGAGCAAATGTGGTTGCATAGGTCCTGGCATGAAATACTACGCAGCCATGCAAAGGAACATTCCAAACTTGATTTATTCACTCACACAATCTTTATTTCAGGCTGTACCAAAATGAACTGGCTTTCTTAATCAAATTAAATTAGAGTATTTTTCAAAAGCAATGATCACCCAATTCTATGAGCATCTGGGGCATTATAAACAGGGAATCTGGGTCAAAATGATTGGAACACACACAGGAATCCCCTCTGCCCTGACCTGTGACCTGTTCCTTGACCTGAACTTGACTGATTTAATTTAATTCTCAAAACAATGCTCCAAGGGAGGCCGAGTTAGCACCCTGACTTAGAGACCGGTAGCAGGCAGGAGATAGCTCAGCTCTGCAGGGAGTGACTCGGGCCAGTCAGCCCTCTGTCCTCCTTGGGGCAGCTTCTGTGGACTGGCAGGTGCATTTTTGAATACCCAGAATGTGTCCAGCCAGTGGGGATGAAGGGGTGGCATTTAAGGCCACAGAATCTAGGTTTCTCCCAGCAGAGATGAGCTGTCTTTAACAGCACAGGGACTTGAGGTTTCCTCAATTCCCATGTCAGACCAATTTATAGGAGACAGGGGCCTGAATCCACAAGTGTGTATGTGGTGAGACTCCCTGAGACCAGCCAAGGTGCCAGGTGAGAGGTTTGTGTCTCACAGGGCTCCTGGAAACCCAGGATGTGTCATCTAGGACTAAGAAGGAGGGGATTAAAATGCCAAGCTATGTAAACTCACCTTTAGGCTCCTCTGTTGGTGGACAGGGGACAGTGGCCCCATGGTGTGAAGGCGTCATCCACACCTGCTGACCAGGAGCCAGGTGGGCTTCTATTTGGCCTCTCTCTGCATCTGTTCCCGTGACTGAGGACAGAGCTGGGGCCAGCACCTCCCGCTGATGCCCACGGGAGCCGCCATCCCCTTCCCAGCTCTGCAGTGGGGAGGTGTCTCCAGTACATGCCTGGCTTTCCTGTCCCCGAGAGTGAAGCCAAAGCCCCGTGTCGGACCTGCCTGGCTGGGTTCTGAATGCCCAGGAAGCCATGCCTGTCTCTGAGGCTACAGCTTTGTTTGCTGGTCAATCCCCCACCATCTGTCTTTTTCTTTTCCTTTCCTTTTCCATTTTTTAAAAAAATTTAACCTTGTACTCTCAGTACTACTCTGTCTCCCCGCAAAATCCCATAACGAGGAGGAATCACCGCCCTATTTCATCCTTTTATCTGCGCGTAAGTGCTTTTGATCTGTTGCCTTGGAGGGGTTGCTTATCTGCCGCCGGAGCCTGCTGTCTGGGAAGGCAGTCCAAGGAGCTGGGCTGCAGCTGCTCGTGCCCTGGACTTCCTAACAGGAAGAGGTGCAGGTGGGCTGTGGGGCTGAGTGGATGGCCCTCGCCCTGCTCCCCTGTTTGCTGACCTGGTGCCTGGGGGTTGAGTCCCCTAAGGCCACTGTAACTTGGGGGAGGGCTCAAAACAGCATAGATTTGTCATCTTGCAGTCTGGAGGGCAAGTTTCCAATGGAGGTGTTGGCAGGGCCACACGCCCCCCAAAGGCTCCCTGCCTCGCCCACCTCCAGGGGTCCAACAGTCCCTGGTCTTCTGTGTCTTGCAGTGTGTCACTCCAGTCCCCGCTGGTCTCTGTGGAGTCCCTCCCCTCTTGCACACGCCTTCTCTTCTGTCTCTTGTGAGGACACTAGTCATTGGACCTGGGGTCCCCTAGAAATCCCAGGTGGTCCATCTCCCTGCTCTGAGCTCTCGGCTTCTGTGTTCTAGACTGGCAGCTGTGCCATCCGCTCTCAGGAGTGTCCAATGAGGTTGGTGAGCAACGTCTAATGCCCAGCATGTGGCTCTTCCCCAGGCGGTATAAGGACCAGGCCATGTCACAGTCCCGGCTGCCTGAGGAGCGGGTCAAAACCTGACCGTGACGTGAGCTCCGGGGGACGCTGAGTGGGGGGAGGCGAGAGCCCCTGCCTGGAGCCTGTCTGGAGCCCACAGTGCGTGCCCACGAACCAAGCCCCTGCTGCTGTCCTGCGCAGGAGGATTCCAGGAGCACCTCCGGAGCACTTGGCTCACCCACGCCCTGCATGTGTGAGGTTCCCTGACCTGTGGCAACAAGCTCAACCACTTCCAAAATTTATCTCTTAAAAAGAGTTTTTTGATTGCTATCATGTATACCTAAGTAGAATAAATGAATGAATGAATGAATAAATAATTTTTTTAAAAAAAGAATTTTTGTTTGTACGTATGTATGTTTGAGACAGGGCCTCACTCTGTTGCCCAGGCGGGTGGGCTCAAGTTCTCTTCCTGAGAAGCTGGAACTACAGCCAAAAAGAGTTTATGCTGAGTTGGCATTTTATGAGGCTGAAAACAAAAGCTTTTCTTTTATTTCTTATTAAGTACTGTCTGTATTGCAAGTCCCTTTCTCTGAGGTGGTGCTCTTCCTGTTGTCTATCTCTTTCCCCGGGCTCTGGGTTGGCATTCATAAGCAAGTCTCCATGCACCTGGGAGTCCACCCCCTGAGAACGGTGCTTTCAAAAAGGACCAGAGCAAAGGGACCCAGTCACCTGTAGACGCAGACAATCGTTGGACCCACCCGATTAATGAAAGTACTTTTAAACGGATACTCTGCCTAAGCCCCAACCACTTCCCCATCCATGCGACACAACCCTTACGCTGTTTGAGCATTCTGGCTCTGGTGGAATGTGTCATACCCTCAGTCATGAAAGGCTCAGATTTTTCACTACTTACATGATTTGTCTCTTCATAAAATTTCCAGCTCTTATCTCTTCCTCAAAGGAACATAACTTAAATATGAATAATAAAAAATACTTCCAGAAATGTAAACTCAATAATGGTTTCTGAGGTGCAAACTACTTTGAGTGACCCTGGATGCCGCCTGGCAGAACTGCCTGCTAGTGACCTTGCCTCTGCCTGCGGCCACTGCAAACCACCTATCAGGGCAAGCCAGGCAAGGGGCTCTGCAAGCCTTGGGACAGGAGGACTCTTGGTCACGATCATGTGCTCTGGGATCATACACACCCTGACTCATGGGCAGACCAAGTTGTAGAGAGAAGCCATGTGTTAAAGGGCCACCGTGAATTACTCCTTCACTCTGCATCTGAATTTGGGGGGGAAGCAAGGGAATTCTAACATAAGCGAGGACTTTGCTCTCCCCTGACTCGCCTCCCTCTCCTCCCTGTCCCATCAACTCCAAATAATAAACACAAGGGTCTGTTCCATGCAGAGCTGAGGGAGTGGAGTTCCTGGTCAGGTCTGCGGTGCTTTATAGATGTTGGGGAACACCAGTGGCAGGCACCTCCTGGTTGCTCTGGACTATGGGCGTTACCCACAAACGCCAGCTCAGGCGGCTGGTGGGACCAAGAGTGTGACAGCCTCAGACTCCTGTGTCCCTCTTGTCTTCACACTTAAAGCAAAGTCATCTGGGACTTGACTCTAGGAAGCCACCTATTGAAACACCTGGGTCATCCTGGTTTGCTGAACTCAAACAAACACAACTCAGGCTTGCCATGTGCAGAGCCTGTGCGGGGAAGGGGCCGAGCAGAATCCCTGGGCTTTGTGTGAACCGACGGCCAGCTCCATCTCCAGCCCTGCTGCGTTGAATCACATTGTTTGCCTAACAGTTGGGACAGCAGGGATGTGTTTAGCCAAGCGCTTCGCACCTTGGGGAAGGCAGTTCCTGCTCAAATTCTATTCAGGGCTTGCTTTATGAATTCACAGCTTTCTAAGAGTTCGGGGGCACCAGAGCCAGCTGTGCGCCTCTTTTTAAAAAGACAGGCCTCTCGTTGGCAGGAAGGCTCACTGAGCGGCGCGCAGTGACTGTGTTCCTTTTGTGTTAAGATTGGCACAGCCGACTGCGCTGCTAGCCGTGCACAAACGCTTCCAGCCGATACCAGACCTCTGCTCAGGAGGCGGATGAGTCGTGAGGCTTAATGACTGAGTCAAAACAGCTCTGACAAGTGGGGAGGAGTCCAGTCGTTCCCCCTGCGCAGAGGAGAGCCGCGATCTCTTCTCTGAACCTTGGCCTTGCTTGGCCCCTGGGTCAGTCACCTGTGCAACTGCTCTGTGAGGGACACCGCCAGACACCAACCTAATCAGTTGAGCTCAGCCATTCTGAGACCTCGCTCCAACCCCAGGTCTCACAGGGGTCACAGGGGTCTCATGAAAAGAAAAGAACTTGGTCCTCACTGGCCACGGCTAGCATGTGCCCCATCCAGGCCAGCAAGGGTACACTGCCACTATGTTACGCAGGGGTCACAGTCATGTTGGCCCAGGACAGAAGCCCTGATGCCAGGGACCTCTCACCCCTGCTGCCGTGGCTGCCCACAGCCTACAAGCCAGGCTGGGGAATATTGGCTCCTCCCCTCCCTCAGCCCATCTCCCCTCTCTTGCCCAATGGTGTCTCTCACACCGTCTGTCTCTCCTATCCCCTACCTTCCTCTCCTCTCTGTTCCCTCCTTGGCCCTCTTAGGCTCCTTCTCCAGCCCCCTCTGGCCACACCCAACAACATCCAACCAGCAGCTCAGATTTTCATCCTTGATTAGAGGTAAAATCATCTTTAGGAATTTTCTACTTTCTTTTTTTGGCACCAGGGATTGAACTCAGGGGCACTGGACCACTGAGCCACATCCCCAGCCCTATTTTGTGTTTTATGTAGAGACAGGGTCTCACTGAGTTGCTTAGCACCTCGCCATTGCTGAGGCTGGCTTTGAACTTGCGATCCTCCTGTCTCAGCCTCCCAAAGTGCTGGGATTACAGGAATTCTCTACTTTCTGCTGTGTGAAGTCCTAGAGCAGGAGGGTCTATGGGCCCCCCCCTTCCTGGGCCTGTCCATGCCAGCCAGGACACCAAGTCAGGCTCAGCTGGCAGAAGGCCCTGCGCACACCACTGTGCACATCTCAGTTAGCACGTTTGCCCCCGTGTGTTGAGGTCGCACCCATGGGGGCCTGGGCCACCGTGCAAGGGGATAAGAAGGAGATGGCTTTGGGGGCTCCCGAGTCTAAGGAAGTGGGCCTGGCTCTGGTGTGGGTGCTATCAGAAAAGGGGGCCATTCAGTGACTGGGGACCTCTGGGGAGGGCAGACAGAGTGGGGACAGTACCGACTGACAGGCCCCAGTGACCGTGTTTGTGTGGAGGCCCCTGGACACTGTGTTCATTCATGTTGAGCAGGGGAGCAGCACAGCTCTGTGGAGCAAGGGCCACACAGCACCGGGACCTGGGTGGCTGCTGGTTTTCCCTGCTACGTGGGAGGAAGGAAAATTCCAAAACTAAACATCCCCAGCACTCCACTAAGTCTCCCAGCAGCATCGATGGCACAAACGCCGTGAGGCTGAGGGTGAGGGGTTGTCCCCTCCATCCCCGCACCTGCTGCTAGGCAGCGGCATAGGGTTCTTAGGCAGAAAATGGGCAGCTCCCTGGTGGACGCACAGGTGCCCCAGAGCTTCGCTGAGCCAGGACCACCTGCTTCTGGGCCAGGCCTCCCTGTTCTGCCTCTGTGCTCCTGGCCTTGCCGCCTCAGGCAGAGCTCCAGAGGTGCCTGGAGGACAGCACCCACGCTTGTCCCCAGCACCACTGTGCTGCTTTGCATCCCTCTTTGGCTGCCCAAAGGAGCCCCCTTTACACAGGTAACTCCTGTCATCTGTCCAAGTGAGTAACTGTGCCCTGTCATCCAGACTTCTGTGGCCAGGCTGCCTGCTACACACCAGGCCACTCATAGAAGAGATGGAGAGAGTGAGAGAGGGAGGAGAGGCAGGGAGAGGAAGAGACAGATTCGGAAAGACAGAAGATAGATGGAGAGAGAGGCAGGGAGAGATGGATGCAGAGCGGGAGAGGCAGGGAATAAAAACAGGAGAGGGGAGACTTCTCCAACCCTGCCTGGTGGGTGGAGGCAACTCTGGACCTCCATAGCTAAGCCATGGTGGGTGTCCACAGTGCCCCCAAAGCTGTTTTCTTAAAGGGCCCAAGTGGCTGTGAAGCAAGTCTATCCCAGGCAAGGCACCGTGCCCCGGGCACAGGTCATCCCCTTGGACCTGCCATCCTTCCAACCCTTTGATGGCCAGGATCCAGGCCCCCACCTTGGGCCCAGGCTCTGCACCGGCCCTGTGCCTCTTCATTCACTCCCACCCACCCTCTGCTTGTTCCCATGACTGGGGTGGAAGGGCAGCGAGTTCCCTGAGGTAGAGGTGTCAGCAGAAGAACCTGTTTGACCCCTGGGCTGGTGTCCAGCCCCCTGCAGGAAGCAAGAGGTGCACTGCTGTCCAGCGGTCACCTGACACCTCGTGGAAGCCCCGGGCCAGGGCCATAGTGCACCTTCCATATTGCCCACCTTCGTCCTTGGTGTTCCGGGTCATAGCAGATGATTCTCTCTGCTTTCTCTTCCCAGCCTCGGGTACTTCTGCTCCTGGCCTTATTCCTTCTGTTACTGGATATAAACGATGCAGGATCTGGAGAGCGGGCCCAGGAACACACATGTCCCCCAAGCCTGTCACCCACCGTGTGTCCCAGCAGGCTTGCGTTACCATAGGAACAACACTATGGACAGCAAACTCGCCCCCACATGGACCAAGGACTGGTATGAGAGACCCTCAGTGGAGTTTTTAAAGAAAGAGGAGATGTCCTTGCAGTTCAGGGGCACATCCTCAGGAGTAAAGGAGCCATTGTTCCAGGCCAGGCCCTGGGGCGGGGCTCACTCCAGCATGTAGGTCTGTGACCCTCGGGAGCTCACTGTCAGGTGTAAGGTTGGTGTCTAAGCTGAATTTCTTGCATGTGGGCATCAGTTGTTAGAAAGAGCCACTTGCTCTGCTGGGTTGCCTTTGCTCCTCTGTCAAAGGCCAGCTGCCCGCATGGGGAGTGCGCATCCTGGACTCTCTGCTCTGCTCTGCTGATTGGTCTGTCCTTCACCCACCCACACTACCCGAGGCTCGCACACTATCGCAGCCTGGGCTCAGGCAGTATCAGGCCTCCAGCTGTGTTCTCCCTCAGCTGCACGTTGACTGTGCTGGGTCTTTCACCTTCCATGTAAACTTTAGACTAAGTTTGATTTCTACAAAATAACTCTCTGATCTTTGGATTGGGATTGCATTGGCTATGTCTCAAGTTGGGAAGAGCTGACAACCACTCAGATGGAATGTATTTCTTTCCTTTTTTTTTCTTTGGTACTAGGGATTGATCTCAGGGGCACTCAACCACTGAGCCGTATCCCCAGCCCCATTTTGTGTTTTATGTAGAGACAGGGTCTCACTGAGTTGCTTAGTGTCTCGCCATTGCTGAGGCTGGCTTTGAACTCGCGATTCTCCTGTCTCAGCCTCCCTAAGTGCTGGGATGACAGGCATGTGCCACCGTGCCCTGCTTGGAATGTATTTCTATTTGTGTTCATCTTTGGTCTCCTTTGTCAAGTTTTATAGTTGTCATTATGTATTACTGTATATTTTTGTTATATTTATACCTAAATATCTTATTTTTGGTGCTATTTTAAATTTTACATTCCAATGGTTCATTGCTGGTATACAGGAAAGCAGTGGGCTTCTGTATGTTAGCATTGGAACCTGCAACCTTGCTACACAAGTGTGCTACTTTCAGACTTCTTAATTCTTTGTGATTTTCTACCTGGGTGATCATGTCATTAATGAACAAAGGTGGATTTATTTCTTCTTTCCCTACCTGTATACCACTTGCCTCCTTTTCTTATCACATTGGCTAGGACTTACTTCCAGTATAATGGCAACTAGGAGTGCCAAGAGGTGACATCCTCATTTCATTCCTTATTACATCAGGAAAGAATCCAATTTCTCAGGAATAAGCATGATGCCAGTTGTAGAGTGTGTGTGGATATTCATTATCAGGTTGAGGACATCCTTCTGTCTTCTAGTTTGCTGAGAATAGGTGTTGGATTTTTGCCCCATGCTCTTTCTGCATCTACTGACATGATCATGTGACTCTCAGTCTTTGGCCTGCTGATGTGATAGATTTGTTAACACGGAGCCCTCTTCCATACCCAGAGTGTACAATTACTTTTGTACATTTTGGGGTTCCATTTTCTACTGTTCTATTGAGGATTGTTGCATCTCTGTTCATGAGTGAGATTGCATAGTTTTCCTTTCTGGAAATGTCTTTGCCTGGTTTTGGCACTTGGTAATGTTGGCCATATAGAATACATTTGGAAGTAGTCTCTCTGATTCTGGAAGAGATTGGAGGAAATTGATAGCCCTTCCTCCATAAGTGTTAGGTAGACTTCCCCAGTGAACTCACCTTGGACTTGTCCTTAGTGTTTGGGAAGGTTATCAATGATGGATTAGATTTCTTTAATGAATGTGTCTACTCATATTATTGAATTATCTTCATGTGAGTTTTGGTGGTTTATCTTTCAAGGAATCAGGCAATTTTTTCTACATGATTAAATTTCTGGCATAGACTTGTTTATGGTATAATTCTTCCATATGCATGGGATCAGAACTGGTGGCCTCTCTTTCACTTCTCATATTAGTAATGTGTGACTTCTTTGTTTTTAACTTGGTTAGGCTTCCTAGGAGCTACCTACCTTATTAAGCCTTTAATGAAGTAGCTTTGAGTTTTGTTCATTTCTCTATTATTTTCCTGTTTTAAATATCATTAATATCTGCTGTAATGCTTATTGTTTACTTTCTTATGCTTTGTTTAGGTTTAACTTCCTTTTGTTTTTCCTTTTGTCCCCAAAGATTCAGCTCATATTATTGATTCTCAGCCTTTTTCTTTTCCAACATATGCACTTACTGCTGTGAGTTTCCCTAAGCACTGCCTTCTGTATTTTCCACATATTTTGTTATTTTATTTTATTTTCACTTAGTTAAAAATATGGTTATAATTATCCTAGAGACTTATTTTTTCACTCTTATGTTATTTAAAAGTGTATTGGATAGTCCCCAAATATTTGTGGTCTTCCTATTATTGATCTGCAGTTTAATTCCTTTGGATTCTGAGAACATACTTCATGTTGTTTCTATTACTTGCTTTGTTAAGGTGTGCTGTGAGGTTCAGGATGTAGTTTGTCTGTCTTGGTAAATGGTCCACACCAGCTGGAGAATAATGTGTATTCTGCTGTTATTGGATGGAGAATCTCTTACATGTCAATTAGATCAACTTGATTGATGGTGCTCTTCATTTCAACGATATCCTTACTGATTTTCTGCCTGCTTAAGCAATCAATTACTGATAGAAGGATGCTGACATCTCCAACTGAAGTGGTGGATTTATCTGTCTTTCCTTGCAATTCTATCAGGGGTTTTCCCTACTTACTGCAGACTCTCTTGCTAAGTATAGACCTTACAGATTGCCATGTCTTCCTAGAGAAAGGGCATCACTTGATGCCACTGTTTCTTCCTGGTAGCTTTGCTATTCTGATGCTTGCTTTGCCTGCAGTAAATATGGCTCCTCCGTATTTATTTTGAGACTCAGTGTGCTATATCTTTCTTCATGCTTTTCTTTTAACTTGTCTGAATGTTTATATTTAAAGCGGATTTTAAAAAATATTTTTATTAGTTGTTGATGGACCTTTATTTTGTTTATTTATATATGGTCCTGAAAATTGAACCCAGTGCCTCACACATGCTAGACAAGCGCTCTAACACTGAGCTAAAACAGTGGATTTTTTTTATACACAACATATAATTGGGCCATTTTTATTTTGTTTTAAATGCATTCTGACAGGGCTGGGGTTGTAGCTTGGTGGTAGTGTACTTGCCTAGCACATGTGAGTTACTGGGTTCAATATTCAGCATCACATAAAAATAAATAAATAAAATAAAGGTATTGTGTCCATCTACAACTAAAAATATTTTTTTCAAAATCCACTCTGGTAGCCTCTGTGCTTTAATTGTTGTACTTAAGCAATTCATGTTTGAAGTGATTACTGATGGAGTTGGATTAATATTTGCCATATTTGTGACTCTCCTATTCTTTACATTCATCCTCTACCCACCGCCCCCCTTTTTGGTCTTCTTTGGTTTAACTGAGCATTTAATGTGATTTCATATCTTCTTTATCAGAATACAATTACACTCCTCTCTGATATCTGAATGCTTGTGTTAGAGTTTAACTGATCCACGTCCGCCACCAAGATGACCCCTCCACTCACTTCCCAGGCAGTGCAGGGCCTTCCCGGCACAGCACCAGGCCCCTCACCCCATTTCAACAGCCCTGCCCTCCTTCCTTTCACTTACCCACCTGCTCTACCCAAGGCATCGTCACTATTACTTTAGACAAACACCTCTTTTACATCAGCTAAACATAAGAAAAACTAAGTACCTTCTACCTGCTTTCCTTCTCTGACTCTCTGTATTTCTCTATGTAAATACAAACTTCTTACCCACCACTTTGCTTCTCTCTGAGGAACCTTCTAGAATTTCTTGCAGAGCATGCCATCTGGCAATTATTCCCCTCATTCTTCTGTTTGAGAAAATTTATTTCTTCTTCACTTTTTGTGGATAATATTATTGGATACAAAGTTCTGACTTGGCTTGGGGCTTTTCCCTAACACTTTCAATACTTCACTCTGCCCTCTTACACAGTTTCTGATGAAAATTCTACAGCATTTTTATCTGTTTACTCCATTTGTATGATATTTTTCCTTCCATTTCCTTTCAAGAGTTTTCCTTTGTCCTTGGTTTTCTGCAGCTTGTATTTAATTTCCCTCAGTGTAGATCGTTTTCTGGTTTTTGATTTCTTAGGATTGGTGTTGTCTGAGCTTCCTAGAACCATGGTTGGGGACCCATGGTCAGAACATTCTCAGTCATTGTTACATTGATCCTTCTGCTCCTTTTCTTCTTTAGTCTTCTGAATTCTCAATAGTGCATTACAACTTTTGACGTTTCCCCATTCTTCAAGAATAGCCTTCATTCCTTCTCTCTGCCTTTAGTTCTCTCAATGCATCCCCAAGTTGTCTGACTCTTCAGTCTGCTAGTGACCAGCAAAGACATTCTTTCTTGCATTTCCTTTGATTTTTTCCTTGAGTTCCCCCCTCTGCTCATGTTGCCCTCCCGTTTTGCGTGTTGTCCACTTTCTGCATTAACCATTGCTGTCCTAACTCCCCCACCTGATAACTCCAACATCTGCATCCTATCTGGAGTAGGCCTGATGCTGTCTTCAGGCTTTGTTACTGTCTTGTTTTTGTTGTGTCTTCTGTTTGTTGCTGCCATTCTGGTTGTTGAAAGTTGGCTATGGTGTAAATGGGCCTTTGGTGAGAGAGAACAGACTCACCTGCCTCGGAGCTGTGGTGCCAGTCTCCCAAGTTCTCTGGAACACTGTTCTTCCTCTCCCTCCTTTCCTAGGCTCCTCAAGTCCTCCCACTCCTCCTGTCTGCCTCTTGAAGCTCTTCCACTGTGTTGTACAGGAACCTCTCAGCATAGTGGTGAGGCATGGGGAGACCAGTGTTCTATGCCATGCCAGTGAAACTAGTTCTGCACAGGCCCAGGTGAGCTCAACATGTGTTTCTCCAGCACCATAGCTTTGCTCTCCCTTAGATGAGCAACAAAGCCAGAGGACTGGATATGGAGGAATGCTCTTCCTGTAGTTGAGATGAGGTGATAGCTTTTTTTTTTTTTCCTGGCTGAATGGGCCTTTATCATGAAGAATGCCCTTGTGTATTTCCCAGGGACCACTGTCCCACCAGGACCATGTGGGAATTTTTCTTGGACTTTTGCCATAAGAACCTGGTGAGTTCCTGGAGACAAAACCCAGGAACCCCATGTGGGACCCATAACACTGTGACTCTGCAGGATATGACCCCATAAGGCTGTGGCCTCATGAGGCTGTGACCTGGGAGACTCTTGCTCCATGTTGGTCCACACTCAACTGCTGGGAAGTTGTCCAAGTTCCCCTCATCTCAATGCCACAGTATCAATGCCATCCCATGGCTCCAGCAGCTGTGCTTAGGGGAAGCTTATCTGGGCTGTGATTCTCTGTGCTCACCTCCCAATTTCAGAGTGACAATGATCCCTGTGACCTCATTCCATGATGGACACAAGAAATGCCACTTACCTTCTGATTGCTTCTTTTCCTCATTGTGGCATGGGAATGGTGTCTTCCAAGCTGTTTACCTATGCTCTCCGATGCTGGGAGTTCCATGAGTGAGGACACTGGAGGGGATTGAGAGGCCAGCATCCCTCTGCTTCAGGGAGTGTGAAACGGAGGACAGAGAGCTTTGACCTGCCTGCATGGATCACAGCCATGGTCAGGCAGCCCAGGCCCTGACTCCCTATTGGGAGGCTGTACTGCAAGCACAGCTGAAGTTCTGCGGGCCCAACACAAAATGAAGATGTGGCTTTTGTTCAGAACAGTAAGAGTCAAGATCTTGTGGGAAACAATAGGAAGCCCAGGGCTGGGCCTTTCTGAGGGAGGAGGCTGTGGACCACAAGGGTCCCTCTCCATGAGGCCAGCCTGCCAGCCACTTCCCAAGCTTCCCAGTTCCCAGGAGGCCCCCTGCTCAGCCTCTCGTCCCTGTTGGAGGGGCTCTGGGTTTTGTCTTGTCTTCATGGCAAGAATGAATCAAGGTTCCTATGAACCCTACCTGAGAAGTCTTATAGTTGCCCCTCCTCCACAGACCAGCAAAAAGACCAAATAAATGCCTTCAGTGCCTTTTTAATAAATCAAGGTATAGTACAGAGTGTCATGTATAGAAAATATTGTGAGTTTTAAATCAAGATACGGACAGCTTCAGGAATGGCCTGGAAGTGGATATAGTATTGGTAACCAAAATTCAATGTACATTGACCCATATTTCCAAATGAAACAGAATTTATTTTGCAGATTTTTTGAAGAACATTATATACAGACAGGTTTTAATTTTCCTGCAGCTGCCGAGTGTGGCGTTTCTTCATATTTGCATTCTGTCCTTAGCTGTGGGTCTGATCCCAGAGTCGAGAGGCAGATGACAAAACTTGGGGCTCAGCTGATACAGGGGGCACCGTGGGTGCGGGAAAGCCAAGGCTTCTTTGCATGTGAGTGTGTGTGGTGCTGGGATTGAGCCAGGAGTGTTCTGCATCTCGCCTATATTCCTCCCCTTTGTTTAAATTTTACTCTGAGACAGGGTCTCACTAATTGCCCAGGCTGGCCTCCAACTTGTGATCCCGGCTTCAGCCTCCCAAGTTGCTTTGATTTTAGGCATGTGCCTCTGTGCCTGGAACACCATAGTTCCTTAAAGCCCTCAGATGATTTCAATGGAAGTCTGGCTGAAGAGCCATTAGCCACACATGTCTCAGCACACCAAGGTCACCATGACCGTTTCACGCTCCCCGCTGCCTCCCACAGCTGCCTTCATTGCTAGCTCCGCGGGGGGGGGGGGAGGTGGGTGACTTGTGTCCTCAGGCCCCAGTCTCCAACAGCACAGAGCATGATGACAGAAGCCCCTCCTAGGCTGCTCTCCTGAGGACTGAATTAGCCGACTCTGACTCAGCCGAGCTTTGGCTCAGTCTGGGCTCAGCACAAGCTGTCACTAGACCTTAGCTGCTCTTAGGTCAGTGGAGGAACTGACCTAATAGGCAACAGGCAGGATGTTCTTGCTGGAGGGCTCTCGGAAGCTCCTAGACCCAGGGCATCCTAGGCCACCCAGTCAACTGCTCCAAACTTCCTGGAGGAGGTCCTGGAACCATGCTGAATGTCCCCTGTGCAGGGCTAGCCTGATCTAGCCCATCAGGTGACACAGAAGGATATAAGGCTCAGAGTGTGCAGCAGCCACTGGGACAACACACAGGGCACAGGGCCAAGCCACCCTTGGACACGGGTCCCCAGCACATCACGGGCCCTCTCATAGTGCATTCTGCCGTGGCTGGTGCAGAGGGCAGGGTAGGGGAAAGGTGTGCGCACGCATGACACACACACAGAATACACCAACACGCAGGCACACACGGGTGCTTACAAGCGCCTCGTGCTTCTCTTTAACTCCTGTGGTGCTGGACAGCAGCACTGTGGTCACCGTCTCCTCCTAAGGCTTTAGCCTTGTTTTCTTGGGAAGTAAGCAACTTTTTTAAAAAAATCCCATCTGCCATATCACAGCAATGACAGTGTCTACAGGGTGATGTGAAAGGTCAGCTCACGCTGCTTGCTGCATGAGCTTTACCTCTGTTCCACCTCACACAGGGGAGATGCTGCTGGAGCACAGAGAGGGCAGGCAACATGCCCAGGGACATAGAGCTATGTATGACCGCCAGATCCCAGCCCAGGCTGAAGCACACTACTTGATGATGAATCCTTCCTGACCCACACATTGCGCTGATCAAGGCCCCTCCATCTGGCAGGATGGAGAGGCCACTGGTCTCCTGGAGCCCAGGATTCTCAGTGAGTCGAGACCCTTGCCTCAGCCTGCACCCCAGCACTGCAGTTTCCAGGGGATCTTTCCAGAGTGTAAACACACACCTTCTGCCTGGGTTTCTGTTGCCATCCCACCCCCATCCCCTTGCTGCCTCTCACCTACAAAGAAGGCATCCCTGTCCCCTAGGAGCCTGCAAGCCCACCGCATCATCGCAAAGCCCAAGTCCAGGCCCGCGGCAGCCACGGTTGGTTCAGAGTCTCCCGCTGAAAATTGTGCGATTGAACTGTGAGGTTGTTTGTTTAAACCTGGTCGGGAAAGAGGCCAAATCAGAGTTGATTTATTTTCCAACAATACAATCCTGCACTGAGCCAGTGCCTTCATAGGTACATACCCCTCCCTGCTTGGCAAGCTTCAGGTCAATAAAACAAACCTGGAATCAGAAAAGAAACTGCACACGCACACTGACGTGCCAAGGAGCCCACACCTGCAGCGCCTGGCTCGCCCTGGGGGTTATGCCAACCCAGCAGGACAGGTGGGCTCCCGGCTTTTGCACTGGAACGTCCTGCAGGGCTGTCGGGGTGCTGGCCGGGATGCAGCCTCTGCAAGCTCTGAAAGGATCTGCCTGTCCTCACCATCACCGGCCAGGCCTCAGCCTCCCAAGCAGGGCAGCTGTGGGACCTGCAGGAGCTGAGATGCCCTGGGGGCAGCAGTCACATCAGCAGGAGTCTGGGGAAGACAGCTGCCCTCTCCAGAGGCACAGCCCACTGCTAGCTTGGGGAACCCCTGTCCCGAAGGTTAGGATGACAGATATCAAGGTGGGGTCAGGGAGGCTGGAGGGCCAGCCCATGGGAATGCATGTCCTCACATACATTCAAGGCGGAGCCACTGTGCTGCTGTCTGTGTGGCCAAGGTCAGCAAGCCACTCCACCCTGCACACCCACATGCGCACCTCAGTTGACCTTGTGGTTCCTGCCACGGCTGCCTGGCAAGCAAAGGCAGGCACGGTGGCCAGGGCAGCCTTCTCCCATCAGATGCGGTGGCTAGTTCTGCTCACAGACATCAACCGACCTCTGGAGAGTCACGGGGAGTTCTCTGAGGCCAGGACCTGCCCTCTGCTGTGAGGACCCGTTCCTTCCACTCATTCCAGACATGTTTGCCCTGGGCCAGCGTGGTCATTTCTGGCATCACCCTGCTGCCAGGGACGCCGGGCCCACGGAGGGCACGCTAATCTTGTGCAAACAGCAACAGCGCTTCTCGCGTGCGTTTAGCTCCCAGGGACGCTCGGTCTCCACGGCGCTGTCTCCTGTCTGAAATCAGCTCTGTGTGCGGCTGCTGCCAGGAAGCTCAGGCCACATTTGCTCTCTAAACACTGTGCTGGCCCCCTCCTGGCTCTGTTCCACATGTCTCCTGCTCCAGGGGCCAGTTCTCGGCCTCCGAGTCCATCAGCAGTGGGTAGGTGTACACGGAGGTGCTACGCAGCTGTCCCGGGCTAGGGGCAAGCCCACCTCACCGAGGAGCCGCAGCTCGGGTCCCCTTCCCGCCCAGCGCCAGCTGCAGCGTCAGGGATGCCCGGGCAGCGTCCTGCTGTGTGCTGGGGCTGGCGCTAAGCTAGCTGCCGGAGTTGCAGCTTTCAGGGTACACAAAGCCACTGCCCTCACAGAGCCAGCTGTGGCTGAGGAAGCCAGGGATGTGGAAAGTGCCTGTAGGAAGACTGGGGGCTGCAGGGGCCAGAGGAACCCCTCCTGCCCTGGCTGGGTCACAGTGTTCTGCAGGAGCCGCTGGTGAGCTGCCCAGAGGGAGGGGCACAGGCAGGGCACCGGGATCAGCCTCAACTCCGCAGATCCTTCCTAAGGAACCCATGAGAGGCCGGCCGGTAGCCTGCCCCAAAGGTGGCACGTGCCTTCACCTGGAAACACACTAGCTGCCTGTTGGGAGGGGGCACATGTCACTGCTGCACCCAGAGGACAAGGCCCAGGACACAGCAGCTTTCTGCCTTCAAGATGCCGTCGTCAAGTTGCCCAAGACTGACAGGATTCAAAGCCTTTCTCCCTGGCTGAGGATCACAGAGACGGCACAAAAGCGAATCCCTGCCTGGTCCCTGACCTCAGAGCGGCGCTCGGGGCCCAGCAGGGCTCCTCTTCGGGTCTGTGTGAAGCTTGCACACTGATCTGATCAAAAGGCTGGCTCCTGAAGGGATGTGAAGTGGGGCGGGTGGGGGGGCACCAGGAGTGGCGAGGAGGAGCCCAGACCATCAAAGGCCCTGTGACACTGGGGGAGGAAAGCCGGGGGCAGAGGGCAGCCCTGGGTCAGGCGCAGGGCTTCCTGCTTCCTGGGTCCCGACACCCGCAGGACCCCTCTTCTGCTCCTGTACACAGGACGTGGAGTGAAAGCCCACCCCCACTGGCTCCACCACGAAGCCTCGGGACTCCAGAGGCATCCAGAAGAGGTGGAGGCAGAGCCGCTGTCCCAGAGGCAGCCGTGGTGGAGGGAGCTGGCAGGGAGCTCGGACGACACACCCGCACCTGGCCCTCCCTGGGTCTCCCCAGGCTCCAGTAGCCAAAGCCGAGCCTGGCAGTGCCGCTGCCCCTGCCCCTGCCCCTGCCTGATGCCTGCGTCTGTTGACTAGCCACGCCCAGCCCAAGGGCGCACGCTGAGGGGTTTCGCCCTCCTTCCCTCTAGCCTCTCCCACCTTGCTGCCCAGCAAAAGCGTGTCTCTCCGACTTCTGCCACCAATGAGGAAGCTGTCCTCAAAGGGCTTGTTATCAGGGCTAGCCAGGGTGTCTCTCTTAGGACATGCGACGTCACCTCATCTCAGGCCATGACTCCTCATGCCCGTCCGCGGGGGCCTTTGCCCTGAGGGCCCACCTGCTATGGCAGGGATGGTGAGGTCCTCTCGGTGTCCTGCGTCCCGCCCAGGCCAGCTTTCCTAGGGAGAAGCTGAGAGAGAGGAGAAGCAAGGCTGAGATATTCATGGGGCTGAGCAGAGGAGCAAGTGGGCGCGTACGGTGAGAAGCTCCCCGGGTTCTTGGCTGGGGGCCCTGCTCCTCAGTGACAGCTTCAGACCAGGCCCACATGTTCTAACACCCAGACCAGTGTGCCCTCTGCCCAGCCATCCATCTGTCCACCATCCATTGATTCACCCACCCAGTCATTCGCCTGCGTCCACCCGTTGCCTCCTACACCCACCCACCCCCTCCCTCCAACCATTTGTCCATCTACCCATCCACACATCTTCCCATCCACTCATCCGTCCATCCATCTCATCAACCAGCCATTCCCCATCCACCCATGCCCCATCATCTATCCACCCACTCATTCAACAAAGAGCTTTTAAACAATGGCTTGTGCCACGGGAGGGGTGAGACGGGCGGCGGGCCTTGCTCTCTGGGTTTGCAGGGTAGCACAGGTGGGAAGAGGCTCCTGTGGCTCTGTATCCAGGCTTCCCTCACACTGATCCAACTGACATTTGCTTCTAGATAGTTCTTTGTTTTAGGGGACTATAGTGTACCCCATATGATGTCCAGCAGCACCTGGGCCTGTACCCACTAGATGCCAATAGCACCTAGTTGTGACAACCCAAGATGATTTCAAGTATTTCTAGATGCTCCCTGGGGACAAAATCCCCTCCTCTGTCAACTTCTGCACTCTGTCAGTTTCCTGGGAGGTCTTATCTAGACCCACATACTGACGGGTGTTGTTGGGTAGAGATGTCCCAGGGGGACCTGCAGGTGCCCATATCTTGGTCTGTCGAACTGGAGTCTGAGCTGCAAACAGCCATGCAGAGGACCCCCAGCCCCGGCCACAGCCTGCAGAGCCCCGGGAGGACAATGTCACCATCTAACTCCATTTCATCGTTTCCCTCCTCCCTATGCAGAGAGTTAAGTCCCCGCACACCAGCGCAAATCACCCACTTACGTTCTCACAAAACTCAATTGCCAATTTGTCTTTTTATTTCTTACACTTAAAGTGATTTGCCTTCAAATAACCTGCAATGAATTGTTCATTTTACTGCTCCAGAAAGCCACTGGTGCACAGGGGACCACCAAGTCCACCATCATCACAAAAGGATGGGACTTTTCCTGCTTCCCTGGGAGCAGCCCAAAAGACCCCCCAGGCTGCTCTGCCAGCCTGCGCATGGCTTTCCACACCCCTTCATCCACCCACCTAGGATGCTGTGTCTCCTCTGCCTTTGGGTGCGGTGAGGCAGGCTCCATGGTCTCCTGGAGCACCATGGGGACACATGTCCAGCAAGCCATTAATTGTCACCCTACTGGAATTGGCATTGGACACAGTGGAGACAGGTTTGATGTCATCTTCCCTCGTAGCCCATATGAACGTGTCCCAGGGGAAAGCCCTGGTACAGGAACGCAAGCCGCAGGACCCGCTTTTAATATTTCCTCCCATGTCCTCCCCCAACACCATCACCCTCTGAAGCTGTCCTAGATGGGAAGGGGACCTGCAGCCTGGAGCCCGGCCACCTGATGGGAAATAACGGGTGCTGCTTGCAATCTTTTGATGTCTCCACTGGCCTTTATCTCTCCAGAAATCACAGGGGAAACACTTCCTCTTCCAACAACACAGCTTCCCCTTTGTAGGGGGACCGAGAGGAGGAGGGGAGAGGAATTCTGTGGAAGAAGTGGAGTGAGAGCTTCAGGTCCAGGCATGGGTGGCTCATTCAGCCCCTGACAGAGGTCCCTGTGCTGAGGAGAGAGAAAACGCAAAAGCACACTGTGGAATTTAATTGGCAATTAGAGGTGGCAGTTTCCAGCTGGCCATCTCGGCGTCATCTTCAGAAAGAGAAAATTGATCATAACTCTGTAAGCGTGTGACTTGGAGGAATAGGACCTGCCCAGACGGTGAGGCCAGGAGCCAGCGCGTCCCCATGACACCGGAACACTTACAGAGCAAGATGCATTATTTATTGTTACAAAAGTCGAGATTGAGGTTTTACCATAAAACCTGCGTCTGCATAAAAGAACTTGATGGGGCAAATCAATGAGCAGGGGAATGGCTTGTTGGAATGGCCTTCCTATTATTTCTGTGTTCTTTTTTTTTTATCAAAATAACGTTCAAACAATGACGACCTCCTGGTAAGGCAGGAGATAGTCTAACCAAGTCACAAAAGGAGGAGCCCATGAGCGCCTGCCCAGACGCCAGGGCCCTCCCTCGCCACACCACGGGGGCCATGTCAGCCCTGGATACGCTGCAGAAAGACAGCCCTCCAGCACAGGAGAGGGCGTTGGACCTGGGTGCTTCAGGAAAAGCACTTTGACATAAAGACAAAGGGACGTCAGAAGACATGTGACCCTGGACCCTCCAGGACCTCAAGAAGCACAAACAGAACTTGCATGCACACCTTCCGAAGCCCAGCCCATGTCCTCGGTGACTCCCACGGCTTTCAGAGCTCCATTGTATCACGTCCTTCTAGAAATCCCACAGGATTTCTAGGGTCCCGTGCACTTACCCTCTCGGCTCTGCTCTGGGGACACCAGTGACCGTCTCCAGTGTATTTACCAGGGGACTCCACAAGATTCTCCTTTCCGTCTCCTCGCCGCGGTTCACAGCCACCACGCTGGATCCAGATTCCGCACTCGGCAGTGAGCGGGCCTCAAGGCTGGGTGCCAGGTATTTTGACAGTGCGGCAGCATCTTTAGCCTGAGAGCCAGCAGCCCTCGAATCTCAGCGGTCTGTCACTAATGATCGTTTAATACTGTTTGGTATCAGTTTTGTGTACACACTTTCAAACAGAGTAGATTGCATGTGGGTGTTTACGTTTAAGGAGAGCGTCTGTGTCATTGATGGAGCCTTAATTTCCACGTGGTTCTGCATGCACGTGGCTCCTTTCAGTGTTCCTAAGCATAGCTGTGTTTAGGGAAGAAGAATGCCTCACTTTGGCCCCCAGACAGAATGGAATTAAAGCAAATCCAGATGGGATCAGGATCAGGGAGGTGGAGGTGAGCACAGAGCCAGCCCGCTCCTCCCGCCTCCTACCCCCTCTTCCCTCTGCGCCCCAGGCTCCCCGCTGTCCTGACCTCGGGGAGCTAAGGTGGAGTCACCTGCTCTTGACCTTTTGCACTTGTGTAAGTTCAGTGCTATGCTAAGTACCAGTGGGCACAGACCAGCACTGGGAGATGGTGAGAGCCGACTCCAGGCAGCCTCCCTGGGAAGGATAACAGGGAGGGAGGCGAGGCCTTACCTAGCACCTCTCTGCAGGGGCTGCTGGGATTCAGAGATCCTGAATTCTGGGCAACTTGATGACCTGGGCTCTGACCAGTTCTGAGAAACAGAGGGAGAATCAAGAGCTCCCAGCAGGCCTGCTGGTGTTGTAAAGCAAGGGAAATAATGTTGTGGACACCCAGACCACACTTGTCCCCAGGCCATTGCACACCCCAGGGACATGTGAGAGTGATGCTCAGTGGGTAGAAGGCGAGGCTGTTGCTGAACACCTTAACATGCACTCACAGGACAGCCTCTGGAAAGAACCTCTGGTGAATGTTGGGTAGTGCCAAGAAGGAGGGGGGACTGCCCTGGAGGGTCCGACGCTGGGCCGCACCTAGGAGCCTCGCAGGTGGTCCTAAATGGGCCTAGGCAGGACTTGCAGGGTCTGAATGTGGCCAGGCAAGGCTGGGGCAGGCGGGGCCCCCCAGCTGGTGGCAGGCTCTCCTCTCCAGTCCACCAAGCCTGACAGATATTCTCGTGGTCTTCATGCACCTGGATGGGAGGGAGTCTGGGAAGCACAGCTCCTGGGCACAGAAACCAGGGGAGAGCTAGCTGGCTGTCCTCAAGGGCACATCAGCTCATTGTTCAGGGTGGGCAAAGCGACCATGTACCCTGTAGCCCTTGCCCCCGTGGCCACCAAGGCCTCTAAATGTGCAGGGCATGCCTGGCACCATCTCATCCTGGCTGCCTCCGTTTGAGGGAGGATGGCCACCATCCCACCCCACAGGGAGGACCAGTGGCCTAAGCCTTCTTCACCCAGGGTCACCCAGGTACCAGGGCCCAGTCACTGGGATCTGAACCCTTGCGTCCAATGTGGCCCTCAATTCCAGAGCTGCCTCTCGGGGACGAGTTTCCAGCACAGACCTGGAAGCAGAAGGTTTCTCTAGGCCAGACACAGAAAGACCAGCACCACGCCATCTCACGCACACGCCCTCTGAAAGGTCGACCTCAAGGATATTGGGTAGAGTGAGGCCAACTGGGTGGTGGGAGGGGGCCGAGGCCAGGTCTTTCAGTCACTGGTGGCCGGGGAGCGAGTCCTGTAGTCCTTGCACAGATGACTGACAGCTGACTCTGCAAACGCACACCTCAGCGATGCCAGAAGGAGGGATCTGTGTGAGCCGGGTCTGCTCGCCTGGAGCAGAGCATGTTTGGGGGTATCACACTGTCCCATGGCCTTGCTGGAGGTGCAGGGTTGACCTCCCCCAAAGGCCCATGTGCTGAACTTGGATCCCAGGGTGGCAGTATTAGAGCTGGGGAGCCTTGGGGACATGGGCCAGGGGGAGGTCTCAGGTCACTGGGGGCATGCCCTTAGGGGACTGGGGACCCCTCCTCACTCTTTTCTGCTCCTGCCATGATGTGCTATCTCACCTCAGGCCCAGACCCAAAAGCAGCCAAGGCACACCTTCCAACTGCGAGTGGGTCATCTCAGGCATCTCCCTGCAGCGACTGGAAGCTCACTAGCGTGGTGCTTCCTGAGCGTGTATGATTATCATGCCTCATTAAAAATAAAAATCTTTTTTGGAAAAGAAAATGGTCTCTTCTTCATCTTGGAGATGAATACGCAAGGCACAGCCAACCGTGATCCTGCCCGAGGATCCTCCTCCTGCCAGGTTCTCACACTCTCAGAGCCGCTGGGGAGATCTCTGGCCAGCCCTGGCCAGCGTGGCCTGCCCCTGTGGGACCAGCAGTGCCTCTCCTGCCATCCACAAGCACAGCTGAGCATGTGTGGGGCTGGGAAGCTGAGCCCTGTGTGCCAAGCCTGACTGCAGGCCAGAGCCCATGCCGAGGCAGACCCTGGACATCGCAGGGGCCAGCAGACCTGAGCTCTCCTCAGAGACCTGCCCAGTGTCCACACTCTCAAGTGTCAGGGTCTTCTGGGGGACAAGCAGCTTCATAGATCAGGAAACAGGGACCCCTCTTCCAGGAACAGCAAGCTTGCCCTCCTTCAGAAGGAGTGGGGACACTCCCGCCAGTCACTCTGCAGACAAGAGCTCACAGCCCCTCAGGTCCACCCTGGACACAAGACCCCAGAGGCAGAAATCCAATGCCAGACCAACCCGGAGCCTGACACAACCCCAACTGAGCAGCACCCTGGGGGCTCACAGGGTCTGGAGCCAGGGCCTCAGAATGGGGGTCCCAACACAACGGTCTTTGCTTCTCCAGGTCTTGGCCTCGTTCCACCTGCCAGGAAGATGGCCCCATCCACCAGGGTACATCCCTGTCAGACCTCAGCAAGCACCAGGGGAGCCAGTCCGGAACTTGCAACTCAGAAAATACAGCAGGGGCCTCTCCATGAAGCCACCAAGACAGGCAGGTAGGCCTCAGGGCTGACGGCTCCTAGGGGCTGCGACACAGACATCAGCACCAGCACCAGCCAGCCCGGGTCTGCTGGAGGAAGGAAAGCATGACTGCAGGGAACCAGGAGGTGGTGTGGGTAGCACAGCCCTGAGCACTGGGGAGCCCAAGGGCAGCCCTGTCGCCAACATGGAAAAGACACAGGAGGAAAGGGGTACAGGCAAGCCTGGGGACCAGGACAGCTCCTGTCACCTGCCCTCGGGGCACGCAGGGCGGCACCAAGCACGGCCCAGTCTCAAGTATCACACCTGGAACTCAGGAGAGACCAGGCCTGGGTCAGCCTGCCAGGGCCTCCACCTGAGTGAGCCGTTTTCCCCAAGCCTTTCTGCTGCCGGGGCTGCCGTGGGTCTCAGTAAGGACAGCGGTTTGGCAGATATCGCCCTTGTCTTCCCACCAGGCACTAAGGTTAAGAAACCCAGGGAGGAGTCAACCATGGCCCAAGGGGAGGCACAGCAGAGGGACTGGGTGTCTCTGGTTCTGTTTTGTCCCTGGGGACAGCTGACCTTCCACCACACTCCCAAAAGGACCGGTTTTCCAGGACACAGGGAGGAGGAGGGGCAGTGGGACCCCATGAAAGTCCAGACCAGCCCCCAAGAACAGCATATGCCCCACGTATGACTCGAGGTTTCCCAGAAGCCATGTTAAAACAGGCAGAAAGAAATGGGTAAAATTAATTTCAATCATGCATTTTGTTTATTTTATATCCAAAATTGCTATCGCTTCAACATGTAATCAACATAAAATATTAATGAGATGTATGCATACTTTCAATCCTGTCTCTGAAAACTGGTGTGTATGTCACACTTAGAGCTCATCTCAATTCAGCCCAAGCTGCATTCCAGGGTTCAGAAGTCACATGGACTGGTTGGTGGCCATCATGCTGAGTGGCACAGGTGTACATCAGCCCAGGTGCCCGTACACAAAGCCCTGGAGCCTGCCTGCCTGCCTGCAGATCTGGGTGAAGGGCTTGGGGCTGAGCCTGGAGATAGGCTGCAGAGACCTCAGAGGTGGGCCTCTGGTCTTGGAATAAGGCCTTCAGTTCCCAGGCATCCACTTCCTAGACATCTGCGGTGCTGGCTCTGGGCTCTATTTCAGCCCTGACTTCAGTCTGGCTAAGGCAGGAAGTCTCCAGTGCCCTTGTCCTACATGGTAAAAGTCATACACTGTGGTTTAAAACTTTCTGTAAACCATTTAAAGTTTTTAACATATCTGCAGTGAACTTTAATGGGATTCCATAAAAATTGAACAGACCTGAGAACTGGCTGGAAGAGTCAGTGAATGACCTTGGTAGTTTAATTAAATCCAAAGTGAAGATTGAAGAATCAGAGTTTTATATGGCAGCTACTGGAGAGGCGTGAGCTTGGGACCAGGCCCAGTGGAGCTCACACCTTCCTGCATGGCCAGCTGCTCCCAGAGCTGGGCTTAGAGCAGGGGAAAGACCTCTGTGTGTGGTTCCCCAGCCACTGCCCCATCTTAGAGGGGCGAGCAGGACTTCTGGATGACCCACACTCTGTCTTCAGGATCACCTGGCAGGGCTCACTCTGTTTGTGAGAGCTGAGGCCACAGTGTTGTGACAACCACACAAAAGCCACCTCTATTTCCCACTGAGACCCAGCGTCCCATGAGGATGTGGAGAAGGATGTGCCCGATTAGAGGCCAAAAGTTCTTTGCCATTCACCTTGTAAGAGCCACAAGAGCAGGTGGCAGACACAGTGTGCCCGGCCTGTCCCCACCTTTCCCTTCACCTAGAGAACAAGCACTAGTTCCATTCACACATCAGGTGGCCACACAGTCCAGAGGAGCTGGAGGTCATCCATCTGGACCGGGTAACAGAATCCTTCTCAACCATCAGCATGGGGGCGCTAAGACAACATGTGTGGGACCCACGAACTGAGTCAGAGGGCAGTGTGCTCGCAGCTCCTGAGGAGACTTGCTGGACCTCAGAGGAGGGACAAGGCAATTCTGTCCTCCTGTCCTAGGGCAATGTTATCTAAGGACGAAAACTCAGTGCTGTAGCAGCCACTCTGTGACCACGAGAGTCAGGCCTGGGAACCAAAACCAGCAAGATGTCATAACTGAAAGGTGAAAGAACTTTCTGCGTCTTACAGCTGAAATTCTAACTGATGACAGAGAACCCCTAGCTCTGCCTGTCCTCTAAGTAGGGGCAGAGAGAAAGAAAAAGAAAAAACCCAATCTGCTTACTTGACTCTAAGTGATCTGGTTCTGGTTGATCCTAATTTTAATTTCTCTCTTACACGTGTTTTGATTTCTAGGGGAGCTTTTTAGCCAGGGCTTCTCACCTGCAGGAGCACCCCCACTCCGCCACGGGGTCTGTCTGGCTCGGCCGCTCTCAGCCTGCTCTCTGCGCCCGGGCCTTCTGAGCCCATCTCAGAGCCCGCAGTGTGGCTGCTGCTCAGCCTGTGCTTCCTCAGAAGCCATGGCCTGGGCAGGACTGGACACAGAGCTGGTGTAGCTAGGCCTAGAGGAGGCTCAGACCAGCACAGGGAGGACGGACTAGTCACACTGCTTAAATGGAATGACTTGAAGTCTAGCCAGTGAGAAGAAATGCCCCCCCCGCCCCTGTCGATTTCCTAAAACATTACATACTCAAAGCCCACCTGTGTAGCGGCCAGTGCTGCCTGTGGCTGCACCCGTGGGCACTCTTCGTCCACCCAGCGGGAAGCGGGCAGCTGACCCCCATGCTCCCCTCTACCCTCTGCCTGGGACTTGGAAGAGCTGTCACTGCACAGTGTGCCACTGTCTGGCCTGGCTTCTGTCGCTGACCATGTGCACCTGTGACTCATCCATGGGGTTTTGCCAACCAGTCCTTTCTCCTGCTGAGAGTGTCCCCTGCGTGGGTGCACCACAGTCCAGTCCCCCCCTCGCTCACGGGCCGGCGTCTGTTTCTAGTTTGGAGTGCCTGGGAATAATAGTCCTGCAAATATCCCTGTGCAGCCTTTCTGTGAGCATAGATCTAATTTCTCCAGGGTAAGTGCAGGGAGCTGGGGTCCTGGGTGACGTGGCAACCTTGCCACTCTGCTCCAGAGCATGGCTCCCATTTTACACCCTCCTGCAGGAAAGGAGTGTTCCTCATGCCCCCAAAGGGCCACCACAGCCAACAACCCCATGCAGAGGGTCCCTAGTGGCTCTCCCTCCTGGCAAGGTCCCTACCACTGATTCTGGAAGCCAGAACTGAGGTTGTCCTGGAGGTGGCAGAGCTATCCTAGAGGCCGCTGGGGAAGGTCACTGCAGGGCAGATGCCCAAGAAGGGATGGCCCGTGGAGAGGGGCCGAGCTCCCTGTGAATGTCTCCTGCTTAGGTTTGTAGGGAGGAGAGTTTGTGTTTGTTGGGTGAGGAGGGCCTGTGCTCCCACTAGGGGAGGGGCATCGAGGGAAGGGCAGGGACAGAGAGGAGATGGGAGAGGAATCGAAAGGAGCTGGGACACTGCCAGCCTCGCCTAGGAGATCTCAGAAGTGCTGGCCTGCCCATCAGCCATGCAACAGGGCCATGACAAGCTCCAGGTATGCAAGGACAGGTGGCCACAGAGAGCAGGCAGATGCAGACACACCTCCTGAGAGGGATGCCATGGTCTAGGGGCTCTCTGGGTGTGTGGACCACCCCACCTTGGCCTCTCTACCCTCCAGGACCCTCTGGGAAACACTGACTTTGTCCAAACCAGGTGCACACGCACACACACACACACACACCAGGGCAAGCACAGGCCAAGTCCCCTCTCAGGTCCAGTGTGGCCTTTGCAGCTTGTGCTAAGTAGACACCTCCCACATGGCTCTCTGCACTCCCACTACCTCCAGCAGAGACCGACACTCTGGGGAACCAGTTGCACTTGGACATGCAGGGACAGGACCATGAGGCCTCCGCCCCACTCTCAGAGCAGAACAGTGGTGTCGCTGGAACAGTGGGTCACTTTGTCTGGTCCTGTCCTTCTCGTCACCATGCAGGCTGATGGCACTCAGGACACTGAAGGGGACTTGGACTTCAGAGGGAGAAGCTGGGGCCTGAGAGATCAGGAGAGTGTCCTGGAGTCCCAAGAACATTCTGTGCTGACTTCGACACCAGTCACACACGCGCGCGCACACACACACACACAACATGGGTGCACACACACAGGCAGTGTGTACATACACAGGCCCTCGCACAGCCTGCACACACAGGCCGCACGCCCACACCTCGCTGCCATCCAGTGCACAGGAGCCCCCAGCTGTAGCCCGAGTCCCTGGCGTGATTTATGGCGTGTGCTATCACAGTCTCGGTGCTTCGCCAGAGGAAACGTAATTGATGGGGGAACTGTCATAAATGATTCCGCGGGTGTTGTGGGGTGTATCTTAAAGGCAGATCAAACGGGAAAGAAGCATTTCTTTGAAATAAAATGTCCCTGCTGAGGCAGGGAGGCAAGGCGTCGTCTCTGGGGCAGGGACTGCAGCTAGGGGCCAGGGTTCTTCAGCACGTTCACATGAAATGTTGGCAGGGTCTGGAGGAGCAGGTGCGGGTGCCCAGGCCCACACCTGAGAGGCGCCGTGGCTCCAGAGCCCTCCCAGGTGAGCCAAGCCATGGCAGGGGCTCAGCAGGGGGAGCAGCATGCAGCCCCCTGATCCCCAACCTGATGACAAGGCCCAGTAGTGGGAGGCCCTTCGGGTCCCCATGTGTCCTGCGGCCCAGGCCTGTGCAGGCCTCTCAGAACCAACACACCTGCCTTACTCATGTGTGCTGGACCACCCGCCACCTCAGCCCCCCACTGTGCTCCTCACTCCTGACCCTTCCTGGATGCCCAGGGCCCGGAGCCTGAGGCGTGGACACTTCCTTTCTCATGCCTCAAGGCCACTCTTCCCCTGTCCCTGGGCTCAGGAGGAGCTTCCCGTCTCCAAGGATGCTCCGTCTCCCTGGGAACTCTCCGCAGCCCTGGCCTCCTAAGACCTTTGCAGTGTCAGCCTGCTGATCGCCAAGGGCCAAGCGTGTCCCTCCAAGAATGCTGGGAGGTGGGCACTGGCATGCTCAGGCTCTGCAGATGAGGAAGGAGAAGTGAGAGGAAGCCTGAGTCATGAAGCAGAGCCAGGAGCAGCAGCCAACGGCCACCAGCCCCCACCTTAGGCCAGAGCCCAAGGCACAGCCTCCTATAGCTGCTGTGACAGATGACCACAGAGGGCACTTCAACAGTTCCTGGGTACAGGAGGCCCAGTCGGTCTTCCTGGGTGGTCAGCTGCCAGCAGGGTGGGCTCCTCCAGGCTCCTCTGCAGCATCCCTGCCCTGGAGTTTGAGCCTCTGAGGCCACCTGCCTTCCTCAGCCCTGAGCACGTCCTCCATCTTCAAAGCCAGTAATGGTGACAGAATCCCTCTGCCCTTCTGCCTCCAAACGCTGCTTATGGAGACCCTGGGGACGACACTGGCCACCTGCAAGAGTCAGTCTCAGGAGCCCAAGGCTCATCACCTCTGCACAAACCCTTTGCACATGCCCAAGCTCCAGGGTGGGGATGTGGACATCTCTGGGAGCCATTGTTCTGCCACTGGCCCCAATGATACGAGTATCACGGGGGACAGCAGAAAGCACTGCACATTCTTGTTGCGGTGCCCAGAGGAGGACAGATGTGGAAGCACTCAGCACCCCACAGCCCAGGAGGAACAGTGTTTCCCTGGATCCAGCCAGACCTGAGCTCACTGGGCCCTAGGCTCCCCACTGAACTCCACTGACCCCACCTCCTCAGGGACATGAGGACAACTGCATGGATGCCCTGAGCCAGGTGAGACTCGCCAGCCCAGCTCTGACAGCAGTCTCCACAGCAGGCTGGACCCTCAGACCCTGGGCAAGTTTGGAATCCCTTGACTCAGAATCTGGCAGGCTTTGGTGCGTCCAGCACCATTTGTCAGACCTGTAGTCATGGAGGCAGCACCTGGAGGCAGCTGGCTTGGCTGGGAAAGGCAAGAGGCCAGGGTGGGGACATTGTCCCCGGGGTGGGGAAAGTCAAGAAGAGGAGCTTGTTCATCTCAGGAAAGGTCGATCCTTCTCAGACCACCTGATGAACCGGCAGCCCCCAGCTCGCTTGCCCAGGTCCACAGACAGAACACAAAATCGTGCTCCTCAGTCCCCATGATCCAAGCAAAATTCAGTGTCTCCCTGGCTCAGATAAGGTCACATGATCACCTCTGCTGGATCAGGACATCCAGCCCAGTTGCCCGGTCACCTTTTCATTCCCAAGAGGGCTTGGAGCCAATGGCATACAAGGCACATGGCTGAGTGTGGAAGGTGGCTGTCTTAGTTATTCCTACGGGAAGAGAACAGAGGCAGAGGTGGGAGAGCTGGTGCTTCCTCCACCTTCTGCGGACCTCTGGTGAATGGTCCTAAGCCGCAGCCTGAAGGCAGCTGGGGCTGACTATGCCCCAGAGGGACAAAGGTGCCTCCAGAGCGTCCCCTACATTGACTCCAGTTTTACAGGGACATGCTTGGGGACCCAACCAAGCCTCAAGGATGCAAAGGGCCCAGGAGCATGGGCCAGCCTTCTATGCACTAAAGCTCCTCCCTGATCTGGCAACTGATCTGAGCACTGGATCCTGGCACAGGTCTCATTTCACATGCACACGGTCATGGGTGTTTTGAGAACATAGCTAATCCATGAATATTAAAATGTGTGTGATCGATGAGATCTTTGTTTGCTGCAGAAAAGTCCCAGGCTCGGCCAGACCAGCTCCAGCTTAATTACTGTCATCAGAGTGGATTCCAGAAGAAGAGGGTGTTTTGACATGCATCGATCTGCCACTGTGGGCATGGGCGTTCAGAGATGAGGGGCTGCCTGTCGCCTTTCTGCTCTGTGTCGGGAACACGTCAGGACCATCCACATTAAGCCACCCCATATTGATAAGCTGGTGAGCTGAACGCGCCTCCGATGGCGTGATTGATCGCTGCATATTAACCGAGGTCGTCGGAGCAGGGAGATATGATACTCCCATCCCTCTTCGCTGCGCTCAATTTAACAATCCATCTTCATTTCCCTGGTGTTTTTCTTCTTCTTCTGGGCCTTTTTCTTCTTTCCTCAATTAATTGCCATCAATTAGGAGATGAACAGAGCGGCTCTCTTGCTGTGCCTGACGAGACCTTCTCTTGGGATGGCCAAGTGCAAAATTCACCAGGTTGGTCCCGGAAGACTCGGCTTCCGCTAGGTGTGAGAGCCATCCAGATGCTCCCCTGGGAATCAAAACCTGCGTCATGGGTGGCTCTGCCACACTCCCTCTGGTCTTGGTCCTTCGTGCAGACATTCTTGGTGTCCTGGGGTGGGACAAAGGGAGCTGGGGTGGCTGGTCCCACTTGGTTTTAGCAAAGTTTGGCCACATAGTAAGTCGTGTGTTCCTACGTGTTTCTCTTGATTTATGGGGTGATGTTCTCTGGGCCTGGAGGAAGGATAATAGTCAGACTCTGAATGTTCCCCAGTCGCTGCATAAGCAAAGGTCAGCGAGAGGGGCCTGAGTTCCAAAGCATCCAAATCCCCAACCTCTTCCCCTGCATGGGGCCACCCTGCTCCTTTCCTTCAGGGGAAGCTCTGTCCTATAACCTAGGAATACGCCCTTGGAGCAAGGCCAGGACCGGCCATTGCCACCGGGGTTCATTCCTAGGGCACACCTGCTCAGAGCTGCGGGACGGGAGACCCGGGCCCTGCTTGCCCAGCAGAGCAGGGGCTCTAGAACAAGACCTCATGGCCTGAAACCTGGGCAGCTCTTTCCACACCACCCAGCCTGTGTGCTCACCTGAAGAGTGGAGCAAGAGGGTCTGCGGCTCTGACGGGTGTGCAGATTTGACAAGGTCATCTTGCCTGTGAAAGCCCAGTATAGCGCTGTGCCCGTCATTGGTGCTCAACAAACACTGGCTGCCCACACTAATAGAGGGACGAGCCCCACCTCAGTGATCACAGGGGACGTGGGGCTGGAGTGGAGCTTCAGGGAGCGGTGGGCTTGCAGCTCACAGCCTGACAGCACAGAGCCGGCAAGGCCGGAAGCGCGAATCCCCAGGCGCCCAGGCCTGAAGCTCAGAAGCGCCCGGGGCCCAGCCCTGTCCTCAGACTGTGATCTTCTCCCCCTGCGACCTGGTGGGAGGACAGCGCTGCCATGGGGACCTTCAGGCTCCCTGGGAGGAGGCAGAGTGGGGTCTTGGGAGATCAGAGAGTGGCGCGTGTGTATGTCAGGTTCGAGTCTGAATCTCTGGTTTCCAGGTCCGGGGTGTTGAGCCCCAGGGCCTCCTCCATAGGTGTCGTCCCCAGGGCTCCAGGTGTCCTGCTGCAGCTGTGGTTCTCTGTCCTCCCTGCAGCCCCCATTGCTACTAAGAGATCACCAAACTTAGCGGCAAAACAACAAAGACACGTTTTCTTAGAGTCTGTAGGTCAGAGCCTGACATGGTTTCTCCTGCTGGAGTGGAGCCAGGTATGGGCAGGACTGGCTCTTTCTGGAAGCTCCAGGCAGAGGCCCTTCTGCCTTCTGCAGCTCCTGGGGCCCCTCCTCCATCTGCACACCAGCTGTGACATCTCTCTGCCCCTTTCTGCAGTCATCTCCCCTTGACTTCCCTCTTCAGGCACCTGTCTCCCTCTTGCAAGGGCCCTCATGTTGACACTGGCCCCATATAACTCAGGATAACCCCCCACCTCCAGGTAAGCTGACCAGCAGGGTCCCCTGAAGGCGGCCACCTGGGGACACACGCAGGGACCAGATGCACCCTCTCTCTCCGGCAGTGCAGGGGTGCAGCCTGGGCTGCTGCTTCATCTCCTCCACAACTTTACATAATGGTTTAAAGGTTTTGTTTACATTTAATGTTAAACTCAGCTAGATTGCTACAGCATCAGCTGACATCCAGCCTGATCAAGGGAGGAGACCAGACTGTACAGCTCCCGCAGATGACAGTTCACAGACATGGCCCTCCAAGTCCATCTCCTCCACACGAGCTCTGACATGGGCGTTGGCTTTGTTGTGGGTGACAGCAAGCCTCCTTCCAATGTGGTAAATAATTAAAATATTGTTGTTCTCCTGGTTGTGATCTTTCCAGGGTTATCCTTTCATGAAGCTGTTTAATGGTTTCCGCTCTGTTATCTGCTTTTCTTGACTTCTGTATTCTCTCTGCTCCTCCTGTGTTCTGTCATGTTTCTCATTAAATTTTTGGTTTTTGTTCTTTTGTTATGAAGGTTTATTTTTTGTCCTAAAACAAGCTTTGAACTTAAACACCTGAAAAGCATGTCATTCAGGGTGAGAACTGCAGCGTAGCTGTCGGTGCCCACATCTGCTCGTGGGTATTTCTCAGTGATTGTTTGTCGACAGTCTGGCACCTTCTTCCTGTTGGTCTGCTCTCGCACCCATTCTTCGTGGGAAATGATAATCCTCTGGTAACACAGTCATCGCCATAGCAACTGGAGGCCATGTCACCAACAGGACGGTGACTTCAAGAGTGGATTTGCATCTTCTTCCCACTGTGTGCACGCAGCTGCCTGAGTGGCTCCCAAGCTGGGAACAGGAGCTGGGATAACAACAGTGACATCAGAGTCTGGCGCTGCAGCCGGCATAGACACACACGGGGTGGGTGGGGAGGCCCCTGCTTTCTTCCATTTGGTCTGTGGCCCTGCCTGCCTGCCAGCGAGCCGGGTGTGGAAATGCAGGAGAGATCTCAGGGGCCCAGTGGGCTGAGACGCCGGAGTCACCAGCAGCACGACCCCTGCTCTGGGTTAGAGGCCCATGAAAAGCTGGGGTAGGGAAGACAGGAGGACAGATGGGCTCCCAGAGTGGGACAGAGCATATGTCCAGCAGCCTCAGGGACCGTGGAAGGTGATTTTGGGAGTCTGAAAGCTGGCATGGTGCTGCCCGGGTCTCAACCTGTGCTTTTGCCTTTGACTAGTTGTTGAGCAAATTTGCTATTGCAGCCACTGGAGAGGAAGGTTTTACACTATTATTATTAGTTTTTGCAATGCATGGTGTATTCACAAGCCAGCAAAGGAAGCCCCTGGCGAGGAAGTTGGAATGGCTGATGCTATTGGGGCTGCTGGACACCAGGCTCGTGAAGTCCTCCCAGTGCTTTCAGCTCTTTCTGGTCTTCCCAATGTCCAGAGTGAGTTGGTGGGGCCATTGCCTGCCCATTTCAGATGGCAGAGCTGAGGCTCAAGGAGTTTCCTGTGACTCTCCAGATGGCACTCTAGAAGCAGCAGAGGCCATCTCAGACCAGTTCTCCCAGCTGAGCTTCGTGCTCCAGCCAGAAAGTCAGGCCAGGCTAGCCCTGAAGGAAGGTGAGCCAGATGCCAGGGTGCACGGCTTCTTGGTCCAGGCAACAAGGTACAGCAGAGGTGCCTTCTGTCACTTCTGCCCCTTGTCACACCTGAACCTCCTGCCCCTGGGCCTCCCTTGTCTTCTTGTGGGGACACAGGTACAGGCAGGGCCAGGAGATGCTGTTGACTTCTGTGACTGTTGGGGCAAATTCTATCTGCTCCACCCAGACTCAAGGACTGTAGCTGATCTGCTCCAAAACAGTCATGCCCTCAGCCTTTAAAACATGCAAAATAAAAATAAATTAATCACCCATCAGCATTTCATGGTGTGTTTATAATTTTTTATTTAAATGTTTAATCTCATAAAATGAGCTCAGCGTGTAGAGGAAGCTGCAGTTTCCTCCAGAGGAATTGCCCTCCCAGGTGAAAGCCAGCACTAGCCAGGCATGGCCGGGAGGAAGCGAAGGTGGAGAAGAAAGTCTCAAGTCACAGCTCCAGCAGTGACGCTCTCCAAGGTAGCAAACTGTCACAGCAGAGCACGGGACTGCCCGGGGAAAACCAACACATCGTCCCCGAAGTGACCCTGGAGTGGGCGGCCCCCAGAGGGAGGCCCTGGGGGCTTGGGGCCAGCCAGCTCTGGGCAGGACCTCCCTTGCCAGGCCCAGGGGCGTGGCCTCCGCATGATCCTTGCCTTCTGGCCATCCTAGGGAGGGGGCTGCCATGAAGACCCAGTGTGTGGACTTGGAAATGAAGGAAGACAGAGAGTCAATGTTGTAGCAGCAGGCAGAGCTAATCACACGTGGCCGTTCCCACCTACCCTTTCCCAAATGCAGCCCTGACAGGCACTTGCTGGCTCACATGAGAGGCATCTCTGAAGAGCAGTCATGCTGGTGTTTGCTGCTGAGAAAACTGCAAAGGAAGCGCGCCCCCGACGGACACCTTCCGAAGGGTCTCATAGAAGGAAGGCCTTGGTGCGTTGCCAAGTCATGTCCTTCCGTGTGTCTGATTTTAATCCCGGTGGCCTCAGGGTTCAATATTAGACCCCAGTGTCCACCCTCCACACTCCCAGTAGTCATAGTCTATGTCCGGGTGGTCATCCTAAATCAGCTCTGCCCTGTCACACCTCGCTGTCACCAAGTGAGGCAGTGTTAGTGCCTCAGGTCGGGTGAGAGGACCTGCCACATGAGATTGGCAGAACGCACGCTTGAGTCCTCTCTCCTTGAGCAAAGTGTGGGCACCAACAGCCTGTCGGCCTCCTCGCCCCACCCTTGCCCCATGACTGTATTCCTCTCCTGCCCTGGCTTCAGCCAGCTGATGTGACCAGCTTTGGCCAAGGGATGTGACCCAAGCAGAGGTCTGCGAGGACACTCAGGCATGTTTTCTTACTCTCTTGACCCTTGGCACCATCGCCGGAGCATGCAGGGAAACCTACGGAAACCCATGCAGAGACCTGGGACAATGTGGCAACTAGCCAGCAAAAACCATCCAGGACCCCTGCTCCCAGGCTGCCTGCAGCCAGCTGTAGGCACAATAAGCCAATTGAGCCAGGCCAGCTGAGCCTGGCTCCAGGCAGCAGAACTGCCCAACTGACCTGAGCTCTGAGAGGTAGCGAAGAGCCTTTCTTTCAAGACATCAAGCATTGGGGTCTTTGTTATGCGCATGAGTAAGACAATAGCGAGCTGCTACACACATGACAGGAGCTGCCGTTCTTGACTCATTGAATTGGACGTTTTATGGCCTCAAGTTGGGTCTGCCCCAGATTGCTGTGGTCATTATTTCCATTTCTGTAGAGGACTAGCCTTACACAGCAGAGTCAAGAAAGCTCAAGAAGCTGGGTTAGAGTCCAAAGCAGTTTGTCACCAAAACCCCTCTCTTCCCTCAAGGCACTGCCTCACATGCACATGCACGGGTCCTGAAGATAAACAGGACATCCACCTGCATGCTGGCAACCTCATGTTGACAGAGGCCTGACGGGCTCTAAGCCATGCCTCTGAGTCATCAGCCTGCCACGTGCCTCTCTGGAAGAGCTTCACAAGTTTAAGCAAAACCCACCTGGGTGTCCAAGAGGAGACGCACAGCCACGCAGGCCCTGGTCACAGCTGGCCTCCACGTTCTGTCATCTCCACGCGTCCTCCTGGCCCGCTGTAGTGAGAGCTCCAGAACAACCCACACAGGCAGAGGCCAGACCCGCCACGCACGGCAGGATCTCAGGCTGCCCAGATGGGGTGAGGGGCACTCCCTCCCCGCGGCCGCTGACAGCCCCCCCTCCGGCATGGTAAACTGCACCTGCCTCAGATCGAGTCCACTGTGTCCGCAGCTCTCGGAGGCGGAGGCCCAGCACGCTCAGCTGTACGCTGCCATGTTCCCCACACGCCCCTGGCCTAGAAGCCACAAGAGGTCCAAAGCTCTTCAGCCTTCCTTGCCAACAGTATCTTTAGCTTCCAGCATTGTGATAAGTTGGATGAGTGACTATTTGTTGATGATTAATTTAAACATTTATATATATATATATATGGAGTTTTCACAAATAGCCCTGGTCCACGCTCGGCCCTCAGGTCGGTGCTTCTCCACTCAGGCGGCACACGAGGACGGCCTGGGCAGTTCTGAAAGGACACCAAAGCTGAAACCCCAGCACACCTGGGACAAAGGAAAGGGCTGCCGCCTGGGCCAGGGCTTGTTCCAGCCTCCCCAGCAAATCTAACTGCAGCCTTGGCCTCTGCCCTGCCACAGTTCAAACAGGGATTCCAGTCTGCTGCTTCCCAACCTCTGATGCATGTCATCTGCCCAGGGAGATGTCCTGCAGCAGCCCAGGACAGCCACCAACAGTGTCCTGGTAGAGCACAAGAATCTAGCAAGTATGAACTCAGTAGTGGAGACCCAGCAGGGGAGACCCAGCAGTGGGGACTCAGCTAGGGGAATCCAGCCAAGAGGACCCAACCATGGGGACCCAGCCATGGGGACTGAGCCAGGAGAATCCAGCCATGGGGACCCAGTAGTAGGAACCCTGCAATGGGGACCCAGCCATGGGGACCCAGTAATGGGGACCCTGCACTGGGGACTCAGTAGTAGGGACCCTACAGTGAGGACCCAGCCATGGGGACCCAGCAATAATGACCCAGCCAGGGGAATCCAACCATGGGGACCCAGCCATGGGAACCCTGCACTGGGGACCCAACCAGGGGAATCCAGCTATAGGGATCCAGTAATAGGGACCCAGCAGTGGGCATTCAATTGTGATGGGGTCTTTCCTCCTTCCTTTCCCCCAGAGAAGGCATTACTGGGTGGAATGCCCTCCCCCTGAGCAGCGTACACTCCAGTCTACTCTACTTAAAAACAGGCATTGGCCACTTGGATACTGGACAAAGAAGAGCAGCAATCAGCGTGGTGAAGCTAGGTGCTGACCACCAGTGTCTCTGGGGCCGAGGGCCACAGGCAGTGGGTTTCTAGACAGCTCTGACAGAAGCCAGGTGCCTCCAGGTGGATGTAGGGGCTCTGATTTGGGCAAGGCCTCTGGCAGTGCCGGCCCTTCCTCCAGAGCAGTAGTGCTGGTCTCAGTTGTGCTAAAGAGTGAGGATTCCTGACGTAGTCAATCACGTAACCTTGAGGGTCAGCGGGCACCTGTTTCACATCCCTTATTCCCAAATGCAGAGTGTTCCTGCCCTGCCGTCCACAACCGGGGGGCCAACACTAGCTCCACTATGGTGACAGATATAGTGGCTGTTCTCAGGCCTCATGCCCGCTGTCACTCAGGATGCTTATCCACGTCCAGCTTCTTATGCTCCATGTTTGGTCTGCTGGATACCTGTACATGGCCGTCGGCCTAGAAGTTCACTATTTTCCCCCCAGTACGGGGTATCAAATCCAGGACGTCATGCATGCTAAGCAAGTGCTCTGCCACTGAGCTAATATTCTCTAGTCCTGAGCGTCTTGCTTACCTTATTTCACATTTACATGAATTTTGAAAAGCAAATCGATGCTTTGTTCTGAACTCTTACTTGTAGACCTGGTAAAAACCATGACCACCATCAACCACCCAGAGGAAGAAAGTGCTCCAGAAGAGGAGTAGCTGAGAGTGAGATGCACAAAGTCCCCAGGTAAGGGCAGAGTTTCCTACTGAAAGGAATTACAATGTGAGAAATAATGGACATCAGTCCACAGACACCCAGAAGTTGTGCTGGAGCTGGAGAAGTGATGGGTGGCCCCCCAGCAGCCCTGAGGGTGGGCAGACGCTAACCCGGGCCCCCGAGCGGGGTTACCACCTACCTTCCAGGTTCCATCCTGGAGACTGGGCTGCGCTCACGGCCCCTGTGGCCCCTCGCTACGTGGCTTGGATTGGGACTGGCCCCAGCAGGACTTCTCTGAACCGACCACAACTTTCAAGACAAAGAGATGAATACCCGCCTTTGGGCTGACCTCGGCAGCAAAACAGCCAGATCCACAGGTGCCGCCCTCCCAGTGCAAGAGGACACGGCTGCTTATTTATTTATTTTCAGCATGGCAGTCTTACACCCAGAGAGCACTGCCACCCCCACTCTGGGCCAGAGCAGCTGGCATCACTGGGCTCGGCAGGCTGGCGGGAGGTGGCCTCCTCCGGATGAGATGTCTCCACGTCAGTCATTCTGGAATTCTCACCACTCAGGGCCTGCGTGTTGCTTGGTAACAATTTTCACGGCTGCATTAAGAGGCGAGTTCTGAAAGAGGATTGCTTAAAATCTGACAGCGATTGCAGGGAAGCGACGGCTGCTTTCATTTCAGAAGCCAGTGCACAGAGCGTCTCCCTGTCCTGCAAGTTATTGTGATTTAAATAGGCTGCCCACCCCATTCAAAGCCAGCTTTGTGTCAAGGTGAATTCCACAACCCTGGCCTCTGGGTCTCTGTAGAAGTGGAAATCACTGACTTTTCTTTTTTAGTTCTAGGTGAACACAATACCTTTATTTTATCTGTTTATTTTTATGTGGTGCTGAGGATCGAACCCAGCACCTCACGTGTGCTAGGCAAGTGCTCCACCGCGGAGCCACAGCACCAGCCTGTCACTAACCTTCTTTTTTTTAAATTTTTACTTTATTTGTTCTAATTAGTTATTCATGGCCGAATGTTCTCTCTGATAAGTGGATGCTGATCCATAATGGGGGGCCGTGGGGGTAATGGAGGAAATTTGATTGGGCAAAGGGGGGTCAAGGGGCAGGAAAGATGGCGGAATGAGATGGACATCATTCCCCTAGGTACATATAGGACTGCACGTGTGGTGCGACTCTACGTCGTGTACAACCAGTCGCTGACTTTTGAGGTCCTCTCAGCCTCAGAGCTGGTGGTGCACAGGGAGGAAGCTTCTCCAGTCGCAGCACAGCCTGGTGCAGAGCAGCCGTGCCCGCTCCTTCCTTCAGGGGCCGCCCCTCAGCCATGTCTCCTGCATGCAGACGGGACGCTGTCGATTAGGGACTCCTACCACCATTGTCCTGGCTGAACTGTGAGATCCTTAAAAGCAATATGGGTGAGAGCCCAGCAAGGTCCAAGGCCCACAGAGCTTCCCCCACAAGCTGCCTGCCTGTCTTCTTATGCACAGAGGTGGCTCATGTCTCCAGGTGACTTCAACCTCTGAGCGGGTGTTCTGACAGGATACCAAGCTTGCAGAAAGACCTGAGCACATCCAGGTTGCTTCCAAAGAATTCCCTCTCCTGTTCCCATACTCCCTTCTTGCCCAAATGCAAAGACTCACTAAGGCCGGGACTGACCCATGTTGGCGCCAACAGCACGCTGGTGAGTCGGCTGGACGCAGGCCTTCTCCAGCAGATCTCTCCCGTCCTTCTCATCCTCATGCTACTGACCTTTGGACTGGACAGTCCTGGGTGGGGACCATCCTGGGCACTGTGGGGCCTTTGGCATCATCCCTGGCCTCCAGCTCCTAGGTGTCCGTAGCAGCCACCCAGCTGTGACAACTAAGAATGTCTCCAGACATCCTCACGTGTCCTAGAGGAGCACAACAGAGTCACCTGCAATTGAGACTGTGGAACACGCTCCAGCGTTGCCTCCACGGGGTTTAAGTAACCACCCTTCAGAAGTAACCACATCCCAGCAGCCTGCTGCTTTCTCCACGGCCCGGCGCTGCCTGGACTGCTGACTTCCTCTGCACTTACCACTGCTCCCGTCCGAGCAGGCGCTTAGAGAGTAAGGGCGCGTCTGTCTTGCTCAGCCCACAGCCACAGCCAGGGCAGCGCCAGGCAGGGGATAGGTGCTCAGCCAGTATTTGTTAAGTGAAGAACACATCCAAGTACAGCGCCCCAGTCTCTGAGAGGTGCTGTGTTTCCTGCTGGGAGGAAGCTCCCTGGTGTGGAGATGAGCCACGGGGCAGTGGTTCTATGGGCAGGTGGGTCAGTGGCTGACGCCGGCCTCAGGCTTTTTTCAGAAGTTTCAAACATGGGCCCAACTTCTGGGTCTGGCCTCATGAGTGGGACAGGTATCAGATTTACCCTCAAGCCCCTGTGCTCACCAGTAATCCGCAATTGTAATCCTGGCAGAGGCAGCAAGTGAGGTCCTCAGGGATGCAGCCTTTCCTCTAGCAGCCCTGTCCAAAGGCAATGGCCTCGCCAGGTCGGGGCAGCTCTCACTGTGCTGGCTGCTGGGCTGCAATTTGTGGCGCAGAGCAGAGGGAGGGAGCCCTGTGGGGAAGGAGCTCCAGATCTCTCCATGCATCCTGCAGACTCTCCCCAGTAGCCAGCAAGGGCACAGGAAGGACTCTGAGCAGCCCGCTGAGAACAGCCCTGGAAGGCTGAGGACGGAACAGAGATCAGAGGAGGCACAGGGCTGGGTCCTGGAGCTGAGGACCATCAGAGCAAAGACCTCACCAGCCCCCAGTCGGCTGAGACCCAGCCACGGCTCGCCTCTTCAGGGCACATCCACACAACCCGAGGCCGTCGCACACTCCTAGTCGACAGCATTCAGCAAGAAACTCCTTAGACACGAGGGAGACAGAAAATGAGGCCCTCCGAGGGAATCAATTCAGTGGATTCTCAAAGATGATGCAATGTCGGAATCATGAGATGAGGATTTTAAAACTGATTTTACAAATACGTCTAAGTGTTTACCTGAAAGTAGACATAATGGGTGTGCACAGGAGGGATGTCAATGGAGAACGAGAAACTATAAAAGGGAAAATGTGGCAATTTTGTAATGGAGAAACGCAATATCTAAAATGAAATACTCACCGGGTGTACTTAGCAGCAGAACGGGCACTAGGGAGAGAAAATATCAGTGATGTTCAAGACAAAGAGATTAAACCGTGCAGAACAAGGCACAGAGGGGAGGTTGGCGGCCATGAGACAGTGCCCAGTGGCCCAACAGGGGCCTGACGGATCCCACAAGGAGACAGAGTCTGGTCAGAAAAAATGCATAAAAACCGTTGGCAGAGGTTTCTCCAAATCTGAAGGAAAACAAAAGCCTACAGATCCAAGAAGCTCAATGAGCCCACAGAAGAAATTCACTCCCAGCCTATTTAGGCAGCTCAGACACCTCAGAGTCAAACTGCTGGAAACCAGACATAAAGAGGTGTCTTGGAGATGAACAAAGAAGACAGCAGAAGACCATCCCATACAGGGGCAAGGGTGAGCTGCAGACCAGCTTCTCCCTGGACCTAACTCCAGATGGCGGCCAGTGAAGGGTGTCTTTAAGACCCTGGTGTGTGAGCTGTGGGGACAGAAGTATCATCACTCCTGAATTCTGCAAAATCCAGCAGGATAGCCTTCAAAATCAAAGGCAGAATGTTTAAAGACATTTTGAGGTCACCCAACATGGCGTTTCTCACACTGCAGGGTGTTCGAGTAGCTGCCTCCGGCTGGAGAGGACGGAGTGAAACCTCGGATCTGAATGAACGAAGGGGGAGACCAGGCTGGCTACTGTCCAGCTAATGAGGGAGACTCTTGTTTATTTCTTAACAGTTTGAACAGACCGTTGGCTACTTCCCCCAAATACCAACAACCCAGTGCCGCCTCTGGAAGCATCGCAGTGTCAGATGTGTGACAGCATCCCGAAGTCAAGTGTGGCGGGAGCAGAGGGAGCTTTGCAGGCGCCTCATTTCATGTGACATGATGACATGACACAGGGCTGATTTAAGGTAACTGCAGTTAGTCATGGGGAATGTCATAATCCACAGCAAAATTAGACAGAACCAAGCCTCAAGTTAGTTAAAGAGCCAGTGGACGAGGAAAGCAAATGGAGAAGTAAAAACATAAAACACCTCAAGCTAACAGAGGGCAGGAGGGGGTGGGGAGACAGAACAGAACAGAGGGGAAGGAAGACCCCAAGTGCAGGGGCGTGCACACACCACAGCAGCAACGCGCTGGCCGGCCATGAGCAGCAGACTCACCCGTGCTGTTGGGGCCACCCCAACTACAAACCCACCCCTGCGGGGACAAGGCAGGCACTCTGAGTTCAAAGACGGAGCGCGCGAGGTTCCCCTAAGGAGCGATGGGCGGCTCGGCATCCCCACGGTGTGGCTTTGCCGTCCCGTTTGGCTCCATCCTTTAAACGAGGCCCACGTAGGAATCCCTTATTGGGAAATGACCTGTGCAGTGTCCCTCAGTCTCCACGAGTCCATGGGGACGCCCTGCAGGGAGCTCCACAGACAGAGCGCGTCTGAAAAGCTGCACTGTTGGTGAGCAGATGACTGGACCGCGATGCAGCCACAGTGCTGATTCCAAAGAGAACAGCGTGGGCTGGAGCAATGGCAGACCCTGGGAGGCAGGGGCCAGGCGGCAGTGCCAAGAGCTGGGCTGATGCCCAGTGTGGATCACAGACCCCAGACCACATTTCCTTCAAGAAGATGAATAGACAAAAGACCAGCTCCCTTTATCCCAAGGAGAGATGTTGCCAGGTGGGACAGGAGAACCTGCCCTGCCTCCTTGATGCCACCAAGGAGGGACTGGACCTTCGACCTGACAGGGAGACAGTGGGACAGCAACTCAGCCTTTGTTACATTGCTCCCAACAGTTTCTCCCTCCCTTTCCTTCATTTATTTATTTTGTCATCTTCAATTATTTTGATAAAATAAAATATCAAAACATGTTGGACTTCACTTCTGTTTACCCCCCTCTGCGATGCTCCCCCTGCCTGTCTTCTGCAGAGCAAAGCTGGGTAACAGAGTTCCCTTGCAGCCCACGCCTTTAGGAGGCCGTGCTGTGTGTGAGAGTGTGGCAGTTCACGCAGCTGTGCTGGCCGGCGTGGCCCTGCCGTGACTCCGTGCCTTCAGTGGGCATGCTACTGTACTCAGTCGAGACCATGCTTGCTGGCTGCATTCGGGAATATGAGGGCTCTCCCTGTCACCACCAAAACTGTCCTGCACAGTCACGCTGTCGGGGAGACAGGCAAGGACTTCCCTCCAGAGAGGGGCTGCGGTGGAGCTGCTGGGCGTAGAGCTATTCTCCTGGCTGTGGGCAAATTGCTTTCCAGCCTGCGGCCTCCAGCCTTCAGCAACCTCTTCGTGGCAGTGAGGGACACCAGGAGAATCCTCGGCCTGATTGCCTGGCAGTGCAGGACGCTGTTCCCGTGTGAGAACCTCCCTTTCAGTGGAGGCAGGGGGCGTAGGGCACTGTGGCACTGGGTTCTCACGTCCCTGGCAGCTCCTGTTTGTGATGCAGGAGAAGACCAGTGACCATGGACAGCAGCGTCCGTGTTGATGGAGGTGCAGGCCTGTGAGGCTCAGGCGCACCACTGCGTGATGAGGTGATAACAACAACCATAACGCTGACTGTGGCTGGAACTCGGCGCCATGCTCGGCCAGCTGCCGGGCGTCTTCTGGTGCCTTCTCACACTGCCCGGGGGCAGCAGGCCCCCACACTCAGGCGAGTAGAAGGCATGAAAGCCAAACTCTATCCAGGGTGTTTTGGTGGCAGGGCCCAAGCCCTGTGGCCAGGGACGCAAGGAGGGAGGATCCCAGGGGAGGGCAAGCCCACTGACCAAACCCCATGTCCCAGGCCCCCCACGCCTGCCTCAGCCCCAGGAAGCCATGTTGGTGCCCCTGGCTTCAAGACGCACCCTTGGGTTAGGTCAACACCAGGCTGCTGCCTGGACAAGGCCAGTGGGACCGAGCCCACCCTGTCCTCTGTCCTCAGCAGAGGCCCTGGGGCACCGTTTATTTCACCTTACCACGGGTCTGTGCACTGCAGCCCTGGGCCTTTCACAAGGTCACTGGTGCCTGGAGGGAGCAGCAGGTGATGCTGGAGGCTTTGCACCCACACTGCCCAGCCTCACACTCAGGCCAGCAGCAGCCTCCCAATGCGGGGTGGCTCCCGCTGGCTCCCAGGGAAACACCCCCGCCCGCCTGGCCCCACTGCGTTTAACACCCACAAAGAAGCCTCCCATTCCTCTGAGCACCCAGGATTCCAGCCAGTGGAGAGGGAAGACAGATCAGGACCTGAGCCTGGTCGCGGGCAGCTGCAGGGCACATGCCAACCCAAACTGACCCCTCCTGTTGCTCCCGCTGCATGTGGCCCTCAGCAGGCTCCTCCCACCCGTAACCCCTCAGGCTCTTGGCAGGGTGAGAGGAAAGGAGACCCCAGACCTAATGAAATGTTCCAGCAAGAGGGAAAATTAACTCCCTCCTCACTTACCCAAGCTGCCGACAGGAAGCCATTCAGTCAACTGCAGCTGACTTCAGCAGTGCCAGCAGCGCCGTAGGGTGATGTGGCCTCCGCCGTCTGGAAGAAAGTGCTAGAAGAGAGTCTCCTGAGACTTCCCAGTGCTGCTTCCTCTGTTCTGAGTTTGAAAGGAAAGTGTTTTCCCAGGAAGTTGGTAGTAATACTATCAAAACATAGGGATTCCCTGTTTTTTACATCTAAATTCTCCAAATGTTCACATCCTAACTGCTAGAGAAGCACCCGCTTGGACCTCTGAGCACGAGGGTACTGTGTGCAGGGCCACGGGGCTTGGCATGGCCCAGAAGGGCGAGGGCCAGGGCCAGGCGGGGCGCTAGAGAGGTGGCAGTAAGGGCAATGTCCTCGCAGGGGCACCTTCGGACTGACCCAGGCACAGAGCTGGCCCTGGGATGCTGGTGCACACATCCTGGCTGCATACAGGGACCCCGCTAGCCCCGTCACATCTGGAGGAACACCAGGTGAAGGCAGGGCTACGTCTCCAGGCCCTTTCTTCAGAGCTTCGTGAGGCGTGAAGCCCACGGTTTCTAGCATGTGATCAACAGCTTGTAGTGAATTTGCAATTGTGTGGACATCCGCCATTTCTCTCCCTGGGAAAATTCCTCAGGCCCTCTGGCCACCTCTCCCTTCCCAGTTCTCACAAGGCCAGGTAGAATTCCTGTGTGCGTGTCTGGGGAAAGCAGATCCCACCTGTTCTGCAGGCCCAGCCAGGAGTCCAGGAATCGCTGCTGCTTCACACATAAGAGCAGTAACCCCGCTTCTCTCCCGCATCCCTCCGGAGGACACTGCCCGCCTGTCCTCAGGTGAAGGCCACCCTGGCTCCCCACTGAGACTTCCCTTGCAGTGGCTCTTGGGCCAGCCAAGCAGGAGTGGCTCCAGAGCGTTCCTCTCCCCACATGAGCTCGCTCAGGGCTCAGCACTGTGGCACAGTGTGGCAAAACCAGAGGTCACACTGAGGTGCACCACTGCTGTGTTGGCAGATGGCAGAGGAGCACCGGCAGGCGGGGCCGCAGGGGCTGGGAGCTGGGCGGTGAGATATTCTTTCAAATCATGCCCTTCGTACAAATCAGCTTCATAAAAGATTTCCCAAACCTGAACAGAACCCAAAGCTCGTCTGTGATGTTGACTGGCAACACTGTGATTCAGGATGCTGTCCCTCAACAGAGAGCCCCTTTGGGGTCAGTGGTAATGGAGTAAACCCCCAAAACCCCTTCACCCCTCCCTTAAGTGACTCTCTTGTCTGATGATTGAGTGAATATGCAGACAGGACAAGTGGGACACAGGTGCTGGGCAAACCATTTGCTCTGCATCATCAGTAGTTATTATCAACTTCGTCATTATTATTAACTTGAAACAATTCCCTTTAATTTTTGGTTTCTGGAACATTGTACTCAACCTGCTGACCTTGGAAACCCTCGCTCAGCACAGCTGCAGGGGCAGCAGGCTAGGGCGAGGTCAGCAGTACCATGTCCCCAGGAGGGCAGTCTGCCCTTGGCCCCACCTCCTCAGCCTGGGCGATTTCACCTTCCTGCCTGACACCTGCTAACCCTGCTCAGGGCTCCAGCCCCCAGCACATTCCCAAATCCCAGAAAGGAGGCCCTGATGCACCTGCGTGGGCTGCCCTTCCAGCCGTGGCCAACCGGGCATGCCAGGCTGGACGGGGGCTTCACAGGCCATCGTTCTGAGGCAGTTCTCTCTGTCCATCATTCTCCAGGGGATGGCTTTTTCCAATTTCAGAGAATTAATTATCCAAAATTGCCAGAAATAGCCTCAAATCTCACAGCATTTACCCCTACCCATTAGTGAAAAAGCGCCTATGCCCTCACTCCCGAATGACTGTGCTGTGAGGGTCAAGGGGGCCAAGAGTGGAGAGAGCCATTTGCCGTAGCGGCATGAGCACACTTTGTAGATAATTGTATAATTTGCCAAGTATTCCTGGGGATTCACTCCAGCTGCCCTGTCTTATGAGTGATCTTTGGCAATAGAAAATTGTGGGTAATTCTCTTGTTTGGGTACTGTTTCTATAGTAATAGGAGGAATTATTAATAAATGGAGAAAGTTGTGCTGGGGTTTCAGTCAATAAATAACCTTAATTTTTTTCTTCTTAAGAATATGCTCACAATAGAGATCTAGAGCGGAAAGTAGGAAGTAAAGGACACCACATAGTCCTTTTCCTAGGGCACCTTGCAGGTGAGACAGCGTTTTCAATGTGGCTGAGTTCAGGGGGAATGCTGGCCCGCAGCGCTGCCTTCCTAGTGGCGATCCTGAAGGCCAGGCCTGGGGAATTTCCCCAGGAGGAGAGTGAAGCTCAGCAACGTGCTTCAGAATAAGCACCCCCGTCTCCTCAGTTTCTATCAGCCTCACAGGCCCTGTACCTGTGGAGCTCAGCACATGGTGCACAGGTAGAGAGAATGCACAGAGCATCTTGGCAGGGTCGTCCTCTCTCTCCAGCCTGCAAATGACCAGGTGCATATGGGTCCCCAAACAGAGGATACCCAGAGGCCAATGATCATTCTTCCTTTTACTCTCAGCTGAGCAATGAGAGAATTCATTGAACAATACAGTATACATTATTGAAATCTTGTCATATGCTGGGCAGAGTGGGCGTGTGACATCCAACATGGTGGTGGCCCACACCCTTGGTGGAGCTCTGTAAAGCCTGCTCACCAGTGAGGCTTGTGGCAGGAACTTCAACAGCATGGCAGGATTTCCATAAAAACTTTGGTTTCCCCTGGAAGCCCAGTTTAAAATAAGTTTTCAAGTACAAGCAGCCTATGTGAGAGAGAATCTCAGGAAACTCCACAGGAGGGTGGAGACGGGAAGCAGGGAAGGAAGGTAGACACAGATAAGTCATCACCGCATCAACCGAAGTCCAGCCCAGCAGGCCCCCGGGCCCATGGAGAGCATGCCCCTCAGTTGTGTCGCCCGAGGGAGGAGGGAGCTGGGGTGTTAACCCACCAGCCTCTAGGATAGACTGATGGAAGGCTGCTCCTGGGTGGCATTAATCCTGTTTGTGTCTGTCTGGGTGGACACTGTGGAGTGAGGGAGGGATACGGTGGGCAGAGAAGATGGTAACCAGAGGGAGCCCTGAACAAAGAGAGGCAGATGCCCGCCAAGGCACATCTGAGTGCAGCGCCTACATCCTCTACAGTCAGCCTGGTGGGGAAGGAGTTGGGGTGCCAGGGGAACCCATGAGATGGTCTCCTGGTGAAAGGAAGGGCAGTGGACTCAGGGCCTGGAGAGATGGAGGAGCTCTGCAGAGGACACTGAGTGTGCTACATCCACAGGGGCTTAGGGGAGATGAGTGACTTCAAAGACGCATGGGAAGTTACGTCCCACAGGTCAAGGTGAGAGAGGGCAGGAGGTAAATGACGTAGGCAGGGTAACCAAATCAAGTAACTGGACAGTCCTGTGGCCACAGCGGTGCCACGGAGGAGCTTGCCACCATGACCCGACCTGCTCTGTCACCTGCCTTGAGAGCTCCTCTGCATGCTGCTGAAGAGCAGCTCCAGTAAAGAGGGGACAGGCGAGGACAGGAGACGGCTCCACACTCAGCAGACAAGAGAGGACAGGGGCCTGACCGCAAGGCAGTGGGCTGCAGACAGGAGGCTGGTTAGGAGGGAGAGTCAGTGAGACCCAACGGCAGTGCCTCTTATGGAGTTGGGGAGACGCTGGGCTAGACTCTGAAAGGCAGAAGCCAGCAAAGTTTGGGGAGACGAGCACGGCCAGCCAACCAAGGCGGTGGGATTGGTGTCGGGTGGGCGGCTCAGGGAGAATCGGTATGGCCTTCTGCCCAGCGCCCCTCTCTGCTGGGTGAGGGAGAGCACCCTGGAGCCACGAGCCCAGATGTGTCCACCTTCGTCCCTTGCTCAAGCAGTAGCCTGGATGCTGAGGCTGAGCCTCTCACCACCTGCCACACGTCTCTGACCCGCGAGGCAGCTCCCTGCGTGGGCTCGGCCCAGCTCAGCCCCTGGAGCCAGGCGTGTTTACCAAGTGGCCGCAGCACTGGCTCTGAGCACACCGCTTCTTTCTCTGCAGCTCTGTTCTTCGCTGCAGAATTTCAAGCCTCCAGGACCCGAGGGCAAGTCTGCCCAGCCTCTGCTGGGTTCCTCCCCAGTGCAGCTGTGGAGAATCACCCCAGTGTGGTCCTCTGAGACCACGAGACTGCTTGACCGTTTAGCCAAAAATGGACACTTAGCTCACAAATTTCACAAAATGATCCCTGAACTGGTTAGTGAAAAACAAAGGTCCCCTCCCCAGCAGCAAGCCCTGTAAGATGCCACCAGCGCTTTCTTCAGAGACCACCATGGGTGTTCGTTTCCTAACCAATAGGTATTAGCTTCAGACTCCATCACATCCCTGAATTGGGGGGTGCTGGGGCTGTGTAACATCTGCCAAGTGTGGGCAAGCCAGCACCCTTCAGTGGCTGGGTCTAAGCTGTGGCTTCAAGTGTCCCCTATCCCTGAGATAGGAGGAGCTGGAAGCACTCAGGTCAGAGTGGCCTCCCTGGCCCGTGCATCACCACAGAAGCGAGGGCTTCCATGGCTCTCACACATGAGCAACTGCACCCACCTTTTGGACTTTGTGGGTGATAATCCCATTTTTGCTGAGGTCCCTCTGTGGGGCCACAGCACTGTGGACCCAATGTAGTGCTCAGCCAGCAGGGAAGTTTGCAAGCTCCATGAATTTTTCTGTGTTCACAGACTAGAGTCTGTGCCATCAGCCCATGTCCTCCTGCCCTTAAAGGCCACAAGGACTAAAAGGCTCCCAGTTTCCACACGGAGGACCCTTATGTGGCTAGCTGTTGATCTCCTCACGCCCGATTCACTCTAATGCTTTTGGGTGTCTGGCTTACTATGGTTTCAGGACATGTAGCATCCTCAATGTCCTCTTCAAAGAGCAAGACAGGAGCCAAGCTGACCCCAAGCTGGTAGCCCTCTGTCCTGCATGCCCAGAGCTCAGCCCTGGGTGACCACCATCAGTGGAGAGGCAAGGCCATCACCTCAACCAGCTTGACAAGCCTGCTCTTCACCTTGCATAGGCAACACCCCCTGCCTGTAAGGGCCCCTCTGAGCCAATGACAAGTCCCTTTCTGGACCATGTGACCTTGCCCTTAGAACTCCAGGAGACTGAGAGCCCCTTCCCTTCTCCCTCTTTGGTTGGCCACCCTTTCCCACCAAGGGTGAGGGAGCAGAACCTCAGAGGTGCCTGTGGATTCTGTAGGCTTCAGGCAGAAGTGGCCTTGGGGACAGGCTTTACTGACAATGGCCCTTCCCTCCCGCGCGGTGAGACTCCATCAGCTACAGTTCTAGCTGTGACTCGCCGTGTTTTCTGTGAGCTTGGAAAGCAGGGATTTTCCCATAAATGTTGCACGCTAGTCCAGCTCTGCAGAGTGGAGCGTCTCGCTCTGTGGGCTCCTTGGTCCCTGCTTTGCAGCTCAGCCCTGCTCTGCGCCAGCCTCACGGTCGCTGCTGCCAGCAGAGCCTGGCGCCACTTGGGGGACTGTGGGGCCTGCTGTTTACAGGGGAGTTGAGTGTGATCATCTCGCTGGAACTTGCTGCAGATGAGAATCCGCTGCCTCTGAAGCAGAAAGAGATCACGCATGGGCTGATCTGAATTGGTAGGAATAAGAGCTGGAGGACGTGCGTGGCCCGGTACCTCCTCCTCCACCATCAGCGCTCATGGCACCTTCATCAGCTCGAGGCGTCCAAATGCAGATGAGCTGGCACACCTGGTGTGGCTGCCAGTCAAGGACCACTCGCCACTGGGCAGAGCCAGCCATGCCCCGCCACCGGTGGCGAAGTGCCACCAACAAGGTGCCCATGGAGACAGCCTGCAGGAAGCTGTTGCCACCGTGGTTCCCAAAAGGGCTCCACCAAAGGGAGGCAGCTTGACTTTCCATCACCTAATGGCACCTTTTACGACCACCCTCCATCTGCGCCAGCGTCTTCAGCCAGCCCTGAGCAGAGGGCGGAGGCGGGGAGCAGGCACAGGGCTGGTGGGGAGATGTGCTCAGGCCGAGTCTGGAGAAGAGCAACTGCATCTGTCACCTGGAGCCAGAGCTAAAAGGGTTGGTGACTCTTGCCGCCGACACATCAATCAACTTGGTGGTTTTGGAAAACCAGGCTGCCCGCTGTGTGTGCTGTCCCTTCTTGCAGTGTGATGTTTATCGGGGAGAAAGTGTGCCCCAGGGGGCCAGGGCTAGACCTCTAGCACTGCTCAGTGCCTCAGGCCACCTGACCTCAGAACACCAAAACCCCCAGAGAGAAGAAGGGGAGGGGCAGAGGCAGCCCGCCTGGTCCTCCTCTGTGAAGGCTCGTCAGCTGTGCCCTTGCTGGTCACCCACCATGCTGAGCCCATCCATGTGCTCCTCGGTGGGACACGGAGAAGTGGCCAAGGCCAGCCAGTTGCTTAATCTGATGTCAGGTGAAGAAGAAACCGCAGGCAACTACACTTGGTCCCCAACACATGGAGAAGCTCAGGAAAACATGGAGGAGAGGGAGGGAGAGCAAGACCCCCAGGTGCCCCAGGACTCACCGACCTCACGGTCCCCCTAAGGCAAAGCTGGTGGCTTCCTGTTCTGAGGCTCCATGTCGACTCCTTGGGTCCTTGTCATAAATCCACCTTTTCTCCTAAGCCTCTTTCAGATAAAAGGCCCCAAACTGAGATACCCATCTTGGAGACGTGAGATGTCCTGTGGTTAGGTGGCCAATCCCAAGGCTAACTCCCCGAGTGCTGATCCTGAGAAGCGGCCTGCCAAACATGCCACTCATCTGCAGAGAGCCTCTGCCCTTGAGGCCTGGGGTCACATATTCATTTTATCTGACCCTAAACAGTTGGCTTTCCTCCCACAGGACTGGCAAGCCTGAAACCCCAACACCGCAGAGCCAGGTTAAGCAGCCGGCACCAGGGCACAGCCTGCCTTCCCAGAGTGGGTGCAGCGTGGGACCCAGAGACAGTTCTGCAGCTCCCTGCCGCAGGACACTGGACTGCCTCCGTCTCCCCACCTGCCAGGTGGAGGACAGAGGGAAGAGCCTCCACGGTGTCCTCCAGGGCCACACTCAAGCACTGTGCAACACAGAGCAGCCTCTTCCAGAAGGGCCCCTGGGAACTGGGTTTCCACCAGGTGACCAGTGCCCCTCCTCCATGACCTGGTACTGCTGCAACCCAGCCTGACCTTTGGGCTCAGCCCCAAGTCCCAGGGAAGGACACAAGGACACACAAGGATGGCAGTAAGCAGGAAGTCAGTGCCACCTGGACAGGGCTGCCTGCAGAGAGAGTGCCCAGAGACCAGCGAGCTTACAGACGTGTCACAAGCCCACGCAGACTGGCCTTGCCCACCACATGTGCCAGGCCACGCAGCACAGCCTGGGAGTGCTGGTCAGGACTGCAGGAGGCTCAGACCCCTCACATCACCTGTTCTCCCGGAGATGTCACTGTCCCAGAACGAAGTCTAGGTCCAGTTTGCCTTGACCTCATTTCCAATCCCATCTCCTCTCACCAAGACGCCCTGCCCAGAGCCGCCCACTGGCCTCCCTGCACTCTGGGGTGGGGCAGGAGAGCGGGCCAGAGGCAGCGGGCCCAGCGTGTGTGGCTGCACCTGCCCGCACGCCCGCGAGGCGCCTGCCCTGGGGAACTGGAGAAGCGAGTGAAATCCAAGACAGGTGTAGGAAAATGTGGACAGGTGTAGCATCGCCACAGTTGAAGGTGTCTCTACGGCTCTGATTTAAGAGACACATTCATTTCTTTTTTCTCACGAGTTCTGGTACTTCTTAATGGAGCCATTGCCTTGCACAAAATCGGGTCCTCCTTGGATTAATATCTTTGAAAATTAAGTTGATTTATAACCAATTTTCTCCTCATTTAAACAGAGACCCGCCAGAGTTCCTCTGGGGAAGCGACAGGATCGGGAAATGATGTGTCACGGGAGGGCTCAGTGAAGCCGGAGCTTGGCAAACACACTCGTGGGGTCGGCAGCCGTCGGGAGCGTAGCAGTGGGCTCCCGGTCCCATCCGCCTTCCTAATGGGGGCCTGTAAGTGCACCTCTGGGGCCACCAGGAAGCACGGCTCTTGCTGATCTAGAATGACCCCTCTGCTTTCCCATCTTCTGCAGGAACCGAGCGTGTGTCTCCGCCCAGTCCTCAGCACACCTGGACCATGGAGAGCAGATCCCCCAGGACATCAGGGGAGCCTGAGACCCACATCACCCCCAGCTGGAAGCTGTGCAGTCACAGAAGCCACCCTCTGTATGCAGGCACCGTTAGAAGGAAGGGCGTATTTAGAATGGTCCACCCAAAGCTGCCAGGGACACAAGAACACAGGCCCCATCTGCTGAGGAAACCTTGTGTTTTGACATGTGGGATCACTCTTGTGTGCGCATGTGTGTCCTTGGGACGGGGACAGATAATAACGCAATGACATCCACCAGAGGCACTGATCGGTGAGCTTCTGCTCCGGGCTCTGGGTCGGGTCTGTGTGATCTGCTGCCCCTCACAGAGACCTGGGGGCTGAACCTTCACAACCCCAATGTCTACAGAGAAAGACGCCGAGGATTGGAGAGAGCCAGCGGCCTGCCCGGGCGTCATGCCAGCCAAGAGTCACCCTTTGTTGTTGTTGTTGTTGTTTGGTTTGGTTTCCTTTTGGTGGAGCATGGTTTCAAAGCCAACTGACCTACGGCTTATCATCCACTGTTCACTGCCCAGAAGGCCCGTCGGTGGCTGAAGTCCTCCTGCTGTTGTTCACGAGGTACCTCTGCACGTGCAGCCTCGGAGTGCCCTTGCACATCTGCTTGCTGAAGGAAGGCGGCACCCTCACCCCCTCGGAGCGGCTGCCTGATGCAGAGTGCTTGGGCTCCGAGAAACGACTCCCCAGGGGATTCCAGTCCAACAGCCACCCTTCACCGTTAACACGTCCCAGTGGTCACGCCTGCCCCCCTTACATTTCAGACTTCCCTGGCCCTCCTCTGCCTGGTCTGTCCCCGTAGAGCTGCCCCATAGCTCTGCAAGGCCACTGCCTGGGCTCCTAATGGCCCTCAGTCTCCATGACAGTGACTCGCCCTGTTTCAGAGGAGCTCTGGCTGAGTGCAGCTCAGCCCACGAGCAAGCTGGAGCCAGACAGCCCGGGCCACAGATATCGACAAACACTTTAGAAGGACAAGCCCACCAGTACCAGTCCCCCGGAGTCCCCTCTCAGCCCCAGCCTGGTACTCAAAAGGAAAGTGCACTTTGGAAATAATTTTGATCCACATGATTTTGTTTCTCTGCAGCTGCACTTCCAGAGACCTAGTCTCAAAGTTCATTTTAATAATAACAAGAGTAATTAAAAATTAATATGAGCAGCTCTAACTTACGGCGCGCAAGCAGCACGCCAGGGACGTTCCCACGGCCTGGCCGGCACCACGCTCTGAATCCTTAGGAACAGCCTGCCTCCTATTTTTATTCTCTTTTTCAAAGAAAGAAAACTGGCACTTGGAGAATTTAAGAAAGCTGCACTTTTCTTTCCAAATGTGGTTGAGAAATGGCTTGTCCTAGATTCCCGTAGCAGGCCGGCTCCTCGGGTCTCCAACACCGTGCTTCCCAGGGGGACCCCCATACAGCCCCTGTGTTCTTCTGCCCACACAGTTGCAGGGGACGTGATGACAGCATCCCCCTATCCAAACGCTGACTGGGATTTGAGAGCTGTCCCTGCCTGAAGACCAGTGCTGAACAAGGGAGGGTGGCTAGCCAGCCGCCCCGTGTGCTCAGACTGAATACCAGTGCTTCCTGGTGTGGCAAGGGCCAGCACCTGACTGTGCCTGGGCCACCGGGGAACCCCCACCTGCCCCCCATTTGCCTGCCTTCTCAGGCCCTCAGAACTGATCTGCTGGGCCCCAGCCCTGTACACAGAAGTAACACAGAATCCTGTTTGCTAAGAGGCTTCCTCAGGGGACCTCCCCGAGGGATTTCAAGGCCCAGCTCCCATGTTGTGTGGCCTTGGAGAAAGGACCAAGCATTCCTGAGTCTCCACTTTCTCACTAGCATGGATGATGATGCCAACCCACAAGGACAGTAGGAGGACAAGTCAGAGCAAACTGGGATTCCCTGCAAGCTCCCAGTCAATATTAAAAGGAGACTAAGTCCCACATGGTGGCACACGCCTATAATCCCAGCAGCTCTGGAGGCTGAGGCAGGAGGATCACAAGTTCCAGGCCAGCCTCAGAAACTTGGCAAGACCCTGCCTCAAAATAAAAAAATAAAAATGGCTTGGGATGTGACTCATTGGTTAAGCACCCCTGAGTTCAATCCCCAGTACCAAAAAAAAGGAGATGAAAAATAGACCCTTCGACCTTCTGGTTTGTGCTCACAGTCTTTGGAGCCCTGTCCTCATGTGTGATGCTCTGTAAGCAGAGTGGTGTTTGCCCTTTCTGCTCCCAACTGAACACCCAGAGGCCTCTGGTGACCCCAGGCTGGAACAGCAGCCCAGGCCTCCAGAGGCTCTAGCCAGATCTTCCATGCACTGCTTGGCAAGCTGGTCAAGGGACACAGGGTGCTGTCCCCATGCCAGGGCCTACAGCAACATGGGTAGGTGCCCAGTGGAGAGTTCTTTGCTGGCCTGACTGAGGTCAGCAGCTGCTGGTACATGGCTCACAACTATCTCTCAAAAGGAAGATCCCCAGCTGTAGCACTTGCCAGCTTCCATGGTGAAAGTTCTTCCACCAAGGTGAACGTCAAACTACGCGGTGCCTGCTGCTTAGAGTGAGATAGGCGCAGACAACCTCAAGGCCACATGGAATTATAAAGGGAGGTAAGACATCAGGAAGTCAAGGGTCTTGGGCATTGAGGATCTCTCTTTTCAATACAGCTCAATAGTAATTTTATATGATTTGATGTTGTCAACAGTATTTAACAACCAGCACATGCAGTTCCTGAAGAGGTGGCCTTCGGCTCTGCCCGCATTCATGGGCCCAGCTCAGCCCCCAGTCCCAGCCACTGGCACCTCCAGATGAATCCATCCCAGCTGTCTCCCTGGTGCACCTCCAAGCCTTGCCCAGGCCCCCGCTCCTCCCCTGCTTCTCAGCACCCGATCTCTGTCTTCTCCAGGACCACCTCCTCTGTGTCACACCCCTGGAGACAGTCACCAAAGAGGGTGGTGGTGACCAGCCTGGGCTCGGAAGCCAGCAAAGTGACACCTGCCCATCCCTCAGCACTACCTGTTCCCCAGCATCTTCAGGTTGGTCGGGATAAGAGAGTGGGAAGTGTGTCCCCAGGATGGGAGAATGGACCCAGCTGGGCAGAGGTGCTTGACCTGGTTCTTGTCCCCCATGAATGCCCTATAAAACATCCTCATGGGCAGTTTGTGCCAGGTTCTGGCCACTGCGAAGGGCCAAGGCGAGCTCTGGAGCAAGGCTGCTTCTTTCCCTTCCTGTTGACAGTGGTGACGGGCTCGGCTGCTTCAGCATGTGTCCCAAGCCCTCCTCCAACCCGGGCCCCTCCAGCATGCCACCTCCTCCTGGCCCACAGCAACTTTGCCCGCTGGACACTCTCACGGGTAGGCTCCTGTGTCCTGTTCTGGGTTTTTCTAGGCTCATGATGCCCTAGTCCCTGGCCAGCAGCTTCTCAGTCGCCCCACTGACCTATGTGGGAAAGAATGGTGAGGACACAGGACGCGGTGGTCCACAGGACACAGATGACACCACCAGGGTCTGCCCGCTGCCTGGCCTTCTCTCAGCACCATGCCATGCCCTCAAGCTGTCTTCGCTGAAGGCTGAGAAATGGCCACAGCACACGCTGGCCCCTGTCCTTCTGTGGTCCTGGCGTTTGTGCTCTGCTGGGGGCCGTGTACATCAGCCATTCATGCCAGCTCTCGGAGCAGGACGGGGGCCACATACACACCACATGGCTGAGAGTGGGTGAGGGATCTGTGCCGGGAATGGGGATCTGGGAGAAGGACCTGCCGTGGTGGGCATTAGCTCTCCCTCCCACCGCGTCCATCATTGCTGACTGCTGAGTCCAGGATTTCGACCGTCCCCCACCACAGCGCATCTGCACCTCCCTGAGGAAGGGTGTGTCAGTGGCGATTAGGGCTGTCACGGCTCCCCAAGCAGGTCACTGTCCCCACACCAAGATACTGGCCACGGGCTCCTCCTGAATGACAGCCCTGGGCAATTTCAGACGGGCTCAAGACGCTGCGAGCTTGGACATGCTCTGAATGGTATGCAGGGCTGCAGCCAAGGGGCTGGCTCGGCACTAAGCACAGCAACCCTCGCGGTGCAGCCTGCACTTGCTACCTGGGGAGATAATGCCCACTTCAAGAATGTCCTTAATGAAAACGTTTAGGATACCAGACGCAGCCCAGGACCTGCAGGAAAGCACTTCCCAGCACCGCACACCCCACCCTGGGCTGCAGCAGTGAGGCACAGGGTGAGGCGGGCATGGTGGCGGAGTCTGACTTCACCTGGAGGAGCAGCATCATGCAGGGGTGCACTTTGCTCCAGAGATTTTATTAAATTTTGATCTGAGTGTAAAAAAAATTACTAAAGACCCAGAGTCTGGGTCCCGTTGAAGACTCTGATCTCTTTAGCAGGATACATCCTAACCAACTTGTATTTACTGAGCAGCTACTATGTGTCCCTCAAATGCACACCGAGGGGATCAGTTGTATAGCAAACACACCAGTGGAATCTCTGCTGCCTTGGTCCCGTTTAGGTTCCGTGCTGCTGGGAAAGAGGACCCACCCAGCGCATGGCCTGCCTTGGGGCCAAGTGGGCAACAGAGGAAAACGAAGCAGAACTCTCCTGCAGTTCTGGAGTCGAGTCCATACCCAGGTGCTGGCAGCCTGCTTCCTCTGGGGGCTCCGGGAGGTCCATTTCCAAGCCCATCCCAGCTTCTCTCAGCTCCCAACCCCCCTTGTCCTGAGGGCCCTTCCCTCACCTCAGAGCCATCTGCGCCTTTGAGTCTCTGGCTCGGATGCTGCTCCTCTCCCCATGGACCACGCGTGTGCCTTGGGCCCACTGTGGCTTGAGTATGAGTGTCCCGAGGAGCCATGAGTTGATGCAGGAATGTTCAGAGGTGACATGATTAGGTTATGGGACCCGTGGACTCACAGTGGAGTAGGTTAATCCACTTGGTGAATTGGAATGTGAACGAATTCCGGAGTGGTAATTGTAGACAGCAGGGTGTGGTTGGAGGAAGGAGGTCACTGGGGGCGTCCCTTAGGGAGTCACAGTTTGTCCCTGGTTCCCTGCCCCTCGCTCTGCTTCCTGGTCACCATGAACTGAGAAGCTTTCCTCGACCACACCCTCTAGCCAGGATGCTCTGCCTCACCTCGGCCCAGAGTAACGGAGTCAGCTCCCCGTGGACGGAACCTCTGAGGCCATGAGCCCAGCGTAAATTTATCCTCCTCCAGGTTGTTCCTGCCAGGTATTTTGGTCACAGAGACAAAAAGTTGACTAACACAGGGACCATCTGCATGGTCCAGGATGGCTCCTCATCCCATGACCCTAACTCAACCTCAGCTGCCAAGTCCCCGTTGCCGTGTCCAGGGACCTGGGAGTAGGACGTGGCGCCTGGGGCCACTGCTCAGCCAGCCACACTGAGCAAAGACAACTCTCAGTTGGACTGACTGAGACCATATGGAGACTGTCCTACGCCGAAGGATGCCCCCCATGGCAGAAGTGCCTTTCAGGGAAAGTGTTTTCTTCCTTGCCGAATGTCAACCAAAACAGGTCACAATTTAGGATGTTTGTTTCAACCAAAAGGAGATTGAAGAGAAGTATCTTGAAACGGTCATACCTGTTTTTGCCCTTTCACCAGTTGGAGAATCCTTTCGGGCTTGAATTTCTAGTCTTCTCTCCAGGAAGGCTTCTGATTCCAAACTCCTGTTGGTGAAATTGCTTGGCCTGTAGGCCACCTTTGAGGTTGGGTGGGAAGATGGGTTGGAATGTATTCTGTGTATGTCCTGCTGCAAACTGCTGGATCCCAGAGAGCCCACCCCAGAGAGTGTCGTTGATCAAAGAGTGTTCATTAGGAAAAACCACCTTGTTTACCCCGTCTCCATGGCGACGGCCTGCCTAATGGCAGCTTTGGCTCCCGGAATGTGAAACGTTTTCATGGAGCGTCATTAACTCCTCACAATTTGATGTGCTGCCAGGAGGGGGAGATCAAGGAGACCTGCAGGCTGCAGGATGCAGGCTGGAGACAGAGCGAGGCGACTGCCTGGGAAGGGGAAGGCAGAGGAGGCCTCCCAGGCACCCATGCGTCCTCCTCCTCCTCCTCCAGCCCAGGCATCCCAAGGGACAAGGGATGGAGGGAGGACAAGGACGCAAGGCGTGGTGCCTGTCAGACCTGCCTCTTTATCCAGGCTGTTGCTACTGCCCAAGCAGATACTACCCTGACTGGGCACAGAGCAGAGCATCCGGCTCGTGCCTGAGAAGACATCAGGGCACACTTGGGGGCCCTGCAGCCCTTGAAGGGACAGAGATTTGCCAAGGCTGACCACAGAGGAAGACAGACTTGGCCCTTCCTGGCCCCCAGGTCATGCCTATTGGAGAAACTGCTGGCTGGGAGTCCCCAGCCAAGATGCATTTGAACCCTGAGTCTGCTGCAGGGCCTGCCCTCTCATCTCGGGCCTGGCAAGATCTATACCCTCTGGTCTCTGGAAGCCTGAGGTCTGAGAGCCAGCAGTCTGCAGGGCAGGTCCTGTGGAAGCTGAGGGGCCGACCTAGCTGCCGGAGTCATCAGCCACCTCTGGCATTTCCTGGCTTGTAGAAGCAGCATTTCACCCCACATCTGCTCCTGGCATGCCAAGACTGTGTCCAAATTGCCCCTCTTATTAAGGACCCCAGTCATATGGGGTTGAAGCCCACCCTTCTGGCCTCCTTCTAGCTTGGCAAATGCCCGTCTCAGAGACGGTCACACAATGACACACTGGCATTCAGGACGTTGGCATAGAGTCTAGGGAGGACAAGACTCAACTCCAAACAATAGGTTGCTTCATGTACCCCTGAAAACAATCATTTTCCCCCAACCACAGTGACAGAAAGTGAGATTTAAGAATATCAAATAATGTACCCAAGGTCACATGCCTCGTAATAGTGGAGCCAGGATTGAAATCATAGTGAGTTCATGCCTATTTATTCCTCAGTTTTTATTAAACTGCTTCTTAACATCAAAACACCCTGAGTTGTGATCAGCCTGCATTTTCAAATGCAGCTGGTGATGCCCAACCTCGGTGAGATGAGCCTCAACCACCAGCAGATCAGGTGGGGAAGCCAAGAGTCAGATGGCCACCAGGAGAGAAGTGGATTAACTCGGATTTCAGGGACCTCTGGAGGAAAGTGGTATGCGGGCTGCAGGCCCGGGTTGGAAGCTCTTGGGATGGTTGAGAACGAGGGCTCCGGACACCAGCAGCCCTGGGGGGAGGCGGGAGATGCCTGGTTCCTCCCAGGCTGCTCCAGCAACAGAAGGGAGTTCATCCAGACTTTCTCCATTGCAAGAAATAGACGATACCTTGAGCTAGCGTGAGCTGGCAGGGGAGAGGGGATTCCGGGCACCCTGCCCCCGGGGAGGCTGAGCGAGCATGCCTGGGCTGCTCTGGGCACACCGCGGGCGGGCCCTTCCCTCGTGCTGCCCACTCCAGGCCTGTGGCTCCCACATCCTGCTGCTCTGGAGAAACACTCCCGCAAAGGTTTCCCAGACCCTGCTCCCTATTCCCAGGTCACAGAACCTGTCCCAACTGGGATCACGTGTCCACACCATGGTCCAACCTCAATGGGCTACACGAGGTCGTGTGGTGCCAATATGGCATCCAGACCTCGCGGGACAAGGGAAGGAGGAAGGGCGGCTGCATGTGCTGAGGCCCCTAGCAGCTGTGCTCCCTGGGGGCCGGCATGAGATCCGACTGGTCTTCATTTTCTCGGGAGTCTGGGCTTAGGAGAGGGGCCGAGACAAGTCCTGGAGATTCGCTTTGCTTAACGCGCACGCTGGCGCTGGGGAGGAGGGGCTTTGCTCTGCACAGATCGGGCGTCACCACCTCTGCAGTCACGGCACCTCCAGCACCTGCCTAAACAGGGCCTCCTGCCTCGTACTGGTTTCTTAGCAACTAAATACCTGACTAATATTCAATTCTTTCCAGGGCTTTAAGAGCTGCGAGATATTAATTCCAAACAAGACATCTAAATTGTTACTCTGGAAACTTGCGTACGTAGCCCTTCATAGATTAGACGATGAAATGCCACATTTAAAACATCCTTGAGTGCTGTACCCCAGCCTTCCCCAGAAGAGAGCCTGTCAGTCCCGGCCCACATCTGTGCAGTCGGAGGCTGGCAGCGGTGAGCCCCAGCCCCTCCTGGCTGCACAGCGGGCAGGGCGGGCAGGGCAGGCAGGGCGCGGGTTGGAACTTAGACCACGCACAGCCTGGTTCAGTGACCTTAAGGAGACCCAGAACATCTCTCAGGCTTAGTTGGCACCTCTGGAAACAGGGGCTTGGGGTGCCTCATGGGGCCAGGAGCAGAGTGGAAAGTAAGAATTTGGTTCTTACTTTCCATTTTCAGGGGGACGGTGGGCCCTGCTGAGAGGCACTGACAGAAGACAGCCTGTCAGAAGGCATGGGACCTCCAGACGTGGGGCCGAGTCTGCAGTGTGCCTTCGTACACCTTTGCTGGTAGAAGGAAAGGAGCCGTTAGCCCAAAAAGCTGGGGAAACCAGCCCTCAAATGCCGGTGTCCTCTGCCTGTGCCTGGCATGGCAGGCACTGTCCTTCATCCTCATAGTGGCTGTTTGCAATGGGGACTCTTCATCTCCATTTTTTCAGGTGGGAAACTGAGGCACAAGGAGATTGAGAAGCTCCCCCGAGGCTCCCTGGCCTGTGAGTGGGGGCCAGGCTGCGTGAACCTCAGCGGGCTTCCTCCACGGCCTGGCTCCATGCTGCCTGCCCCACAGAGGCCAGGAAACCCCAAAGGAAACAAAAACAATTAATGACAGAAAAGAGAAGAAATAATGACAAAGAAAAGCAGGAGGTAGAGCTGATCAGCACAGCCACAGACCCACACAAGCTCAGCGTGGACCCACACAAGGCCACACCCAACACCCAGGTGCAGGGACAATTGTGGTTGGCAGGGCCTCACCTGCCTTTTCACCCCCCACCCACTAGCAGGCCACAGTTTCCTCAGGGATCAGGTTGCCACCTACGTACTCTGGGAAAAGAGGCCCTTCTATCAATGCTGGGGAAAGGATGGAAAAAATAAAACCAAACAGGAACAGCAAAAGTTAGGGTCAATCAGTAAAGGTCACAAAATGTTTTATTAAAGACAGAATCTTATCAGATATGATAAGAAAAATGGAAATACAAGTAATTTTTTAAAAGGACTAAAATAAAAGGACTCAGTTTACAACACGTCCCTGGCCATGAAGCCCTCAATAGGTGAAGCCAGGGGCTTTCCCACCCCTGGGTTTTTGCCAGCACCTGGCCCTGGCCATGCCCCAAGTGTTGGGTTGAGAGGTCACCAGTGCAGGGCTGGTCTGCTGAGCACGCGGCTGCCCACTGAGGCTGCAGGTCTGGTGAGCACTGGCCAGGTCCTCTCTCTCACAGCGGTTATTTGCCAGGTGATGTTTGAGGTCTGGGGTGGGGCCTCCCAGAGGACCAAAAGTACCTGCAGCTTAAGAAACTTGATGGAGACCTGGGGCCACGGAGCCTCACAGTCCCAGGTGTGAGGAGGGCCTGATCCCATGAGCCGAGTGCTTCGGGCCAGTCCCCAGTCCTCATCCCACCTGCTTTCTCAGCTTCCTGTGCAAGTGTGTCTAAAACCCTAGTTCTGCCTGCTCAGGTGAGTGCCACCACGCCAGCCACAGTCGTTACAAGACAGTCTTTCACCATCAGCCACCACACTTATCGAGGCTCCCATGGTTACACCCAGACGGGTAAGGAAACTGAGGCCCAGGCAAGGTGACCCCGAGTCCCCCCGCAGAGCTTGGGGCAGCTCCCTGCTGGAAGCTACCAGAGCACCCCAGGGCAGCGCTCCTCCAGGCAAGGTCACCTGGAGATATGCCTTCCAGCGTGGCCAGGCCTAGGTGCAGGAGAGCAGGCTAATTTGCCATTCATCAACTGGAAATCCGTACTACCTAGCCTCATGCCACATGACAATGATCGACACAGGAATTTAATTGAGATTAAATTTTAAAATAGCTTTAGTGTTAAGTGCATTTTAGTCTAATTCCTTGAAAATTGGTCATCTGTGTGTAGTAGATGAGGTAACAAGAAAACATGCTTCATAACACTATTCTTCTCAACTTTCCCAGGGCCCTAAACTCTATGTAAAGGAGAGGGGGCTTGTTGGTGTAGGGTCAGCGCTTGCCACGAGAACTCCAGAGCCCACCCAAGGAGCCCAGAAATCTGGACCACTCCAAGCCAGGTCCTGAAAGTTCCTGAGTGCGCGATGTTGCCCCAGTGGCTAGCCTGTCTAGAGTATAGGTCAAGTAACAGCTGCCAAAATGTTCAAAGCACATGTCCAGGTCCTGACCCCAGAACCCCAGTGTTAACTTTGTTTGGAGACAGGGCCTTTGCAGTTGAGATGAAATTAAGATCTCAGAATCATCCCAGAGTCAGGGTGCTGACATATAAGCAACATGAGGAGAGGACCTGGAGATGGAGGCCACGTGGGGAGGCGGGAGAGGAGAGAGACCTCCTGAAGGTAGAGGAGAGGACACAGAGAAGGAAGGCCACTTGAGGAAGCAGCGGCAGCTGGAGGGGCAGAGGAACCTGGGCTGCCCTTCCTGGATCACAGGTTTCTGGTCTCAGAACTGTGAGAGAATCAGTTAGTTCTTGCTGGCTTTAAGCCACCGAGTCCGTCCACCTTCATCAAGGCATGGGAGGAGACTGATGCAGGGCCTGGCTCCCGGTCTCTCTGCCCAGGGTGCGTCCCCACGGTGTACAGCACGGTGCATCAACGTGCACACACACCGTGAGTGTGCGCCAACACGCGCACACCATTCTCTGTCCAGTCACCTGTCGTTGGACACTAAGGCTGCTCCCGCAGCTGGGCGGATGTGACGAGCACCCGGTCCGGCCCTGCATGGGGCTCGTTCCTTTCCCCTGGGCCCACGCCCAGCACAGGGGCTGCTGGCTCAGGTGGGAGTTTCGTTAGCCTAGGTTTCATTAAGAGCCACTGTGCCATTTTCCATGGTACAGAATTCACACTCCCAGCAGCACACAGGCGTGCCCTCCCCATCCTCGCCAACGCTGGTCAGCCTCATCTTCTCTGAGGCCCCTGGGCAGCTGGAGGTGCTCTCCTCATGCCTGATCTGCCTTTCCGATCTGTTCAGTGACACTGAACACTTCACGCAGCTGCTGGACGCATGCCCGTCTTGAGGCTTGCGTGCCAATCCTTCCCAGGCTCTCTGCTCTGGTCCCCCGTGTTTGCTGGTTGGTCTTTGAGGTTGCTTGGTGAGAGTTCCTCATGGGTTCTGGATATTAACTCCTCATCTGATGCACAGTTTGCCGATACGTCCCCCCATCCTGTGGGTTGTCTCTGCACTCTGTTGATTATTTCCTTTGCTGTGCAAAAGCTTTTTAGTTGGATGTAGCCCCACTAGTTTATTTTGGATTTCCGCCTGAGCTTCGGGTACAATATCCAAAACATGCCTGCTTGCCAGGCCCCTCCCGCCTCCTCAGGTCGCAGGGTAGGCGCATTCCTTGTGCTACCACATTTGAGGTGGAGGCCAGTCCTCTGGTCGCAGACCTCCTGTTCATTTACCTATCCTCATCAATTAACTTGGAACCCATGGAGGGCGGGCTGGGCCCCACGTGTTGGGCCATGCTGTGGGCACATGGGGCTGAGTGGGGCACCATGGACCCTCCTGGAGCTCCCGATGGAGACAGACCCCAAACATCCCTAAGTGCAGGAGGAGCAGGGCAAGCAGGGACCTCCCTTGGCAGTACCACACTCTGGCCTCACTTGCACGGTCCACCCCTGAAGGTGACAGCCTACAGGGGTTCCAGCCACGTGGCGCACACAGCAGGGTTCCGGGAGCTGGAGCTCAGCCAACATTCGCATCCCTATGATCACCATGCCAGTGACCCCTAGGCACCCTGTTGCCTGGTCCTCCCAGAACCAGTGTGTCCACTCTACCCTATTGCACGGGGAAGGATTATTCTGTTTGTCTCCTTTCTGCAGATGCTGGTAGTGTCAGAGGAATTTAAAGTGGTCATCATGGATTACTTGAACATTTCTTCAATTACAAACATGAAAATAAGGCCAACCTTAGCCTTCACAGAACCCCAACCAAGACACAGCCAAAGAAGCAGCCTTTCTACATCCTTCAAAGTTTGCAGGAAATAGCAGTAGAGCTTCCAGACGGAGCAAAGGGAAGGCAGCCCCAGGCGGGCTCTCCCCCATTCCCTCCCGTCTCCCACTCCTGACCCCGCACCCAGCCAGCCCCGCCCCACCGAGATCACAATGGCGCGGGATGGCACAGGCAGCCTCAACCGCCAGAATTACTCCCTTCGAAGCACATGTTGAAACGCAATCTGCATATTGGAAATACGGAAGGGCAGGAAGAGATTGCTGGCACTTCCCGACTCCGCCAGTGTTGTCTTCCGGCAGCACCGTGAGACGCTCTCCTAATGAAGTAATAAAAACAGTGTGAAATTTAAATCCACCCAAGGACATTTTTAAAGAACACCATCTCCTACAGCAAAATGAAAGGAACAGTTTAGACACTATAGACAGGAGTGTTCCTTATGGTCCCCCCACCACAGTCCAGATGAGTGTTATAGATATTCATATCGATGCCTAACACCCATCACCCAGGAGCACCTCAGCTAATGCTCATAGACACTGCCCTACCTGCCTAGGTAAGTCTTACTTACTCGTTACCCCAAGCAAACCTGTGGATGACTGACATAAAATCAGCTGTGTGTGCTCATTCCAACTCCTAAAATTGTTTACTATTTAACTATTAAAGTGTGTGTAACTGTGCAGACATCCTGGTGCTGGAGGGAGACTCCTTTGAACAGACGTCTTCCAACATGGGTTCTCTTGCCTGTATCTACAGGTGCTCTGTGCAGGCCACACAGCACTCTAGGAAATAACACCAACTCCATGCACAGCAGTCTAGGTTTTGAACCTGTTTAATTCAAAACACTTTTTAGAGCGAGACTACTGCCAAAGCTGGCCCTAAAGAAGTAGTTCTGGCCATGGGCAGGCACTGCTTTGGAGGAGGCTGTGGTGGGCCTGGGTGGCCTCCACTCCAGGATCCTCACCTCCTCCACATGCACCCGTCCTAGGTCCCCGTTCCAGGGGCTGCTGGGCACAGCATGGATGACAGGAAGTTCCCAGCCTAGAAGTGCATGCATGCTGCAGAGCCATAGGCTCTGGGGTGGTTCTCGCCTCCTATCCACCCACAAATTTTGCCTTAAGATAAAATGTAAATGCTTCATCCTGTCCTGGCTTGGACCTGGAATGTCCTCAGAAGCTCACCTGTTGAAAGCACGGTCCCCAGGGCGGCGAGATTCAGAGGTGGGGCTTTCAGGCGATGGCTGGACCGTGAGGGCTCTGACATCATCAGCAGATTAATCCATTTGATGAATTAATCCATTGGCGACTAAACCACTGGTTGGTGGGACCTAGCCGGAGGAAGTGGATCACTTCCCAGCCCCTCCCCTGCTCTCTCCCCCTCCCTTCTCCCCAGCTTTCGGCCGCCATGAGCTGAGCAGCCTTCCCACCATGAGGTTCTGCAGTATCTCAGGCCCAGAGCAATGCATTCAACCAACAATGGACTTTCACCTCTGAAACCGTGAGCTAAAATAAACTTTTCCTCTTTTAAGTTCTTTCTCTCAGTATTTTGGTCAGTTAGGCATTACCTATTTGGACCCCTTGCCAACTACTACTTTGTAAGGTCCATGCAGGGACAAATGCTGCCATCTTGCTGGACTAGGGACCTCCACCTGGCACCGAGCTGGGCACCCAGAGGGACTGAATGAACAAATGAAAGTCTTCATCTTGTTGGTAGCCTAAAGGGGAGAAAAGGGAGATGTCCATGACTCAGACCTTCTTACCTCATTGATACAGCAGCATGTAGAGAATTTCCAACGTCACACCCTGTCTCCTACCGGGACAGTATCCTGTGCTGGTGGGAGGAGGATAGATCCCGCAGGGAAGAAGCTCTGTATTCCCCATCGAGGCACAAATGCCATTTGAGTGGAGTTAGACTCAGGGCAGACAGAGTCCATCAGTGGACTCCAATAGTCCATCTATTAAACTGAGGCAGGCAGAGTCCCTGTCCATTGGGAATGGTGATTGAGTCAAGGTACAAAAGTATTGTCGTGGATCCAAACACAGTAAGGAATCAAAGCCTGAAGCTGGATCTAAAATACAATTCAATGTCTTGACATTCTGAATATGGATTCTGCTCCAGGGACTGACCTACAAGGGATGCAAAGGTAAAGACATAGCCCTTCCCTGCCGGCATCCATCATTTGGATGGACGTGACTAGCGTCAAGAAGCTGTGTTCTTCCTTCAGGAGGCACTGAATCCACACGCCAGCCATGCTGCCCACTGTTCTGGACAACTGTGATCTCACAGCCTGCTGGGAAGGCCAGCCATCATGAGCTGATGTCCCACAGGAATAGTTACAACCTGCTACAGGGGCTCTGGAAGAAGCACGAGGGTGATGTGAGAGGTGACCACAGGGGCTTGACCTATGGGGCCGGGAGGGGGTGACATGGAGAGTCCCTGGTCCAGAATGCGATGCTTGAGCTGAGAAGGGTGTCACTGAGCTGAGAAGCAGTGTCACTGGAGCAGAGTTGCAGAGAGAGGAAAGTCTATGTCACACCAGGGCACAGCGGGTCTGCGGGGCGGGAAGAGTCTGGAGGGCAGGGAGCCAGCGCAGGCTGGGGAGCCCTGCGGGAGGGCTGGGGCAGGCCATGCCGTCTGGGCCAGCTGCCATCTTATCTCAGGCAGGAACTCAAGAAATGGGCCCTGCTAAGGGCCAGTGCACCAAGAAGCCCAGAATCCACAGAGCCCCCACCCACATGGTTTCCCCAGATCCTCAGCAGTGAGGACGAAGCTGTGCACAAGCATCAGTGGGTCGGGCGGTTCTGCAACCAGAGCCAAGGGCAGGCGAAGAAGCCCAGCAGAGGGCCCAGAGGAGAAGCCCCACAGGGCATTGATGACAGGTGCAGGAGCCAAGGGAAGAGGAGAACAAAGTTCCTCTCGGGACTCGTGAGGATGTGAGCACACTCCACTGCCACAGAAGGAGTGGCAGGACCTCTGCTGAACTTCCCTCCCAATAGGCAGCAGAGACCTGATGGGCCACCTTGCTGGGACCAGCATCAGCATGGCAGGCCCTCTGCTCCAGGAGCAAGGTGCAGGCTCCCAGCTGCCCACTCTGTGGGTTTGGACACTGTGGGCCAAAGCCTGGGTGGTCAGGACCTGGACTGTTCCCCAGCCAGGCTACACAGATCAACCTCTTTTTTTAAGTGCCGAATGGCGGGCTGGGAGTGCCCACAAAAGGAATTGCAGCCTAGAGAGGCGCAGCTCTATCGTGGGGAAGCTGGAGGCCTGAGGTGCTGCTGCTGAGCCTGCTGAAGAAAGGGTGTGCACACAGCCACGAGCTCCCGGACAGGCCAGGCCCTCTGCCCCTGCCCCACTAGGTCCTTAGGATAATCCAGTGAGCCGTGCATGCACTGCCTGTCGAGTGACAGTGCCCGGGCGGAACACCAGCCTCTCCAGGGCTACAGGGAAACCCTTTCCTTTCCATCCTAAGAATCAAATCCATGCATTAGGAGGAGTTGGGGAGCCAAAAAAAATGAGTTGGGAGGGGGATTTTGTACATAGCCCAAGCCTATAGTACCCGAGATTTTTTGCTGTGGTTTGAAAGTGCCCCCCAAATGTTCCCTTGTTGAAGTTTGCTTGTGTTGTGATGGTATGAAGAGGTGAGAAATCTGACTGGAATTCGTGTGCAAGTAGGATTTGGAGGTGAGCCCTTTGGGAGGTAATCAGCATTCAAAGAGGCCGGAGGGTGGGTTAGTAAGAACAGGAAGGGACCTGAGCAAGCAAGCTTGTTGTACCTGCCATGGTCACCCTGGGCCATGTTGGGATGCAGCAAGAAGCCTCACCAGGAGCTGAGCAGATACCAGCACCATGGCCTTGGACTTGCCAATCTCCAGAACTTCTTTTCCTTATAAACCACCCAACCTGTGGTATTTCCTTACAGCAACAGAAAGCACACAGACTTTTCTCCAAAACCACTTGGAAACACCCTTAGAGTCTGTTGCAAGCAGCCCTGGCAGCTGAAGTTGTTACGTATTTATTAGCTGCCAGTAGAAACACATTTGAGCTCAGACATAATGCACCCAACTGATAAATTTCCAAATTGACTTCAGCAAATGGAATTACGGTAGGTTGGGGGAATTTGGTCCTGTTAGCAAGTATTCGTTTGATGACTTGATTGACACTGAGTTAGTTCTGCCAGCCAACCTCTGGGGGTCAAGCCTCCAGCCACAGGCCACCCAGCCCTCACCAGCCTGCTCCGCAATGCTCCTGTCTTCTGCTGCCGTGCATCTGTTCCACATTGGGAACCTCCTTCAGGGTTTGTGTTGAGCAGACCACAGGCCGACCACAATAACGACCCAGCTAGGAATTGTTCCTGACCCCTCAGTCCTTGAAAGCTTCTGTCCTCAAGGCCTCAATTCCTGCTTCTTTCCTCCTGTGATGCAAAGAGATGGGGACCGTGGTGACTCTGCCCTGGTGCCCTCCTCCGTCAGAGGGACAGCCACCTGGGGGGCAGTTTTGCATGCCACACTCTATAAGCACAGGTCAATACTTGGCTGAGGACAGGTGCTTCTCTGCCAGAGTTCACAGCCCAGCCATCTCCCACCCACACAGCTGTGATCTAGGGCACTGGGAGTCCATCTTCACTTTTAGAATTTCAGCTAACAGATGTCCTCTCTAGACATTCTAATGAAAACTGAGAGCCCATAGATTCCTCGGGTTTTCCTTAAATGCCAGTTGTGTGGGAAGATGTCCAAAGGCCTGAAGGTTATGTGGATGTTGACACTCATCCTATGGAGCAAGCGCGGTGCTGGGTGCCCAGACAGAGCCCACGCCACCAAGAGCAGCCAGAGCCCACGATGTCATCGGCCCACAAGCAGATGCACTGCAGAGCACCAGAAATTAATCACCGCTGCTGGCATTTTAATAAACAGCTGCTTTTGAAAATGCCTTGGAATGAACATGGATCATGACCAAAGCTTTTTGAAAGAAGATCAGGGGTTATAAAGCTGCCTATTTTGAAAGCAAAACAGAAAACAGATTTGGAAGTCATTTTTAATTAGACTCCCTGAGGAACCAGCTCCTGTCAAGTGACCCTGTGTGACTTGTCATGAGATCAGCCCCAAACAGAAGCCCAGAGCAGTGGAAAGTGTCCAGGGACCACCCCAGGCTGTGCTGGTTCCACACCACAGGGACCCACCTTCCTGGCACTTGGGTTCCCTACATGTAAAATAGGGTGCAGCACTTCTCCCTCTTCCATGGGCTTTTGCAAATATCTGATGAGACCGTGAGTGTGACCACCTCTTGAGTGGACAAAGAGGCCCCCCGGGGAAGATATCAGTCCTTCTGTCCTTCACTCTCATCCCCCAAAATGGGACTGGGGAGCAGCTCCATCTGCAAAATCAAGAGAATCCTAGTAAAAGTCCATATTTCTGAGACTGGTTACCTGGGACAAGACTCCCAGCTTTCTTGGCCAAATTCCCACAGTTGGAAAGGATTCAGAACAACGTAAAGATGCAACGATTTGCCTCTCGTGTGTCCTTGGGACGGTGTGACAAATGGCCAGTGGCATCTTCCTGCCTGAGAACCCCACCTCCCTCTACTCCCTGTCTCCAGTAATTGCTTTTCCCCTTTAATTTTTTTTCCATTGGTTCGTTGAAGTGGTTAAAGTTCCCCACAGACAGTAAATAAAAAGGAAAAATTCACCCAGAATGAAGCACATCCCTGGGATAATTCCCTCGTGGTCCTGAGCAAGACAAGCTGCACCTAGGACTACAGGGTGCCCTTGAGGCCCACCCACCTGCAGCAAGTGAGCTAGCTGGGACATGCAGCAGGCCCCAGACGGCCTTCTCTGCTTCAGCACAGGTCAGAGCTTACCCCTGACTCAGTGTTGCTAAGGAGCTTAGCAGTGGTCAACATGAAGTAATCCCACACAAATGCTCACCAGCGCTTGGTGCCAGGCCGGCCCCAGGACTCACTTGTGCCCTGCCTGTGCACAGCGCTCGAACCTGCCGCTCCCTGCACACCACCCGCCCGAGGCCTCATCCCCGGCCTTACCAGAGGCAGGGAGCACCAGGCCACTGCCGCAGCCTCTGAGCTGGGAAAGCCAGGTCCCCGGGCCTGACCTCGCCACAGCTGTCCCACCCCATTCCAGGGGACTCCATCCATGTGTCCAAATGCCTCAGGCAGCTCCTGCCTCCCCAACAGAGAAGCTGATCAGATCGCCTATGAGAAAATAAACCAGCACTCATTAATTAGCCTAAGTTTTAAACTATAACATTTAGCAGGGTGAATTCTAAATTAAAGAGGCCAGATAGAAAATAATATCAACTATTTCTCTGAGGCTAAAGTGTTGGTGTTTCTACAAGTCAAAGAAAAATAGAAAGTCTGAGATCTGCTTCAAGATCATCACAGTGGGGCTAACGGAGATGAGGAAAGACCGGCCAGATGCGGACGCCTGCAGAACCTGGGCACAGATGCAGGGCGCTTCTTACCACTCTCTCTACGTCTGTGCATGTTAGAAATGTTCTATGATTCATTGTTTATCCCACATAAGTATTATACTCTTCATTTTTGATGTTTGTAAAAATTGGGTGTTAAGTGACAATTCAGAACACCTGAAATCACTGAGAGAAGGACCATGAAGAGGAATCCGGCCATGGCTTCGGAACCACTCTCAGTTATCACCAGGACAACTGGTCTGACTGGCCCAGCGCTTGGCTAGAGGGCTTGGGTTCTGGCAGCCTCCCATTCCAGTGCCAGCACCTTGGGTGGAGTCCAAGCAGGTTCTCCACGATGCTCTCCTGTGAGCTCATATGGCAGACACTGCTGGTCTCTTCCCCTCCCATCCTAATAGGCCAAGAATTGCTGTGCCCTGTAACAAGGGTAGGATGTCCCCCACCCCACATTTAAGGAACAGCCACAAACATCCTCAGCCCAGCAGTCTTGGGTCATGTGCTGGCCATGCGGTCGGTGCAGGGTTGGACTGTTGCCCAGAGACATGGGAAGAGACCAGAAGACTCATTCATCCAGGACAGTTGGCATTGCTCTAGGAGACCAGGCGCATGGGGACCGAGCCACCACCTGAGCTGACCAAAGAAGGAACAGGCTCTGGCACGTGATTCCGTGATCGTCCTTTCCCTTGCTGCCAAAAGGAATGCGAGTTGCTAGCAGCAATCATCCTGTGCCTCCCGGGGAAGACTGCCTCGGGAAGAGGCTGCCATGAGAGGAGCCCAGAGGCCCGCAGAGGCCCTGCCTGGAGGTTTACCTGAGATGCTGCTAAGGCGCACCCCACTCCTGGGCTCCTCAGTTAGGCAGACCAGCACCTGCCTTTGCTTCTGAGGCATCTGTGAGCCGCGTCTTCTGCTCCTCACCCACACGGTCTGCACTCTGGTGCTCTCGTCCCCGACAGCAGGAGTCCCTTCAGGGGTCTTCATGGAACTCCCTCTCAGGGCTAGCATTTTTCTTCTGAGCGACCCAGCTGAGCAGTCACCCATAATCTGTTACCATGCTCCTGTGACTCTGTGCTAGGGGGTTGTTTTCATTCCCCTCTGGCCCCTGGATGCCAAGGTCGGCAGCTGCCCCTTTGTAATGCTCTTTGTCCTCAGAGCTTCTCAAGCTCCCCTGACAAGCTTCCTGAGGACACTTCCCACACAAGGGTCCCACAGGAGCACAGTGCTAACCCTGAATGAAAGCCCTGATTAAGTGCTCCAAGACGCCAGGCAAGACCCCACATTTCTCAATGGCAAGACTCAGCCTGATCTAGGGAGTTTGTGTTCAAAGATGTTTTGTGAGAATTTGGAGGCACTGATCACGTTTCCAAGTGACAATGCAAGGAGCCTTGTCGGCCTGTACGTGCACCAGGTGTCCCTGTCCTGGGCAAGGGGCCCCAGCTGCTTCCCTGCCCACCGTGGCAGGTGAGGCCCACGTTGCTGAGACGCATGGCCCCAGCCACTGTCCTTCACAAACGCCTTCTAGTGTCTTCATTTCAGTTCTCTCCCCCCTTCCCGCCCCCTTCTCTTTCTCCCTCTCCTTTTCTCTTTCTCTCTTAACTTGGGTATTGAAGGCTGGGGTATAGCTCAACGGTAGAGCTTGCTTAGCATGCCGGAGGCCCTGAGTTCAATCCCCAACACACACAAAAATTCTCTGGGTTTTGAGGTTAGACCCCAGCAAACTTTAGCACTTCTGTGAGTGACAGCTGAGCGAGGTGGGTATACGCAGCTAATCCCTGATTAGTTGAGGGATCAGGCTGCCTATTAATGGTGACAAACTCAGCAACAGCTGGCTGCATGGCTGGCATGTGCAGCCTACCTGTTCACTGCAGGGCCGTGATCGTACTTAAAACAAGTCGTGGCTATTTACTTAAATTCTCTCCTCCACGCTCCACCCCTCCAACGACATGGAAAGCTGGACATGGCTTACCGTGGGACTGACACCACAGCACGTGCCCTGCTAGGCAGGGAGAAGGTCACAGGCTGCTGGGAGGGCCTGGACCTGCCAGCAAGGAGGCCCTGGAGGGCCATGCTGGGTCTCTTCCCTCTGAGCCTGTGCCCGTCCTGGGAACCCTGTGTGGCTGCCCCCAGGCTCCCTTGTCTACCTTTTGAAAGAGCCAATGGCTCTTTGTTAGGAGTCGAGCAATCACAGCCAATGACAGGGCCCTGTGCAAAGCCACCCATGTTGGGGCTCCCGTTGAGTCTCCACTAGCCCAGCCGTGGGCGTCAGGGTGCGTTTCAGAGCTGCTTTAGATGGAAATGGATTTCAAAGGCAGCTTCCCCTCACTGACTTCTTTGAATCTGCTTATAAACAAACAAACAAAAAAATCAGACCTTGATTCCAAGCCTGTCAGGGGCATGGAGCACTGATGCCCACCCTCCTGTCATAAAGCCCTGGTGGGCGCATCGCCAAAAAAAGGTTTCACCAGGGGCCCCGCTGGGAGCTCTGGCGTGCCCAGCCTGAGTGCTGCCTCAGAGGCTGCCGTGCGGGGTGCTGAGGGCTTGCTGCAGGGAGCCGAGGGCGAACCAGACTAACTCGCCCGAGCCCCCCTTCCACTCCCTCTCCCCAAGGAACCAGGAAGGCAGAACTCAACTAGGTAGCACGTAATTCCTAAATGCCGTCACTACATGCCCGCAGCCCGCAGAGCAGCGATCGCTGACTCCCACAGAAGGTGCGGGTGTGCGTCTCCTTGGCAGGGCTCTGCTCCCAGAAAGCCAAGCGACATGGGGTCTTCATTCAGCATGAATGCCTCCAAGCACTCGCCCTCAAGGTGGCTGTCAACCCTCCAGCAGAGCAAGGCACTCACTCTGGCTTTACCAGGAGTCCATGTCTCCTTCAGAGTGGGTGGTGAGGAACTGCAGGATGCCAGTGAGGCAGGAAGAAGGCAATTTGGCTTCTCGAGGCACCTTTCGTGCTCAGGGGATCCTGCGGTGAAACACTTAGGAAGGATAAAGCGCATACACTTTGTAAGTGAGACAGTGGCGCCATGGGGACAAGGCTGGAAATAAAGGCACACACCAGCTCCAGCCTGTGCCTGGCTCAAGATGAGTCTCCAGGCCACCGAGCTTTCAGCCCCGGGGACAGTAGGCAACCACAGGTCCCCTGATGGGTACAAGGGCTGGGTCAGGACAGCGAGGCCTTGGTGGCCTCCGGGGGACCCTAGGCTTCACTGCACTAATGGGCCACAGGCTGGGAATGTGTCATCTGGCTGCCACTGTGTGGGGACAGGTGGCAGGGTGCTCCTGACTGTGCCTGGTCTCAATTTCTTCCTTGAGATGGACTCCTGGGAGCCAAATCTGCTGTGTCTAAGATTATTTGTATTTTTATAGTTATTTTTATGGAAAATCAAAGTACTTTTGCAAGGAACAGTGCCAATATACACTGCCACCAGCAATTTAGAGTTACACAATATTACCAATATTAACATTTTGGTTTTTCAGTATGCTAATTTGATTGATCTTAGTATAGTTCTTCATTGTTACTTTGCTCTACTTAGGGGCGATGAGCATATTTCATTGTTACAACGTTATGGTCGTTTGTGAACTGTCCCTGTGTGAGGCTCAGCCCTTCCCTTGGGCATTCCTCCACTCACTTACTCAAAACAAGATTGTCAGAATTAGCAAATAAAACTACTATGCACCCAGTTAAGCCTAAATTTCAAATAAACAACAAATAACTTTTTAGTACAGTATATCTCGTGCGGTATTGGGGACATATTTATATTAAAAAGTTAGTTGTGGTTCAGAGCATTCATTTTATTGGATTTCCTGGATTCATTTGCAACCCTAATTTAAAGGAATATCTAAGTGACACTGTCAGGACCTCCTCTCTCTGGACACTGTCCCAAGTGCTCGGCATCCCAGCCCTCACCTGTGCTCTGCAGTTTGCTCAGATTCAGCTTCAGGCACGAAGTTGCTGGCCCCCGGGCCCCAGACCTTTGCAGCTTGCTCCGTCACCTGCTGCTTCGGTCACTCCTTGTTCCTGGACAGCAAGCTCACTCTGGCAGCTGACTCCTTTTCCCTCTCTGGTTTCTTTTATCTTCCATCTCACAACAGGCGGATGGGACACCCCCCAATGATGTCACCTCAGACCTGCTGTCGTGGGTTTGGTGATTCTTAGGATGCTCACTGAATCGTGTGCTCAGTCCTCTGCCAATCTGGTTCTGGATTCTGAGAGGCGCAGGTTGTCCACCTGGCTCAATCCCTTTAGACTAAAAGCTCGTCCTGAAACTGACCCTTGCCCCAGCTACCTAGCTGTGAACATACCAGTGGAAGGCTGCTACTGCAACCGCTGCCTCCAAATGATACCCTGCTCCTGTGCTGGGCCTGCACCATGACCCCCCTGCCACGGACAGTGCTTCCCAGATGCTGGTGGCCCTCTCCAGCAAGCCCAGAGCATCCCAGGAGGGAAAAGCTAAAGATGTGCTCCCCAGGGCTCAGAGAGGTCACAACACTGAAAGAGCAAATCTAAAATGCTGTTACGTCGCAGGAACAGGTTTGATCCTAAGTGCCTCCGAGAGTGACCTGGGGTTCCTGACCACACGACTCCATGGACGCAGCCTCGTGGGAGCAAATACACCCACTGACACCCAGGGTGCGCATACTGACCACAGGGCCCTGTGCTGGTGTGATTTGTGTGTGAAGAAAAAAGAAGATATGCAACCTAGGAAACCACAGTGGACACTGCCTTCGTCCCCTACCGCACCACTGTGACCAGAACACCCAGTGAGAACAATTGAGAGGAGGGAAAGCTCTTCTGGGGTTCATGATTTCAGGGGCCTCAGTCCACTGATGGCTGCCCCTACTGCTCTGGACCCACAGTGAGGCAGCACGTCACGGGGGAAGGGCCCAGTGGAGGAAGGAAGCTCAGTTTGTGGCAGTGTTAGGAAACAGAGAGGGGAAAGGGCCACAGAAGACGCTCCTGCCAGGCCAGCCCCAGTGACCACCTCCTTCAGCCACCACCCAGTCAGTCCAGTCCAACCAGATGGCCTGATTAGGTCACAGCCCTCCCAGTCCACAATTTCACCTCTGAATTCCTGCATCAACAGGAGCTGTGGTAGACACCTCATCTCCAAACCATGACAGGTACTCCTGGTTTGTTTTACATCTAGGAAATGACATTTGTGTGGATTGACAGAGGTTTGAAAACTACTCTTTGGAAGTCATGTGGAATAGGATTGGTCAACTGTTCTGAAATCTGTATTTTGTTAACTTGACTCCAGAAATATAAATCATCACTATCTAAAACTTCTCTTCCCCATCTTCATCGACAGCACCCCAACAGAAAATCTGCCCATTGCCAAAGTCCTTCTTTACGAGAGGATGTGACACAAAATGAGAAAGCTGAGCCTGCGGTCAACTTCCATAGCAGTGCTCAAAGATGTTAGTGCCAATGAGACACATGGGCTGGAGGAAGTCCCCACTTGGACAGCACATTTGGTGACCTGGGACCTTGGCTAAGTTGGGAATTAGGTCCAGGCATCTCATTTCAAGTCTTCTGCTCATAAAGTGGCTGCTTCACTGCAGAAATAAATAAGTGGTGTTGCAAACATGCAAAAGACATATTCAAAGACTATGTGGAGGAAGCTGGATGTCCCCATGCAAGCGAATGAAGTTGGATCTCTACCTCACATCATATACAAAAATTAACTCAAAATGGATCAAAAGCTTCAATACAAGAGCTAAATGTGAAAGATTCTTACAAGGCACGAGCGTAAATCTTCATGGTAGAGAATTTGCCAATGGTATTTTTAATGTTTCCAAAACATGAACAGCAAAAAAAAAAATTGAATTTATCAAAATTAATATTTATGTTTCTAAGGACACTATCAAAAAGTGAAAAGACAGTTCACAGAACAGGATATATTAGGTGCAGATGACCTGTCTGACAAGGGTCTACGGCAAGCAGACTTGAATAAATGCTTCTCCAAGGAAACCACCCGTTTACACTGAGCACCTGATAAAAGGTTCAACATCATCATCTTTTTTTCCCCACAATATCTTTATTTATTTATTTTTATGTGGTACTGAGGATCGAACCCAGTGCTCTACCACTGAGCTCTACCCAACATCATCGTCTTTAGGAAAAAGCAAATTAAAGCCACACTGAGAGTCCACTTTGCACCCACAAGGACAGCGACAATTTTTTTAAAAGGAGAGATAGTAACTGTTGACCGTGATGTTAGAGAAACTGGGACACTTGCACATGGGCTGCTGGGAGTGTGAAGTGGCTCAGTCACTGCGGAACACAGTCTGGCAGTTAGTCAAAAGGTCAAGCACGCCGTCACCCTGTGAACCAGCAATTCTACTCAAAAGATGCGTAGTCAACGGAAAGCGGTGTCCAGGAAATACGTGAGCACAGGCATGGCAACCCCGCCGCCATCACCAGCTGGTGCTCTCAGGCCGTCCTCAGGTCCTCCAGAGCCTCCAGCTGGGGTCCTGGGCATCTTTGTCCTTGGCAGGATCCAGCAGTCCCCACTGCTGCCCTGGGGGTGAAGCTGGCTCCTGCCAGGTCTGAAGGACGTGACCCTGAGGAGGTGGACCCCCAGGGTGCCTGCACTCCTGACGCACTAGCCTTGGTCCTCAGCTCGGTGGCATGACCACTGTGTGCCAGGGAATCTGCTGTCACCTGGGGCTTGGCTACAAGGCCCTGCAGTCTTGGAGCAATGCCTCAGAAGGGAGCAGGTGGAGTTGACAGACCTCACACCGATGTCCACTCTGAGGAGACTGGAGGACGCGGGCACAGCTGGGAGGCTCCGTAGGACAGTGCTGGGTAAGAAGCCTCTCCAGGGAGGGAAGGGGGGCCAGGGCCGCATGGGGGCAGGGGACAGAGGCAGGGCTCAAGCCACAGAACATTCCAGGCCACTGCAGTCCCTGGGATTCCTGGTCAGGAGTGAGACTTTCGTATCAACCCCATGTGTGTCTCCTTGATTCTGCCTGCTTTTTTATAAAGCACAGGATGACCCATGGACATGGGGTCACTGCTGTCCATCCCTGAGCCGCCAGTCTTCAGTTGCCTTGGGGAGATTTACAGTCCAGGCTGTGCAGGAACTACTGTGCCCCAAAACCTAACATCAGCATGTTTCAGGGGAAGTTCTTATGCCAGCTGCTATGGTTTAGCAGAAACTCATGCGTGAGACCACTTAGGAAGGTCAGAGGGGAAGTGCCTGGGTTATGATAGCCTGGACCCCATCAGTGCATCAACCCTGGTAAGGGTGACCGCAGCCAGGCAGGCTGGAGGAGCGGTCACTGGGGTGTGCCTTTGGGGTACATAGTTTGTCCTTGAGAGTGCTCTGTCTCTCTCGCGTGCGCTGTCCACCCCCCTTCCTGGTGCCATGGCCCAGCTTCTTCCCTCCACCACTCTCTTCCGCCATGATGTTCTGCCTCATCTTGGGCCCTGAGGAACGGAGCCAGATGTTTATGGATGAAGACCTCTGAAACTTTGACCCCCCAAATAAACTTTTCCTCCTTAAATTGTTCTTGTCAAGTCTTTTGGTCACAGCAGAGAAAAAAGCTGACTTCAACACCCCATCGGATCCCATCCCCCTTTGTATCCAAAGAGTTCCCCAAACAAGTAGGCTTCTTCCTGTGGACAGAGTGCTGCCCCCCAGGTCTGTGGGTGGAAGTCCTACCACAGTGGCACAGATGGGTCTTTGGGAGGCAACTGGGTTTAGATGAATGAGGTCATGATAGCGGAGTCTCCCAACAGGATTGGTGGCGTTATAAGAGGAGGAAGGACAGAAGAATCACTCTCTCCTGCTGCCAACCAAAGACACAGAAGGAAGTTGGCTATCTGCTGGCAGGAGGGGGGCCTTACCAGGAACCAAATCCTTGATCTGGACTTCCTGCTCCAGGACTCCAACAGTGCTGTGTTAAGCAGCCCAAGCAGATGAACACTTTCCTGCCAAGCAACACTTCCTTTAATCAAAAATACATCCATGAATGATTAGGAAAAGGTGCTGCAGAATGGGCTCCACAGATGCTCATCACACCTGCGGCCCCCATCCAAGCACCGGGTGCATCAAAAGCCCTTGTCTGTTGACCACATTCATGATTGAGTCCAAGTGCAGAGTGTCCACACACCAAGAAAACTCCTCCAGGAAGGGTCCTTCTCCCTGCAGAGCACACCCATGACAGAGGTTGAGTGTATTTTGCAACGTGGTCTATCTGACACCTTCAGTGTGAACTTAGAAACCGGCTGGTTCCCTGTGGAAAGGGCTGGTCCACCCAGGAAGGGAGTTCGCCAGTGCTGAGCCTTCTCCCTGGCTCGCGTTGCCTCCAGCTTCCTGTTCCCAGAAAGCCAAATCCAACCGTCCCTGCCCTGACCCAGTGCCCAGCTGGAGGATGCTAGGTCTCTGCCAGGTCTCAAGAACCCTCTCATGGCCAGCAATGCCTGGTAGCCAAAGGAAAGGCCAGTGCACAGCAGAGCCCAGGAGTGCTAGGGACACTGGAACTGTCCTGTCCTCACTCTTGTGGGTACATCTTTATGTGCCTCCTCGAAGCACATGGCCTGTCTCCTCCAGGATTGCTGTCCACAAGACAGTGTCCATTGACAGTGCCACAACCCAGTACAAGTCCAGCTTGCCTTTAGTTCTGTGAAGCAAAATCAGCATGAAATAATGATTTTAATGGACATAAAGACATTTGTAAGAACCAACTCCTTTTCTTTGTGTCAAATCATAAAGACTGGAATTCTGGGTCTTTCTTGTGTGTGTGTGTGTGTGTGTGCGTGCGTGTGTGTGTGATGCTTAGCTGACATTTTAAGGAATCACTTTCCATGGCCAAAATAAGCTGAATGAACATGTGTTATTGTGTGAACAAGACCCATCTTCCTGGGACACCTTTATCAGGAGGTTCTGGAAGAAGAAGAGGCACAGGTCAAGGGTCAGGGTCCACAGCATGGTCAGTGAGCCCTAACGGCATGCTGCAACCAGAGGGGCAACCGAGGTGGGGAGACTGGAGAGGTGACGGGCTTCGGTCATGACGTCACATTCTGCTTCAGTCACAGCTCTCGGACTTTCCCCTGCAGGCGAGGGGAATCCCTCACATGTCTCAGAGGCGAGGGTGGACACCAGCAGATTCGACACATCTCAGAGGCGACGGTGGACACCAGCGGATTCGACACGTCTCAGAGGGGACGGTGGACACCAGCGGATTCAACACAGAAGTCTCACCCCGCGGGCGGGGATGGAAGAACATTTCTTGAGGTTTCTGTAAAAACGAATGTCAAATCATCTTTTTCATTTTTGAAGTGATGTTAAAAAATAACTCATTTTGGGTTTTGGGGAGTATATAAAATAACAATCATGATATCTATCATTCATCATGAGCTTCAGCATCCTGCCAAAAGGCCTCACATACAAAAATCTCATTTAATTTAATCTTCAAATCAACCTAGATTTGATTGTCTGCCTTCAGAAGAGAATACTAAGCATCAGAGAGTTTGCAGTTCTGCCCAAGATCATCCGGCCATTAGGGCAGACTGGGTTTTGAAACCCCAACTTTTAACTGGAAGCAAACTCCCAGTGTCCTGAGACACATGGTGACTCGTGGTGCCCTCTGTAACTCCATGGTGCCCCCAGTAATGTCACAGTGCCTTCAGTAACTCCATGGGCCCTTGGTAACTCCACGGTGCCCACAGTGACTCCACGGTGCCCTCAGATGCTCCGCAGTGGGGACAGGATTAGTTCAGCCCTAACAACAAGGAGCTGAGTCTCAGGGAAGCTAGCCATCTCCTGAATGCAGAAGAAACAGTCTGCTTATACCCACCATGCCTGTCTGAAATCAGAAGGTGACACTCGGGTTGTTTTTATGGCATTTTTACCTAACATCCTAAGTCAAGTGAATTTTTTCACATCTGTGCTTTCTCATGAGCAAGATCTAGAATGCCTTGGAAAAGGACAGAACACTGTAAATGCCATCAAGAAAGATTGTGTCACAGACTCCACCCTAGAGGCCGGGCACCAAGGTAGTGTGTGGGGCCGAGCTGAGGAGCCCAAAGAGCAAAAGAGGGCAGAACCTGTGGGCCGGCCATGAGGACTAGGGAGCAGGACGGCCTCCCAGGGAGTCGGCAGGGTCGCATCTCGTCGTCATGCCCCATGGCGGCCCTGCAGGAGCCACGCTGGTCCAGCAAGGGCTGTCAGTGACAGCAGCGATGCTAGAGATGGCCACACCCTGTGCTCCCTCAGGCGTAGGGACACAAGCACAGAAGGGACCCCGGGCTCTTAACAGTGTTTCCTCCCACCTGGTTCCCTGAGACCCTCCCTGCTCTTGTGACAAAGTGATTTCATACCATCGCTGCTCACATCTGTGGCCCAGAGAAGCCAGGCGACTTCTTGGGGAGATGAATTCAAGCCCTTGAAAGAAAAGCATGTGAAGAGTCAGGACTGAGCCTGAAATTCCAGAAAAAATGAAATAGGGACCAGGTTTCTGGGGCTGTGCGTGATTCCCGCAGGGGAGGCGACTGCCTGGCCTCTGGAGTCAGACCCTGGGCAGCCTTTCCCCATGCGTCTTGGCTTCAGAGTGGAAGTGGGAACCTGGTCTCGCAGAGACCATGAGGCTCCCAGGGCTGCCCACCGTCACCTCACAGTCCACACAAGAGGCTCCCACATGCCCCCCTGGAGCCACCAGGAGGCGGCTTCTCGGTGGCGTTGTTAAGTCAACTCTTTAACACCACTAATTGCAAAATCGATATTTTAAATTTAAAACAGCTTTTAGAAGGGACCTGCTATGTTTATTGTACCCTTCATATTTATGACACAGCCCAATTTCAACAAAAGGAAAATATGGAAAAAGGAAAAGGTGGCCCTGTGAGTCTAGCCATAAGGAATTTGCTGAAAGAGCATTACTTTAACATTTTTCAATAACATCTTGGAAAAATCTTTAAATTATTTTGATTTTTCTTGTGTCATCTTAATTTGGCTTCAGAAATTTGGGGAAAGCAGTAGGGAAAGACTGGGTTCCTGAATGCAGAGCATTCCCTTGGGCCAGGGCTGGGGACAGATGCAGACCAGCGGCCCAGGAGCAGACGTGCCGGACAGACACAGACCTCCTGTTCAACTTCACCGCTTGCAGGCTAAATGGCCTGTCTCCTCAGCTGTGCAACGAGACCTGGCAGGGCTTATGAAGATTAGGGACGCTGTGTGTGAAACGCTCTGCCTGGAGGCTTCTCTGAGGGCAGCACTTGGTAAAAGGCAGTCAGCATCGGGGTCGACATCCCGGCACCCCAGCCCGGCCTGCGGGGAAGGGAACTTCATCACGCTGTAACTTCACTCACCTGGCAACCTTAGTGACTGGCGCAGGCCTGGGAAAGAGAGGAGAGATTCATTAACATCAGATTTAAGAATTGATCCTGGAAGACCAGAACGATGCAGAGAACAGGTGAAGTTGCACAAAGCTGTCAAGACAAAGCTGCAAGGCAGAGTGATTTTTAGAAGCAATCATGGCATAGCAAGAGGGGAAAATTCGCAGGGGTTATGGGACGTCCCAGCAGAAAGGAGAGGAGATCTCCGGGCAGAGACCATCGGAGAAGATGCCTCTCCTAGCGAGGTCGGGTTGCTTTACAGTCACCACGTGGAGGGCAATGGACTGCATCCAGGAACTCTCAGCTGTCAAGGCAGAGCCAGGGCCTGGCTGCCCTGGGATGGCCCCTCACCCCACAGAGGGCCGGCAGGACCCCACCCAGAAGTGAAGCAGGAAGAGGGAGATGAACTGTCCTGGAGGTGGTACTCTGAGCTGGGTTAGAGTGAAATACTTTGGTAAGTTTTGCAAAAATGTCATTAATTTATGTTGTGTTCAACTTTGAAAGTGTTTGAAATGCAGGCGTGAACTTGAATTTTAAATAGCAGGAGAGCTTGGCTTCTTCCCTATAAGTTTAATAAACTACACATTAATGGAGGCCCAGGGGCAATGACTACTCTCCCCACATTGGACCTGCTAGAGAACTTAAATCCCCACTAAATGGACCCTCGTTGCCCCTGGGCTGGGCCACCCAGGAGTACCTGAATGTTCAGGGATCTCCTTCCTCATTTTAACCTGGAGGGGAGCCCAGCTTCTAGGGCGCTACATGCCACAGCAGGGACAGGCAGGTGTGACCGAGCAGAGGGAACAGAAACCTTGCATATCAGCACAAGGGGTGTCCATGTCCCCCAGGCCTCCCCCATGTCTACTGGTTTTCACCCTGTGGGCCTGGGCCTGCCCGCCCTCCAGCTGTCCACCATGTCCTCCCTGAGCCACTTGGCTGCACTCTGGCTCGCTGACCTGGGCTCTGATGTTGGTGGCGGGGGCACATGCTCTGCCCTCCTCTCCGACTCCTGGCTGCAGGGAGCTTGGCTGCGGGCCCCGTCCTTTCTACACACCCCGTGGCTGAGGGCAGCGGGCTGGGGCCTTGCTGCTCCTCGAGGTGCCAGGTGGGGAGCTGACTCCACCCTTCACTCTCAGTCCCCAAGCTGAGGCACACTCCTCAGGGCTCAGCACAGAGCACGAGGGTTGGGGCACTCCCAGGATGCCTCCAGCTTTGGTACCACTTTCCTTGATTCCCTCCTGTCCCCAGGTGAAGAGCGCCATTGCCTGGACTGGGGAGATGGGAAACACCAGTTGTCTCCCATTTACCGCGTGTCTGTGCCTGCTTGTCAATCTCAGCTGCTCTTCTTGGACTCTGAGAGGTTTTCCTGGCCAGCCTATGAGCGGCGCTTTGGATTTCCAAAGTCTGTTTTGAACCTCACAGTGTAGTCTAGGCCCCTTTATGTTCTCTACGTTTCTGAGATCCTGGTATGGGATGGGGGACAGCCAGGTAGAAGAGGAACAGGAGGGCTTCCTGGTGAAAAGTGCACTTAGGGTCATCTGTGTCCACTGCGCCCACTGCGCCCACTCCTGCTGTTAGAAAGAGCACCAGAGACAAATCGTTCCTAAAATGAGGTTTACTGGGCTCCATTCTGGTGGTGGGAAGTGCGAGATCAAGAGGTGACACCTGGGGCTGGGGTGTAGCTTGTTTGGCAGAGTGTTTGCCTCTTATGCACAAGGCCCTGGGTTCAATCCCCAGCACCACAGGAAAAAAAAACGGTGACACCTGGTGAGGACCATGCCATGGCAGAAGGCCTCACGCAGGAGACAGCAGGAGGGGACAATCTTGCTGCTAAAACACACCCCTTTTGAGATGAGGAAGCCACCCCCATGGTGACAATGACATGCATCTATTCAGACGGTGGAGCCCTCGTGGCCTGATCACCTCTTAGGTCTCATCTCTCAACTTGTCGCTCCAGAATTAAGTTTCCGGCCTGTGAACGTTGGAGGCACATCCGGAACAGGGCATTGGCTCCCAGCAGCCACGCCCACACTCAGGCGCCACTCTTTAGCCAGGAGTGGCTCCACTGGTGGTGCCCGAGGCCCAGAAGCATCCCGCCTGCAGACAGAGCAGCAGCTCCCAGCTCGGCCCAAAGACGATGCCAGGACGTCCACTGTGGGACCGGCCAGATGTTTTTAAACATGACGCTCAGGCTTCTCTCAGAACCAGTGGAGCTGAGAGACGTGGAACTCCACATTTTCTTATTGCTCAGCAAGACACTGGGAGTCCCTAGGACAGGAAGTCCAACTTCCCAAAATTAACCCTCCCGGCTCTTAGCAAACTCTCAACTGCTGCAGTTCCTGCAGTCACTGGGGGACATCACGGTGTAGGAAGCAGATCCCTGGTAGGGAACTGCTTTGACTTTGGGGTAGCTTAGTAAGTTTAAAGTTGTAGGCTGTTTTTCAAAGATGAATCTTGTATTAATTTCAAGATGGGTTTATTTCCTGTAGAAAACTAACAGGTCGATCCTGAAGGTCGACAGGGTGTTGAAGCTCATGGAAGTGGCAGAGCAGGGAGGTGAGAGCACATGGAAGCAGAGGTGAGCAGAGGCCATCAGGCCCCACATTCTCTCATGCCCGGAAGTAGCCACTGGACCTTCCACCCACTGGGCTCCGTCTCCCCCTGTGCTGACGCACGTGGGGCACACCCACAATGTTTGTGCCCTCAGTCCCTCCAGCAAAGGGCCTGCTCGTGCCAGCGGCCTGCTTAGGAAAGGCAGACTCGATGTCCAGCCCATGTCAGCAGGAAAGTCGCTGTGGTGGGCAGCCTCCAGAGACGTCCATGTTCCAATCTTCGGAACCTGTGACCGTGTCACCTTACCTGTAAAAACGGGCTTTGCAGGTGTGATTAAGTCAAGGGTTTCACGAGGGGAGGATCCCTCAGGCAATCGGGATCCCAAACGCCACAACAAGTGTCCGTGTGAAAGAGAGGTGGGGCCAGACCAATGCAATATTTGGGGCAGGAAGGAGTGAGGCAGCCCCAGCGGCTGGAAAGGCCCTCCCGGGACCCCTGGAAGGGGCTTCCCCCTGCAGACTCCTTGACCAGCCCCCCAGGCCCACGAGACCTCCACAACCACGAGATAATCTTTGACGTTACTTTCAGGCACAAGACACGGTGGCCTGTCACAGCACCCGAGGGAGCTCATACAGGGGCCTTGGTGGAAGTTCCCTCTTAGCTCACAGAACCAACTGGCCACACAGGCCAGCTTGCACTGGCAAGCCCAGCATGGCAGAGCCCGAGTCCTGCTAGCAGGTGCTCTATGAGACCCTGTGGCATCCACTGGAGTGGCCCACCAGACACCTGCCCCCAGGGCATCCTCAGCCCCTCTGCCAAACACCTGGCCATCACAGTGGACTTCACCCTCTCTGCCACTGCCCCAAACCATCTCTGACTGACCCACACCTGTGTCCACTCCCTCAGGAGTCCACATCCTGGGCAGAAGCATCTGCTGGCTTTCCCCTGCCACGGCCTGAGTTCCTTCAAAGGAGGGAGACGATGGTCTCCTTCCCTTTGGCCTCACTTCCCTCTGCAGGGCCAGAACCCCTGCCTCCCACCTATTTGGGATTCCAAAATCAGTAGGGACACCCAGATAGCTAGAGGCTGAAACAGCAGCTGCGGAGCTGGTCTCACTGACCGTTTGCCATCCTCGTTGCTCAGCCGTGTACATCAAGGGCCCCTGAGTCCAGGGGAAATATTGGGTCCTCTCTCACATGGCCACAGTAAAGAACACTGCAGTAAACATCTGTCCTTGGGCACATCCATGATTATTTCTGAAGCGTTGATTTCTCAAAGTAGACTCCTGCACAGATGGTGCTGAGCCCACAGGCCCATGTCACCTGTGGCGAACCTGCGTCGTGGACCTGGCCCCACTCGGACATCCCTGCAGCCCAGGTACTTGCGCAGTGAGTGTGCGCTTGGAGCTCTGCGCACAGCCACAGCAGTTAAAGCAACTTGCATTGCACGTTCAGTTTCTCACGGCCGAGGTCTCTTCTGAAGTCCTGAGTCCCTTCCTCATTTTAGAGATGTGACGTGCAGGACACAGAAACAGCACTCCCAAAGCCCCTGGCAAAGGCACTAAGAAAGTGCTATTTCAGTGGTAAGTTGACATTAAACCTCTCTCCTGTGTAGCCACTTGAGCCTCAGTTAGTGCTGGAAGCAGGCGGCCAAGGAAGGCTTTGCCAGCTTCTTCATTATCATCCCAACATGGAAAACTACAGTTTGGATGCTGTCCTTGCCACACGTGTGGTAGGAACACATGCATACGTACATTCACACCTGAGTGAGCAGAAGCCCCGTGTGCCGGTGATTACACGATGTCAGGTCAGTACAGACGGGAGACAGGCAGGGTCCCGAGCCGGCCCAGCCCAAGGTCAGAGGCGGCTGCACAACGTCTATAGCAAAGGCTCCCTGCCTGGTCTGCTAATGGAGTCCCCGTGCTCCCGGACGTGGCCTCCGCTCCTCTCTCCTGGTGCTCCTGCCCCTGGGCAGTCCGGCTCTAGGAAACATGAGACTGAGGTGCCACACACGGCCAGCACATGGGGATCTCAAAAAGGGGAGCTTTTGTAATCGATTAAAAACCTCGACCTGAATTAGTATTAAATTTCTCCTTATGTTTAATTAAGTCTAATTAAACAATGCCGACATCTTCCCAGCACCTGTGGTGCAATTATGTTAAATATTTAATGCTTCTGAAGGATTAGGCTGCGCTTCTAATCTATAGCTAACAATCTGTTCCCTCTCTGGAGTATTTTTTATTTAGTTCTGCTTTTGTGTAATGAGTTACATTTCAAAGGAAATTGTTAAATACCCCAGCGCTGGACAGGCATGTCACCTCTGGGGGCTTGGGCAGGACAGGCACTTGCCACCCGGCTCACGTCTGGGGCTGGGCCTCGGGGCATTCCTCTTGCAGAGACGGGTGGAGGTGCCGGGCCTGCAGCCAGGGAGGATATGTGAGCCGCAGGACCGAGCTCACCAGGACAGCAGGAGCACTGCCACTAGAGCCTAGCAGGCCAGTGGCCCCAGGGAGGAGCAAACACTGCTGTCTGTACCGGCCTCCTCCCCAGGGGAGCAGGGCAACTCTGCAGAGCTGAGCGCCTGTCCAGAAGAGTCCTCCTCAAAGAAAAGGCCCCGGTGCTCACGAAGCAAAATGTCAGTGCACAGTGGGGGAGGGGGGGCGAAGCTACTGCAAAGGGAGGGCACCTGGCTCCCCTTTGTCCCCTCATGCTCCCCACAGAAGAAACTCAAAGTGCCCTTCACATACGTAACGAGGAGCACGAGACCCTGGAAACTCAAAGCTCTGTCTTAGTTCTCTAATAACTCCTCGTATTTTGAGCACATTCATGAACAAAAGTCAGACTGATGGAAGGGTGATCAGTCAGTTTTCCATTGGCTAAATCTGTGCAACGCATTTCTCAGAGTCAGCCTTTAAACACTCTCCTCAGTAGGGTCTGGCGGATGCTGCTTTAAGTTGGACAGAAGATCAGGAACCCTTAGGTTAAGTCAAGTAGACCTTTAAAAATTAAATCAGCCCGGTGAACATGCATTCTGGTGGTGCATGAGTCATCTGGTCTTCACGGTTGGGTGGAGAAGAAAATGGGCGATACTCCTTGTACCTAAGGGCCAAATGTTCAGGAAGAGAACCCAAAAATGACTCTAGGAAAGGATGGCTGCTCCTTCCTCAAGAACCCTCCAAGGCAGGGGACAGAGGAGGAGGCAGCGGAGAGCCAGACAGGTGCTCAGAAAGAGGTGCCAGCACTCAGATGCACCGTGGACGGCAGCCGCGCTGGGGTCTGCAGTGAGTCTGTACACTGTCCCTGTGCAGAGGGGACTTCCTCTCCACAGCGAGTGGCTCTGGGCTGCACTTCAGTGTAACTTTCATAAGAATGCCCCCTAGCAGGAAGCGGCCGCCGCTCCTGGGGCAGCAGCAGAGTGGGGACCCGCTCTTGGCCACCTGCTGAGGCCAAATCATATGTATCCAGAAGTGTAACTGGGTTTTCAAAAGTAACTTCACACTTATGTAAAATTAATAGGGTGTTCATTATAAAATCCATGTGGCATCTTATTAAGCGCCTCCTGTCGCGGGAAGCACGGGGCGGAGGCCCCTTACGCTGGGTTCTGTTGCCCTCTAGTGAAAGAGGTCAGCATTATGCATGCAAAATTATTTTGATCCCTGCATAATTAACGCTTGCTGTGGTGGGGAGAGAGACCCAAGCCCTTGCCTGTTGCAAAGGGCCATATGTGTGTGTGCCCCTGTGTGTGCCTGTGTCCCCCTCCTCTCTATCCATTGCCCCACACACACCCCGAATTTGACTCAGTTAACATCTGGAAGCCATTGCTTCTTCCCCGTCACTTGTATTTGGGGCATAGAAGTTTAGTTTTATATGGCTATCAACAGGCACAGATCCAAGCATAAAGAATAAATCAACAGTGCTGATCTGAGACGCAGAGCTTTAATGCATAAGTATATATTTAAAGTGCCTGCTGAAAGAATGTCTAATTACCCTGTCATTGAACAAAGCGCATGTTCAACAGTGATAAATTATGCCATCCTTTAGTTCTGCACAACACACTGGGATTTAGGAAAGTGGCTGCCGCATCTCTACACCATCCACCGAGTGCAGTGAGCGGGCACCCAGACCACCGCGGAGGCAGGGGTGCCGCTCTCGGCACCATCTTCTCTTCGGCTGCTACAGTGCACGAGAAGCAAGCCCGTCTGAGTGCCGGGTCTCCGTCAGCCGGCCGCCCTGCGCTGCTTCTTGTCACCACAGCCTTGTGGGGTCTGCCATTCTGAATCCCACCCTGCCTGAAGGACAGATTCCAACACCCACAGAGAAGCCAGCCCACATCCAGGGAAGGCCCCGGAGCCCCTGTGTCCCACCCCTCAGGCTCTGGCCTAGGAGCAAGGCTGAGCTCTTCCAAGGCTAGTGTACACACGTCTCTGCCCCTGAGAAGTGACGACATCAGACGCCAGGTACTGGGGCTGGAATTTAACCCTGAAGGAATCACAGACTTCAGGCTCAGTACGGCCCAGCCCCACCCCCTGGGGACCGCCCAGGGGTGGGATACAGGGGCCTGAGAAGAATTGAATCAAAATACAACTACTGTTGGGTCCAGGTCACATGGGCAGGGACGCAGTGGCCGGGGCGTGCTGGGTGTGAAGCAGGCGCCTCCTGCTACGGTTGGTCCAGCCTGGGTCCTTTGGAGGCGCAGGTCATCTCTGCCCACATCTGCTTTCCCTCCCTGCTGGCCACCCAGGTCACTGGACTTTCCCTGAGCAGGAGGGGCAGCCCTGGCTCAGAGACCCAGAAGGCAGCGACTTTATTTGGCAACGGCAGAGTAGACCCCATGCTATGATGTGTGCAGCTTGGTCCCAGGGACACAGACAGCACCAGGTTTCCATTTATGTCGGCAAGAGACACAACCAAACAGGGAGAGAAAACATGAACCCACCCTACCTCCACGTCTGCGCCCTCCCTGAGAGAACGCCCAGGCAGCGCCTGCTCCTCAGTGGCAATTATATTTCTTGTTTCTTTGATCACGTCTAGTAATAGAGCTTTTTGTATTTACTGACGACGTACGAGAGAAGGCTTCACCGTGGCATCTCCATCCCGTGTGAGATACGTAGCCAGTCACATCAGTTCTTTTATTTGCTTTACTGGATCATGATCTATAGACTGAAGGGCAAATGAAGAGCAGAGATAAACAATCTATTTCTGATACCATATTGGCTCTAAAATGTCAAAGTTGTCTTTACTGCTCCAGGAGATTTGTATCCTTATTTATCTTCCTCGGTGAGTTTTCAAAGGCTGCTGTCTTGCGCTGTAGCTGGATGCCGTGTGCAGTCTCGCGGGAGTCTCCTCGCTGTTCATGAGTCTCCCATCCTGGCCTCCAAAGGCAGCTGAGAAAGTGGAGCTAGGAGCCCAGGCCGGCAGGGAGGCCCAGCCAGTTACTGGGTGGGCAGCTGGCCTGTGCCCGAGCACACAGGCTGAGCTCATTTGGTTAATTCCAGGAAGCTGATGGACTCTGGCTCTCAGAATCTTGAGACCTGGATGCGCACGGCAAGCGGGTGCTTCCACGGGAACACTCAGTCCCCATGAGGCGCCCAGAATGGAGTGGCCCAAGCTGAGCTCCACGGGCACTTGGAAGTTAAAAAATTCCTTAGCTCCTGGGGACAAAACAACCCTCAGAGCGAGGGGCTAAGGGCCATCCCCTCTGCTCCCGGGTCACTGCCAAGATGGAGCAGAGATTGAGATCAATGAAATCACTCTTGGAGGAAGGAAGGGGCTGTGCCATCAGAGAATGCTCAAGGATGCCCATTCCCTGGTAACTCTTATCTCCAACATTGCCAACAGCCTCCACTCCAAAAAGAAAAGCTCACGTGTCCAGGAACCCTTCCCAGCCCCCAGCCTGCAAGGGGGCTTTTCATGTCCATGGTGTGATCATCATGCAGACTCTGCGTTGTCCTCTAAAAGGCCAAGGTCTTGTCTGTCAGAGAGTCCTGAACAGTGGCATACCTCAACAATGCCTCTGGGAACCTGCCCAAGGGATCCAGCAGTCACCAGGAGGGGCCCTCAATTATTTCTCATTGTTTTGGTCAGCTTTCCGTCATTGTAACAAAATATCTCAGATAATCAACTTATAAAGAGGAAAGGTTTCAGAGTTTTCAGCCCATGGTTGCTTGGACTCGTCACTTTGGGCCTGTGGTGAGGCAGAACATCATGACAGGGAACATGTGGAGGACCAGAACTGCTCACTCACTACAGCCAAGAAGCAAAAATAAAGAAAGGATGGACCAGAGTCCACTAGTCCTTTCGAAGGCATGCCTCTCCAGTGACCTCACTTCCTCCCTCTAGGCACCACCTCCGAAGGTCACATCACCTCTCAGTAGCACCATGGGCTGGAGACCAAGCCTTTAGCATATGGTCTCTAGGGGACATGAGGATCCAAACCATAAACGTACACCTTAATTCAGTTTCTGGTCCAGGAGATTGGCCCCCTGGTGTCCAGTGGCTCATCTCTGGAGCCTGGCACAGGATGGCATGTGTCAAGTGGTCCACAAAGACGAATCTTGTGGATAGAAAGATATCAGAGTCCCAGAGACCTTCCCTGGCCCAGAGAGGCCGAGCAGAGACTGAGGAAGTGCGGTTGGGACCAAACAGCACTTGAGTGTCCGAAGGTCTTTCTCTTCAAGCGCCTTCTCTCAAATCTCCACCTTCCTGGAGCTGGAGAGGAAGCTGCATTGCTGCTGGGACCCGGGAGGGAAGGAGGCCAAGCCTCAGGCTTGAACCATGCCTCTGCATGGCCCCCTCTGTCACTGGGGCCAGTCACTGTGCCTCTGATTCCACATCTAGGACTGACGATAGTCACACCATCCCTCGGAAACAGGAGTGAGACTGAAGAGCCTACAGACTGTGGGGCGTTTCAGGGGCTGGATCAACAGCTGGAATCTCCGGGACATCGGTGCTGTCCCTTTCTTTGACATCAGATATCAGACTGATGTGTTCAAGTTTTTTGGGGTTTTTTTTTTTTGACATTTTTTCTGGCTTTCCCTGCTGGCCATCTCTGGGAGGCACGGACACGGGCAGTGGCCGTACGTAGCCATGACACTCATCTGAAAGATGCCTTGGTGACCCGAGGTCTTCACATGGCTGGTCAGGGATTTCAAGACCCATGTCCTGGTTTGCTTTTTCGTCTTTATCTGTGCACAGTTCCTCAGCTTTGCTGGACTGTCCAGCCAGCTTGATGGAGCTGGCTGGGGGAGGACAAGCTGCTGCAGGGGAGATCGTCTCATCCTCCCCCGGGCCCAGCCCTCCAGTAGAGAAGCACCAGTCACCTGGGGAAACCTCGGCCTCTGGTGGCAGTGTTGGAGCCTCGCTCATGACAAAGCAAGCCTGCGAGATTGTGACTGGACCCTGGGAGGTGCCCAGTGTTATTACAATGTGCAGCACCTTAGCAGTCCTTCCTGCGCCCAGAAAACCACTCAGCCGAGAGCTCTCAGCCCTCCCGTCCGCATCAAATGCACAAGTAGAATCCTTACTCTCGCTTCCCTGCTAGCAAGAGAATGAAATCCCCAGCACTCCTCAGAGGAAGATGCTGTTCCCAGCAACTCATCTGTGGCCAGGACAGCTGGGCAGGGGCTTCAGGCTGGAATAATCACAGCAAACCACAGTGGCACTTCTCATTCTTAAGCCTCAGCCTCAGCAATGCATTTACATTTTCTGTGCAATAAATCAAAGGCAAGATACCCTTGTTTCTAATTTATCTTGTAGACTGCTCAAGTGAGATCTTGCCACTGCAAATATTTTTTAATATTTCTTAAAAAACAGAAGATAAACGGATCCTAGATGCTGAATGTGGCAGTTATCTTACACTCTGAAACTTTATTTCTGGGAACGAGCTTTCTTTTCTTTTCAGTTTCTAAAGAAAGTAATATTCAAATTATGTCAAGCAAGCACCAGGTGTCAACATCAAGATATTGGCTTTGCTCAAAGCTGATTAGAAAGAGAAACATCAACCATCATGGACCTGAGTGGCTGGCACATGAATCACGAATCACAAAGCCATGGCATGTGCTGTGTTCCCTGCAGACCCGGAACCGGGTATCGGGAGGCTCTGGGAGGAGGAGCACTGGTCCTCCTGCAGCACTTTGCCCCTACCTCGCTGTTGCTCAGCTAAAAGCACCCGTCCCCATCTCCATGTGCCCAGCCACAGGACACAGCCCCCAAGTACCAGGCTAGCAGTTGACTACAAATCACTTTAATTGCAGGAAAGTGTCATTAATTTCAAATTTGCACTCATGTGCTAGGTTTTGACTTAAAAATATCTTTCTAGTCTTCGTGAGGCAACTGCGGGTCAGCAGACAGACCTCGTGCAGCGAGACTCCCTGGGACACGCACGCCAGGCCTGAGAGAGGAGCCGTTGCCAGGCAGCGCTCCTTTCCCTGTAAGTGCTTATTACGTGCTAATTACCAGCCATATTAACCCGCGCTAACTTTGTTATTGAATAATACGGCTGCTTATAATTAAAAAACTGGGCCCAGAGCATGTAACATAAAAAGCGGCCCGTGCTTGCTGCACCACCACCGCCAGCCCCGCCCGCCGGCCCTCGGCAGTGGAGCCCCAGGCCTTCTCCTGGTGGCTGAACTCAGGTGGAGGGGCTCCCGGAAGAAAAAAGCTGTGCCAAGATGTCACGGTTTATTTCGAGCTGATGCCGACACAAGGTCCCTAAGTGTGGCCCTCTGTGGGTCCTTGCTTTCAGGGCGATGTCGCAGGAGAGGGGTCCTGTGGAAGGACAAGGCCCAGGATATGCTATTTGGTGTTTTCAGACCCCTGAGGATGCACATGCGCCCAGGCCTGAAAGGCTTCTTGGGTCCAGCTGGAGACGCTGGTTAGGGGCCTGTGCTGGGGTTCAGAGTGCCCAGGACATGCAGGCCTTGTGGGGACAGGATCACATATGACTGTGGTGTGAGGAGCAGAGCCAGCGGAGGCCCTCCTGTCTCTGAGCACTTCTGCCTCGTGCCTGCAGTGGACACCTGGGCGTGATGGCAGCCTCAGGTGGCTGCCTCAGGACCAAGCCCCCCGGAGCAGACACATCCACAGCACCAGCAAAGACCAAAGGCAGAAGCCGGCTCCACGGTTTGACCAGACGCCTCAGGCCCATCCGTGTGGGTTTTCTGGTGACTGTCAAGGGCAAGGTGGCAGCCAGAGACCCAGGAGAGCTGACCACACAGTTAAGGGCAGGAGGCAGGAGACTCAGGACCCAGGAGGCCCCGCGGGGCTGCCGTCCCGCCCACAGGCCCTCGGGCACAAGGAATCAAGGAATCCCCCTGCCTCCTCAGGGGGTCAGTCCTTAGCTGCAGTAAGTGCTCATCTTATCCACAAGCCCCTTGAAGACACACAGGAAGGCCTGCACCAGGCCTACGCGCACCGTGGGCCCACGCAGCGAGGCAGAGCCAACATCACGGGCGCATCAGTGACCACACTGCTGCACAGGCCCACCTAGCCAAGGGACTGAGACTCAGCCTTAACAGCAGCAAAGGGCATTACGGAAGTGAGGGCCGAGGTCCCCACGGGCCACGGAGTGTGGAGCCACGGCCTCCTGTATCCTCCTCTGGCTTGTCCTTTGTGAAATCAGCTCAAGGGCTCTGTCTCCACTGCATGCCAAGCGACAGTAACAAAAACAGCCAGCCCCTTCGCTAACTCCAAGCCGAGGACACTACGTGTCTGTTGAGCCACAGCTAGATGAGATCCTGGCAATAAATCACTTGCTCTTTCCAGTGGCTTCCAGCATAACAAAGGGCTGCCATGGAGCCAGTGGAACTGCCCGCCCCAAGCCAGGATCATCACCGTGGTGACCACGATCAGCAACAGCACTGGGTGGCCTGGTCCGTGCTCTCTCAGGTGGTCTCTGCTGGCTTAGCAGCAGGTCATACATACAGCACCACATTCATCTGCCCGCTGATTCAATCCCTCGCGTTAGCAACCTCTGTCCCCAGCTCAGAGGCAAGCCTGGCAGCGCCAACAGCACAAACGCAGAACAGGCCTCTGCCCTGGGGGAGCTGAGTGAGTGTGGATCTCTTCTGTCCCCAGCTTCTAGCTTCTTATGCCAGACATGCTGGTGACATCTGACCCTTCCAAGTGGGGTGCTGCCTCGCCAGGGTCTAATCACCACTTTCTCATGTGTCCCTGAATGCAGCCCAGACAACTCCATGTCCAGATTGGAAGAGAGCCTATGGAGCTCCCTCCCCAGCACGTCCAAGCAGTCCCAGGCTCAGGGTCCTCGGGACCCAATGTGGAGCTGGGGACACTGCGCTCTGCAGGCTCACAGTCGGAAACTGAGCAGAGGAAGCCGCTGGGCTTGCTTTTGCCGCCAGTGGAATGGGGCACTGCACCTCTAGTTCAGGGTCCTGAGGCTGTGCCCTTGGGGCATATGTGTGTCACGGCTGCCTGAGCTGTGGAAGGTCTTCAGACCTCCATAACAATGTGTTCATCCCCATCCGAGGTCCAGCCCCAGCAATGAGACTCTCCGCCATGACCAGATGGGCTTTACTCCCAGCCATTGCTGACCACCTGTGACCCTGCCACTCAGCATGCTTCTGTGGAGCGCCCCTGGTCTGGCCTCTGTCTACCCCTAGTCCTTGCAGTGGGACTGGCCTTGGCTAGTCCACAGAGCCTCCACCATAACTGGGGGCCCCGGAGATGGTCTCATTCCTCCCAGGTGTTCCCCACAGCAATTTTTGTTCTGCAGATGGAGGCTACCCCGGGGCAGAGGCTATGTCATCTGAGTGACCACCTATATCCCTGTCCTCCACCCATGCAATCCTGGAAAACTCGAGCTTCAGACTCTCCAGGACAGACAGCACCGGCACCCTGTAGGCCAAGCGCCTGGCGATGCTGCCCATGTACCCACCTCCACATAGGGCAGGAATCTGCTGAGGGCCAGCTCAACCCGCTGCAGAACTGTTAGAGATGAGGGGTGGGCCTCACCTGAACTGGTTTCCTACATACTTCTTCCAGCTCACCACATCATTTCACAGGCCTGGCCAGAGTCCTGCTGGCTGCAGCCTCTCCTGAGCCCAAGCAGGTTGTGACGGGTTGGGGATGTGCATTTTTCTGGGTGACCAAAGCACGGGCCCAAGACTAGAGCTTTGAAAATCTCCCCCACACTTGGATCTGTCACAGAGAAGTGCTGCTTCCACGTCCTCTCTAGTGAGCACCCGAGCTCCAGGCAGAGTCCAGCTGCTGTGTGGAGTCTCTGCTGGAGCAGTCTCCCCTACTGAGAGGGAGAGGTGGGCCGCCTCCTTCACCAGCATCGCTTCCTCTGTAATTAGCATGAAGAGTGGCCTGGCTTCCTGTCGCAGCCCACAGCCTGCGTGGGCCCCCAGAGCAGGTCTAATCACCATGCAAGGTGAGGCCTCTGAACAGCCAGTAAATCACCAGGCTGACGATGACCATGATTAACAGGCTGTGATCCTAATTAAAGTGTGCACTTTGGCCAAACCACTGTCCGAAGCATCTTGAAATGCTCTGCCTATTAATGACAGAGCTGTCCTCCTGCTGCGGTCCAGCAGGGAGCAGGAAGAGGGAGGATCCCCCAGGCCTCCACTCTGGTGGCTGGTGAAGCCACAGTTGGCACAGTAGCTTCGCCATGGGGCCTCTCTCACGTCAGGCTCCTTCTGTGCCTCACACCTGTGAAAGCCAAAGGCAGGTCTACCCAGGGCAGGGGATCCCCAGTGTGGGAAACCCCATGGGCAAGCGGCCCTGGGCTGAGGGATGCCCGGCCTGCTCTCCCACAGTGGAGGTCTGATCAGCACCTGGGCCTCCTAGGAGGAACCCGCCTTCCCCAGCCTGTGTGGCTCAGGGGAGCTCGTAGAGTACCACACCCCACATTGCACACCCCACACTCACACCCCACACCCCACATTGCACACCCCACACACTCACACCCCACACCCCACATTGCACACCCCACACTCACACCCCACGCCCCACATTGCACACCCCACACACTCACACCCCACACCCCACACTCACACTCCACACCC
>CM053401.1:177926040-177957341 GCA_028644305.1 Xerus rutilus
CACACCCCACACACTCACACCCCACGCCCCACATTGCACACCCCACACACTCACACCCCACGCCCCACATTGCACACCCCACACTCACACCCCACACCCCACATTGCACACCCCACACTCACACCCCATGCCCCACATTGCACACCCCACACACTCACACACAACTCACACTCTCAGCCACTCTCTTTCTCCAAGCTGGGCTGCCCTAGGACCGCTGTTCTGGTGGCCGTGGTGGGTTCTGAGTCGGTCCTGATGGACTCAGGCAGCCCCCCGACAGCCTCCCACCCCACCATGGCAGGAATCTGAGAGTTTCAGAGACAAAGGACCCGTGGCCCAGCTGTCCCAGGAGTCCCCTCTCTCCTGTCCAGGGCCCAACCCCTCCCCATCCCCCTCTTCCCCGTCCGCGGCCTCCGAGGCCATGCAGGAGCTCCCCACAGGTGCTGGCCCCGCTGCCTGGCTGCGGACAGGCGCGTGTGCTTGCAGATGACCACCCGTGAACCACCTCTCTTCAGGCACACGAAGCTCCTGGGGTCAGACCCTACCTGACCCTAGCTCCTTCCCTCCATTTCCCAAGGTTGTTCCCATTTCTGCCTCAGTCTCCCAGGGGCACACTGAGGAACCAGAAGCTGCCTCACCACCTTGGACTCTGTGCCTGACCCTCCTGTGTCCTGGTGGCAGGTGGGGAGGCCCGTCCCATGGCCTGCAGGTCTGCCTGCCCCAGCCCGTGCCAGCCCCCGGCCTTTATGCCTACACACCCATCCCCCAGGGTTTGGATCTCGCTGTCCCTCTGCTTAGCCCTCCATGCCAGGCCTTTTAAACAACAGAAATGGAACCTCTCACATCCAAGGACAACAGTGTAGACGGAGGTCTTGGAAAGGCTCAGGGGCAACGTCCTCACTTCCCTTCCTGCCACAGTGCTAGGCTGTGGCTGCCTCTCCACCAGCGTCCTCCATGTCTGCTCCTCTACAGGACACTTGTCACTGCATGAGGGTTTTCCAGACGACCTCCCCTCCAGATGCCCCTCGTGATTCTATTTGCAGAGACCTCCTCCTCCAAATAAGGCCCCACTCACAGGCCCAGGCAGACGAGGACGCACCTCTCAGGGTCTCACCAGCTCTCCATGGGGACTTCATAGCACAGCCCTCAGTTCTCTGCTATTCTCGGCCTTTGCTCTGGCTCTGTGGAGGGTCCCCTCTCTGGTGGCGAGGGCCTCTCCTGTACACTACATACCTGTTCAGTGGTCCAGCAGCTGACCATTTCCAGTGCACAGTCCATCAGTGACAGGCTCTGTCACAGTACACAGCCGTCACCACCACCACAGCGTCCCAGGTGGCCCAGGTGCTCAGCTTGCCAGAGCTCCCAGGTCCTGAAGTGTCAGTGGCAGGGCATCTCCTGCAGCCCCCTGGCACTGTCCATCCCTTTACCTTATGTCCCTGTCACCATGAGCCTGTCTTGGGTGTGTTTCCACTCTGTTGGGCTGGGATGACTGTCTCCTCACCATGATTTCCTCAGTCCCCAGAGGTGGGTGTGGCCTGCACTGGGGACACAGATATGGGACACGTGAAGGAACATGGCACAGGTGTATGCGCCACACCCTGGCAAGGGCTCAGCTCCTGCTTGAGTTTGAGCCAGACTGCATGTGCCACCCAGCTCTGGACACTTCCCAGACGGGTCAGGTTGGGAGAGGCGGGACCACAGGCTGCCACAGTGGCTGCTGTCCCCATGGTGGGGTGTGGGTAAGACAGGAACCACAAGGTCTCCTTTAAATAACAGCTCAGTTTCTAACTGACATCGGCTGTGATTTTCAGAGGGGAGGGGAGTGGGCGAAGGTTCCAGGCAGGTGGGTGTTCTCCCTGAGTCAGGAGAGGCAGGTGCTGCAGCATCACAGATGCTGTGTCCCAAGAGGCCAGCAGGGATGAGGAAGGCCCTGCGCCTGGGCCCAGCCCTCTGCGCAGATCCCAGGAGCCAGAGCAGATCTCGCAGCTGCAGACCCAGGAGGACAAAACTGCTCAGCTTGAAAATGTGTTGAATTGCAAAATGAAGAGAAGCCGGAGGTGTGGGGAGGTTCGCCTGGCCTTCTGCCATATGGGCTGGAAAACATGAGCCCCAAGGGCCTCCTCCTTGTCCCTCCTTCTGTCCAGATGCTTGGCTGGGATACCAGAGGAAACTGGGAAAGGTGGCGATGAAGATGAGCCCTTCCGCTGATGCCGGTGCAGACGCAGCATCTCCATTAGCAGAAGCAACTTTAGCCACAGAAAGGCGATGTAGAGAGACCCAGGGAATGTGGGCACCCCAGGAAACAGGAGCATTAAAATACCAGGGTCCTCTGAGCCCCAAGAGCAGGGAGAGTTCCCAATATTTCTTCGCTAGCCCCCTGCACTCTCTGCAGGCCTCTCCAGCCAGGCTCGGCCCCCATCAGTCGGCTCTTTGTTGATTCAGTCAGCCATCGTCTGCCCGGGCGGCACTGGGGCTCCTAATCGTCTGCTGGGCTTGGACCCCAGTTTCCCCCATCCCTTCCCTGTAAGGAGGTCCAAGCCACCATAGACCAGACATCTTCACAGCCAGCTAGAGATGCTTGCAGCACCTACATGTGCCCCTATTTTGCCAACTGTGTGGGTCAACACCATTTCCACAATGCAAAACAGAGGCAGAAGTGGGGTTCCTGCAGAGGAAACTGCCCCAGGGCAGAAGCTTCTCTCTGGGGAGCCTGGGAGACACCCCCACATGCCACATGGACTGGAGTGCAACCTAGAGTCTGTAAACAACAAACAGTGAGCAGGTGAGCCCAGGCCACGCTCACAGGCCAGAGCTTTATCATGGCAGGCATAACATCAGAAAAAGGAAGAAGAGGGCAGCCCGATGAGTGTTTCACGGAGCCAGTGAATGAAGAGTAGAGGCAGTTATCTTTAGGATAAAGCAGAGCCGTGAGGAGCAACAGCGCGCCAGCTCTAGGTCCTAGAAATAACAGCCGCTCTCAAAGGCCACTCCAGGGAGCTGTAGGGAACCACATGTCCAAATGTCATGCAAACTCCCTGTTATCCCAAGGGCTTCTCTCTCAGGCAAGCCCAGCTGCAGCTCCCACATGTGCAGGGATGTCAGGGGCATCCCTGCTGGGTGTCATGGAGGGACACTCAATGCCACTTTAAAGCTAAAGCAGACCTCGCCTTGCATAGACTCCCCCCATGCCATGCCAAGGAGATGCGTCCACGCAGGTGCACGCTGCAGCATTTCTAGATTGAAATCAAACCAGACAGCCTCTCCTAGGCCCACACCGCAAACAACTGGAAACAGGCCCACACAGACGCTGTGTGTGAAAGTCGATAGCAGCAGCGTTCACACCAGCCAAACAGGGAAAACAGGTCTGCGTCCACGGCCCACGAATGGATAAGCAAGATGTGCACTCTGCGTACAGTGGGACATCATTCAGCCTCGGAGGGAGGAGGCTCCGACCCACACTACACAGTGCCAAGTGCAACGAGCCAGACGAAGGACAGACAGCATCGGATCCCACTCCCAGGGGCCGCGGGGATGGGGAGGGGGCGCGTGAGTGTTGCTGCTCCCTGGACAGTTGCTGTTTGTGACCGTGAAGAAGTTCTGGGAACAGTGCGGGCTGTGGGACGTGGTGACTGCCCTGCATAACAGGAAGCTGTGCACTTGACGTGCTTAAACTGGCAAATTTTTTTACCAATAAAAAATTAAACTCTGAACAGCCTTCTCTCAGTTGGGGCTGATAGAACAAGTTGCCACAGACCCTGCGAGTGGCTTAAATGGCAAACATTTATTCCCCACAGTTCTGTGGGCTGGGAAGTCTAGGGTGGACATGTGGGCAGAGCTGGGGTCTGGTGAAGACCATGTCCTGGTGTGCAGACACTGTCCTCCCACGGTGCACCTGCAGGAAGAAAGATCTGGGTTACCACATGGGGACACTAATCCCATTGCCCCCCAGTGCTCCCTCATTGCCCGTTGGCTCCTGAAGACCCTACTTGCCAATGCCATCACCTGAGCTGTGACTTGAGCACATGAATTTGGGGGGGACACAAATGTGCCAGTCCATAGCAAGCCTGGACCATGCTTCAATAGGGAATCGGTCCCTCTACACTAGGAGGAAGGGCCACAGTCCTGAGGGAAGCAGTTTGCAGACACTCTGGTCTACACTACGAAAACTATTTACAAATTGCAAAGAATTGATCCCCTCTCTATATACTGACACCTGAGAGATTCCCAAGATACATTGCACCAAAAACAATTTGCCACGTGATGTGATGTGGCCTGATGGTACCCACAGGCACGTGGACAGAGCCACGTGTTTCTGTATGTGCACATCCACCTGTCAGTGAGCAGTCAGAGACACACAGTCATGCAGGGAAATTACCTCTGAGGTGGGCCTGGGTGAAGGTCAAGGGGAATTTTTCCATTTTGGTTTTTGAATTTTCTTACAAGCATAAAAATTACTAGCGTAATTAAAATAAATCTCGCAAATAATATGAAAGAAGGGATTGACATGTTTCCCACATCCAAAATTTGCATAATAATGGTGACTTTTCTCTGCTTAGAAAACTCTGCACCTCCCCAATCTGCCTCACAACCCCAGCATTCTCACTGGCACCTCAGGAAGTGGCACCCAGGGAAATAGGGGGCAGAGACGATGGCTCCCAGACCTTGACAAAGCCCCACAGCGCCCTGTTTCCACTTCTTTCCCCTGGGAGCATGACATGAGAACGCTCTGGACTCCACAGGGCTGGGGTTGGAGTGAGACGCCAGAGGTTGACTGGACTCATTCAGGGACCAGGCGGTGAAACTGCAGTGAGGGCAGCGGCTGGGCTCCCAGGCTGGCCAGCCCTGCTGTGCAGTGGGCCACGGCGCACACAGCTACAGACACACAGGGAGGCCAGGCCCTCCTCTGGGCCACTCAGAGAGGGAAGCTGGGGCCTGGCTTAGTCCTGTCCTCCCTACAGACTGGGGCCTTCAGTGGCCTGTGTGAGCATGGCCTTCACACTCTGAGGCTGTCTTCAGCCACCCAGGGAAGTCCCCACCACACTCAAGAAGCCAAGGCAATGGACCAAAGCCACAAGGCTTGAGCCAAGTCAACGCGACTGAGGGCCCGTCCTGTGCAGCCAGCTCGTCTGGGCAGGAGCGGCTCCCCAAAGAAGCAGATGAGCAGCCTCAGGTGCCTAGGACCCCTCTCCAGTCACCTCTGGTAAACTAGTTTCACTTAGCAGTTATGTCTCTATCATGAGCTCTGTGTTTTCATTCATAAATTCTTAATAATATCTGTGTCAAACTCCGTGTTGAGGATTTGAGAGGGCAGCATTTGGAGATTAGAGTCAGTGGCCTTCATGAGTGATCTTAGGGCTTGATTCCCATCCTCTTCTGCAAACCAAGGGGAAGAGAAGCTCAGACTCTCAGTCTATGGACCCCTGTGCCTGCTGCACCCCAGAGAGCCCCACCAAGCCCAGATCTCTCTGGAGGAGCCACTGCAGTCTTCTTAGGGGCACAAGCCATGAAGCCCAGGATGCAACCAGATTCCACCTTTGGTATCCAGACCTTCCTTCAGGGCTGTATTGTGAACGCCAACTCCTCCCTGGAAGGACCTTCATTCTGTTTTACTGGTAGCAAAAGCTTGGGGACGTTTGCTTTTATTACAAAATAATCCATACCAATTCTAGTAAAGACAGCAACCATAGACATGCATAGTGAAAACCCACCCACATGCCACAATACCACGTAGAAAACTCACATGTGTGTGGCCTTCCAGACACATACTGTGATGTACACGCAGTGCACCCACAGAGAAACACGCAAGTGTACACTTGCACTCACATGCACGCAGAAACACAGACAAACACGCGGTCTTGGTTTCTAGACTGTGCTCGTCTGTTCTGAGTTGCTTCAACACAGTGCTGAGGCTGGGCTCTTTGTAAAGAGGCCTGTTTGGCTCACAATTCTGGCCTCTAAGAAGTCCAAAGAGTGTGGCACTGGCATCCTGGCAAGGACCCCCATGGCTGTGTCACAATATGGCAGAGGAGCAGAAGAGAAACAGCAATGCACAGAAGACCTCAGGTGCACGTGAGGCACAAGTGACAGGTCACTGTGGAGCCCCCACCCCCAGCATCGGCCCATGACTGGTCACCTTCCCCGGGTCCTGTCTCTTCAGGGTGTCACCATCTCCACTCCACCCTGGGCACCAGGCTTCCAGCATGAGGAACTGAAAGACAAGCCACAGCCCAACTACAGGCACCCCATCTTCTTACAGCATCAGGAGCACAGCACATACCAGTCCATGGCTCCCTTTCCCCTTGAGCCCTATGGTGGGACCCTTCCCCTGCAGAGCAAGGACTGGCCACCTTCTCCCTCAGGGCTACTCCTCTTCCATTCATGAATGCCCCTGGTATACTTAATTCTCCTACCCCTCGACATTGAGGAAATGGCTTCAGTGACTTTCTGATGCAGTGCCACAATGAGCCTTCCCTCTGCACATCATGGACATCTGTGCTGTTCCAGAGAACACTACAGACCCATGAATGCAAGGAAAGGAGCCTCAGAAAGCACAGGCTTCCCAAGATCTGCTGTGGAGAATCAGAGTGCTCTCCTCCCTGAGAATGAGTCTCTGAGAAGGGGGCAGGGCCCGTCTGAGCAGCTGCCTGTGTGCATCTCATCTGAGCACCAGCCCCTGAGAGTCCACCCCAGATGTATCCCACAGGCGCTCTGAAGATATCAGCTCACTCCATAGTGATTTGGCAAGTCACATGGTCACATGTTGTCACAACTGACTCGATACTTTGGAGGAGGTGACAAAATGTTGTGACAATGTATGGAACACTCAGAAGGTCTGCACACCCAGCACTTGCAAAGGTCACTGTTCCCAGCCATGCCAAAACACACTGCCTCAGTGGACAGATGCTCCTGGGTAGGTCAGTGGCCTTTAAGGATGATGCCAAATATAACATGTTATGTCACACCTTGCTGAATTTGTGCACAGGATGTGACACATTTTGCCTTTAAAATGGTCTATTAGAAATAAAGAAAGAAGAGGATTAACATTAGATTTCCTGTATGCCAGATGTTTCTCCCTTTGTCACTCCCTTCCCTCTTAGAAGAAAACATTCCAATTAAGAGTTGGTAGCTAAAGGAACTAGAGACGAAGCCTAAATGTTCCCTCACTCACCCTTCGCAAACACAAAGTGTTCTTCAACCTTGGCACTGAGAATCGTGGAAGCAAGAGCATCCAGCAGAGGCGGGCTACAAGTTTCCTCCCACCCACCAGGCCCACAAACATGCATGGAAAGCATGATTTATTTTGCAAAGTGAGTGTCATCCACAGCCTGAAGTGTTTAAAAATCACTCATTCCATCTAATTAGCTCTCTCACAGCTCTGAAAGTTAATATCACACCAGCCGTGGCACTAATGAGCCTCGTGATCCTGTGTGTCATGCAGAAGAGCCCCACCCAGCAGAGACGCTCCAGATCTAGGTGCGGCGGTCTTGGGAGAGAGCATTTTGAAGTCACTTTAGTGACTCCATCCAGAGGAAGTAGCCTGTGTTAACAGGGCCACATGCCTTTCCAGTGTCCTTACTACTTAGCTTGCCAGATTTAAGGACAAAGAGGAAAAACTACGTTACCAACTGAAAATGAACAGACCTGAAGTACTGTTTATTCAACTCTTTTTCAAGACCCCATGTTTTCAACATCTACCTCATTAAAAAGCTTCTGAGTAGGATAAGGACTGGGTCTTGTATATATTAATAAAGTCATTGATTTTCATGGTGCCCACTCTTCACTGGAATCAGGAAAGCCAGAAACACTGTGAAAACACTGCTCCTGTCAACTCCCAGCAACTACTGTTAATATCTAATTTTGAGAGTACATCTTTTATTTGTAAAAACAAATTGCCCAAAGAAGCAATCACCACCAACATTTCATGCTTCTATTGAGCTTGAGTCTTCAGGAAGTGTTTATAGGGAAGGTTTTGTGCAATTCTTCCATATCCCATATAGGACAGGTGTTTGTGGCACACTTAGAGACATACAAGGCTTGATTAATTTTTAAATGGCAACCCCTATGAATTTTAAATGAGGTTACTTGGGGTACGTAAATTAAATTGTTTCACCTGAAGGACTAAAATTGAATAGTAGGAAGGGCAGAAGCTACCACCTGATCAGAACTTGCACATCACTGGCATTTGGCATGGCCCCTCTTGAGCAGCAGCTGCAGCCCTGAAGCTGTGCCTCACTAAACATGGGAGTTAATAAGAATGACTCTGAAATTAAAGCCAGGAAATTAAGGACATTCATGGGAGAAACTGATTGTTTCCTGGATTATGGCTTGAATGGTAAGTCAAGTGATGTTAGCATTAGGAACAGAGGACAGCCCAAAGGAGTAAATAAAGAAGGATGCATTTTAAGTGCAAGTGTTCCAAAGGGCGCTGAGCACCATGCTTAGAACTGGGCATGTGCAGGTGCCCGATGTGTCCTTGAATGAATACAAAGCATTGCAAAGAGGACGGGGCAGTGGGAGACCGTGAGAGCAGGCCACAGACACCCAGGACAATTAGGGTGCTAGTAATGACATTGGGGTGACAGTAGGTCACTTGACAAAGCACATACTGGTTACATAGAAGGATTAATTAAAACAAGGTAAAAGCCACAGTATCCAAGCGGGTGCTCAGAGTGATCAGCCTGAGAACATATGTGAACATATGGGAACATATGTGGCTCTCACAGGACCTCAGGAGCCAACCAGGTCGCAAGCTGCAAGAGTCAGCTGGCTGCTGTTTAGCTTCACCCCTGGATGCTTCCAGATTTCCTTCTCTAATGACTGCTGATGTTTAAAACTTGAGTGATTCCACATCAACATAGTAAGATGACAGTGGCTCTTCATGGGACACTATGATCCACAGCCCTGTGGCTCCTGCCCATAGGGCCAGGATTGCTGTAATCACATGGGACTGGAGACAAGAGCCCCTCTCCCCTGCACACGAGCATGCGGTTCCGCCAAACACACCCTGTGGCCCTACACGTGACCTTGGGAGCCCTTGTGTGTGAGGACACCCAAGTGTGAGTGAGTCTTCTACAGGCCAATCCAGTTCAGTGTGACTGAGTTGAAGTGCTGAAGAGTGTGGCCGCCGGGCTCTGCCAAGTTCACCTGTGATGGCACCCTTCCTTATATGTCACTGTAAAGACTGCATAAAGATTGTGCGAGTTTGTGTGTTCCGTGCTCCACAGAGAGAAAATCAATTTCTCATTCTTCTCAAAAGCTCACAATATACCTTGAATCTCACCTGAATCAAGTAAACAAAATTGTCACCTAACTTGAATGGGAAAAAAGTGTTAGAAAAAACCTTTATCATTCTACTTTCAACTCTCCTACTATTATCCAAGTTTTATTTTTCAAGGTTTGGGGTTATTAAGGGGTGACTTGAAGATGAAACCATGCTTCAGGGTTTATAATAGAAACATTTTAAAATTTTAATCACCAGTGAAAGATTGAAGCCATGCTGTTGGGAAGCTGTGATGATTTTTTTTTTTTTTTGGTCATTCATTTTCTGTGAAAAGTTCAGCCCCTACATGGTGCCTGCTTCTCAGGCTGACCTAATCACATGGCTAACGAGGCAGCTGAGAAGTGAGCAGGTGACCTTGGGCCCGCTGAGGTCATGGTAACGAGCTGCCTTTTCCCCCTTGATGCAGAACCCAGAGACACATGCTACTGAAAGGAAAAACAGGAGTTGAGGGGAGTCTCAGGCCCTTGAAAGCAGGGACTGTCTATGTGGTAGTGATGTCCTGGGGTTAGAGATGTGCGACTGATAAGATATGCCCTGGTGACGTGTGGTTAGTCCTCCTGAGCCCCTGGCCATGGTGGCCATGTACATCACAGGGTACCTGGCCCACAGTGAGGCTGGGCTGCTGGTGACCCCTGCTGAGGACCTCTACAACTCACTAGCAAGGAGGTGCTCGTCTCTGCTGGCTGGAGTCACTCAATTTCTTAACCTTGTGTATAAGATCAGAATTGTAACTCCTGCTTTGTAGAAATTCTATGAGGTAACATGAAAAACATAGCCCAAAGAAAGCATATAGTTTTTGTTGTTACAACAAATGACCTGTGCCCCCAAGATCCTTCTCAGAAATAAACAGGATGCGGCCATGTAAACTGGGTGCTACAGACGTCAGCACCAGCAACAGAACATTTCTCAGGGATTTAGGAAATGAAAAGAACACAGAATGGTGTTTGTCCTGATCCCCACAATGGCTTCTTGCATCCACTCTGGTGTGCCTGCAAAAGGAGTGACCACGTGTGTCCTCAGTGTACCTGCCATCTCCTGCTGGGCGTTGCGAGTGAAGTGCCGCTCCCTCTGGGTGAGGAAGGGTTTGAAGATTCATGCACTGTTGTGAACTTCCATTTCCCTTGCATGGACATAATTTCCATTGTCACGGAGGGCACCCTGAATTTACCTAAGTGCATGAAGCCACCTGGAGGTGTTGCTGAGACTCAAGGCTGCTTCCAGGGTACAGTGAAGGCATTTATCTACCACCAATACCCAAACTGCCACAGCATCAGGCCTGGCCTCCATTTCACGACCATCGTGTGAATGCGTGCACCTTTCCCGCATGCCAGAGGTGGCTGCAGGCCCTTCGCAAAAACAGAGAGGTAGCCACTGGGAGCACAAGGGAGCCTACAGAGACCGATCCCCTCAGGGAGCACCAGGGGAGCAGCAGGCATTCATCTTGCCTCCTGGCTGGGCTCACAGGGACTCCAGAGAGAAGATGGAGCTGCTGCCATCTGGGGTTCAAGGCCAGCACTCTCCAGGAGGAAGCCAGGAAGTGCCCATATTAAAGGACACATGCACTTCTCCAAGCTCCCCGTTGTGTGTACTATGAATGTCCAACGTACTAAGAAGGGGTCTTCAACCAACAGGGGAGCAAGCCCAGGGGACACGCCAGGAGCCCACCCACCCAGCGCTCCATCTAACCCAAGCACCTGAGGGTCTGCCTTGGTTAGGATGATGAGGGCTGAGCATCTCTCTTGTTTAGGATGATGAGGTTTGGGTTCACTTTCCAGCCAGCGACCTCATTCCTCAAGAATGAGCGCTGACTGCCATGGCTTTTTTGGAAGTTGCTTGAAGTGGAAACTGAGAATCTGCACGTTACTTCAACAAGAATTCCTGTCATGAGTCATTGCATCCTCAGTATGTTTGGGGAAAGTAAGCTTTCGTTTGAACTCTGGAATGTTCCCAGGCTCGGGCGGGCGTGGGCCAGGCTTTCGGGGACAGGGCTCCAAGGCGACCATGCCGGCCCACTCCCCAAGCTCCCTCATGCCTTCCCCTGGTTTTTACAGAGACGCCATCTGCTCTCAGACACTCCGAAGGGGACGTCAGTGCCTTATGGGATGTTGATCATATGTTAGCCGCTTTGCGAGGGAAGCAATATTTTGAAAGCTGCCAAGCCCACCTTCCTCATCCTGAGTGTATGAAAAATTCATGGAGGTTGCTATTTGTCAAGGGACCACAAACATTTCCTATCATTTGTCTCACTCCTTGCTTGAATTTCAACACCCATCTCCCAAGCCCACAGTCTCCCCTCAAAGCCCCCCATCCTTCCTCCCTCTCCTCCCACTCCAAAATTACCCACCATTGGTAACAGGAAAGCTGCTGCCGCCTTGGGTCCGTCCATCTGTGCAAGGGAGCTGTGACCTCTGGGCAGGGCTGGTCTGGGCAGGGCTGGATGTCCTGTGGCTCTCCAGCTGTGCACGCTGCTGCTGTGTCTTTGGAAAACACATCTGGGTGTGTAACGATTAGCGGAGCATGAGGTTTCACCTCGGCTGTGTGCGCTGGCTGTCCCAGCCCCCCGCCTGAATCTGCTCTGCAGAGGAGAAGTGTGGCAGCTGTTTGAAGCATCTGGTGAGACAGCTCAACAGCAAGCCATAAGGAGGGGTTTCCTTAGTGTTCTTTACAAAGCCATTCTTAGTTTCCATTTTTCCCCTCCAGTGGCTAATGCCTCTGTCTTCAGGCCCACCATGGCTGCCCAAGCATGTCCCGTGGCGACTGGGAATCCAACCATGGCGAGGCCTCAAAACAGCTTCTTTCCAAACAGCCCAGAGCCTCCTGGTCACTGGCAATCTCAGGTGTCACCATAAAAGAGAAGGATGGAAGAGGAGCTGGTGAGCTCTGTCCCTCGGATACGGTGCTCTGTGCCGGGAGGATGTGACCAGCCACACAGTGCCTGACAGCATGCAGAAATCAAGCCTCCCACAACACAGCAAAAGGGATTATTCCCATAAAGCTCTCAGATCGCATCAACAAGGCCATGAGGCTCTCAGATGTCACCAACAGACTTCAAAGGGGTGCAGGGGTCAAGCAGGCTCCACCCACTCGGCCAGCTCCAGGGCCCTTTTCCCTCCCAGTTTGGCCCACCCCTGTCTGTCAGGCAAATACAATAGGAATTACTTAATTTAACACCGTTTCCATTCTAATTGAATCCCATTTTCTAAATCCTGAATAAATACATTAGAACCGCAGCTCCGGTCAGATGGAGAGAAACGGCCATCTTTAATGCCTCCCGGGATTTAGCGCCTGTCCTATCTCTGAGAATAATGATGCGACATCCCTGGAATGCACGGCAAGGATAATGGCTATTTAAACACGCCAAGTCTTTACAGAGCAGATAAGTGTTTTAATTTGCATTTATGAAAATCAGAGAGTAAGCGCAGGAGCCGGCGCCTCTTCATCTCCTTCCAAGTTGTGGAAACCAGAGTTGAGAGTGGAGACCAGAAAGAAGCAAAGCGCAGCCATCGCGTACGCTGCCGTCCCTTCCCAGGAGGACCTGCTGCTGCTGGCTCTGTCCTGGACAGCAGTCCTCAGAACAGTCCACCTGCCATGCCCTGCCTGCCACCTGCCCTGGGTGGCCTCCCTCTGCTCCTGGCACTAAGGGCTGCTGTCCTTGAGCCTCCTCCCCCGCATTCCCAGCTCCCTGTTTCCCAGCCTCTCGCCCCTGCTGCTCCGTAAACCTCACGCTGCACCACGATGTGTGATCATACTCTTGCTTATGTCTTTGTTCAATCAATGTTTGTCTCTCCTGCTAAGCAGTAAGTCTGGGACTTCATGTATTTGGTCCAGTGCTACAGTGCCAGCACATTTTACCCCATACACAGGATGCTCTGAAAAAGCTCTTGACTGAATAAATGATCAATCAACAAATCAATCAATGCATACTTCCTTTGCAAATTCTGTTGAGCCTGAAAAACAGACATTTTGTTAAGCGATTTCTTGGTTATTCTCACAATCCACGGCCTCTTATAATTTCAGTTATTTCATGTTCATTAATTTCTCAATTTTCTTTCTTCTCTTCCCCCTTTATTCTATTACTGAGGATTTTGATGCCCAAGGGACACTGGACTCTCCTCCAGCTACTTGGACAGATGCCCCTGTTCCCTTCCTGAGGCAGCTGTGAACCCATTGCAGACAAGCGCCCTCTTGAGGTAGCCTTCAGAGCACCAGAGCAAGGGAGGCCTCCTCCCCAGGTGCCTCTGTCCTGTCAGCCCAGATCCTCCCCTGCCTGTTCCTGCCATGCTCTTCCAGGAGCCATGGGATCACATTCTTCAAAAATGAACCACAAGTCACTCCACCAGTCTGTGCTGCCGTGTGCAGCTGGGAGACCACCCACTGCCTACAAAGTGGAAATCCAGGGTCCTCCTCGAGGCCAGTGGCTCTGCCACATCACAGGAGAGGCTTGGGATCAAGGAAGCCGCTGGGGGCTTAAGGGAGAAGATGGAGGCAGGCCCTGACCTGCAGCATTGGCCAGTTTCGGGGATGGAAATACTACCCCAATAGCTAACTGCAAGCCTCCAGCACACAGCAGCTGAGCAGGCTGCTCTGACCCCACCAGGCCTGCAGAAGAGCCGGGGGGGCCCATGTGTGGCTCTGCTTCCCCGTCCACACTCAGTACTGTGTCTCCATAACATTCATTCTGCCGTCAATCCCTCTGCCTGAGGGACAGCCCTGCTGTGGCCTGCAAGCCTAGGAGAGCAGAACCTGGCCTGTCGCTTTGCAAGGAAGCCAGGCCACCCCACACATGTCCACCTTCATCTTGAGGTTCCATCGAGTAGGAGACAGCTCCAGCCTCCTGCAGGAGGGACCGCTTGGGTCTCTTTTCAGGTGCCCAGGCCCTGATGGCCCCAGGGGCATCTTTGCAAGGGCTTAGGATGCTCACTTCACTGCCCAATAGCCGGGTTAGAAGCCTGCACACCCGCTCCAATGATCCGCCAGCTCCACTCCACACAGAAGCAACAGCCCAAAGCCTGGAGGAAAAGCATCTTCTCAAAATAATTGAAGTGGCCAAATGTATGCTGGGAAAGAGGGGTCTGGACAGACGAGGAACCTCCTGGCCTTCGAGTAGCAGAAAAGGACCCAGAGCAGGAGGAATGAGGTTTCCTTAGCCTGACTCTCCTATTTCAGATCCCACACTCTGGCCTGCCTTCTCCCCGTGGGAAAGAATATGCCTCTTAGAGTGAAATCCCAGCATTCGTGTCCTGTGGGACAGATGCTGGGAGTGAGCCGGGGCCTCCACAAAACCAGGCACTTCATCTCCAAGGATGGAGACTAACGCCTCTGCCTGGGAGAGAGGCTGAGTTGGCAGTGTGACCTGGCCTTGAAAAGTCCCCCAGGGACTGGTTTCTGTTGGCTGGCTCTGAGGGTGAGCATGAGAGAGGACGCCGTCCTGGCTGTGGGCAGCAACGCAGCCCTTTGCTGGCTGAGCTGTCATCCAAATGTGGGCAGCTACGGGACTCAAAGCACAGCTGCTCATGCACATTTACATCTCAGAAGTGGGAGTCAAGGGTCAAGCGCAGCCGGCAGAATGATGCACACCACTGGCCCAACCGCCTCTGCCTGAGAGGCCACATCTGTGAGATCCGGTTGAGGAGGCTGAGCCTTCTTGGCCAGTTGGGCTGAGCATCTCCTGTGGCCCTGGCCACTGTGGCTGGCAAGGATGCCTGTGCGCAGGGGTGAGGCTGAGGCTGCCAAGCACAGCAGCATGTGCAGTGGTTTGGGACCAGAACTCTCCACAGCAGTGGTGATTCTGACTTGTCCCTTTACAAATCCAGTGACGGCTTATGTGCATGAGACCCCTCTTTTATTTACAGACCCCTGGGAAGAGGGATCTGCCCAGGTGGGAGCTGCCCCCAGAACCACCGTCCCTAGGATGATAGGTCAACTGTCCCATGAGCTTAGCAGAGGCAGCAGTGTTGTGGACCCCATTATCTCAGGCAGTGGGGGTGGAATGAAGCGCTGCCCCTCCCTGTCGATCGGCAAGGACTTCTGTAGAACCCTCTCAGGTGATTTCTTGTATGTTTAGGAGGATTTTTCTTTAATTTGCAGCACAGTTAGACAGATAGAAACATTTAGAACCCAAACTGTGCATACTCACCCAACAATTCCATTTCTAAGAAATCTACCTTAAGAAATTCTGACAAAAATGATCAAAGACCCACAGTTATGATAATCATCATGAATAACAGAAAACTGGGACAGCCTAATCATTTGTCCAGACTGCTGTGTTTCACTCCGGACCCCCATAGGCTGGCGTGCTCTGTGCACTGAGGACAGCCACGCAGACCCAGAGGATAGTGGGAAGCACCCCAGATCTTTCGGGGTCGGCTATGTCTAGGTGTGAGGCCACACAATAAACGACACATCTTGAAGTTGCAATGCAATCCATTATGATGCAGGGTGTGCCCCCAAGGCCATCAGCACAGTCGGGAGGGGACTGGTCCACCTGAAGTTTCCTCCTGGACCCTGGACCCTCCCTCTCACCCAACGGCCTCTGGCTCCCCAACAATCTGCTTTCTGTGACTTTGGATGGTCACTTTCTAGAGTTTAGACCCATGCGATCACATGCTGTGTGTGCGGTTATGTCTGGCTTCTGGCACCCAGCTTGGTACTGAGACAACATGCTTATCGACAGCTCAAGCTTTGTTACTGTGTAGCTTTCCTTGGCATGACACACCGCGATTTGTTTATCAATTCTGCTGATGAGCACTTGGGTGGTTTTCAGCCTAGGACTCAGATGAAACACTGAGGACATACACGTAGCACCGTCCTATGAAGACGTCTGCTCTCTCTCCTCATAATACCTGGGAGCCATACGGCTGGATCACATGGGGGGGCAGGCTCAGCATCTTAAGAAAACACTGAGCTGCTTCCCAGATTGGCTGTGGTGGTTTACAGTCCCATCCAAAGTACGAGCAGCCAGGACATGTTGGGGTTTTAAAATTAATTAAATTTTAATTGACAAAAACCATGTATGTTTTTAAAATGTCTTAGATCCATCTCAGCCCTAGTCCAGTGAAGGTCTCTGACACCCTCATCTGAGGCTCAACCCAGTGGCGTGTCTCCTTGGGCCACCTTGGTCTCTGCCCCAGCACCTGTCTCCAGGAGAGGTGGTGCACTACAGCCTGGTGACCCAGACCCAACCCGCCACCCCTCCACTTGTCTCCTCATAAAGCATGGGAGTGTGGCTCGGTGGCCCCAGAGGCCTACGCCAGTTACGAAAATGGCATGCTATGGTTCTTCTTTCAAATGATATGGTGGATCTTAGGACCAGGCGTTTCCATTGACTTGTTCTGTCAGTGTTTATTACAGCACTGATTGATTTCCCAACCAGCCCTTTATAAAATTAAAAAGAATCAAAGATGCCAGACTGCAACAGTGTTTTAAACGAGGACCTAAGAGACTCTTTTCAGAATGAATCATCTTGAATCCACCTTTTGAATTATTAGCAAACTTTGCATTTTTGAAAGACCAAAGTTTGAGCAAATGCCACCAAGGCCCTGGGGGGGGCTGTGCAGCCTTGCTCTCTGCACAGTGAAGGCTGGCATGGGCACTGCTGTGGGGCACAGGCACCAGCACAGCTCCATCAGGACTCACCTCAGAAAGAGCACTCAACAGAGGGCAGAGGGCAGAGGGCAGAGGGTGGGGAAGGGTGTGTGGCCAGTTCACAGGCAGTGCTTTCTCCTCAGAAGGCTGCTGCTGGCTTGGGAAGGGAGACAACAAGCAGGAGGCGATCAGAAGGAAGTGACTCGAGATGGGCCACACCTAAGGGTGAAGACACAGTCTCTGGGTCCTGGGTGAACCGGACAAGGAGCAGCTGTGTCCTCTGGGGAAGGACTAGTGCCTGTGGGTGAGGGAAATGTCATCCTGGAGTAAGAAAGGACTTGGTCCTTCAAGGATATCTACCAAAGGAGTTTCCTGAAGAAAAATACGTAGAGATCCTCAAGACTTTCTCCAAGTTATCCAAAGAGTAGTCATTTACTTGGCCTAACCATGTGAGACACAACACGCTGGTGGCCACACTGGTGGCTGCATGTTGCGCATGGTAAGCATATCTGTTCTAGAGGGACTCAGGGGATGAAAGGTGACCTGTGGTTCAACAGAACACAGTGGCATGGGAACCTGGACCTGGTCCTCCCAACCCCAGGCATTGCTGACTTTCTAAGGGCACCTTGCAGATTCTTGACGATTCTTCTGTGGAGATGAAGCGAAAGAAATCTTGAGAGGATTGAACATATGCAGCAGAGTTTGCAGATTTCTAGGGTGAGATACAATCAGTAGGTATTTGCAACCGTGGCGGACACTCTCCCAGCTTCTTAGAAGATGCCAGATAAGATCAAGACTCTATAATGGAACTTCTGTACACAGAGAGAGAATGGAATGCAATTCAAAGTGAAGTCAAAAGGTTCCAGTTTTGCTTGGGTGATAGGCCCAGGAGTACCAGCTCCACTTGTGCAAGTGAGGACCCAAACTGCCAGCCACTGACTCTGTCTGAACCCATCAAGGACTCAAACTGCAGCACAAACAAAACACCAGAACTGGACAGATGCAGATGCTTGCAGCAGCAAAGCTCCAAGCACTGGCTTACCTGGAGCAGGTGCCGCTCGATACCTGACACGGATAATGAAATTCAGCTGTGGGCTGTCAGCTGCAGAGGAAAGACCAGCTGTGGACAAGCAGGAGCATGCCAGTCCTGGGAAGTCCAGGCAGGCAAGGGTTTGCTCCCCCTGCAAACTCACCACGTGTTGCACAGTGGTGCATGCCTAGAATCCCAGGAGGCCAAGGCGGGAGGATCACAAGTTCAAAGCCAGCTGGAGCAACTCAGCGAGGCCCTAAGCCCTGTCTCAAAATTAAAATAAAAGAAAAAGGGCTGCGGCTGGGGCTCAGTGTTTGAGTACCCCTCAGTTCAGTCCTTGGTATCAAAAAAAAAAAAGGTGAAATATGTGGCAAGAGCACAACGGACAGGAAGGGACCTGGAAACGTTCTGTTATATGCGTGCCCCCCCCCCACCTACGAACTGGGGGATAGTGAAGGTGAACTTGGATTTTTTTTTTTAAAAAGTATGTGTTATCAATTCCAAGGCAAAGATTAAAGCATTAAGAAATAAACAATCAATAGAAATAAACATGGTCAGTTACACCTATAGAAGGCAGAAAAAGAGAAATGAATGAAAAAGATCAAGCAAAATAGTAGATTTCACTCCAATTTTCCCAATAATCATTTTAAATATGAATGGTCTAAACACGACTGTTAAAAGGCAGAAATTGTCACGTGGGGTTTCAAAAGAAGACTCAATCATATGCCACCAGCAAAAGTCCATTTTAAATATACAAACAGATACGATGAAGGAGAAGCAAGGAGAACGACCTTGCACACAAACACAGACAGAGCTGGTGTGGCTGCACGGATCACACAGGAGGCACAACCTAGACAAGGCTGCGTCAGCGACCAAGAGGGACATCACACAAAGACGAGCGCGTCGACTCCCCAAGAAGAAATAACACTCACGATGCACCTGCTACACACGTGGCAAAGCCGACTGTTCTAGAAGGGATGGGAAGCTCCGCAGTTGTAACTGGAGAGGTCACCGCCCCTCTGGGTGGTGGATGTGACAAGCAGTAGAAACCTGTATGGAGGTGGGCAGCCTCCAGGGCACGTCCACTGTGGCCTGATGGACACTCCTAGAGCACTCCACTCGGGAGGACGTGCACTCTCCTCCAAGGGCGAATGGATCTTCACCAGCACACACTGGACTGTGGGCCCGAGAAGAGTTCTGAATGGATTCTAAATACTAGAAATCACACCAGACTCATTCTCGGAGAGTAGACAACCTAGAAAACCACCAACAAAGATGCCTATTTGGAAACTAAATGGCACACTTCTCAAGGAAGCGGGTAAAAGGCAGCTCACTAGGGAGATTCGGAGGTGGATTGGAGGGACACTGCAGTGCATCAGAATGTGTGGGACAAGGGTCAGCAGGCTCAGAGGATGAGCCATGGTCTAGGGGCTTGTATTCAGGGAAAAGCTGAAGCCCATGACCTAAGCTACTTCTTTGATAAATTAGAGAAAGAACTCCAATTGGCCCTAAAGCAAGCTGAAGAAAGAAACACTAAAACAGAGCACTCAACCACTAAAACAACTTCTAAAACATCCAAGAAATCATAACTTGGTTCTTAGAAATCAATAAAATGTTTAAACCTTTGGCTGGGAAGACAAGAAAGCCAGTGATATTGTAAATTATTGATAACAGCGACAAAAGAGTGGTCATCGCTGCTGGAGCCCCAGACAGTAAGGACAATGGAAAAATGCCACAGCATGGCTGGTGTGGAAATTCAACAGCTTAGATGACATGGACCCATTCCTTGAAAGCCACAAATAACCAAATTCACTCAGGAACAAATAGACGAACCGAGGAATCCTACATCTGGTAAAGAAATGCTAAAATTTCCAACAATGCAAACTGCATGTTCAGATGGCTTCACGGCTCAGCCGTGTGTTTTACCAAACACATAGGAAAGAGAGAACACCAAGCAAGCACAGCGCCTCACAGAAAAAGGACAAAAGAGGATGCTTCCCAACGTGTAGCATGAGACCAGGCTTGTCCTGATGCCAATACTAGACAAAGGAAGTTTCCAAAAACTAATCAAGAAAAGGAAAAAAAAAAACAAAGATCCCTCTCCCTTATAAATGAATGCCGAATTCCTCAGCTGCAACATGTGGGAAGAATCAAATGGGCTTGCTCAGGTAATGCAGGTCTGCCCAGCAGGGAAAACTAAAGTCGTGTCGGTGGGTGCACAAAAATAGTGAGCAAAATTCAACCTTGGTTCACGGTGCCATGTATCAGCAGCGAGGAGCCAGGAACTCCTGACCTGGTGAAGGTCATCTGTGAACACAACAGAAACCTTTCCCACAGCCTGTCTAGTGTGAGAGATTTGATGCAGTCCCCCAGGACTGGGCCCAGCGAGCCTGGCCTCTTCAGCACCGGCTGGGTACCTTGGCCAGAGAGGCCTGCAGTTTAAAAAGGAAGAAATACAACTATATTTATTTGTGGACAGCCTGATACTCGTAAAATCACAAAGATGCTTTAAACAACTGCATTTACTAAGTTTTCAGCCTGCAAGATTAACATAACAAAATAATGTGTATTCATACATACACTCAGTGAACGCTTGGAGTCTGAAACTTCAAGATGCTATTTAAAAAACCAAAAATACAGTCAATTCCTTTTAGACAAAGGAGAGGACAATTCCACAGGAAACCTGTGGTCTTTTTAACACATGATGCTAGATGAATTGGACGATTATGTGGGAAAAAGTAAAAACCAAATCTCACACATAATTTTTAAAAACCTAGTTGTAAAACATGAAATTATAAAAGTTCTAAAAGAAAACATGGGGAAAAATTTGCATGACCTGAATTTGGCTTTGAGTTTTGGATATAACAACAAAACCTTTATCCTTGAAAGAAAAAGAAATTGGCAAATTGGATTTTATTAAGATAAAAATTTCTACTTTGTGAAAGACACGGCTAAGAATAAAAAGACAAGCTGAAAATCACATATCTAATAAAAGGCTTGCATCTAATACATAAAAGAAACTATAAAACTCAATAACCCAAGAGAAATGTGAGTGAAGATGTAAACAGGCACTTCTCCTAGGAGGTGTGCGTGGCAAATAAGCGCCCGAAGCACCCTAAGGACACTTGATCACGTCAGCCAGCACAGACTACAGCCAGATGCCCTGCAGGCTTCTCAGAGTGACCCGGTGCCGTGAGCTGCAGGGACCCCACGGGGGGTGGGGAGCACCAGATCGCACAGAGCGGTGGAGAAGTGTTTTCATTTTTTAAACAACCCAACAACTCCATCCACTCTCAAGTGTTTGTCCAAGAAAATGGAAGACGTGTGGTCAAGAAAGTCCTCCACGAGGGTTACAAAGCTTTATGCTAATTTCCCCAGATTAGAAATAATCCAGATATGCTTTAAACAATCAAAACAAGTGAACAATCAAACGTTGGTAGGTCTGTGAGAGCAGCACTACCCAGAGATGGAAAGGCAGGAGCCGTTGAGGGGCAGCCGGCACCGCTGGGCACCTGACTATTGGTCAGAACTCACAGAGCCCAAAGGGGTGACTATTACCACACGCGTCCAGGGTGAGAAATGATGATTATGAGAATCACATGACACAGACTTCCCTCACCAGGCTCAAAATCGACTTTGGAAGATGAGCTCTTCCAGACGCCTAGCCAGAGGCAGGAAGAAATGAGGTATACTGACCTCCAGTCCAGTAGGTAAGTTGAGGCCATCCTGAAACCACTGCTCCACACAGGTGCACACTCCTACACACACCTATACACACCTATCCATGTACCAACGCAGGCCTACACACACCTACACAGTCCTACACAAATGCCCACACACACGCACACACACCCTAAACTCACCTGCAAACACCTACACACCTACACACACACTCACACACTCATAAATGCACTGTGGATGATGAGATCTTGTGGATGAGCCAGATTTCTGGCACCACATACGGAGGATGAACAGAGTGGGTAGAGGGACCTGTGTGCTGGGCTCGGGATGTACCGCTGCTCACCTCAGTGTGATCAAAGCGTCCTGACACATCAATAGACACCCAGATAAATAACTATGCAAATTATGTATTATATTTATTAAAAATCAAATACACATACACACGTACACTGGGTTAAGATGCTCCTTCTGTTTCCCAGCTCTGTCCACTGAGAGCGCCCTGCAGCAGCAGCCTGCAAACGCCCCCACCCGCAGCCCAGAAGATGGCCTCTAAGGCCATCCTCCAATAAAAATCTCAGTCTTCAGGGCTCCCTGGAGACATGGAGCTTCTAGGGCTGGGAAAGAGAGAATACAAGTGGTTTTGGAGCATCGTTTAAGACCAGAGGCAAAGGGCTCCTCAAAAGAAAAATCAGAGCACGCAGCCATTCTGAAGGGACTCCAGCAGCCAGCACTGCACCTGCTCCAGCATAGAATAAACCAGCACTGGGTTGCGATCAAAAGAAGGCAGGGCATCCCGGGCCCCACCGATGGAAGTCAAAGGCTGTAGAGACAAATGGGAGGGAGAAGTCTTTGCACCAGAATCCAGTAGCAGGGGAGGGAAGAAGGAGGGGGACTGACAGCACCGTGGGGCTGCGGAGGGCAGGAGTCTGGGGGACGCTGGCCTCACGGGTGGAACCTCAGGGAGACGGGTCTTTACCTGGCCTCCAAGGAGCGCTCCCTGGGTGTTTATTAACTGCTGGGGTGGTTTCAACCTACAGTCACAAACTCTCCAGCATCCTAGCTCCAGGGGTGAGGCCGTCTCTCCCGTCAGGATGGCCTGACGTTAGGAAGCACTTCTAAGGCACACAGTACGGAAAGTACGAGAGCTTCTCTGGAAGGGAAACCAGCACCATCCCCTTATGCAGGCAATGGAGGGTGACAGCGTCAGCTGTGGGTCCTGTGGACGCACCTGCCCGAGGGGCAGATGCAGACCCCAACTCTGAAGAGCTCTCCAAATCCACAGCCCCCGTCAAATCAGAACACACGAGATACACCAAAAGGAGGTGTGTTTCAGGAATACCTGACCACTTCAGAAGTTTCAAGGTCATGAAAGATGAAGAAAAACCAAGGAACCTCACAGGCTGAAGGTGACCAGAGGGCCATGAGAGACAGCGTGTGGTCCTGGACTCCATCCCAGAGCAAGAAAGGACGCAGGGAGAAGGGAAGCCGGGTCAAGCCTGGCAGGTGACTGATAGCGTGAGGGCAGGCTCGATACCCTCCTTGCCATGGGCGGCCCGCCTAGGGAAGGTGTGCCCCAGGCATGGTAGCAGGAGTGCATGGGAACTCCTCATACCATCTTTGCAACCTTTCTAGGGACCTGAATTTATTTCAAAATGAAGAGTTTAAAAACAAAACCTGGACTCAGCATCCTGAAGTGTGGTGGGCACTGTCCCTTCACCGCCAGGGGCTTCCACCCAGTAGGCTGGGCCTCGGGGGGGAGCTCCAGGGAGCCTCCATTGTCCACAAGCTGCCACCGTGACACACTGGGACGAGGTCTGGGGAAGAAAGAGCGGGGGCCTTTTGCAGAGTGCTGAGTATCCTCCACCAGGAGCTGGGCCTCAGCACAGTCCTTGTCTAATCCGGGCCTGGGGCCTCCCTCTGTCGGGTTGGGGCCCTGCAGTTGCCTGAGTCTCAGGAACTGTGCAGTCTGGATTGAATGCAGGGCCTGCGCATCTGCCTCCCACACACTAGGAGCCCACACAGCTTCTTCAGAGTCAAGGATGCGTTTCCATGGTGACCTGGTAATTGCCACCTTAGAAGATGTCCAAGACAGGCCAGCCTTCTCCAGGCTCCTTGCTGCCTGGGACTCCTCTTTGTGGAAAGCCTGACTGTGTGTTCAGGTTGTGGGCAGGGGCTTCTGCTTTCCTCTGTCCCCCGCTGTACCTCACAGGGCTCTCTTCTGTAGGCAGTTTTCACATCGCTCTTTATCTGCTCATGCAAAGGAGCCCCCAGATCCAGGTGGTCTCCCATGAGATTTGCTGTGGACTCAAGTCTATCATAAGAACCTGGAGCAAGACCCCGAGAAAGGAACGGGATGGAGTGGTTTCTACCTGTTTCCATAACTGGCGCGGCTTTGAAATTACAAACAAAGGCCTTCCGACCTGCGGTGAGAGGGGAGTGTTGGAATACTGCAGGAGGCTCGTCTCTCCCAGACCTGTGTTCTTGGAGGGGTGGTTCCTGCCAACAGTTGCAAATACATTGCTTAGCTGCTCCAACAAGAGCCTCTGATAGCGCATTGTTGAAACAATAGTGATAAATTCTAAGTAGATACAATTACCCTGTGGCCTGAAAAGGGACATGCACACAATTAATATTGAGATTTGGTGTGTGCACCATTGAGGAAATATGTAATTTATCAAGTAAGGAAATTTTAGGGATTGCTTTGTATAGCTCGCACAAACATCCTCTGTGGGAAAATGGCATCCCTGTTGCTCAAACTCACGGGCACAGGGATCAGAAGACACCACTGATGTCATCCAGCTGCGGCTTTTCTTCTTCTACCCCCGGTTCCAGATGATGCTGAAAGGATCCCAAGGAGCGGCTGGGAGTGTGCACAGGAGAAAGCCAACCTGAGCGAGGCGCGGACCAGTGAGCAGCTGCAGGGCTCACACGCCTAGACAGGCAGGTCCAACTTGCCAAACATCTGGTCCAGACCGTCGTCATGGAGAGAGAGGCTGGACTGGATCCTAGCAAGCTAAGCAAGTTCAAGAACACAAGGGAACAGTAAGAAGACTTGGAGACCATAGCCTAGGGAGTGACACCAGCTCCGTGTTCTCAAGGGAGGCATTCGGCAGAGAGAGACTGAGAACTAGACCCCCCAGTCTACCGTCACCTCCACTTAGCCTTGCTTTGAACCATAACAAGCTTTAGCCTTTCCAAGCCGTGTTACTTCCCATCCCTGTAACACAACTCCCCAGCATGAAGATGGAATGAGATCAGCAGAGCTGGGCACATAGTAGATGCTCAACACAAACCAACTATGGTTCTCTGCAGCAGCATTTGGAGCCTAGGTGTTTAGATTCCCAAGGAGCACTGAGTCCCTTCCTAATGGGGTAGGAAAAAAGTCAATATTTGGTCTTTGATCCCAGGAGGATGTGTTCAGAGGAGATTAACTCTCCAAGACCAAATTAGAAAGCCATGGCCCAGGGCTGGTCCGTAGCTCAATGGCGGAGCGCTTGCCTAGCACATGTGAGACACTGGGTTTGATTCTTAGCACCATGTAAAAGTAAATAAATAAAAGAAAGGCATGCTGTCCATCTTCAACTACAAGAAGAAGAAAAAGAAGAAGAAGAAGAAGAAGCAGCCACTGCCACTGCCACCACCGCTGTCACCATTGCCACAACCACCATGGCCCAGCAGTCCAGTGACCTGGGGCTCTAAAAGGAGAGTCCTGATGGAACTTGGGAATCCAAGGAAAAAGCTGTAAACGTGGACTTGGACTCACAAACCCTCAAGAAAAATCAATTGTCCCAAGTCCATAGTCATTGGAAGGACAAGGTGAGCCGCTCACCCTCCCTGGCTGAGATCAACTGTAGCTGCCTGGTCCATGGCCCACGCCTCACTTCTGGGAACTGTACTCTCTCCTCTCCTGGCAACAAAAGTTACTCTAAAAGGCCCCCTCCTCTCTACCCCCATTAAAGGCAGCTGCTTTACTTCTGATTGACTCCTTTTTTGAGCAAATCCTCTAGAATCAAGTTGCTTGAAGGGTAATTGTTCCTGACAAATATCTTGTTTTTCATCTGTGCAGCTGTGGTAATTCAATCGTGGTGACACCATCTTCTGGCTATGTATGTGTGGCTCGACACCCTCCCTCCTTGTCGTGGCTGGGTGGCTCTCCACTTGAGGGAGTCCTATTCTTTCGGGCTGAGAGTTTTTCTTTTTCTTCTTCTCCTTTTTCTTGATTTTGTATTCTTAATGCAGAATATAAGAAATGTCTGTTTTAAAAATAATTTTAGAAATAAGTACCTGACTTCATGCACCCTAAGATTTGATGAGTTCACTAGCAGGCAAGATCAAGGAGACGCTGATCACTCTCAGAAGCCCAGAGGTCACCTATTAAAATTGGATCCCCAAGCTGGTCAGTTCCATGGAATCCTGTCTGGTAAACAGATCTCACACTCACATACATGTTTAATTCATAACCAAAAATTGGTATCAGTTGTCCTGAAGAAGTCTAAGTACTTCTGGATGTCCCATGACCTCTCATGAGTCACGGTGGCTCCTGAGGCTCCCTTCTGGGGCTTCTGGCTTGTACAGAATCCTTGCAGGAAATCGGCACCCTCTGGAGGACAGGGCCAACCACCAGGAGCCAGGGCCCTTATCCTAGCAGGACCAAGCGGCCTGGCATTAGAAGTGAGGTGTGGGATTGGAGCAGAAGTGGGGACCAGGGATGCCCAGGTGGAAACGCACTCCTGATCTTCCTGAGCACCCTCTGGCTCAGGACCACCATGTTGGTGAGGGCCACTGAGGAGGTTCCAAACCATTAGCCCCCCAACCTGCCAGACTTAACCCCATAAAAGCCATCCCCCCAGCACGGAACCCTTATCCCCACCACAGGTGATGGGCCAGTGCTTCAGAAAGGAGCAGCTCCATTGGCAAGAGGGCACCAAGCAGCCAGAGAGAGCTGGGGAGAGGTGGTCAGGAAAGCGTAATGGAGGGGAGGAGGCAGAGGAGGACAGGAGGTGAGCCCCGAGGTGGAGGAAATGCCTGTGTCTCTGACTTCCCATTCCTGCCCAAGTACACAAGGTCCAGTCCTGTGGTGGCCACACAGTTCCCCACAAGATTTGTGTGTCCTCTAAATTATAAGGTCTTCAAAGTCTGATGCATGTGTCCGTCCTGTTCACTGCTGTTGTCCAGGTTCCAGTTCTGGGATGGGCATGAATTAGCTTCCAGAAGGGTGAAGAGTGGGCTGACGGCTAATGAAGGAACAGACCAGCTCCGTGGGGCACCCCACAAGGAAGTGCAGAAGAACCGCATGTTTACCTGAACCCAGTCAGGTGTGCAGATCTAACGTCCAGTGTCCAGGGACATCGTGGAGAATGGACAAGCTGCAAAGGGGTGAGATCACACCCGTGCAGTGCGGAGGACTTTCCACAGCACAGCCTGGTAAGCCTTGTCACCACATTGATGTCACAGCACAGAAAAGATGCCCCTCTGAGCAAGGGCAAGAAGGCCTGTCTGCAATTGGCCCCTGGCTGGGACAAGCAAACCGAGCCACAGTGAGCCTGGGCTGGAGGCCCACTGGCCCTTCTGGGCAGAGTTGAACTGTTCTCGGGAACACGTCTGGGATCCCTCTGGACGGTCAGTTCCTATGCCTTGGTTCTGGCTCTCAGGGTGCTGCCTCTCTTCTGCACTGAGAGCTGCTGGCAGAGCAAGCAGCCTCGTGTGGAGTGGACTGCCCTGCCACACCCATGCACCCCACGCCTGCCCCACGGCAGCTGTGATGGAGCCCGTGGAAGCACTACTGGGAATCACAACACTGCACGTCACAGCAGACCATGGCTTTCTCTGCCAGGCAGGACTTGGGCTCTGTGAACCTGCAAAGTTACATCCAGGTGTGTGATGATAAATGCATCATGACAGAGAGTCAAGTGGGCACCAAGCGTCCTGCGTGGTGCGGGGACAGCCTGCCCGGAGTGCCTCAGAAGCCAAGCTTAACCAAGATTTCTTTCCTAGACTCCAGTGCGTTCAAGGTCTGAGACATACATGTCAAACATTTTAAGTCATTTACAAAAGCATTGAGCTTTCCCACTGCTGAACAGGCGGAGTGAGGCTGTGGATGGCAAAATTACCCGTTGCCTTCAGCAATCCCGCAGTTGTCTGTCACCATCCGGACACACTGGAGAGGGCTGGCGGGCTCAGCCACTGATGGACGCCTCCAAAGCACCACTTTGGACTTAGTGTTTATTTTCTGCAGAAAAGAATAACTGCAGTTTTTCCTGCCGGGAAATTTACTACACCTTCTTTCTGTTTAACCAATACTCCTCATGGGCTTTCAAAAATTACATTCACTCCAAGATCAAGCAGGCATTTCCATTTGCCCTGACTGAGAAGCATGTGTTGAGCCTGGGTGGCCAGCCCAGCCCAGCCCTGCCCAGCTCAGCCCTCCCAGCCCTGCTCAGCCCTGCCCAGCCCTGCCCAGCCCTGCCCAGCCCTGCCCAGCCCAGCCCAGCCAGCCCAGCCCAGCCAGCCCAGCCCTGCCCAGCCAGCCCAGCCCTGCCCAGCCAGCCCAGCCCTGCCCAGCCCTGCCCAGCCCTGCCCAGCCCAGCCCAGCCAGCCCAGCCCAGCCCAGCCCAGCCCAGCCCAGCCCTGCCCAGCCAGCCCAGCCCTGCCCAGACCTGCCCAGCCCTACCCAGCCCTGCCCAGCCAGGGTTCGCTCTGATAACAAACCACAGCCTGCAGAGCTGCCTCCTCTGGGCCACTGCTGATGCTGTGCTCCAGCATCGCCCTCACAGGGAAAGCCATCCTGGGCCAAGCTCTGTTCTTTCCCGTGGTCCAGCACTCTTCTCTCCTTGAATGTTTCCCCAGACCTGTTTCTATTTCTCATTCTCTCTCTCTCTCTCTCTCTCTCTCTCTCTCTCTCCTTCTCTCTCTCTCTCTCTGTGGTGGACTCATTGATCGTCCTTATTCTTGTCTCCCAAATCCCTGCCCTCACCACCTTTCAGTGCCTCCTACTACACTTAGGGTTTATTACCAAGCACCTTGACTTGGGATTTGGCCACATTATTTGCTCTGGCCAATGGAATGTAGGTTAAAGAGGATGTGACAATTCTAAGCCTAGGACAATAGTTCAAAACTGCCAATCAGAGCCCACATGAGACCAGCAGCCACCCCAGGCAGCACTCCATCCAGCACCCCAGCAGCCACCTCGCCATCACCCCGTCCAGCACCCCAGCAGCCACCTCGCCATCACCCCGTCCAGCACCCCAGCAGCCACCCTGCCATCACCCCGTCCAGCACCCCAGCAGGCACCTCGCCATCACCCCGTCCAGCACCCCAGCAGCCACCCTGCCATCACCCCGTCCAGCACCCCAGCAGGCACCCTGCCATCACCCTGTCCAGCACCCACATGCAGAAGATATCAAGGCCTATGTTTCTGGGCAGCTAACCTCTGTGGCTGTGTGTTAAGCAGCAATCTGCAAGACAACCTCCTCAGGTATTTGTTTGCTTGTGTGTTGTCTGTGCCTCATTTTAGAGCAGGAGAGGTGGCAGAGGGAGAAGGGCACCGGAGCTGGGCCGGCAGATGCACACATTTTCAAAACTCAGCCTAATCCCCAGACCCACTCCACGTGGGTGGGTGGAACTGCACCTCAGCTGTCTAATCTTGCTCCTGTGGTGGCAGCCACGTTCCAGACATTCACTGAGAAGGCTAGGCTCTCACGTCTCCACCCAGACAGCCGGCCACTCAGATGCCCCACCAAGGCCACCTGGAGACACCCTCACACACAGAGGCCTGGGGTCCTGGCTACCACGTCCTGCTGCTCCAGCCATGTGCTCGGACCTGGGACATGTGGGGCATCCCATGTACCAACCCTGCCTCCTCAGAAAAACTGTCTTCCCATTATCCCCAAAAGAACAGCAGTGTTCTGGCCCCAACAGCCTCTCTGGGCTTTGGCTGCCTGTCCTGGGGATCCGTCCAGAAAGCAGGGAGTGGGGCCCATTTCTGCAGTGCCCACTGGCCACTGCTCCCCAAGATTGTCCAGCTTCCATCCCCCAAATGCTTGTCTTGTCTGAGGACAGGCAAGTCTGCTCCTGTTTCCTCCCAAACCTGCCCTCTACTCCCTGGGTATTGCTGTTTGCCTAAGAACTTGGGCTTTTGAAATTCAAAAGCACAGAAGAGACTCTAAGTTTCTGTAAGTTCTTCTGTTGGCACCCATCTCAGTCAACTGAGAACACAAAGAGGGTGAAAGCTCAGCAAGAGAACAACAAAGAAACTTTCCAACTTGGCTCTGACCAGTGTGTCTCTCTCTGACAGAGATATCACTGACAGAGATATCTCTGACAGAGGAAAACCACAGACAAAAATCTCTTACAAGTGTTTTTTCCTTTTCTATATGTAAAAAGTCTCAACAAAATACTAATTAGTCCAGTATTATTTAACAAGGATTATACACCATGATCAAGTGAGATTTATCCCTGGAATCCAAGATTGCTTTAATTTCTGAAAATCAACTAATGTAATACACCAAATCAATAGAATAAAGCACAAACCCACACAATCATCTCAACAGGCATGGAAAACCATTTGACAGAATTCAACACCTTTACATGAAATTAACATGTGAAAAAGTGGGAATTAAAAGGAAGCTATTCAGCTAGGTAAAGGGCATACATGAAATTTATGTACAGCCAATATCATACTACACATACAGCCAATATCGTACTACACACAGAGGGACTGATGCTGTCCTCTGAAGATCCTGTACTGGAGGTACTAGTCACGGCAATTAGGCAAGAAAATTAAATAAACAGCCCCAGCTGGGTGCAGTGGCATATGCCTTGGGAGGTTGAGGCAGGAAGATTGAAAGTTCAAGTTCAGTAACTTAGCCCAGTCACAAAATAAAAAATAAAAAGGGCTGGAGATATAACTCAGTGGTAGAATGCCCCTGGGTTTGATCCCCAGTAGAAAGAGAGAAAGAAGTGAAGGAGGGAGGGAAGGAAAGAGGGAGGAAGAGCATCCCAATAGGAAAAGAAGAGCAAGCTCAATTGCAGATGACATAATAGAGAATCCTAAGGAGGTCACTAACAAAAAGTACTAAAACTAATAAATGAGTTCAAGTTTGCAAAATACAAACTCAGTGCCCAAAATCAATTATATTTTAATACATCAGCAATAAACACACCAAAAGAGAACTAAGAAAACAGTCCTATTTATAATAGCATCAAAAGAATTAAAGACATAGGAACACAGTTTACGAAAAAAGTACAAAACTTACAGTCTAAACACTACAAAATGCCGTTGAAAGAAATCAAAGAAGCCCTAAAGAAATGGGAAGCTGCCCCATGCACTAAAGGCCTCTTGTTAAGATGCCACCGTTGTCCACACTGATCTACAGAGCCAACACAACCCCTGCAAAAAGCCAACTGAATATTTTGCAGGAATTGACACAAAAATTCATGGCATTTCAAGGTAACCAAAATTGCCAGGCCAATTTTTAATTATTGTATTTTATTTTATTAATTGACATGTGCACATGCTTGTAAGAAACATGCTCACCTGTCCAAGCCCAAGGAGTGGACCAAGAGATACTGGAGCAGCAAACAGTGAAGCTTTACAGTCTTGTGAGATCAGGTGCCTGGTAGTCAGAGACCCAAAGATTGGGCACAACCAGTGTTCTCCCTCCCAGAGCACCAGGCCCCTCCCTCACTTCCTCATTGGCTGCGTACTCCGGGGTGCACAGTCCTCTGGAC
>CM053401.1:177957841-178099264 GCA_028644305.1 Xerus rutilus
GTCTTGATAGAAATTTAAAAAATATTTAGAACTATATGGTGACAAGGGTCTTGTATGTCAGACTTGTGGCATGCAGCCAAAGAAGCATTTAGGGGCAACTCTATAGCCTCAGATACTTATATTAGAAGAGAAGGAAGACTGAAAATGAGAGAGCTCTGCACACACATCATTCGTGGTCCACCCAAGCTCACTAGGAGGGAGGAAAAATCATACCTGTGACATAGCAGAAGTTGACAAAGTAAGAAATTAGCATATTACAGAAAAGATTAACAGAAAATATAAAAGTACATAAGAAAGGTTTAAATATAACCAATAATTACGTGTAGACTTTTGGAACTTGTAATAGAATTAATAAGACAGTTTATTAAGTTATCTAGGAAAAATATAGCTCCACCAAATTTATCTCATTTCAATGTACCTGCTGCAAGCAGAAGGTGCACCTTTAAGTTATTAGTTACAAAGGGTCCAAATGCTGAGTGGGTAGGAATAAATTCTTGAGAGCTCGGCAGCCCTTCTTTGTTGGGGGAAGGGTGGAGTGTAAACTGTCATTGACACATAAAGAAAACCTAAATAAACGAAAGGGAGAGAGCAGGAACAGGGTGTTGAGAGTCACTGTGTCGGGTTTCTCCTGTGCCCTGCAGATACAGTTCCGTTCCCACAGCCCAGTCAGCGCCCAAGTACTCCTAGTCTCTCTGCGTGCGTATAACCTGATGCAGGTCCTTGTTCTAGCATTTAAGCCAGGAGCAGAAGGAGTAGGAGCTCCAGAGTGCTGTGGAAGGGGAACCAAGGAAGAGACTTCCAGCCAGGGTCAGGACCGCGAGGGGCACATGCAGCACAAAGAGCCACTGGGGCCGATGGGAGCCCCAGGACCAGGCCCGGGCAGCTGCAGGGAGCTGGTGAGGGACGCAGGGACCACGCTGTCAAGGAGCCAGTCATTGCCTGTGGATCATCACCAGGTGTGAGCATGTGCCTGTCCTCTCCAGCTGCCAGGGGTTGTCTTCCTCTTGAGTTTTCTCCAGTTTCATGAAAATGTGGCCAGATGTGTGTCTGCTTTTATTTTGCTTGAGAGTCAGTGCACGGCCTGACCTGAGAACTATCTCTCAGCAGTTCTGGAAATTCCAGCCACTGCATCTTTCACGCCACCCGGTCCTGCCCCTGTGTCCTCCTCCTCCAGGATACCCAGTAGGTGCACAGTGGACGTTCCGAGGCCTGCCTTGAGCAGGTTTTCTTGGCATGCATTTCTCACACTTTGGTCTCTTTGGGTTGCACTTGGGATGATATTTTCAGACACATACCTCAATAAGCTAATTCCTTTTGCAGCTGTGTTCAGTCTGTCCTTAGCCCTCTTCTGAATTTTCATTCTGGCCTCCTCTGATCTTGGGTTGATGCTTGTTCTCACGTTTGGATTTTTTTTTCCTCATATGCTTGGTTATTTTATATTATTCTCTTAAATTTTCTTTGTATTTTGAATCCTTTCACTTACTTCTGCAAACAGAACGAACAAGTTATTTTCTATTTTGCCCACGATGACGTTAATACTGAAAACCACACACAGTGATTACACCATCGGCTGCTTCTGCTGTTCTGGCCTGTGGTGCCCAGGGCACGGCAGGTCCATGGCTTCTGAGCTTCACCTGTGAAGCTGAGGTCTCAATGTGAACTCATACAGACCAGGGGGACGGGAGCTCACCATGAAGCCAAGTTCTCAGATGACCGCCATCCAGGCAAGGCTGTCCCTCTCAAGGATAGTCAGCCACGTGGTCCCCTGGGGGCAGACACACTCCACCCAACCCCACCCCAAGGTCCAGCCCTCCGGGGCCCCAACTGTTAGACTTACCACTTGGACAGGCCCTGAGCAGCCCTGGAGGCCACCAACACAACACCAAGTGTCCTTGGTGGCCAAAGGTCCACACACAGGACCAGCTTCCCTGGCCCCGTCTCCGTTCTGCTCTGGGTTCTGGGCAGCACTCAGCCGACGCCTCCCAGGGCGCCTGCTTCCTGCAGCACCGTGCATTTTAAAGTGCTGTTTTAATGGGCACCATGTGCTGCTTTGGGCTGCAGGAGCTTGTCACATGCAGCCATCGTCCTTCCAGGAGGCATTCTTCCTAATAGCTGCATAAAATCCCACCCCACACATGTCCCACTTTTAAACTATTGATAGATGAAGTCCGTTTGTTTCTGGACTGTTTAGTTTGTTTTCCATACAAAAAGAGTCTTTGGCCTGCATATGTATGAAGATGTGTTCTCATTTCTGAAGGATCAGCTCAGACAGCAGGACGGCCACCGGTGCACATGCATGTGGTGAGCAGCTCACGGGAAGGTTCCCGGGCTCCCGTGAGAGTGGATGGTGCATGCATCTGCCCTCTTTGCCCAACAGGTCAGTTTGAGCAGCTTTAGATGTCTACACTAGCTGCCAGGCAATCAGTACAACAGCCACGCACACACACTGCAAGGGTCACAGAACCAGGTGGGTTCAGCGGCCGTCAGCACCTTCATGCTGGACGCACCACCCGTGTGTCCCAGAAATAGACCTCCCCACGACCGCAGCTCTGAGCTCACACCATACGATTATCCTCGTTAGATAATCACGGTGACGAGGCTTTGTTACCTAGAACACTGCCCCCTCAGATTTCTTCAATTGTTCTTTGAGAACTTTAACAGCTGTTTTAATTTTAATCCAACAGTAATTAAGCTCAAAAAAGGCTGTTAGCTGCAAGATTCCCTGACTCCCTGTGGTCTGGAGCAGCCCCTGGACGCCGTCACTGTTCTGTCTGCCCAGCGCTGCTCCTGGTGAGTCCAGGGGACTGTTTGGCAGCACATCCTTCAAGTGTCTTTATTTGATTGCCACGTGGTCCAGGATAATCACTGTGGTCAGAACGCAGCGCAGGAAATGACCCCTCTGCAGTGCACCACATCTGGGGCACAGGCCTCACTCTGTCCCTTGTTGATGACATTAAGTCTGATTCTGCGGTTCCGGTGGCGTCTGGAGGGTTTCTCTCCCGTGATATTCGCTTTGCACTTGTTGGTTGAGAAGCTGTGGGTGGTGCTGGGCCTCAAGGCCATGCAGAGGTCCTCATGGACCACCCTCTCCATCCAGTGGTCTCAGCAGCTGCTGCGGGCCTGCCTGAGGGGTCTGCTGGTGGGGGCTGCACAGCAGCCCTGGGCTCTGGCCTCGTGCCTCACCCAGCAGTGATGGTTTCCTGTACAGAAGTTTCCTCATTGCCCTAACTTTTTAAGGTATTTGTTTGCTTGCATGTGTGCCTGAGCATGGCCTCGTGGCTTTTCCCCTGTTGGAGTGACACAGCTCATGCCATGGATTTCCTTCGATGCTAAACTTGCCCTCAGCTGTGGCTGGTGGGGTCCCATCAAGCTAGCTGTGTGTCCTGCTGCCCTGAGTCTAACCACCTGTGACACATGCTTAGCTCTGGGCACAGGCTTCAATCTCCGCTGGCCCTCGCCACCCCCTACCCCTGCAGCCATGGGGTCCCATGCAGCCCTGCTTCCCCTAGTGGAGAGTGGTCTGAGGAAGCAGCTGGCCCCTTCCTTTGCAAATCTCTCTCTGCCCCTTGCCCTGGGCAGCTGCATTCTCCCAGGCACCACTCCTGCTGTGGGCGGGGCTTCCGGGCCTCTGCTGGCAAAGTAGACTGTGGTCCATTCTGTCTCTGTCCCTGGCACCTCCGCCCTCCTCTTCCGGCCCCTCCCTCTTGGAGTGCCTCCACCCACGCGGCAGGTCTGGGCACTGGGCACTGGCCCCTGCACTGTGGCTCCCAGGAAGCTCTCCCACTTTCTGGCCCTGGGCTCAGGCACTGCTCACAGCTCTGCTTCCGGGTCTGCTCAGGCTCACAGACTCTCAGACTCTCTCCTCACTTCCAGTTAGAGGTACGGCCACCCACACCACCTCCCAGCCTTCTTTCTCTGCCACCGTGTTCCTATGTAGTCACCTGTTGCAACCAGGCCCAGCAATGTCTGCACTTAACTTTCCCGGGCCTTGCTCCTCCTCCTCACCTCCTGCAATCAGGTGAGGCTGACTGTGTGGCAAGTGCCCCTTCCTTCCCCACCATCTCTCTGGGAAGTCCTGGTGTTGGCTGGCATGTGTGGCCAGCTGCCATCTGGCCATGTTCTCCCTAATGAGATGCAAGAAAAAGCGTGGTGTGGGACTCACGGGGCTCCCTCTGTGCTTCCCCTCCTTCCAGCCTGGCTGCAGCTCTGTCTTCTGGGCCCTCAGCTGGCCTCATAAATGGAGGCTGTGCCCTGGGCCAATGGACAGAAAAGGAGCAGGTAACACTCCGCAGTGGCTACTAGCTGCTGCGTCCCAGATGCCTCCCTCCAGGTTTCTCCTGCTTGGGAGACATCAACCGTAATCCTGTTCAAGCCACCCCCAGTCCCAGCTCCCGTGGCACAGCCCCGTGGAGGAGCACTCCTCCCTGGGAATTGCCGCAGCTGCTGCAGAGCAGGCTACCTGGTTCAGCAGCCCACAGAACTGCCTCCAGCTTCTTCTTCTCGCCATTTTTCAGTGGCTGATTCCTATTCATGCTTCAATACCCAGCTCAAGAGTCACCTCAACAGCAGAGGGGCTTCTGGGTGCTGGCTTCTTCATGTTCTAGACATGGACATGGGCACAGGTGTGTAACCCCACGTCCCCCCTTCAGAGTCTTGTCTTCATTTACCCTTTATGCACTTGAAATTCACTTGGGCATGTACAGGTGACAGAGATGCAAAGGATCCAGATGGGGCGCAGGTAGGTGTGGAAAGGGAGATGCAGGTGCAGGTCAGAGTGGAGAGCAGGTATAGTCACAGCCAGCTTAGGGACGGCATCCCCAGGCACCCCAGGTGGAACGGGCACTTTGCTCCTATCTTAGATGGTCCATATCTTTCTTACCTTCCTGGAAGTCAGTGTCCCAAACGGGCCAATGCACTCCTGCAGACCCAGCGCCCACCACACTGGGCGCACACAGAGCATGCAAGACATATTTATAAACATCAGTCATTGAAAGCCCTTGGTGCACACATGTGTTTGGGGCCTTTTGCTAATGACTTGTACGTGCCTGGTACCGATTGCATGAAATCACACTTTCTTTACTTAATCCAAGAGGATTTTCTCTACATTGCATGAAAAAAGGCACCTGAACTTGGGAGTTGGAATCCGGAGAACAGATGCTCCTCTGTCTCTTCATTCCCTTCCTAACCAAAGACGTTTCATCCACATCCTCTCACCTTTCTGTTTAGAAACGGCTCCTCCTTGGGGCCTGCCATCTGTGGCAGCCACTCTCCGTAGAACCGTGGCCCTGGTGCTCCCTCACCAGCAGCACAGGTGGCTTCCAAGTGGAGGGGACGCCTACCCCAGCACTGGCAGATGGAAAAGAGCCACAGTGTCTAGCAGTGAAGTATGCCCAGCTACTGTGATGGCCAGATTTAGCACAAAAGAAAAGACGCCGCCCAGGGAAGTGTGGCTGTCAGGTAACAAGCAGTTCCTCGGACTGTGTCCGTCCCATGTGACGCACAGTATTCAATGGAAATACTTCCCAACAAGCACAGGGAACACACACTAAGAAGTCATCCGCTGTTTATCTGAAATCCCAACGTAATCGGGTGCTGTGTGTCTATCAAACGACTTGGGATCACAGCACGCTTAGTGCACGCCAGGCTGTGCGGCAGCAGATGCTGTCTCAGACAAGGTCATCCTGCTGCGGCCTCCAGAATCAGCACAATGACCAAGCAGATGCCATAGCTCCATCAGAATGAGGGTTGGCCAGGGTCACAAGACCTCCAGGTGGTAGAGTTTGTGGTCATCTCAGGCCCCCCGGCTTTGCTAGTGAGACAGGTGACCTTCCCAGAGCTGGTGACCCGGGCCTACCCCCCATCAGCCAGGCACCATCTTTCCTTCAAGAAAGCATCTTCCCTCATCTTGAGGCATGTGTCCATGGACAGCTGACCTGAGGCCCAGGTCAGGAGGTCTGTGTATCAGCCCCACTGGCCACAGTCACAAACTCAGTGCAGATACTCAAGACTGGCCAATGAGACATAGTCACAGGACTTTGTCTAGAAATCACTGGAAAGAGGCCTCCTCTTCTCTTGGGAATGCAGTTTGCTTAGCCTGGAGTGCTGATTGCCATCCAGCTACCGTGAAAGCAAACATACCTGAGAATTAAGCCCTCAAAAGGATAACAGAGCAACACGAAAGAGGAACAGAATCCTGAGAAAGACATTGAGCACCTGGATCTAGACTTGTCTGAAGCCCAAGGGTCTTGGTCTTCCCAATTATACATGGAATAATTCATTTTCTTTCTCACTTAACTCAGGTTTACTTAGACCTCTACAATTGCCCAACAAGTGTCTTAAAGACCACATCTACATTTAAACCAAAGTTAGAGGTTAAGCAAAGGCCACCAGCATGCTGTCTCTGTGATTGAGAGAGCACCTGACTGTGTCCTGCACTCCAGTCGTGCCTCTACCCCACGTCTGGACTTCAAAGAGCTCGTCTCCAGGACCTCAGTACTTCTCTGGGAAAAGCGGCATGCCTGCCACAGGAGGTCACGCCTTCCCTGTGCTCCAGTGAGCACATGTCCCTCCCGCATCACCAGGGGTCTGCCTCTTCCTTAGGGGCCCACCAGACACAGAAACCATCTTGCTGAAAGCACAAATGCCAGTGCTAGGCCCCGGGCGGGCGCTGGTCTACCTATTCCCAAGATTTACATTCTGAGCGTGAAAGTCAATAAAAACTAATTAGATGTTTACCTCATTTCCTTGGTAATGACCCTTACATGCCACTAATTGTCAAACTGAATCTATATGCAGGCGTTACCTCGACTGGGGTCAGGGCTAATTTCTGCGTACACAAAGAAACATCACTGCGGTTATTTATACCTGCAGCCGGTGCGATCTGTGCAGATGCGCATGAGCTCATTTCCACAGGAGGAGGAGCTGGAGCCAAGATTTTCGGGTGCTGAGTGGGAATTAGGTATGCAACAACCATTAGCAATAATGAGAGTTATGCACCTAATTCCCCAGCATCATTTTAAAATTTGTTTTATTAAATAATGCTGTAGAGTTATGTTAAGCAATGCGACGTTAAGTAACATTGACTTCAGCCTCATTAAATAATCTCCTTAACTATCATGCTGGAGAACCAGTATCATTAGACAAATGCTGTTTGTCATGGACCGTGATGTAATTGTTGCGGAAGAGTCCATGCTAGGGAATTGGTCAATCAACATGCACCAATATGTGCTGCCCCCACAGGGTGCGCGGGGAGAGCCTGGAAGGTTCTTGAGAAACCCCGTGTCAGCCCAGCAGGGAGAGGCCACAGCTGCCACCCTGGCGCTGCTCCTCTTGTACCTGGAGAGAGACCTGAACCCCAGGACAGGCGTCGTCCCGATGTGGTGCCAGAAGGTGGGCAGGACAGCAAAGGAGCTTGACTGGGCAGGTCCCCCGTGGGCCTCCCTCCCTGACGGCAGGAAGCAGAGTGGCGCCCAATGGTGGTCTTCCCAGGCTAAAGCCCGGATGCGGCAAAGCACAGCCTGGGACTCACACTCACCCTCCATTCTTGCTCTTGGCTGAGAATGGAGAATAAGGACCCAAAAAGATGTCCACATCCCAATCCCCCAAACCTGAGAATGTGTTAGGCTGCTGGTAGCAGAGGAGGAGGCTGCCAGCTGACCTGAGGACAGAGAGGCAGAGGAGGAGGCTGCCAGCTGACCTGAGGACAGGGAGGCAGAGGAGGAGGCTGCCAGCTGACCTGAGGACAGAGAGGCAGAGGAGGAGGAGGCTGCCAGCTGACCTGAGGACAGGGAGGCAGAGGAGGAGGCTGCCAGCTGACCTGAGGACAGGGAGGCAGCAGAGGAGGAGGCTGCCAGCTGACCTGAGGACAGAGAGGCAGCAGAGGAGGAAGCTGCCAGCTGACCTGAGGACAGAGAGGCAGAGGAGGAGGCTGCCAGCTGACCTGAGGACAGAGAGGCAGAGGAGGAGGCTGCCAGCTGACCTGAGGACAGAGAGGCAGAGGAGGAGGCTGCCAGCTGACCTGAGGACAGGGAGGCAGAGGAGGAGGAGGCAGAGCCATCTGACAGGTCCTTTGTCATCACGGGGCCCTGAAAGGGAGGCCGAAAGGTCACAAGAAAGAGATGTGACTGCAGAAGCAGGGCACTGGGACCTGGGACCTGCCCCCCTCCCCATTGCAGGCTTCAAAGACAGAGGAAAGGCCTTGGGCCAAGGAGTGTGGGTGGCTTCTGAGAGCTGGGAAAGGGTCCCTGGATTAGAGCCCCTGAAACGAATGTGGCCCTGTGATGCCTTGGTCCCAGTGCAGTGAGGCCACCTCAGGCTTCTGACCAGCTCAAAATAGATGTGCGTTTAAGCCTCTGAGTTTGTGGAAATGCATTGAAGCAGCCGCAAATCACGTGCCCTGACTGCGCGCCCTGACTGCTCGCTCCCCAGCCACACCCTAGCCACCCCTCCACTGGGAGCCAGATCCTTCCCAGGCCTGCTGTGAAAGTCAGCCTGACGCACACGGACATCTCACTGTCAGCACAGAGACTCAGGGAGGAGAGAGATCACGGAGCAAACACTAGTGTCCAGGAGCATCCTGCGAGAGGGAGGGGCCTCACCTGGCTCTGGAGCACCATAAGCCCTCAGAGCCGCTCCCTCTCCCACCTGGCCTTTCTTCTGAGAGATTATTTGCTTGACTTTGGAGCTGAGAAAATGGATACGCAGGTGGTTAAGTGGATATTCAGAGTCCTACCCAGTAGGAATCCTGAGCACTGGACTTGAACCCAGCTGGGTTGTGGCCTTCAGGGCCACATGTTGGGTTCCACTGAATGTTTAGCAAGCCTCCATCAGTTACGGGAGGTTGAGAGATGAGTCTCCTGTATGAGAAACTACTTTCAATGTGTGGTTTCCGTCTTGCCTTGCTCTTAAAAAGGATCTTCCTAAAAGAGACTTGAATCTCCATTTTTTTTTTTTAATCATTCTTGGTAGCAGAAGAAAAAACGTGAGACCATTTTATTCCTTTTCCAGATTCATGGTTGTGAAGGGCAGGCAGGATGAAATGCCAGGAGGGGCTTTCAGCTAGTAAACCCACCTTCACCTGCAAACAGCACACAGCCGTGGCTGCCCAGGGCCTGGGGCTCAGCCCCTCTCCTGTGTGCATCCGTGAGAGTTTGCAGTCCCGTGATCTCTCTCCTCCCTGAGTGTTCACATCTGAGACCCCCTGCCTTGGCAATGGCCCTTTCCTCATATGAGGTCAGGAAAGGGGCCATGAGCCAGAGGTCACTCTAACTGGCCAGCAGATCCCTCTGGGTTGTTGCAGGAGCTCCATGTCTACCCTGGCCAAGCTGGTCTCCTCGAGCCACAGCTGGCCAATGTGGCTGAGGAAACGAACCTCCAGTTCAGTTAGTTCTACTTAATTTAAAGTTGAGCACCCACATAGAGCTAGGGGTGCCTGAATGGGACAGCACAGGACTCTGAACTTCTAACTTCATGACACAGGTAGCCACTGGGCGTGGAATGATTGGCTTTGTGGGCAGGCTCCTCCCCACCTTCAGGATCTAGAAAAATAGTCCTTCTGTGAAAAGCTGTGCTCACTCATCCATCATCCTGTCATTTCTAAGAAGACCTTTAGTCTGGGTGTCTTGTGTTTGTCGTTGGTTGCTGTGCCTGTCAATGAGCATCACGCACGGTTTCTCCCCCGAGGCCCCTGCCCCACGGTGGCCACTCTAGGTGCCGTTTTATTGCACAGGCAGGATTAATACAAGCGCTAATTATGACCATCAGTTTAAAATGTGGCTCATAATTGAAAGCACCCTTGAAGTTCTTGGAGTTAACAGCACCGCACAGACAGGTATCTCCCTGAGTGAGGAGGCTCCTGCGTCCGGCTGTCCAGGCTGTCCTCACAGGAGAACCTGTCTCACTCTGGGGACCCAGCAAAGCTTATCCTCGTTGCTACCGTCTTAGAACAAGGAAGACGATCTGGACTCGCATTCCTCAACCTCGCGCTGGCAGTCACAAGTATCTCCGGAGGCGTCGGAGCGCCCGGACCATAATCCAGGTTGAATGACATTTTCAAACGAGGAAAACGAGATTTATAGATTTCCTCACCAGCCTCAGCGTGCCGATCCCCATACTAAGCACTGTGCAGTTGACAAGTGTTATTTAGGAAGCGGTCTGATTGGGCTTCCGGGGAAGTGACAGCCCTGAAGTGTCTTCGCAGCCACACTGTCGCGGAGATTCAGCCATGCCCACCCCTGAGCTCCACGGAGCTTGCTGCCCTCTCTGCCTTCCTGGCGCTCTCCTCCTCGCACGGCTGTGGGCCTGTTCTGGGGATGTGCGGATTGGAGGCCCCGTGGAAAGGCGGTCTCTCAAAGCCCACTCTGCCACGCGGCTAGCGGTGCTGAAGTACTGGTTCAGCTGAGGCTGTGGCTGGGCCTCCTGCTGGTCAGAGGGCGTGGGCAACCAGGGCGGCCTGTGACACACAACCCAGACACCTGGAGACAGGCCGGGGGCTCAGAACCCGCCCACAGGGGGAGAAGGAAGCTGCCGCCCCTCACCCAGGACCCCTGAAGCAGGCATCAGAGGCACTTCCTTTTTGTAGCTCCATGAAAGGGGCTCAAGATGAGTTTCCCAAGGAAGTGGAGGGAGGCAGGAAGAAGGAGGACTCTGGGCCCCCAAGTGTCCTCTACAGTCATCTTCTCTGGACACTGACAGGCGTTGTGTGGGACAAACTGTCAGTCAACAGTCTGTGTGTTAAGAAAGCTGCCTGCCCGGCCCAGGAGGGGACTCGCCCTCTGTTCCTGCAGTACTTTCATCCCCACGAAGGCTGCCTCCTGCTCTGCTGGTCTTCTCGGCATTCTACATGACCATCCAGAGGCTCTAAAGACCTGTGCTCCTCACCGTCTCCTCGGGCTGTCCAGAAGGAAATCCTAAACCCTCTGAGGAACGAAAACCCCCCCCACCCGGCCAGCATGGTCCGCTCCTGTCTCTGCCCTGCTGTGCTTCCTGTCCAGGGGGCCTTCACAGTGCATCCTCCTGAGCTGGCCTCTCCTTCAGAGCAAGTGCGGGGGCTCTTGACACTGCAGCCAGAGGGGCTGTCTGTTCCCTGCTGGGCCTGGGGGAACGCACTCCCTTTCAACAGAGGAGCCCCTGAAGGGGGCCTGGACCATGCCTCCCATGCTCACGAGGCTGGGGACGGGAGCACAGGAACAGGTCGGACCCAGTGCATGTCCAACAGGAGACTCCTGACTCCACAGCCCTGCCCACCACTGACAGGGGTCAGCAGCCTGGAACTGGGTGGCCTCAGCCCACCTAACCGTGCCCAGGCAGGAGTGGGCCAAGAGTGTTTTTCCAGAGGAGAGCTGGATGCCAGGAGAAGGGTCCTTGGATGCCGGTCAGGCACAGATGGGAGATGCACCACCCCAGAGTGCTGCTGATGGGGACTGGGAGTCAGGCGAGGCCCAGGGCCCGTGTCTGTGGCTTGAGGCACCTTTATATTTTGGTAACTGCAATAGTGATGATGGTAAGGAGCACCCATACCACCCGCAGGCACAAGTGCCCTCCACGACCCACTCACGACACCATGGTAAAGAACAGGGTGCTGACTGCCCCTAGGGCCTGCTTGGTGATGTCCTGAGCACATCTCTTACAGCACCAGGCTCCTCCAAGTGATGGGCACAGCTTTCTTGGCAATGTGCACATCTGGAAAGTGCCTCGGTGCAAGGTCATCCCTTGCTGGCCGGCAAAGAGGCCACCAGGCACGCACTGGCTGGCCAGCACTAGAAACTTGGCCAGTCTGAGCTGAGCCATGCCGAGAGTGAAGCACGCACTGGATTCCAAGACATCGTGCGAGTCAAAGGCGTGCCGGCGCCCACGAACCACATGTTTGTTGATGATATGTTGAGACAATCCTAGGTTGGGGGTATTGGGTTAAAAATGCATGATTAAAGTCAATTTCATCTGGTTGTTTCAGTTTAATTTAATTTTTGTGAGTCTTTTAAATGCATCTGCTAGAAAATTAAAGAGGACACACAGGGCTTCCATTTTATTTCCATTGAATGGCTGCACTGGTCTGAAACTAGCATTTGTACCCACGGTAGGCCTGATGGCCTCCACCTGGGCACAAGCCTGGTCACCACCCACAGGCTGTGTGCCCTGAGCATGTTGCTTAGCAGCTCTGAGCCTCCTTTGCCTCTGGATGGTGGTGAACGCTCAGCAGGACTCGAGTAGTCCGGCAACCCTCGCACTCAAGGGACTGGACTGCCCGTGACAGGGAACCTGTGGTCGCCACTATCCCTGCTCCCTAAAGTGGAGAAGAGAAGGGAAGAAAAGCTCCATAAGGGCCAGGCCCTGGCTGCCACACAACTCTCTGGTCACTAGTGGCATGTCATCTCCTTCATACAGGAGTGGCCTTAGTAAGCAGGACGAGAGGGGCGGGTCCAGGATCGCAGACCCCACCTTCCCTCACACTGCCGTCCAACCTCGTGCACAGGCAGGGTGAGGTCAATAGACACAGGCCCTGAGCAGGTGCCAGGAGCTGAGCCCATGCGTGGCCTCCCTGGGGTCAGTAGCACACAGCACACAGACACGTGGTAAGCCAGTCACCTCTGTCGCCCGAGATCTGCCCTCCAGCTCTCCCTGCAGGCCTGTGAGCCACTCCGGGCAGCATGGTTCATTAATGAAGCATGGGTCTGGGCATATAGGTCATGTCTGCACCTGGGTGTGCACATGCTGTGTGCCCCATGTCCACACGTGTCTCTGCAGTGTGTGTGCAGTGTGAATGGCATCATGGTGCCTGTGTGTCTGCATCCTCTGTCTGGGTGTCTCGAGCCGTGTGAGCACATGTTCGTGTGCACAAGTGTGCTGTGTGCGTGCACAGGCAGGCCAAGGGTCGTTTTCTCCTTTTCTCTGCAGGTCTCTCGGGAGGCTGCCTCTTCCCAGGAGCCATCCACCTGCCCATCCTAGACTGCTTTCTCTTGGGTCACTAGGCCTGGGCAGCTGTGCCCAGGGTTCCACAGGGCCTGAAAGAGGCAGCATCTCAGCAGGACGCAGAGGAGCACAGCTGGCCGCACCCGCCGCAGGCAGCTCTGCAGGGCGTTGGCTGGGAAGCCGCATCCACCACAGACTCCCACCCAGGGAGCTGGGATCTGCTGCAGCGCTGGCTGGCTGGCCGGCCATCCGAACGCTGCCAGGCCTCTCCTTTCCCCACACCCACACTTCACGCCGCTCCTGTCTTCCATTTCCACCTTCAGAGGCCAACATGGTCTTGGAGGAGCGGGGTTTATTTCCCTCAGCCCTCGCGGCTTGTGCTGTTTACTCTCACAACACCATGAGGATGCACACATCAATTTCAGTCTCAAAATCTATGTCACACGTACGCAGAGCAAATTAAATCAGATGAAGCAGAAATTGCCTTAAAGGGAGTTAATATTCTGATTGAATTCCCGCTCAACGTGGCCGTGCTCACCAGCTCTGCCACACTCAACCTATTATCTGGGTCAGACAAATGAGCAGGTCAGCTGTCCCTTGGGTGTCTTTTAGGAACTGGCCCTGGGAAATCCCACTCACCTCGTTGCTCTGGATTTCAATTTATGGCAGGGTTAGCTGCCTGCCAAAACAACGGAAGGATGGAACGACTGTGGACGGCTGGATGGGTTTTGGATGTTGTCTCTTCAGAATGTGAAAAATGTAGACTGTGTTTGGGGAGCATTTAAAACGGAAGCAACTATTTTTATAGCTAGAAAATCAAAAACACTCAAAGCTAACAGGAAGGGTAGGGAGGCAGATATCAAAATGAAATGGACGAAAACTCGCCAGCGACTGGACGGGACAGCTGCCGGGCTGTGCAGAGAAAACGTAGGCTCGAGGTGGACTCTGTGGTCAGCAAAACAACATCCCACCAGGAATGTCAGGCCCTGAAGTCCAAAACCCATAAATATGTTGCCTCATGTGGCAAAAGGGACTTTGAGAACATAACTAAGAACCTCAGGTGGGAGATTATGCCTGAGAGGGAAGACGGAACCGTGATCCCAGGAGACGCTGGACCTCCACAAGCTGGAAACAAATCCTCCCTGAGAGCCTCCCGAAGGGCAGAGATTATGCACTTGTGTTGCCTGGGGGACTCAGAGCAGCAACAGGAAACCCACACAGCTCTGCAGCTCTGCGGCTGGCGCTAAGGTCAAATACCCACCTTGCCCACCGCACTGCCAGGCCACTCCTGCAGGAGGCAGCAGGGCCTCTGTGCCCCAGGACCACCCGGGGTCAGGTGAGGCCCTCCATGGAGAGGCATGCAGCCCGTCCGGGCACACAAGACACGCGAGTCATCACCTGGGTAGAGAAAGAGAAGAGGCTGTGTCCCACAGAAGGCAGGGTCGGGGTTCATCGTGGCAGCGAGGGTGTGCGTCTCGCTCTCGTCCACAGGCTCATCGTGGAGTGCTCTCAGGCCGGCACAGACTCGCAGTTCAGAGCTATTTCACCTGTGCGTGGAGTGGCTGGTAACCCGGAGCCGGTCCCTTTTGTTCATTCACGCCTCCAGTGAATCGCAGCCAATCGTCCGAGCTCCCCGGGAGCTCCAGTCTGTGCTGGATCCGGGGAGAACCACCCCTTGCCCAGCTCCATGCGGTTCCCTGGCCGGGACCCCACTGACCGAATGTGGACTAATTACAAAGAAGGCCCACGTGGGAAGACAGCTTCGGCCACCCACGCTGCAGCGAGCCCTCTGCAATCTCTGGAAGGTTCTGGAAGCCGGGAGGAGCTGTCCAACACCACAGGGAAACACATTTCATTCCCACTCCTCTGAGCTTTAAAAATGAGATCTCTTCTAGTTTCTCTTTACTTTCCAGGGAGAGAGCCGGAGGCCTTGCCTCGTCCTGCTCCATCTCGACACGGCTCCAGGACTTTACCACCGTCTGCAAGTCAGTCCCGTGCTCCTCACAGCTGTCCTGCAGCAGGTCCGCCTCTGTGACCCTCGCCGCGTCGTGTGGCCTTGGAGAATGTGTCCCTCCTTCCTCCTTGTTTGCCTGGCCTGGGGAAGGACAGTGTCCCTCTCTGCTGCCCCAGGCCCTGATCCCCCAGCAGGCCCGGGATGCCAACCTGCAGACAGCGCCACCTAGTGTCCCAGGGCCACAGGCGCTACTTGCTGTGCAGAGCTGCGAGTGGGAGGGGTTTGTAAGCGCAAAACAAGGAAACAGGTCTCCCCTAAAGCCAACACTTCATTTTGTTCCCAGAGCTCTCTGTGCTGGAACTCACAGGTAGTAGCTATGAATGTGAAGAACTAAAGAACAGACACGCGTGCCTTCGTGTTCCGCAGGCCCTGTGAGATTCCCATGTGAGACATCAAAAATGGTCCAGTGGGTCAACCTCATATGTGTAGCTGGGACCTGGGGAGCCGAAGCTATGTATGTAGCTTCTCATTCTGGGAAATCTGATATGTGCTTGTGAAGAGGAGTGGCACCGAGCAGCCTGCCTCCTGCGCTCGAGGCTTTTTTGTGGTTTTCAGGATGGAGGGGGTGTCCTTGACGGCCTCCTGACGCCCCACTGCCTCACCTCTGCTTCCTTCTTAACTTGGCCCCGTTCAAGCAGAATGGGGAGTGACCACCCCAAGCCCACTACATGCCCAAAGACCCCCTGATCTCCAAGTGCTGGCCTCATTCTAGGCTCTCCAAAGGAGACTGTGATTGGGTGCTCCTAGGCAATGGAGGGCGTGCCCAGCTCATGTGCCCGTGCTGGGTCTAATCAGCCGAGGCCAGGGAAGGCTGACCCCTGACCTCCCAAGTCCCACACCACCCTCTGTCCCTCTCAGGCCCTCCCCAGGCGCATCCTCCAGCCTAGCTCTGCTGCCTCCTCTGCCTAGGATCTGTGAGGTCTCATCTCAATGTCACCTCTGCCAAGAAGCCTTTCCTGGCTCCTCATGGACAGCTGGCTCTCCCAACCCCGAGGGACTGCCAGGAATCCCGCCTTTTGCGTCACAGCGTGGTCCATCTAAAGCCTTCTGCACCTGCCCCACATCCATGTCTGGGCATGCGTCCTCCACCAGAGAGGCCCCCGGTAAGCACAGCCCCTTCCTCCTGCGCTGTGTCCCCACCTGCCAGTCATGGCAAAGTCACAACCCACGTGTTAAGTAACGGGAAGGGAGCTGTCTCAAGTGTGTGCTAGGAAGAGACGTGGCGCCTCCCCAAAGAAGATAAGCAGGGAGCAGGGAGCAGGGGAAAGAAAGATGTCCAGCAGCAGCCATCTTCAGGGGACGCAAATCAAAGCCACGACAAGACACAGGTCACACTTCTTAGAATGGACTGAAGGCAATGATCATAAACAAAATCATGATTCAAAAGGCTAAGATGAAAGCCGAGGACACCAACCCCGAGGAGGACGTGGAGCAGAGGGAACTCTTGCCCACCACCGGCGGGGACGCAGAATGGTGGGCCCCTGCCAAAGGCGGGTAGTGGTCCTCGCAGAGCTAAATAGGCAGCGGCCCGCTGGTCCGGCAGTTGACTCCTGTTTATCTAACAGAGACAAAAACATATGTCCACACCTGTGCACGGATATCTATAACCGCCCAGTTTGTAATCACCAGAACATGGAAACAATCCAAATGTCCCTCAGCAATTAAAAAAGTGCACCACACATTCAGCGCCTCTCTGTGCACCAGAAGTGCCTCACTGCTGGCTGCGTCGAGGGACGCCTCTGAGGGCTCTTCCTGCGTTGGCACAGTCCGCGCTGCCCATCTGTCCAGGCTGCCAGCTGAAGCAGTCCTCGCTAACTGATGTCCCGTCCCTCCCGGCACTTCCTGCTCCTGTGCACAGAAGGCCCTCCTTGAGGTGGAGTCCTCACCCCGCCTCCCCCCGGGAGCAAAGAGCCTGTTGAGTGCTTGAGAGCTGGTGTGGGATGCCCAGGCTGGGACTGGCAAGAGGGCCCCAGGACAGAGAAGGCCCTGCACCTGCCTTGCCACTCACCTGCTTGGTGACGTGTGCACACTGGCGGCCTGGGGATGCCTTTGGAGCGCTTCCTGCCAGCCGGGCCTGGGCTGAGCACTGCCATCCCCTCTCAGGGTTCCCACAGCCTGTTGAGGCGGATCCTCTTGAGTCTCACTGTCCAGGCTAGCAGACTTCAGCACAGATTCTTGGATACTTCTTGAGGACATGCCACTGGCCCCGGAGCCCCACGCTGCAGTCCCCAGCCACGCTAGCCAGCCTGCGGCTGGATTGTGCCCCACGTGCATGTCTGAGGAGCTGAGCCTCCGGGGGAATCAGACCTGTAAGAAGCCATTGGCCCTGGGTGGGGGCAGAAGGGTGCGCCTGTGACCACAGCAGAGGCCTTATGAGGAGAAAAGGACAGAGAGCCTCCCTCTCCAAGGGCACTCCAAGAAAAGGCTGGGAGGCTAGGAGTGCTAAGCTGCTGCCAAGCAGGGAGGAGGCCCCAGGACCAGAGGGGCTGGTCCTGCGGCATGCGCTTCCATCTCCAGACTGTGAGCACCTGCTGGCAGACACCAGCGCTGAACCTCCTGTGTTTTCCATGAAGGGACATCTGCGTCCCTGAAGCCGGACAATGTCCACCAGTGACCCCAGCTCTCAGCAGAGGTAAGGAAGGCATGCTCCTTTCAACACTGTTCTGTGGGTGACACCCACATGTGGGCATGGCACCAGTTCCCAGCCACAGTGCTACTGGCATTTGGGCTGGGTGAGTCTGTGGTGGGGACTTTCCCATGCACGGTAAGAGATGAGGTAGCCTCTCAGGACTCTGCCCCCTGGGTGACAGGAGGACCCCTTCAAAGCTGTGACAACAAGAACGTCTCCGGACATTTTCCGATGATGTTTCCAGGGAGAAAATTGCTCCTGCCTCAGAGCAGCACCAAATTTCCATTCCTCAACATCTGCCTGCAAAGGAGTCATCCCTGTTCTTTAAAGAATGGGAATGGCTCAGTGGTAGAGCGCTTGCCTCTCACGCATAAGGCACTGGGTTCGATCCTCAGCACCACATAAAAATAAATAAAGATATTGTGTCCATCTACAACTAAAAAAAAATATCAAAAAAAAAAAAAAAGAATGGGAATCTGAGCTCTGAGAGGTTGACTCGCCTGCTCGAGGATGCGCACCACGGAAGCAAGGAGTTCCAATTCCCCTGCCTCAGCCTCACCTTCTGGAAGGCTCGAGGGCATCTGTGGACACTGCGTCCCCTGGCATCCCCCACGCACAGCCCAGGAGCTGGGTTCACCACGTTGGGCCCGAGCGTGTGAGTCTAGACTGGAGGTCGTCCCTGACGTGGAATAGAAGCAGTGTGCTTCCCTGCTCCCCCGCTGCCGCCACGAAGGGCCACGGCCCTGCCCGTCAGGATCTGCTGCCTGTGGGAGGGGGCTTCCCGTCAGGCGCCTACAGTCCCCAGCCTCTGGGCTGACCCTGTGGGCACAGCCTGGCTCCTGCCTTGCCTCTGCCAGGCCATGCTCGTTCCTAGTGTCACACTCCTGGGGGCTTCACAGGGGAATTACAGTTCACATCCCTCCCAGTTGCTCTGCTGAAGCCCTTGACGTCTGCCATGCACACCACCAAAGCACTTCCCAGGGTTTCCAGAGAAGGGGGTGCAGCCCCAAGACAGCCTCCCTGACAGGGAAAGCCGGTCTTCCAAGAGGCCTGGTAAGGGTGCTGGGCCTCAGGCAGCAGTAACCCAGGGTGCCCCTGACAGTCTGTCCAAACCTGGGCCAACCCAGACCACAGCAGGTGGACAGGCCAACCAGGCCAATCCAAGCCAAACCAAGTTAGCACGGGCCGCAGTCTGAGAGCAGAGGCCAACTCACACCAAACCCGGGCTGATCCAGGACAACCCACTCAACACGGCATCCCCAGGCAAAATCGAGGATACGCCCAGGCCAAGTCAGGACACAGCAGGTTCATGCAGGCCCACCCAGGGTACCCCAGACGGAACCCCAGCCAACCCCAGCCAACCAGGACTGCCGCATCAACTCGCGCTGGTCTTCAGCAGACCTGCCGTCAAGCACACGGGTAAGAGGAGACCAGAGAAGCAGCCCGATGCTCCCGTGTCCCAGGACCTTGGAATGCTCACGGAAGGTGCACCTCTCCCAGTGTTACATGCCCATCAGAAGGTCTGATAGCATCAGCCTCCATGGCTGCCAAAACAAAGGCCTCTCAACTGTAGCACCAAGGCTCCCCGTGTGACAGCGCTGGATTACTACACTGCCAGCTACTCGACATCACTTTCAAACCACGGCTTTATTTCAATAATTATAAAGCTTCCTGGCCTCTGACAAATAAATGTGAAGCTTTCCCGTGCCAGCAGCTGGGAGGGGAGCACCACCAGCCAGCCAGCCCCCCCGGGTGGTTTCTGTTCTTCCTAATTGGTGTTTGCCCAGAGCGTAGGGAAAGACAGAGGCTTGCAGGCTCCGTACTCACCCCACCCGTCAATCATGGTGAGGTTCTACATTATCGGATATGAGTTTGGGGTGAATTATTCAGGTTTCATATTTTGATGAATGGAGAAAATGCCTGTCAAGAACACGGAAGTGTGTGTGTGTGCACATGTGTGTGCGCAGTTTCAGGGAAACAATAGCGATCCCCACTTCACTATCCTGTGAGGCATTTTCTGCAAATCCTGCCAGGAAGGGGCGAGTGTTCTGAGGGGACACTGCCCATCCACCTGAGCACCAGACAGGGTTTTTCTGGGGGCAGGAAGACTAGGCTCCCTGCACCTTCCAAACACTGTGGTGGAGGCTGGACCTTGCTGCCCAGCCTCCCCACCTCCTGGCTTTGTCTCCTTGCTCATCACCTGTGCAAGACAGTTGCTTCTCTTCCTGGTTGGAGAAGCTGGAGGGCGCAGGGTCCATTGGCCATGCACCGCTGGCGCTGAGAAACCTCCCACCCTGAGAACCGGCCTCCAGCCCACGAGCTGCGCCGGCCTCAGGAGTGTGTTATTATGGCAGCCCCTCCACCCCGCGTTATTAATTTCATTTATAGCAGAACCAATAACTCACACATTCAAGGCAGTTTGTCATGCATACCTGTAAATAGATTGAAAGCTCACTGAAGCATGCTGGGTAAACACGACTCCAGTGTCTGCACGTCTCCTGGAATCCCGCCAAGGTCTTTAGATCCGGGTGATATTTGCTAGAATGCAAGTGAATTTATGCTACAAAGGCAGCCTCACCCGGCCTGCCGCCATCACCCCTGAAATCCCATTTAGCTCCCATCTCCCTGCAGGGCTGCACTCTCTGAAGGAGAGGTGCCCCCGCTGTCCTGCCTTGATTTAGGAGAGTCGCCTCCACGCACACCCGGGCCAGCCGATGTGTTCAGTGACCCGAACATGAAGCTGCGCACAAAGTGAGGACATGGTGGGGGGCTTGGGAGCTGCCCGGCCTGTGGCTGCTGGCTCCTGAGAAGCACAGAGAGGCAAGGGCGAGCTCCTGCCCACACCGCTGCCCAAGGTGGGCTGGAGTCACCAGGAGGGGTCCTTGGCACAGCCAGTGAATGAATTAAGTGGGCGGGGCCAGACACTGAGGCCCCATGTGCCCAGCAAACCTCGTTTCTCTTTTAAGGCTTCGTGTAAATATAGGTAAAATGGCACCTGGGAAGGTGATGAAGCATGGCCGCAACTCAGCCCCAGGTCACGGACATGTGCTGGGCAGGCACTCACACGCCCTAGAGCGGCACTCGCTCGGGCGAGGAGACCTGGGCTCCTGGGGAGGACCCTGCCTGGACTGAGGGCCACACCCTCCTGCCTTCCCAGCACCATCCCTGGCCCCCTTCTCAGGACAGATTCTCAATTCCCACCCCGGGATTCCAATCCTCATTAGTGAGACTCAAGTGGACTGATTCCCACCACCTCTGGCTGTGGTCACATGGCCCAGATCCAGCCAGTCAGGGCGTGGAATGACCTTGGCACAGTGGTTGGCTCAGAGAGGACTAATGCACCCAGTAAGGCTTACTTCTAGGTGCTTTGCTGAGACAACTGAAGAAGCTCAGTTCTCCTGCTTATGAGGTTGCTCAGAAGGTAGAGTACAAACCTAGAGCTGCTGGTGACCTGCTTGCAACTTAGAAAAAGAAAACCTCATTCAGAATGAAGCTAATATGTGCAAATGCAAAAGGAGACCAAAGCCACAGGTCAAGAGAAATCAACTAAACACCTGGAAACCAATTTGCATCTTGGTTTTTGCACCTTTTTTAAAAAACCAGTATAAGATTTGCTCTTTTCTCACTTGTATCTTGATGATATAAGTTAGAACCCATATTTCAAGGTTTGGAATTGAGTGCTCCCACCCTCTGGCATTCATTAAGCTTTTCTTGCAACCACGAGAGTCCGATTCTAAATTAGTGGTAGTTTTTGGATTCCTCCAGGTCCGAACCTTTGTGAAAGCAATCCCTCCAGTGGCCAGACTGCAAAGCTGGCTGTGTGGAAGAAACGTACCACCCTAAGATAAGAGGGAGAGCGTCTTTCCCAGAGGTCTGCTGTGCACCTGTGTGCCACCTGTTTCCTGGGCATCATCAGCCCTCCTCACTTGGTCCTGTTTTCCTGCTCTGGAGACAGGCAGGTGCTCCATCTGGTAGAGTGTCCTTATCCCCAGCACCCTGGACTCCTGCCCTTAGATTCAAGAACAGGGAAGACGATTGGCTCTTTGCCCAACTGGCTGCCCCAGCTCTGCTCTCCCAGAGTCCCTGAGTAATACACATGAAGACACTTGACTTGGGTCAGACTGTGAATTTCACTGTTTTACATACCAGAGGCCATGGCATTTTGAACACAACAAGAGAATCTATGTAAATGAACATGCATAATTATATAAAAGGCCATGCAGACACACGCCCAGCTGTAGTGAGGCCACAGAGTTTCCGAGTAGATGGCCTGCATTTGACTTGGTCCTGGACCCCAGGGAACAAGGCACCCAGAGCACGCTGGGTCCTGACACAGCGCCACACGGCTGGCTCGAGGCCGCACCAGTGTCTGTGTGGACTCCGGATTCCTGCTGTGTGGCTTGAAGCAAGAGCCGAGCCTTAGTTTTATACACAGGTGGTTAAAGCTCTCAGGCTACCCTCTGCCGAGGGCAGTACCTCTAGTGACTTCCTGCTGCTGATGAGGACTTGGTTCTCCAGCTCCCTGCAGGCTCTCCTGCGGTGAGCGCCCTCTGGGTGCATCTTTCCACAAGCTGTGTTTTTACTTTCGCTTGTCTGGGGGCAGGCTCTAATGTCCTTTTACTCTCCTTTGACCCACAGGCTGTCCCAGGGTGTTGTGTCCTTGTGAACTTCCTGGTATCCCTGCTCTTGCTCTCCAGATCACTCCATCTGGATGGAAGAGGCAGCCGGTGTGATCTCGGTGTTCTTGGGTGAAGTCTCATCTTGTGGCCTAAGACGTGACCTATCCCGCAGAACATCCCACATGCACATGAGGAGAACCCACCTGCACCCCTACACCCGCCGCAGCAGCATCCCGACAGCCAAGATGTGGAGGCGACCCAAGTGCCCGTGGTTGGGTGAATGGATGGAGAGTGTGGACCCGGAGCACAAAGGAATATTATTTGGCCTTTAGGAAGAGAAGCGTATCCGCACACAGCGTGGACACTGTGCTGAGCGCAGCACGCCTTCCCGATAGACAGACGCTGCGTGCCTATTCGCAGGGGCCCACGGAGCCAAATCCACAGACGGGGGGAGGGCAAGTTGTTGTCAGTGGCACAAGTTTTGGTGCAGCAAGATGAGTAAGTTCAGGGGCTCCCGAGCCACTCTGTCTGCAGCTAACAATGCAGCCTGCGCATTCAGGGCTGCAAGAGGGCTGGTTTCACATAAGTGTTCTCACTACATAATTTGCATTCATTTTAAAAAATGGAGATGATTTCAGCGGTAGGCAACAAGGAAGGTGAAGAGCCTGGGAAGGTGGCTGTGGGCTCCTGCTCAGGAGGCTCTCAGAACCTCTGCGGGCGCTCCCAGGAAGCCTGTCCCTGCCTGTCCATTCCAAAGGGTGCATTTGCTTATCAGGTCTCGGCTCTGCCCTGCGACAGCGGAGCGGCTGGGAGGGGCGCACATCTACCAGCTCCCTCCCTCCATTGGTTGCAGGGCGCCCCACGCTCCCACACACCTGGGTTCAGCCTGTGCATCCCGAAGGAGCTCCCTGGAGCAGAAGGAGGCACAGCCAGGGCCATGTGGACAGCCCAACGTCCGCCTGGCACACTTGGAATCAGGGCCCTAGACATGTCAGGACCCTGCGTCCCCTCCAGTGCAGAGGCTTTCCCTGCTCTCATGCTCAGCCCACCCTATGCATCCCTACCCTCTGGGCCCCAGCAGGCCGGCCCCTATGCAGCCAGGCCTCCTCCTGTTGCCCCTATTGCTCAGTGCTTACCAGGGATGTAACATGGCTGGGGTGGCCCTTGCAAAGAGCCAGCCTGGAGTCACCACTTTCCCAGGCCTAGCAAGGGCCTGCACAGCACAGACGTCATCTGCCAGTGAGCTGCAGCGCAGGCAGAGTGGGAAGCCTACTCCCGCCAAGCTGCCCTGCTGAGCTGAGTGTGGGGTCTGTTGGACCCCCTGCGGTATCTTCCCCTCACTGGCCCCTGCCTGGTGGGTTCTCCAGGCGCTGTGGCAAATGTAGGGCACTGCCACCCCATGTAGTACCGCTGCCCTTCAGCAACTGCCCTCCATGCCTCCTCCTCTTGGTTCTCACAGTGGGTCTCTTAGAGGCAGTGGGTCTTCTCCAAGGCCACTGGGTCTTCAGGACAATCGCTGGCCACTCCTGAGGATGGACACAAACCCATGACTCAGCCTCTCCCCTCCCCTCCTCCCACCCCATCTGTCTATGTTTGGAGAAAACATTAGTGAAGACGCGTGATCCCGGGAACCCACGGCATCCTTCCAGCCGCCAGAGTGAAAAGAACCTCGTTAGGGATGTGGGTGGCTCTCCAGGGCCTGAGTTCCCTGTTTGGGACTTCACTGCCGGGGTCGTGCCCAGGAAGGACAGAAACCGCCCCCACCACCAGGCCTGCAGCTGCCTGGGCAGCCGGTGAGCTCACCAGCACCGGGGGCCCCACAAAATTGGGATGGCTTCCTTCCTGTGCCTCACCCACAGGTGACAAGAGCCCAGGCTGGTGGTGGGAGCCAACTCTTCCTCTCCACAGGCCAGTGTCTTAGATGGTCACTGTCTGGGTAACACACTGCCTATGTCCTGGCGGCCTTTGGTGGTCTCTCACGATTGTGGGGGTCGGGAATTCAGGCGGGGCTCAGCTGGGTGATTCTTCCCCTTCAAGTGGGTCCTCAGAGGCCATGGGGCAGTGCTCAGCTGGGGAAGGGACGGGGTGCAGGGCCCAGGAGTCTGGCTCCTCTCTCATCTCGAGGCCCCTAGAAGACAGGCTGCACGCGACCCCACAGTGTGCAGCCTCAGAGCAGGTCTTCTCACGTGGCAGGCCAGGGCCAGAGGGCGTGGTTCGAGGGCCCCCACAAGGCTGAAAACTTGTCGTGACCGTCTCAGAAGACCTGGCAGCCATCTCTCTCCGGTGCCCGAGGCCAGTCGGGATGAAGGGAGGGGAGGTGGCCTCAGTGGGCAGGGAAGGCTGCCAGGCCGTGACTCCTCCATGGCAGTCAGGTGTCCCTGGGTAGGGGGCACAATACCAGAGGCCCCCAGAGGGTGGGCATGAGAAGGAGACCAGAACCCAGCTGAGTCTTCCGCCCCAGAGGGGTTTGGGGCTTGCTTCTTGGTCCAGCCTGGAATGGAAACTCCCTGGATGTGGAGCCTCTCAGGAACCGCGGACCAAGCGAGTTGGAGCAGCTGCTTCTCCTGCACCTTCCCGGAGCTCCTGGGAACACTGAACTTCATCACGTGCCCAGGGAAGGACGCCATGGCATGCCACTGACGATCACGAACGCTTACGAGCAGCGAGCATTCCCGAGAATACGCCTTTCCCAGCAGTGATTCATAAGTGGAAGAGGAGACTCACGATAGTCACTGGAGCCCCAAGGAGAGCAGGTATAAATGCAGAGTGCTTCACCTTTGCCAAGCCCTAAGGCTGAGTTCCTAAATGGGAGAAAGTGTGGGTGCCTTGGTTAATTGACATCTCGAACACCCTGTGCCCCAGGGGCTCCCAGAACACCAGGTGAAGGCTGGGGCTGCAGGACACCGCTCACCAGAGGGCCTGGAGGCTGTCCTCAGGGAGGTGGCCCCAGCAGCCCTGGAAGGGATGCCACACAGCACTCCACCCACCCCGTCCTTATGTGGAGGCTTGGGGCAGAACCCACCCACCTGGCCCCGCAGGAGGTGGGACGATGAGGGGCCCGTGGCTCTCCTCACTCCACTTAATAGGCAGGAGGGTGAAGAAAGGCCTCAGTCTTCACCACCCAAGGCCCAGAGGAAAAGGACATGTGTGATGTGACCACAGGACAGCCCACAATGGGATGGGAGTCAGGACAAGGACGAACTGTCAGATAGCATAAGGCCTGGAGGAGACTCAAATGCAGCCCATAGTGAAGGAAGCACGTGAAACATCTTGGTATGATGAGGTCCCAAACATGGGGCACCCTGGGACAGGAGGAACTGCGGAGACAGGAGATTAGAGGCTGCCAGATGCCGGGGTGGGAGGGAGCAGGTGGAGCACCGGGAGCTTTAGGGCAGAAAGACAGAGATGTTTGCTAGAGGAGCCCAGGTCTGGTCTGGTCGGGCCTCAGTTATTAACACTGTATCCGTCTGGGGTTCATCCATCATCAATGGTAACACTCTTGCAGCACCAATGCCAGATGTCAATGACAGGGAAGCCAGTGTTCTGGCGTGAGGAGGGGGAATGGGTCTCAGGAAAATCATCCTACGTTTTGCTCAGTTTTTCTGTACACCTAAAACTGCTCTAAAAAACAGGCATGCCAATTTTTAAGTGGGAGAGAAGCAGCCGAGGGGCATGTCCTTCTCAGGGTGAACAGAGACTCGAGACCCCAGAATTTGGAGGAGAGTCTGGGGTCCAGCCAAAGGCCACTGCAGTCTCCTCTGTCCCTGTACATGGAACACTAATTGGCCAGGCCCCTGGAGCACTGAGCCGGCTCCTCAGGAGGCCCGGGCTCCAGTGCCAGGGCTGGCAGCTTTGCGCTCTCACCTGTAAGCGGAGGCTAATGCTGCAAGTCCCACCCCAGCATCAGGGGAGTGAGGACAAACTGGGAACTTGAGTGTGAACACGACGCACTGCCAGGACACCTGCCCACTTGGCCCATCCACCCCGGCCCTGTCCAGCTTCCCCACCACTGAGGCCCATGCACAGGGCCGGTCTCTCTTCCCCGCGGCCACCCTGAAGTGCGTCCCTGTGCTGTGCATAGTTGCACACGGGTGGCAGAAGGGCTTTCCCTGCTTCACACTGGCCCTGCCTGGGCTTGCGCTCTGGCTCTGTGGGAGGTGGGATGCACAGCCTTGCCCCTGCCGAAGGAGGCCTCTCAGGTAGAAGCGGCACACTAAGCTGCAGTCAGCCAGGAGGGCCGAGGACAGAATATTCCAAAGGCGAGTTCAGAGGCCCGGCTGCAGGACCAGCTCTGAAGGAGCAGAGGGTGGGCGGCGGGAGTGGGGCCAGGTGGGAGAGCTGGGGAGGCTAGGACTTGGGCAGGGACTGAGGGCACAGAACTCCTGGGCCATGGCAGATGATTAGGGGCAGAAGGCAGCCACCAGCATGATGGTGGCTGCCTTCATGGTGTGATGATGTAACAGTCTGGGATTCAAGCTTTCCTTGGGTCTCTCCAGGGCTGGGGATGCAGGTGTGATGGGTAGGTAGGGGTGGAAGCCTTGGGGGAAGAATCAACAAAATAAAAAGGGGAAATTTAAAAATAAAGTAGAATAAAAACATCAAATCTCAGCAACTCGGGAAGTTGAGGCAAGATTGCAAGTCCAAGGCCAGCCTCAGCAACTGAGTGAGATCCTCAACAACTTCTCAAGACTCTGTCTCAAAATAAAAAATAAAAAGGGCTGGGGATGTTGCTCAGTGGTTATGGCCCCCGGGTTCAATCCCCAGTACCCACCCCCCAAATCAGTTCTCGACTCCAGCCCGAGGGCACCTGGATCTAGGGCAGTTAACACATTGAATCCAAGACAGGCACATCTCCATTCATGTCAAGCAGCCCCAGGGAGCATGGGGGGTGTGCGGTGCTGTGATCTGGGGAAACAGGGACCCATGAGCCCCTCCAACAGGGGAGCGCCACCTGGTGTCTGCAGCTCAAGCTCTCACCTGCCCCATTCTGACCTTTTCTCCTTCTGATGCACTGCTCTATTAGCCAGTGAGTGACAAGCCAGACACAGGTCAGGAGTGTCCGCGACAGCATCGCGTGCCTCACTTGATCTACCACGGTGTTTCTTCTCCTCTAGCAGCAGACACAAGTGACAGCAGAACCCTGGGGTCTTGAAACAGCCCTTGCCCACCTCCTGTTGCCAGGACACATCTTCTTTCTCTAGCAGACCTGGTGGCTTTGATAGTCGCCTGGTTTGACTGTTTTGTTCTGGATTTCCCCCCTTCTGAGCTGCTTCTCCTGCTCCACATACATTTCCAAAGATTCCAAGTTCCTATCTCCTCCCCAGGCCCCCAAGGGGTGGAAACAGTGGCTCCCTGTCCTTCCTCACCCCGGCAAACGTCTGAACGGTGTCGTGGTTAAAGGTGGGGTCTAGACTCGGGCAGCCTTGAGTCCAGTCCAAGCTCCTCTACTGGCTTCATGCCTCAGTTTCTTCATCTGCATCATGACAGAGTGCAAGAAGCACCCCAGAGTTACGTGTGCACTGCTTTATCTGTGTCTACTGGGTGCTTCCTCAAGGTCAGACTCTGGGTTATGTGGGACCCAGGCTCTCAGAGGGGCAAGGTACAGACTAATGGAGAGGACCTCCACTAGACTAGAGAGAGACTGGGCTCGCAGTCAGGACCGAGCATGCGGCTGGGAAAGAGAAGATGTGGTTAGCCTGGGAGCGGGCACGTGCCTCTTTCCTCCTGGGACTCATGTACCGAAGGAAGCTTAGCAGCCAAGCCCCTGGGTTCAAGTCACACTGCCTGATGCAGCATCTCAGTGTGGCCCCACACCAGCTTGTGGCCCCGGTCAGGCTGCCCACACATCCAAATTTGTTTTCTGTCCCTGGAGCAAGGAGGAGCCACCTCCTTCCCATGTGAGGATTATGTGAGAGAACAATGGGGAAACTCTAAAGCAGAGCCTGGTTCTATAGACGCCGACCAGGCGGTGACGGACAGAAACAGGCAGAAAAGCTGCTGGTGCTGGTCTCTCAGTGTCTCCTTCTCCCTCAGTATCGCTCGCCATTCCCTGCAGGGGGCTTTCCTGAGCAGGGTGGCAGTTCACCCCATAGGGCCCCAGATGTCTTCAGTTGCCCCAAAGGCCTTGTTTCAGTCACGTGCACAGCTTTTGCTAACATCCTCTGCTTTACAAGACAGCCTTTTGTCTGATTTTGAGGTATCTAAAAAAATAATGATAAATAGGAAGAAAAACAAATTAACACCAGGGAGACACAGGCCTGATAGAGCTGATTTGCTTCCAGAGAAGAGCCCCTTCCCAGACACCTCAGCAAGTGGGAGGCCGAGAGGAGTCTACCAAGCCTGGGAACATCTGTAGTCCAATTACCGTCAACGGTTTACAGGTGTCGAGAGCAAAGAGTCACTGGCATGCCACCCACCAACTGCACTTCCTTGATCTCTCTTAGAAACAAAAGCATACTTCTCTCCAGGGCTCTTTATGCAGGTGTGGGATTCCAGCTCCTCCTCCTGCCTCTGCAGCCTCCCCATGCTGGCAGGGCAGTGGCAGACCAGAGTGGCACCAGCTGGCCCAGGGACTGCTGAAGAGGGAAAGAGCAAGGCCGGGGCTGGAGCCCGCGATGGGCTGAGGCTGCCTTCACCATCTCCGTGTGCCCTCCCTGTTTCAGCTGCCTTCAGAGCAAGTCTGACAAAGCAATGCTCCCTGCTGGACTCGCGTGGGTTACTGCAACGCTTCCAAAACCGTTATGAAAAAGCAAGTTCCCTTAAGCCTTGACACACTGCCGGCGCAGGTTCCCTGAACAGTTGTCTGGGGAATGCTCCCCGCACGAGGGCCCAGGGTTGGGGTTTGAATGCTGGCGTGGCCCACTATTCCACCCCCACCCAGGGAGGCAGGAGTCCGCAGCACTGGCCTCTTCAGTAGAGTCCAGGCTCTCAGACACTCATTGTAGGTAACAGCTTTGGACCTCAGGACCCACCTGCACCCACAACCATCCCCTCTGTCCAAGTTAGCACGTTGGCAGCCCTGAGGAACCTCCTGGAGCACATCAGAGCCAATGCTGGGGTATGCAATGGCTCTCCTAAGAAACAGTCTACACCAGGCTTAGGCCTCTTGAGGATACAGGTGTGGTCCCAGCTATGGACATGTCAAGACAGCATCAGAACAGGAGGGCCCCGGCAGTCTCTGATCTCACTGGGCACTGATGAAGCTCCCTTAGAAGGAAGGGGCAGAGATCATCTTTCAGGCATGGGCACATGGGTGAGGAGCACAATGCTCCTCAGTGTGGACGGGTTTCTTAGTGACACCTAGCTGGCGACATGGGACCTCTGAGTGAGTCTGAACACATGAATAAGTCATGGACCTTTGTAACCCCCTCTTCCCCCAGCAGGCTGGGGATGGGACAAGATGTGGCAGGTTGATATAAATTTGGTGTCCACTTTACTAGTCCCAGTTCTGGTTGAGAAAACAAAGCTAGCCCCGTGCCCTTGGTTACAGCATGCACTCCACCCTTCCTGGGTTACTTAAAACCAGATTTCCTTCAGAGTAATTCAACCCCAGCCAGGGGACCACTTGCCTGCAGGGTGAGGGTGCTGGAGGGAGGGAAGGAAGGGGCTTTCTGGTGTTGTCCCTGCTCCCTTGCCCAAGTTGACTCTGACCTTGAGACTCAACAGTGTCGCTCAATCTTCTTTCCCCTCCTTTGCAATGTATCTCTTAAACCAGACTACTGCATTCTGGACACAGCCTCCAAGTTAAGACAAAGGAAATATGGACTATCACAGCCAACAAAACCACTTTCCTTCAGATCTCCAAGCCAAAAGGAGATGTGCAGAACCTTCCACGCACTTTCCAGGTTGTCCATATTTTTCACTTGATGATTTCCAGTTGGAAATCGGCCATGCAGAGCCCAGGGGAGTAACCCTGCCTCGGTGCTGAAGCTGCAGCGGCTGTTCTGCCCAAGAGTTTCCTCCTGCCCTGCAGCCTGTTTGTTTCTTGAGTCTCAGGCTTAACTGTGTTTGATGCACAAACAGGAATTAGAACCACCCCTGTCCTTAGGGCACCCCAGGAGCCAGGCCCTCAGAGATTTGCTGTGAGCTGGAGGGTGGGCAGAGCCCTGCAGTCTAAGTAGGGACCTCATCTCTCCCCTTCTCATCTGCTGGGCTTTCAAGGTAGTGGCCATCACTCCTGAGCCGCCCGAGTGGGCCGGGCCTGGGGGGCTAGGAAGCAGACATCTGAAAGATAAAGGACAGATGGCAGCGCCCGCTCCCAACGTGGGCTGGAGAACGAAGTTGGACTAAGACCGCGGGGACACCCCATCCAGAAGAGCCTTGGGTTTCGGGGCTGGGGCCCAGCGCCCTCTTAGGTCTTCGCGCCCCTTATCCCGTGGCGCCTGGAGACAGAGCGTCCTTGCCCTCCTGCTCCCGAATGCGCTCCAGACCACCTGCGGGACCGGGGCGGCGGCGCAGCGAGGCGGCCCGGCGGCGGACGCGGCGCCTTTAAGGCCCGAGGCAGGCCGGGCGGCGCGGGGCGGCGGGGCGGGGCCTGGCGGGCGGCCGCGCGGCTTCACCTGCAGTTCTGCGCGCGGAACAGAGGCGCGGGCGGCTGCGAGGCCGGCGGACGCACCGGCCCGAGGGAGCGCGCCGCCGGCCGTCTTGGCCTCGCTCCCGGAGCCGGGCGGCGAGCGCGGCGGGCGCAGCGGGGCCGGAGCTCGGGGCCGGCGCGGCGGAGGCGGCCACCCGGGCGGAGGCGAGCGGCGGGCTCTGGGCGCCGGGCAGCGTGCGGGCGCCGGCGGCGCGGCGGGGAAGATGATCGCGGGCTCCGGCGTGCGGCTGCTGCTGCTGCTCTCGCTCTCCGGCGCGCTCCGGGTAAGTTGCCGCCTCCCGCCCGGCCGCTCGCACGCCCGGGGCAGCGCGGGCCCGGGCCCGGAGCCGAGGGGCTCTCCCGGGCTTCCCCGGCCCCGCGGGTTCCTCGCCGCGCACACTCTGCGTGCAGCCCGGCACCCGCGCTCCGCTGAGCTGCCCGAGGTCGGCGAAACGAGAAGCCGCTGGGGCAGCGGGGAGCGGCGGTGCGGAGCGGGTTGGGGGTGCGGTGGGTGGGGACCCAGCGCTCTCTGCCCGCGCCGAACCTGCCGAGCATCCTTCGGCTGCTCCAAACCGCGGCCGCTACCCGGAGCTTGGTTCGCCCGCTCCGGGGCAGCTGCCCACTGGCGGAGCCGGCGCGCCCTCCATCGCCCGAGAGCCACGCGCCTCCGGAGTTGGCGAGCCCAGCTCGGGCAGGGGCTGTGGGCGCGCGGAGCCTGGCGGCAGCGGGCCGGATATCGAGGGGTGGGGGCGCCGAGTCGGAGCCCTCCTGTCCGGGGATGGGGTCCGCAGCGCGGTGCCGCCCCAGTCCTGTGGATGCCGGCAGGACCCTCTCTGCGGAGAGGTATCGAATGTCGAACGCCAGGCCGCTTAGCCGCCGAGTCCTCGGCGCAGGCTGGAGTCCCAGTGTCTGGCGGGGTCCTCGCGACTTGGAGAGGCGCCGGGAATCCTGGCACCGGCGGGCGCAGGGCTGGACTACGCCCGGGAGAGCGAGCCGAGCGGCCGCCTTCCTGCGGAGCCCCACAGCCGGGTCCCCAGCCCCGCTCTGCGCTCGACGAGGTGCAGGGCCCATAGAGGTGGTGTGCGCAGCGGCTCCAGGGGCGCCCCTGGGCGGAGGCAGAGGGGCTGCGGGAGTTGCAGGAACCCCCTCTCGTGGCCAATCGGCCTCGCTGCCTCCTCTCGGGCCACGCTATCTTCACCTCCGAAACGAACCAGCGCGGGCGACCGGAGGCCCGATATGAGGCCACGGGGTGTTCGAGGGTGCCCTGGGCACACATCCTGGGGGATCGAAACTTTCCAGGACGAGTTTCGCCTTCCCACCCCACACACACCCACCCTCACCCCGGCTGCTGTGCTATTTGGAGCTTCCTTCCCCTGGAACGGAGCTGCGGTTTGGAGCTTTTCCCAAGGAAATACCCCGCTCCCTACCTTCCCTCCCCCTCAGTGCTTGTGAGTGGAAGAGTGCCCGCATTGGGGGCTGATGTCGAGAGCCGAGCTCCCGGACGTAGGCAGCCAGCCTCTGGAGCTCAAGCCCCAGCAGCGGTGACGCGCGGGGCTGGAGGAAACAGCCGGCAGGGAGGCGCGTTCCGCTCCAGAGGCTCAGCGAAGCGCAACTGCGGGGTGCAGCAGGCGCCTTGGGCTTCCTGATCCCGCCCAGGAGCAGGGCTGCTTTCGTGGCAGTTGCACACGTTGCTATCTGTCTTTACCCCCTGCAGCTTGAGAGGAGCCTTGTGGCCCGCTCTGCCTTTTTGCCTTGGTCTCTAGACTTCCAGAGGAGCCAGCCGCCCAGCACAGGACACAACCCTTTCCAGTGATTTAGGGGAGTCTCGCCTGTCTGGTTGGGCTGCAGATTCGGGAGTGGTTCCCCAGCTGCAGGGGGGGTCCATTCATGGGGTCCACGGATGAGAAGGGGAAGGACCTGAGGAATTAAGCAGCCCCTCCCTGCCCCACTTGGACACCTCCTCTGCCCCAGGCTCCAGCAGAGCTGGCCTCCTGGCCCAATTGAACCACTCCTGGAAAATCTCCTTTCTTGCTCTTTTCCTCTTCTCCCCACCCTCTGTGGCTGGCAGAGGGGGAACTTAGGTGTCTCCTCCACCTACCTAAAGCCAGAGCACTGGAGCCTGAAGGCCTCACCCTGGCCTGGCCCCTGTGCCTCATGGGCTGACCCAAGGTCTTCTGCCAGCTGCCTGTGGGCATTTCTCTGCTGTCTTCCCCTTGCCATGTGCTCATAGGCCTGGCAAACCCCCAACCTGCCTGTCAGCAGGCCCTCTGCTCCCCACAGCTGCCTGTGCTGGGGATGATTCTCTCAGTCCAGGATCCTTAAGTCCCCAGAGAGCAGAGAATCAGGAATCACCTCTGGGTGGAGACTGCGGCTTCTCAGTATTTCTCAGCCAGAGACCTGCGTTGTACACCTGCCCCCGCCCCATTAAATGTTGGCTAGATTGCATTTCTGTGAACTTAATTCTGTTTAATGTGTCTCCTCTCTTCTCAGGCACAGGAGGATCTTACAGCCAGGAAGACCTGCAGGGCTGGATTTTCAGAAGAAGGTTACACGGCATTAATCTCCCCAAATATTCTGCAAGGAGAGAGGCTGCTCAAAGGTAGGGCAGGGCACAGAGGGTAAAAGTGGGTTGCCCTCGTGCTGTGCGCCGAGGAGGTACCTTAGGCAGAAGAGGCGAGGCCTGGCCAGTCTGGGCGCTCTGCTGCTGCAGGTGGTGGTTGCCAGGTCCATGAGGTGCAAATTGGTGGACCTCCAAGGCGTTTTACATCAAGGTGAATGATTCAGAGTCCCTGTCATTTTTGAGTGAGGTGAATCATTTCCTGGGCAACAAATTGGAATTTGGATGTAATGTCACCCAAATAATGTGCAGAGAGACTTTCTTACCAAGTATTTTTATGTATGAAATTCTGGATTCTTAAATTATCCCTGCTCTGAAATGCATGATAAAGCAGACGATGTTGTTGGAAATGCGGTAAATAAGCCCACAGACGTTCTGTTCACAAATGTGGCATTCATTTTCGTTACTGCCCCACTGACAACAGGGAAACACACGCAGGAGGGAACTACCAATTAGCTCTGTCATAATTGCAGGATCATGTCCACATTTGTGACGGGTGCACGGGAGGCAGCTCAAGCACCCACGCGACAATAGATCATTCTGTACATTGATCTGTTTCTTTTTTAAGACAAACTAATTAAACTTTATATTTGCATAGGAGGGGAAATAAAGCAGTTCTTGCTTTCCTGAGGTTTCAGAGTTGTGCTGGGAGCACCTTGGCCAGGAACCGCCCCTCTTGGTCTCAGTTTCTCAGAAGTGGCAGCCTTTGAGTTGACTTCAGAGTTTTTTGGGGGGAGAGACCTGTGATAAAGTGTCAAAGCTGAATTTCTGTCTTCACACTGAAGTACTCCCAGGCTGTTGACCGTTCCCATTTCCCTGGAGAGCGGGCAGCAATACCTGTGTGTGTGCACACAGTGGCGTGTGAACTCATGCACACAGTGGGGCAACATTTCTATCTATGTCCTTCCAGACCCAGCCTGTTGACTTCCTTATTTGTTCCTGGTTATGTAAATCAGGTTTGTAGTTGTACCAAGTGTAACTTTTTATATTTATTTTTTTGTTTTTTAATTCCTAATTCCATTGACTCTTCATTGATAATGGAAAAACAAAAAGTCTCCACGTAGCCGGCCTGGGAGCAGAATGGACTCACCGTCTTGGAGGTGTGCGTGGGAGAGTGTTTTTGGGAGAGGCTCTGTTAATCATTCGTGTGTGTCAGTTTGGAGTTTTCCAGGACAGGCATCTCTCAGGGTCCTCTGTTTGACTTGAGATCCCTGTGAGGAGGCCAGGGGGTGCCCTGGCACTTTGTGTTGCCTGCCACACAGGACAGGTGGTGTTCTCTGTCCTGCTGTGGGTGCATCCTAGACACCTCTACTGAGTCGAGACTGTCACCTTGGGCCTCTGGCAGCACGGGGGTAAGCATGATAAGATCTTAGAGTATCCATCGTACCCAGGGGCTAGTAGCAGTAGGCCTGCCTATGACAGAGGAGTGTGGCAGGCCCTCATACTTGCCAGGAGACAGTCCCCATGGGCATGTGGCAACCAGGCCCGCACTCTGCTCTGCTCTCGGCAGGTGTGGTGGGGAAGCTGGATGGCTGGCAGATGTTGGCCTGGCACCTGGGTGCCCACGGTGTTCCCTAGTTCTGGACAGGGAGCCACGACACCTGGGTGAAGGTGGACTGGCTTGTGGTCATTGTGGATGTGCAGTTCATTTTCTAAGCACTTCTTGTCCCTGAGAAGCAGCCTGGCCCAGGCCTGGATCAGGGAAGAGGATTGAAGGCCACCAGCACTGGGGCCTTCTCTACCCACCTCAGCTCCTCCTGTGCCTGGGTGCACCACCCTTTTCCTGCTCTCTTGCCCTTGCTTTTCTACCATGTCACATCTCAGGAGCTGAGAGTGGTTTTTAAGGAAGACTTAGAAATAATTTCACACATATGGAGATGGAAGCTAAAACTGCAGTTCACGCAAGCCAGGACACATCACCCTTTCTGTGTGTGTAGAAAACTTTGCAACTGCAAGAACACAGTGAAAATGGCTGTGTCAAAGATAAATGGGAGGCGGTGTTCCTGTTGTTCAGGTAGGAGTCGCGGGAAATAGATAATGGCTGCTTATGAGTGAGCGTCTCCAACAGAGAGAACATAACCTTAATTTGACAAGCAAAGCTTTGTAGAGCCCGCTTTATTGTAAGTTCGCCATAAGCTGCTAACGACCACTCCGAGGCTCGCTCTCTCTGCCTGAGTCAGCTCCCCAGCAGCCCCCAACATACACTTTCCAGCAGGAGCGATTTGTTACACAGTAATTAACTTGTTTATGATAAATGGATGGAAGAAATGTCGTGGCATTTTGTTTTATGTCTAAATGAAAAGCATTTGCATTCTAAAAATTTCATGCTAATTAGGCTTAAAATAGTTTCCCCCAATAGGGTAACAAATACTATGTATCGAGAACCTTTTGAGAAGCAAAGCTGCTCGGTGTATAAAGACAGGGTGCTCCCAGGCTCATCTGCAGTGTCCTAGGTCCCCTCTGCCCGTGCTCCCTGCCTGCTTTTACTGGAGATCACTGGCATGTGATTGCATACACCCTTGCCCGTGGCCTTATTTTTGGGTAGTTCACCTTGGCTGTGGTCATGATGCATGGTAATACCTGAGCTGGGGCAGGTAAGCTGTCCTCCTGGGCTATGCCGCACCTCAGGCCGAGCAACTGCTCAGCTGGTGTCTTTTTCTCTCTTTGTTAATAATTAATGGTCAGCTTGCCCAGAGCTGCGCCCTCCACAGTGCCCTGCACCGCCCTCCAGCTGGCCTGCAGAGCTCTGGACAGCATGGCAGCTTGGCACCAGAGCCCTGTGGGGACAGAAGAGGGTCACTCCCCTTGGTTCTGGAGGGAAGGTGACAGGTGAGGGGGCACTGTGCTGAGGGGCAGGAGAGCTGGGCTTGACCTGAGTGCAGGGGGTACACTGCAGGTTCGAATGACGTAGGAGGAAGAATTGTGCTTTCAATGATGTATTTATGTGACTTCCTCAGAAAAGCCTTCCTTCTCCCAATTCCCCATTGGCTTAGGATCATCCTGGGTCCCTTATACCACACTCTGCTTCCTCTTTGGAGAATTCACATTATCCAGACAATCGTCTCTCTTAAACTATAGGCGTCACAAAGGCAGCAGCCCCATCATTCTTGTTTACCATTTGTATCATTTCAGGATATTCTTGGCCAATAGGATAAAACTCCATTAGCAGAATCTTAATAAATGGGGGTTAATTTTTCTCACTTTACAGTAAGTGCAGAGATAGGGTCAAGGGTGGGAGCAGTAGCTCAGTAATGTTCTCAAAGCCCAATATTCTCCATCCCTACCATTCCTACCATCCGACCGTGTTTGGCTTGTCACTTTATTGCCACAACATTACAAACTAGCTGCTATGGCTTCACCTTGGTATCTGAGTTCAGAGTAGATCAAGGAGGGAATGGTAGCACCGTTGTGCATTCCTTACCTGTACACAGAAAGCCAAAGCACTCTCGGCATCCCTGCAGAGGTTCTCACTGGCTAGAACGAGGTCACATGTCACTAGCTGAATGAGGCAGAGAGGCTGGGAGGACAGGACCCCAGTCATGTTTGACTTAGATCTGTGATAACTCATCACCTTGTTGGTGAGCAGAGCGCTTGAAATGGTTGGGGTTCAGCTTTAGGAAGGAGGAGGGGAGGAAAGGGTGCCGAGGTGACAGTGGTTGTGTCTGCCACACACAGCCTGGCATCAGCAGCATACCTGACAGTAGATAGGCCACGGATGAAGGAGTGACTCTTGTGCATGCACAATGCACAGACAGAGAGAGAAGGCACTGGGGAGAGGTGGACGCAGGGTGTGGATCCGCATCCGAGAGTCTGTCCTAGAGTGGAGGGTGGGCTGGAAGCTCATCTTCAGTTTTTGCCATGGTGTTGCTCCGCCAGCCCGGTGCAGTCTACCTTGACCGCCTCTGCAGACAGCTGAGGGCCAGGGGCATGGCAGGGGGCACCCGTCACCCATCCTAGCAGTGCTCATTGGTGCCCGTGTCATCCTGCTAGAGGAAGTGATGGCCGCTCCAGTACCTGTATCCTTGGCGCATTCATAGCAGAGAGGATTGCTGGGATGTTTAAATTAGTGGCTCACCAAGCTCAAGTGCCTGCACCTCCTAGACCCTGCGAGCTTCCCTCCCAGGGCCACTCTCTGCCTCTCCTGTGCTGACCCATGTGGCTGACCCTGTGCCCATGTAGGCTGTCTCTAGACGCCTTGGACAGGGGGCCAGTGTGCCTCCTCTAGTCAGTGGCATCTAGCCTCATTAGTCCACCAGCTCAGGCTCTGGAAAAGCTGGGGTGGTTTTTCTGAGAAAAAGAACAGACTCGGTGGCCCTGCCCTCTGCACTTTGTCCTCCCCTGGAACAGGCTTGATGTCTGGGGTGCAGCAGGTATTCTGTGGCTAAGAAGAGGGTGGGGAAGACCCTCCCATGTGGCATCCTTGAAGAACTCACAGCCTGCACACGTGGTCTCCTGAGAGGTGAGTTGAGCTGGTCACCTGCAGCCACCTGCCTCCCTCTCAGGAAGGGTAGCACACACCAGTCAGGTGACCCCCTGGAGGGTACATGGAACCCTGCATTCTGGGCCTCCTCAATCCTCCTGTTGGCCTCCTGCTCTTTGTGAGCTAGTGTCTCCATCGGGCACACTAGATCTGAGCATGTCAGGCACTCTAGGTGTTTGTCAAATGAATGAAATGACTATGCACCACTCGGATGCTCCTGTGGCCAGAGTTCCTTGAGCTGTCACCGTTGCAGGCCAGGGCCATCTCCCTGAGCTGCCCAGGGTGTGAGCCCTGCTGCCTGTCCTCACCACCCTTCCAGGAGGCCTGTCCATGCCTGGTCCAAGCCTGGGGCTTTGCCTGTCCGCACTGTCCACTGTACCAGGAGGAGAATTGAGGCCCTGCAGGATTCAGCCCGCTGGTGGCTTGGACTGGCTCTAAGCAGGACTTCCTGCTCCAGCAGCCTGGGGAGGCTTCCTCCTGAGCCCACAGACTCTACTGCCCCTCCTGCAGGATCTCACACGCAGTATCCAGAGCAGGTGGTAGACCTGTGGTGCCTCTTTGGCCATCTTGAGGGACAATCCCGGCCAGTCACAGGGCCACCATGGTGGGCTTTCAGCAGCTTCCCTTCTGCAGTTGGGTTCATCACAGGGTTAAGGGGTTGGATGGGAGCCACAGAGGGCGTGAGGGAAAGCATGAAGCAGAGGCTGGAGCGTGCGTGGCCACAGCTCGCGTGAAGAGGTCCCTGGAGTCACATCTGAGACAAATAACGTGAACCAGCGCTGCCCTCTGCACCCTGCCGGCAGACCTGTTTGCAACTGTCTGGCTGCCCCTGCTGCAGCCTAGACGAGGCACATTGTGGCCTTGTTGTACATGGGGACGGTCACCTGCATTCTGTGTCCTGAACCAGAGTTCTGAGCCTGCAGTCTCTGTCCCCGCCCTCCATGACTGCCCTTCCCTCCATGATGGGCAGTGTGAGTTACAGGTAGACGTGTGTGCTCCCCACCACTGTGGCTTGAAGAGGAGTTAGGCGTTATATTTGGGGACATGTTTCAGTTGAATCTCGGGGGAGAGAGCTGAGCAGGTGGGGTCAGGCTGTACCGACTCCATGCTAGCCAGCCTCACAGGCCACACCTCCTTCAGTCTTTGCAAAAGCCCTTCCGGAGGCAAGATGGGTCCCTTGTTGGGGCTCAGAAGCTCTGGAGGTCGGCCCAAGTGTGCAGTTTGCTTGCCCCTTCCTCAGGCCCTCTTCCTTGCTAGCTCATTCTGATCTCCTATAATGTCACTTCAGGTGCTTTTCAGAGCACTGTAGCTACCCGCGGACAGGAGGCTCTGGACGCTCAGGGCCACGGTCCTGCCATCTGCGGCTACCAAGTGCACAGACCTGCTGACTGTCTCTCGGCTCAGACAGCCGCAGCAAATGAAGCCTGTGAGTCAGAAGCACCGGCCACAATTGCTGGTGTCTGAAGCCTTCTCTGAAATGGGTCCACACTCCATGGCCCCCAGGGGTTTGCAAGCCAGTCCTGGGACGGGAAGGGTTGGGATTCTGAGATGCCAGCGGTTTGCTCATTCTGGGCGTGCAGCGGACAGTCCCAGGGCCATGTTCTCACCAGGCTTTCAGATTGTGCCATGCTGGGGACAGGGCAAGGAAAGACCCCAGTGAAGGGCCCAGCCAGCTCAGGAAGCACCTTTACCTGGAGATAGGTTTATGCCCAGGACCATCATCATGGTGCTCACTGTGCCTGGAGCTTCAGGGACCTTAGTGAGGCAGCGTTCAGGCCACACATTGACTCCCTCACATGGTCCCCTGAGAGGACACTGAGAAGTTTCCTCTTTCTCCATGTGTGTGCAGGGCCTGGGCTCCTGGGTGTGGGGCCTGGGGTTTTGGGTGTGGGGCCTCCTGTCCCAGCTTCAGAGGGATCAAGTGCTTGTGTCATAGAAAGGACTGGAAGCCAGGTGCTCTCCAGGGCCAGTTGGCTTCCTCTGGCCAACCATCCTCCGATACCATGGAACCTCTTTGTGCCCACACCTCTGGGTGACCTGCCAAGCTCAGGAGCACTTCCACTCTGATGGAACCATGCTTGGAGTTTTGTGTCAGCTACCAAGACCTGCAAATTCTGTTTCAGAAATAGTGATTTTCTAATTCTACCCTGCAGGGTTATTTTTTCTTCTTTTTTTAATCACAATGAAATTCATACTACAGTTTAAATGAAGTATATTTGGTACGTAGTTACCTCTAGTGTTTGCTCCATGATATTAATTTCAAAATGTGAAAATTTTGTGAGTTCTCTCAGGCAGCAAATGGATGTGGGTTAAAATTAAGGAGAAGGCTCCCTCCCTCTCCTCCTCCTCCTCCTCCTCCTCCTCTCTCCCTCCCTTCTCCTTCCCTTCCTCCTCCTCCTCCTCCCTCCCTCCTTCTTTCCTCTTTCCTTCTCCCTCCACCCTCTCTCCCTCTGCCCTCCCTCTCTCCTTTCCTTTCTTTTTTCTTTGAAAATATGGTTAAATAAGTGCCAGAACTAATCACAAACTGAGAGAGAGCAAGCCCGCATTCATCTTTTCAAAGAATGTGCCTATTATTCTGACTTTTTGAAGGAGCCGTTTTTCCTCCTAGTGAATTCCACCATAAAACATACCTTAAGCTGAGTAAAGTGTCTTCCGTCAAGGACAATGAGGTTCTCCTGAGTGTGTTCTTGTACACCTCCTCGAGTCCTCAGAGGGCACTGGAGTGGTTGCAAACTGGGCTGATCTCCCACCAGAGGGTGTAGGCACCTTCCTGCCCAGACTCCAGGCTGCCCTCTCTTGGTGCTCTCCAGTACTGCCAGTGTTCTCTTCACCATTGGCCAGGTAGTCCTCTTTGGTTCCGAATCAAAAGAGAACAAAGCCAAAGGCCCTATTTGATTATCTTTGACCAGTTTGTACTTCCACAGCCATTTTCTTCCAACACTGTCAGGGGAAGCAGCTAGTGTTTTGGGGACTTAAACATATGCTGACATGTCCTCAAGTGTAATGCTTTCACCATGCCTGCCCCAGGTCGGGTGTGGCATGGAGGGGCAGGTCTGTGTGACCACTCCCATTGCATTCTCCAGGGAGAGATTGCTTAGCTTACGGATTGTGTGTTCTTCTTATAGTATAAATCACGACAGACATAGTGACTTAACAGCATAAGTTCCTTATCTTGCAGTTCTGGAAGTTAGGAGAGGGAAACGGGCCTTTCTGGGTGAATCAAGGTGTCCTGTCAATGGGGCTGGTTCTGGGGGAGGCTCCTGGCTGAGGTACCTGCTTCCCTGGTTCAGGGCCTGCCTTCCATCTCAGGCAGGCCGTCCAGCATCTCTGCCTGTCTCTGTAGTCACATCTTCCTCTGCCTCTCTTTCCTTTTCCACTTAAGAATCTTTGTGATTGCTGTGGGCCCGCCAGTATAATCCAGGATGATCTCCCATCTCACGGTCCTCAATGTAATCACATCTGCAGAGTCCCTGAAGCCCACAGGTAACATGCTCACAGGCTCTGGGATTAGAATGGGACCCTCTCCAGGGTACCATTGTTCTGCCGACCACATGCATGTCTGATGGTAGGGTGGCCTAGTAGGGTGCATGGTAGTTTCTCTGGCTTCCGTGCATCGAGGACTTGTTGTGTCTCCCATGCTAAGTAGTGTGAGCCATGGCTCTGGAAGCAGCCTCAGTGGTCTCTGGTGGCACCCCTACTCCACCATGGAGGAGCCTGGGAAGCAGGGCCTTGTGTTCAAGGAAGGTCTGTCCCTGGGGAACTCCAAACTGCACCACCTGTACAGCCGTCATCCAGTCCTGCCTGATTCAGAGCCCCCACCCCTGGGAAGCCTCCTGCTTGGCCTAGTGTCTGTAATTAGGGCTCTGTGGGCAGCTGCTTCCCATGGGGATCAGCCACAGGAGAGACTGAGGAGGATGTCACTGGAGCCCACGGCAGCTTCTGATCTGCCTGCTTTCCACTCGCTGTGTTTGGATTCTGTTTCCTTGCTGACAGCGTATGGGGATTTAGGAAGGATTAAGGTAAGCTTTCAGTGACAGATAAATATCCGCAGGGCCTGTAGTGCCACCTCATGCCTGGCTAATGGCAGGTGGCCCTCAGGAGCTCGGGTGCCTCCCTGCCTGGCACAGGGGTTAAGTGGCATGATTGACCCTGGGATGGGGGTAGTTTCCATTTGGAATGTGACTTGATAGACTTGCCGACCCAGAGTGTGGGTGTGCAGACACCACATCTGTCCAAGGAGGGACCTGCTTTCACCACCTCTGAGCACTGAAGGAGAATGCGGTCCCCAGGCACTCAACTATGTATGGCTGCGATTGTGTCTGACTTGGAGAAATGTCACAGGTTTGCTCTGCATTTGTTTTTGCTGCCCAGATAGAAGCATGGAGGCCATCTGTGTTGCTCTGCTTGAACAGTTGAGGAGGCTCAATGTGAGAGTTTGCCAGGGTTTGAACCCAATCTCTTCCCACAGAAGGGCTGACAGGAATGCGGGCCCCGGGCTACCACAGGACAGAGAACACTTGGCTGGTGGGGAAGACAGGTTCTAGTGTGTGCTCACCCCTGCTCCCAGGGCCTCAGTTTCCTTCCTGCAAAGCAAAGGTGTTGGATTTTCCACTCTGATCTGGGAACTGTCTGTCTTGGGGACTCTCGCTGAGCCTGGAAGGCTCTGAGGTCCTGTCCCAGATCTACACTGCCCTATCAACTACAGTGAGATGGACAGTGGCCATCGAGAGATACTCTACCCTCAGCCTCTGAATGTGGCCTGATTTGGAGAAAGGGTCTTTGCAAGTGCATTTAAGGATCTCAAGATGAGACTGACCTGGGTTAACTGAGTGTGCCCTAAATCTGGTGACGACAGATTTAACATAAGATGAGACATGGATGCAGGGATGGAGGTTTTGTGAAACAGAAGCAGAGACTAGAGCAGCTACAAACCAAGTCACAGGAGACCCGAAGTCACAGGAGACCCAAAGAGGCCAGGATGGAGTGCCCCAGACTATGGAGGGATGGCGGTCCTGCTGGCACCATGGCTACAGGCTTCTGCCTCCATACTGCAGGAGAATACATTTCTGTTATCTTAAGCCACCAAGTTTGTGGTCACTTGTTACAGCTGCCACAGGGAACTAATCCACCCACTGAATTGGAAATTCTGCCTATTAATCCATCTCCCAGAGAATCTGATATTCTCAAAAGCCTGAGGGCTTCAGGCTTAGAGGATTTTTAGCTCCAGACTTCCAGGGTCAGCCTCCCTCGTGAGCGGCTGTTATTTGTGGAGGTGTCTGTCAGTGGTACCTGGCTTCCTGAGGGGTGGTGCGGGTGACACGGTGCCCCGTGTTCAGTCTCACCCAAATAGCAAATGAGGCACTTTCATGTCATAATGTAGCATTTTATGTTATGAAGTGCAACACAGAACAATTTCATTGGAATTAAAATATATATGCAGCATCCATTCTTCTGGTTTTTGCCTCTGTCAGATGGAACCATAACAAGGACAGTAGCTCAGAGGATATCGAGTAGATACATTGTAAATATTTTGTTAATCTCGGGACTGCCTTCCGGAGGGAGTTGTTCAATAGCAACAGAGGGAAGACAGCTCTGTGTGCTGATGAGAGTGGAGGCCCCCTGGGGAGCATTTTTAGAACATGCCTTCTCTCCCCCAAACTGCTTTAGCATGGAAATGCAAAAGCCATCGTTTCTGTCTGTGACGCGTTTCTCATGCTTAGGCAGTTGCACTTGCCACCCGGCCCTCTGTGCCACCAAAAGCAGGTTAGCACAGGCTCAGAACAGAGGCCACACTCTAGTTGCTGGCACTACCCGAGATGCAGGGGGTGGCCTTCCTGCACTCCTGGGTGTGTGGTGGACAAGGAAGCCCTTGGGACCTGCAAGGGGCTCCATGCCTCACTCTGGTGTGGTGGCTGTGGGTCATGCAGCCTGGTTGTCCCATCTTTCTGGGTTATGGTGGCCCCAGAGCTGGTGCTGGGATAGGAATGGGCCTGGCCTGTCCAGATACAATAGGCACCAGGATGCTGCAGGCCATGCCTTCTCCAGAGTGGAGCCCAAGGATCAGCCCTGGGCCTGAGAGGGGGAAGCAGCCTGTTGGCCTGCCTTGGCCTGTGAGTGTAGATACCAGTCCTGCCCCCTGCCCTCCTCCTCTCTGACTCCTGTGGGGCAGTCACCCTCTCCCCACCTGACAACTGTGAACACCAAAGTCCCTGTGCTGGCCTCTGTCTTCCAGAGGCCCCCGTAGTTGACTGCAGCACTCCCACATCCCCACAGTCCCACTGCCTTCCCGAGGAGTGTGCTCCATGCCCAGAGGAGGAGGGCACCTTTGGGCACTTCATTGCTGTTCTTCCCAGTGGTCCTGCTCTGCAGTCTGGGCCCTGGAATGTGGAGCATATGGGCTGACCTTTGAGGCAGTAATTTCTCCATTAGGCAGTGGCTGCATTTGATGGGTTTTATGGCTTTGTTTGGGGACTGTTCCCTCATTGGCCTTTATGTTCTGATGTGTGGCCAGGGACCTTTTGGCAAAGGCATGTTTTTAAAATTGAATAAATAAATTATGGAGTGACTTATTTAAAACCCTACAGGCTTGTGGGGGAGAGGCAGCACATGAACAAGTTACTCACTGCTGTTATTTATTAATAGGGTATTGGTGGGGTTGGATCATGTCATGTGGTGTTTGTTGCTCGAGTGCTGATGGACTGGTGGGGCTGGAGCAGGGTGCTCCAAGGCCCCACAGGCACCCGGTGGTCGAAAGCCGGGCTTCTGCTTTAGGATGTCATGTTCTTTGCCATCTTCCCTCAGCTATAAGGCAGGAACATACAACTTCCTTCTCTCGTTCTTATATTCTAAGATAAAATGAATTCCAGTGAGGGACTCGAGGCTATAAAATTGTGGCCAGAAATCCAGAAAATCATAGAAAGTACATTTCCTCCACGAGAGAAGGGGCAAAATGGTGTTGTTCCTTTTCTCTCATTTTTCTTTGCAGTCCTGGGGTCTGAATCGAGGCCATCATGCTTGCTAGGCAAGCACTCCACCAGACAGCCGCCCCTCCCTCTCTTCCATCCTTTTTAATTTTGTAGTTCTTCTCATTAGTGTATTATAGCTGTACAGATTATTGGGGTTCTTTTTGACATCATTACATCATTACACATACATGGAATGTAATTGCTCTACTTCTGCCCCTGGTACTTCCTCTTTCCCTCTCCTCCTCTGTCCCCCTGGTCCCCTTTCTCTATTCACCTGGGCTTCCTTCTGTGTATTTATGGGGTTTATAAGAATAGTGCTGTACAGATGTACATAAAGGTGGAATTACTTGGCATATGCATATATGTACATAGCCTAGTTTGGTCGGCTCCATTCCACTGTTCCTCTCTTTTCCCATTCCTCTGCCTTCCCCTCAATCCCCTTCCTCTACTCTACATGCCTTTCTTCCATTTTGAAAGGACTCCTACTTTGCCCCTTACTTTGGTCTAGTTTCCACATATGAGAGGAAGCCTTCAGCCCCTGACCTTCTGAGTCTGCCCAGCCCTCTCTTTTAAATTCTGAGACAAGGTCTCCCCACATTGCCCAGGCTGACCTTGAACTTGCAATCCTCCTGCCTCTGCCTCCCATGGAGCTGGGATTACAAGCAGGCAACACAGTGCCCAGTTCCTTTTTTTGTCTTGAATGAACTAGAGAGCTTAAGGATTGATCCTCATGGAAGTATAAGATATACTTCTATATGGGGAAAAATTAGAGTTACATGCTTTAAAGGTTAATGGCTGGTAAACATCAATTTTCTACAATTCTGGCTAATAAAAATAGCTTATAAGACATAAAATACCATGCTGCCAAAATTATAGGGGCCTTGGAAATCCATTTTGACATCTTGCATCCTTTGAAAATGGTCGGGTATGTATGAGAGCATCAAGTGTCTTTTCTTTGTAATTGAGGGATGGTACCTGTGGGAGAGGTAGTAGCTCTCCAGAGTGAAGGTGTTTCTCTTGGATATTTTTGGCTTAAACACTTAACACATCTCTGAATTTTTAGTCCTTGAAATGGCATGTGCATTTTATTGGGGAGCAATATGGCCACCTGAATAAACTGAACCATCTCTTTGAGTCTCCTGAATGACACTATGAGAGTGTCAAATGCCATGAACATAATATTCTCGAAAAACGCTGCATTTACAATATGATGGCACAGGCAGACTTTGTGTAGCCTGTGATGTGAGAATGGGATTATCCTCACTTTTTAGATTGAAATTCACACACAAATAGGTTCCAGAACCTTCTGGGGTTTAAGAGAACTGGGAAGTTGGAGAATAAGGATCCGTCTCAGCACCACCACCTCCACTTCCCTGCCCCATTTGCTTGGAGTGCAGGATTGAGTGAGTGGAGCATAGGCCTGTGTTGCTAGAGGACATGTGGAAAGACTGACTTAAAAACTAATGGCTCTCTGCACGCTAATATCCCCATGCCCTTTGGGTGTAGCATCTTCTGCTGTATTAAATGGAGATCCTTCTTTCTTAGTGATAGAAGATGGCCCTTTGCATCCAGATTGCTGAATCAGTGCAATAGTGGGCCAGTTAGCTGTCTGTAATCTCTTTGTGAGCAGGATTAAATTACCCTGCAAGCTGGCATGGAGCCACAGGCCATGACTCTGCTGTCTTGGAATATGAGGCACCAGCCTGGAAGTTCACATGTCAGCATTTAAATTCTGATGATCTCCCATGCTCCCCTGATTTTGCAGTGGTGACTCTCACCTGTCATCCTTATATGGAGCATGAGGCCATGTGAGTGTAAAGGAAGAATTGAATTTTTCAGCACTATCAACCTGAAGGTTGTACCTGCCCCCTGGAACAAAGGAAAAGGTGCCACTAACAAGATGGTTCTGTCATAATGTGAGAGAATCTTGGTTTCATCTTTTCACAATTCAGAAATAAAAATGAAGTGTGGATGAGTTCTCTCCTCCATGTGCCAAGGTTTGCTTTGGGGGTCAGGGAGGAACATGTGCTGACCCACTTGTCTCATGCTTGCTGTGTTCAAATAAGACAGTTAGTTCACTGAGCAAGAGGCCAGCCAACTGAGGGGTGGGAATGGATAGGGAGTAGATGGGTGGGGAATTGTCAGAGAGAGCTGGGCCAGAAACACAAAGATGTTCTCATAATTGGTTGGTTTCTTCTTCCACTTAAAGATGTGTCATTAATAGCTTTTCCTTGCTATATAAAAGCAGCCCCAAAGAGAGTCCTCTTCAGCCTGGGCCTCAGTCTTGGAAGCCTGAGGCTCCAGCCTGCTGGTGCTCAGGATTGTGAAAGACTCACCCCATTGTTGCCTTCTAAAAAGAAGATTCTAGAGGAATATCATTCTCTGATGTGCACATAAAAAGTCCTCCAGCAGCTTTCTAAGGCTGTGACTTCAAGGAGGCATTAATTAATCACCTTCTGCAGCCCCAGTGGAGCCAAAGGGATGCTCCTGAGATAAGGAGGCTGTGGGCACCAGGATGCCCTCTGCCTGTCTGCACCTCCCTGCCAGGTGGAAAATCACATTATCTCCTCACTGTGAAAGATGCTAATTCTATCAGGAAGGTATCCCCTCCATGTGGTTATCCAGGAGTCCTTTTATTGCAGTTCCCCCTTATCAAAGTTTAAATATTATTATTTTCTTCCGTTTAAATGCTATGTGGTTCAAACTGTGTCAGAAAATGGTATCCCAAATGAGTGCATTGTTTATTGAAGATGTTTCTGCTCACCCTCAGGGATGGAAAATGCTGACAGTAAGACCATGTGCAATTCAGGACCCTTGTCTGTGTGTTTCTGAAGGAGTCCCAGTTCTGAACATCAGTAGGATGGGAGGCAAACACTTATCTATTTATTTTCTAACATACTGCACTGCTAATCTCAACTTGCCGTCTCCCAGTGGAACTGCTCTTGGTGAGACTGTGGCCTCTCTCCTGGAAGTTATTTGATTTTTGATGTAAGGAAAAGGATTAATGCAGTTGGGTTTTGATAAGGCTAGCCGTCTGCATGGCACAGACGCTCTCATCCGCTCGTATCACTGACAGTCAGTTCGTTATGCTGGAGCACTGCAGAGTGGCGATATGGGACGTGCAGAGATAATTGTAGTTTTGCTATTTAAAAAATAAATCTAGTACTTTACAGTGTTAAAATGATAACCTGTTTAGGAAAACTCACAGTGCCTGTCTTTTGGCACAGAAAAACCTCTTCTAGCAGCTTGACTTGGATCCTATTAATCTATTTTTATTTTCCTCAGCATAAATTAAAGCCTATTTCTATTTGAACTTAAGCTAGAACCTAGCAGAAGTGCATTTCTGCACTTTAGAGCTAAACACATCTACAGAGGTTTCATGCCATAGTCTTTCAGTGATCTTGAGCTTTGAGCTTAGATGCAGTTAGTTCAACTCAGTGTAAATAGCTCAATATGTGGTAGGCATTTTTTATTAAGGTACTATCTTAGCAGTTACCTGGGTGGGGGAAAAGAGGATTAGGAAGGCACAATTGAGCAGTGGATAAATGTCATTCTGTGTTACTGATGCTTTCCTATCCCCTCTCGCAAAATGTCAGGGTTGTGCCTAGCACACTAGTCCTTCTGGGACTGTGCTATAACTCTCTCATTTTCAGTGATGTTTCCTTTGTGGCTAAGTCAGCTATTCTAAAGGAATGAACATCCATGGAGACCCAGGTATACCCAATCCAATAGGGACTGGGCCTGCTGTTTTATAATAGTAGCTCTAAGATTGACACAAGGTCAGGAGCTATTCGACTGAGGGAGGCATGGGGCAGGGAAATTCCACACTTTTCAGTAATGTATCACATTTTTCATTTTGCTGTTTTCATTGATAGTGTATTTCAAAAATACTTGTAGATCTCAGTATTCCTAGATATCAAAGTAGTTCTAGCCATCACTGTTCCAGTGCTGAGGGAATCCCAGAGAGTATTAGACTCTCTATTGCCTTTGAAGTCTCCAGCTTCCCAAAGATTAAAGACCAAATATGCCATGCTAGGCCATCCATGCAATGGTCCACAGCTTTATTCCCTTTTTCCCTATGCCACGCCCACTCCCTTCTAGGCACTAACACTGAACTACCTACTGAGGTAGTAAGAACTTTCTATTCCTTACTTAGTGTGTTCCTTTATTTTAGCTATCTCTTCTGCATAGGAGTACCTTACAGGGGCTTCTAACTCAAGTGCCAATTCTTATTGAGCTCTCTCTTGCTTTATTCTACCTTCCCTTCTACTTAAGTCAAATTCATTACTTCTGCCTCTGTTGTCTCCTTATTTTATTAAAATGTGTAAGGATATAATATATAGTATTCTTCCCTCCATGTCTTTTCAAATTGTGGCTGTATTGTGATTTTGCATGTATGTGTGCACATTGATGCATGCTGTATAACTATGCAAGTGAAGGCAGGGTGTGCATGGTGGAACTGGAGAGACAGATGTCCCAGAGCACCCACATGAGACCTCCTTCCTAGGAAGAAATATTTGTGAGAGAAAGTAGATGAGTTTTTCCCCCCTCCAGGAATGGGAAGAGGCTGAAACTGACAAGTAGGAAAATAGGAAAGCATGATACTTGGAGAAAGATGGACATAGAATGGAAAAGCCAAAGTACTTTTAATATTGTACCTGTGTATTAGGGATCACTCAGTTTATTTATTAAGGCTTTATCAAAGTAAAGTAAAACAAGTAGGTTTTAGTCTAATGAAATTGCCCCACTATGAGCTGTGTTAGCTTGAGGTATTCAGAGCATAATTGGATAACAATGACAATGACTACATTGTGAGTTTTAGTACTGGGTAGCCTCTCCCCTACAGGGCCTTCTGCACAGTGTTGCTCAGAATCATCCTGATGAACTTTGGAAGACTGACTTTCCAAGTTCCAATCCCAACATGGAACTTCAGAATGAATGTTAGTCAAGCCTGGGAAGCCCTCACTTTTTAGCCCCTGACACTGTGCTCTGATGTAGGTCTGTTATAACCTGGGTGAAAAGCACATGTGTTTTCATTTGCTGGAAACTTTCACTCAATGACTATTTGGTTGGTCCAGAATCTGCAAGCCAAGCAGTAGCTTGTCTGGGGATCTGGGGGCCAAGTAGACTTATTTTTAAAATGTTTGAGTTATCACAAACTCAAACATTCCCAGTTTACCCTTCTCTCAGTAGTGGTGTCTGCCAATTTTAACTTCTGAGAATTGGCCACCTCTATAAAATTATATCAGCCTGTGGGAGCTGAGACTTACAGGTTCCCATGTTCTTAAGTGTACAGGAATCAAACTAATAAGCTGATAGCACATTATTGATTCACCTCCTTGCTCTGCTTCACTGAGCCATAAACCTCCCCAGTGAGGCAATGATATTTTGGTGTTGACCATAGCATAGAAGTCCTCACTCTAGTATTGGAGTAATGTATTAAGGTACTCAGGATATAGATCATTATCATGCCTAGGATGACTTCATGCAGCAGCACATCTGGCTGGGTGGCATTGGAAACCTTCTGCTTTGAGAACCAGAGGACTCCCTTAACCTGGAGATCAATGCCCTAGTAAAGAGCTCTGCTTCCCTTTAGAGTCTTCTAGAAGTGTCTACAATAATTACTGCCAGAAGAGAATGTTCAGAATGAGGCCATTTGGTAGGGGAATTGGGACAGAATGAAAGTGGTCTGCAGAGTTCATATTCTCTCTTCCATCAACAAGGAGTTGAGGCTTTTCTAGGTGCCTCTGCTCCCACCCCCCCACCCCTCTGAGAGACAGTCCTATGGAATCCCAAGGACTCAGAAGAGAACAGCACCCCCAACAGTCTCACCTGAATGGGCTGATGTTGTGTACTATCTGGAAGGTGTTGACTTGATGAAATTAACTTCTTGAATGGGACTTGGCTTTAAAGTCCAGTGACAAGGACTCCTTATTTTAGAAGATTTGGAATTAAACTTCAAAGTCATTGTCATAGCATGTTTTGTGTGAGTAGCTGAAGGCACCAGGGGGTCTGTTGGAGGTCAGGAGTAACATGAGCTTGCTGGGAGCTGAGGGTCCAAACATGCCCACCTCTCTATTTGCCATCTATGTTTTTTATTTTTAGGGATGAGAAGTCCCACAGTCATGACTGCCATTTTTAAGAGCTTCCCCAGCAAGTCTCTCTTGCAGCCTCTTATTAAAGCATGTTTTGAGTGAGCATCCAGGAACATTGAGCATGCTGGACAGGAGCTAGACCCAGGAAGGATGCAGTGAGGCATGTGGTCTTGACTACTTGGCTGACAGCAAAAGCCTTGCATGTGCTGCTCTTTCTCTGCCTTCTTTTTCAAGCTCATCCTTTGCATAAATGCTGGAATCAGCCTTGTGAACAAAACCCCATAGGCCTTAGCACTGACAGCCCCTGGCAAGCTATATGTGCTCCTCATCCTTCCCCTGTAAACACCTTGCCTAACCACGCACCCTCTGCTTTTGGTTTTCTTCTAATCTTTGTGCTTGTCCTGGGGTCTGTGATAGGACTGTGACTCAATTTTTTGAGCCATGGCCCCCTGTGCCTTTGCTCTGGACTGTCCTGTGAGGAAGATTCATCCTCGGTGTCTCTCCTCAGAGAGGCCTTCCCATCCTCCCATGCCCTTTTTACTTTGCCTGGTTGGCCTGTGCAGAGCCTGTGGACACTCAGAGTCTCTACTGTTCTCTCACATGTCAGCTTCACCTGGCGACCTGGTGGGCTCTGTGAGCATGCAGCTTGTTATCCTAGCTGAATCACCAGTGCTCAGGGAAAAAACAGGTTTATTCAGGACCAGGAATCATGTCTGTGCTGTTTCCTTCAATGCACTCTGGGATCCCCAAAGGAAGGCAGCAGGCAGTGATGTCCTCATCTACCAGCTTCTGTGTACCCTCCAGCTCATCACCATAGCCCTCTCTGCATTGAGTTCTTCCTGAACATCACAGCTCCCCCAGGGGCCTCCTGGGGTCCCTCCCACCCCATGGCTCTTCTTCCATTTCCTTGGCTAGTTTCTACTGATCCTCCTCTCAACCACTGAATCCTTCTCCAGAGCTCTGCCCCTTCCTCAGGAGCCAAGCATCCTAGACTCTCCATGCTATGTTATTAAGGAGCTTTCCAGCACCTTGAACTTGTCTGTCTCTGTCTACCATTTGGCCTAGTCCCTGGAGATCAGGGGCAGGGTCTTCTATGTCTCCATCACCACCTGCCAGCACCCAGTCATCCATAGGTGCTGGCTTCCTACATGAGAGATATAGTTCTTGCACTCCAAACCTACAGCAGGTCCCTCTCAATGCCTCGAGTGCTGGGTGGTGGGAGAGGGGACAAGTGGGATGGACATAGACAATAAAAGCATGAAGCCTGCACTGGGGGGACTCCCCTCTTCTGAAACTCCATAGCTTCCTGGGAATGTAAACATGGCCTCAATTTCAGTTTCCAAGAAACACGGTAGCCTGACACTAGATGGGAAAAGCCCCCTTTTGTAAGAGTTGATGAGCCAAATGACACGTTCCCAGGTTGTTTCAGACTGCAGCTGGTGATTGCCACGTCAGCTGTTCTGAGTAACGGGGCTCTTACGTGGAAACCAGCATTGCTATGTCTCTTTGACATCCCTCTTGAAGGCAGATCACTGGCAGGACAGGAAGCTCTTGGTCAGGCATTGTTTCAGGGAAGGTCCCTTCCTCTTGGGCTGGTGGATGCAATAAATTACCTATAGGTCAGCTGCCAGGGTTGGGAGGGGTGGCCCAGAGATGCCTGGGGGCCTCAGAGATGGCACTGGGGGTGTTCATTTCCCTCTGCTGGCTGTGGATCCCCCTAGTCTATCTGACCTAATCCTTGGTCATGTCTGATGGGCTGAATGGGCAGCCATGGGGCTCCCAGGGATGTGAGGGGGACAGTCTCCTCAGGAGGAGGTGATGGTGAGGCAGGCACAATTGTGCCCATAAGTATCTTTGGAAGAGAAGCTTGTTTTTTTTACCTGAAATGCCCAAGAAAATGGAAGCAAGGGGTTTGACTTGTTCAAACACATGCCTTCAGAGGCCAAGACCACCCAAAGCACCCGGCTCCCTTGGCACTTCCCAGGTAAGTGTCTGTGACCTGCAGGGGACAGCAGAGTCCTTGTGGCACTCACAGAGCTCTCCACATGCAGAGAGCCCTCCCATGTTCACATGTCCTCACTCTTGTGAGGCTCCCTTTGTCCCAGAGAATGTGAGTCCTGGTATAAGGCAGGAGTGGGGTATTATCCTGCTTTTACTGTGCTGTTCCTAAGCACAGATTCAGGGCAGTGTTGTGACCTTCCCTCTCAGACACACAAAATAATGGGGTCAAATAAAATAAAAGCAGAGACCTTGAAGTCTAGGAAGGAGCCATGGGGAGACCATGATTCTGGCCACCCTTTGTGGTATTGCTGTGTGTATTGAGGGCACTACCTCCCTCTCCCTGCTGTGGGGATTGGGCTCCCGAATCATGATGCTCCCTGCTCCCCTAAGGGAGTGCAAAGTCAGATGAGGTCTCCTGACTGGGCTGTCTCCATTGTTCTTCATGGTGGCCCTCATTTCCTTTCATGGTCCCTAGCACTGGCTTCCTACGGTGTGGAAGTGTTTCCCATTCAGTTATAAGTTGTTAACAGAAAACCAAAAGGACATAATGGTGGATGTGGTCTGCAGATGGGGCAGACATCCTGGCTGGATGTATGAGAGGCAGAGCTCAGGGTCCTGGCTGGATGATGCATTTGCTCTGTGTGCCTGGACCCAGGCATCTATAGGATTGTCAGAAAAGGGCAGCCAGTTCATTTCCCAGCAGAGTGCCAATGATGCCTGCATCCCCACAGTGTCCCCATGGACTCTACAATGGGGCTGCCTTTCAGACTGTTTCCCCAGGACAGGGGTGGCCTCACACAGTCTGCTGTCGTCTAACGGATGGGTGGTTCTAAAATCTGCTCTGCTCCCTGCCCAGTCCCTGAGCTGCATGTTCATGGTGCCCATTGTTCTGGTGCCCGTGCAGCACCCAGACAAGCCTATAGGAAGGACTGACATGGCCAGAACGCAGCCTCAGCATCTTCAGCCATGGGCACCTACTGCCTGATGAGCACTTCACATGTTCTCGTGTTCCAGAGCCTTTGTACAGGTTTCTCCCTAATTGCTGGCCTGCGTGGGACATGCTCACGCGTTCTTGTCATGCACCCAGGAAGGAGGTGCTGCCATGTGTGCTAATGGAATGTGTGTTTCCAAGGATCATTTGTTTATATTCATGAGAGCAAAGCCCATCCAAACTGGCTGAACCACCAACACAGATGTTTGTGGAAGGAAATGGAGCTTTCTGGGGCCTGGAACCAAGAATGGACATGAATGCCAGGCCGACACAGCGCCCCCCAGAGCAGAGGTTGGCAAGTGTTTTCATAAAGGATGGAGAGTAATTATTTTAGGCCTGGCAGCCAGGACAGGCAGACAGCGGGACCTACTCGGCTCAAAAGATGGCAAGGACAGTGGAGGGAATGGAGTGGCTGCATGCCAGGTGGCACCAGATCTGACCCTTGGGCTGGCCCCACCCCTCTCTGCCCGCTAGGGACACAAGCCCCTCACTGCAGCTTCTCTCCTTTGCCCTCCTGTCTCTTGCCCTGCTCTGCCCACCTGTCCTGTTTCCTGTGCACTTGGAGGATCATGCTCTGCCACCTGCTCTGCCTACACTGCCCTCACCTCCATCATGGCTGTGTCCAGTTTGGTGTTTTCTGCACCTGGGGCAGATGAGGAAGCGGAGACAAGAAGCTCAGATGAGGCAGCCCAGACACAGGGCTGCTGAGTGGCGGAGCTGGGCCTGTACCCGTGGCTGCCTGGCACTGATGCCAGTGTGTGAGTTTGATTTGGGCAGGTCAGGAAGGAGGGGCGAGGCATGGAGCAGGGCTGCTAGCCACAGCCCAGAGTGCTGAGCAGCCTTTAGGGGAGGAAAGAGGAAGGACAGAGGCAAGCGCAGCAGGGCAGGTGATAGAGGTGGCCACAAAGTGAGGACCCTGGATTACTGGGATGAGGGACAGGAATGGTGCCTGCCAGTGGGGGACAGCACCTTCAGCTTCCTCCTCAGCCATCCACAGTTGCAGGTCCCAGTGAGAACAGATGGTCTTCTCACCTCCCCTCTGCTCTGTTCTTCCCAGATGAGGATTGGAAGGGCCACTGCTCAGACGTGGCATCTGAATGTCAGCGTTCTGCCCCATTAGGGGGTCCTGGTAGACGTCCTGGAAGCCCACGTGGTTCCAGAGGCCTGGCCACTCTCCTGCTCAAGCTGGGCCCAGTGGGAGCCACAGTCCGGGGCCTGAGCAGACGGGCAAAGTGGCTTGTGGTCACCCTGCCTCTGGAAATGATGCCTGCCTTCCTCCTGCACGGGTGCTCTGAGCTCCCCCGCAGGGGCCCTTGCTGCTCCCACTTAGGCTGGAGTCTTGAGCTCCTGGAGGGAGGGTGGGCTGCCTTGAAGACTGAGGGAGATGGCAGGAGGGACATCCCAGTGCAGGGAAAGAGGCAAGGAGAGTCAATGTTTAGATGCCAGCTGGCAGGCTGGCCCACCTGAGAGCTGGCTGTCCCCTCGCCCCTGGGGGACACAACTCTCTTCTAGACCTGCCCCTTCGTTCTTCCATCTTGATCAGATTGCAGGGCACAGTGCACTGTGGTGCCTTCCACACAGAGCCAGGTCTCAGTCTGGGGACAGCAGGTGAGGAGGGGACAGTCTGAAGGATTGGGCCATGTGCCATTCCATGCAAGGACTGCGTGTCAGCCAGATTTTGCACTGCTGTGACCAAAAAACCCAACAAGAACTACTTAGAGGAGAAGTTTGTTTTGACTCAGTTTTAAAGGTTCAGTCCCGGGGTGGCAGCTTCACGGTCTGGGCTTGAGGTGAGGAAGAACATCATGGTGGAAGAGCATGACAGAGGAAAGCCGCTCTGAGCAGGACACCAGGGAGCAGAGAGCTCCTTTCACTAGGGAGAAAATATGACCCCTAAGGCATGCCCCAGTGACCTTCCCCTTCAGTCACACTGCACCTGCCTACAGTTACCACCCACTTAACCTATATCAGTAGATTAATCCCTTGATTAGGCTACACCTCATGATCTAATCATGTCACCTCTGAACATTTCTGCAGTGTTTCACATGTGAGGTTTTGGAGGACACCACATATCAGAACCATAACAGACTGATTGGCTTTGTAATGCTGACTTGCATGGGATCCATAGAACCTTCTAGATGGAATGACTGCAGTTCTTTGGGGACAGGAAGCCAGCATGTTCTCATCAGATATGTGTAAACAGTTTTCTTGAGCAGTTCCCATGCAGCCAACTGGTCTTCTCAGCATTAAGCCCTGGGCAAACATCAGGCTCTTGGAGGCCGGGTGTGTGCTGGTGCTGGCTCAGAAGCCAAGACGGTAGCTGATGCCTGCATGCTGAAGGACCCAGGTGGTGAGCCAGCACCTCAGTGTGGCCACCTGTGAAGTCATGTGGCCGAGCAAAGCTCTGAAGCAGCCCTGTGTGCTGGCCTGGCTCACAAGACATTGAAACTTGCAAATGCAGCCCTGAGGAAGGCCATGTGCACCAGCCTCAGGAAGGGCCCTGAGCAGCCCACAGGCTTACTTCTTTCTGCTGTGGGTGATTCCAGCAGCATCGGTATTTTCTGTGAACACTCCGACGCCCTCTGGGGGTTTGGTTTGGGGTGTGGTTGGGAGGCTCTTGGAGGCTGATGTTTTTCCAGGGCTTAATGTCGAGCAGACCAGTTGGCTGCATGGGAATATTTGCTCAAGAAAACTGTTTACATGTATCTGATGGGAGATTTCTCGGTGGCTTCTTGAAGCTGTTGGTTTGTGGGACAGTCACCACAGATGGGATGTGGACCTCAGACAAGCTGACAAACCCATGTGCCGCGGGCCCAGGTCCCATCCCCTTGCTGCTCCCTGGTCCTGAAGCCATGAACCCTCTGTGAGCCCCAGTCTTCTCCTCTGCAGGCTGGGGATTAGACTGGTGCTGGCCTCCTAGTGACCTAAAGCACAGGGAGAGCTGGTGCACCGGTGACTTCACAGGGACCTTGGCAGGAGGCCTCACGCAGCCCCTGTTGGCTCATTTTTAAGCACTTTGGAGCTAGGTGCTATGTGCTGGGTGCTGGGTGTCTTCCAGCCTCCGCAGTGGGCAGTCCTCAGGGGCAAGCCAATGGCCTCTTGCTCCCCCCTGGACCAGTGGGCAGGGCCAAGCTGGGAGTCCGGTGGAGCCCCACCAGCTTGATTTCCAGGCTGGAATTCAGTGCCTCATCTGCGTCTTGCTGCCAGCCACACCCTGGACAGGTGCAGCCTGCTGGGCAACCCCTTGTGGGAAGACCGTGCCCATGAACACAGCTTCCCAGGTCACTGGGAGAGGCAGTCTGGAAGCTGGGAGGCCAAGGCCCAGTGTCCAGTTTGGAACCCTGGCACTGAGCTGCATCCCTGCAGTGCAGATGCTTTGTGGCACCTCCGAGGACATGACAGTCTGATTGGGGCCATGGTTTCACTGAGATGTGAGTTTCCACAGAGAGAGAATGACAGCCAGCTGGACGTGGAGAGTTATCAGCCTTTAACAAAAGTAGTACTTCTCCAAATCCATCGGAGAAAGAAGGCTCTGGCGTGATTTTGCTTTTCCCAGATACAATGCATTCCTCCAGACTTGGTCATGGATCCAGTTACATTTTCCCAGAGAAGTCCTGTTTGCATGGGCTTGGTTGGATTTCCTGGTTGAGCTGTGGCAATGCGATTTCTTGGGCTTCTGGCCAAGCCCCTGGAGTTGAACTGTGTACCTTCTTCAGCTGAACAAATCGTGCTGTTGGCTCGTGGCTGACTGTCCAGTGCTCCTGACTGCCAGTGTCTGAGGCTATGGCCGTCACTGCAGGGTCACCTGCTGCCCTCGCTGGGACAGCCTTGCTGGTGCCTGGGCCAGGGGCAGGTGGGCAGATGGGCAGGTGAGGGCTTGGCACTGACCACATTGACTCTTCAGTGCTATGGGGAGCTGGGGGTGAGGGGCGTGGATGCCAAGCTGGGGACTGATGAGCCTGCTCTTCCAGGGGCCCTGCTGCCCTGGGGCCACCGCTGGCCAGCTGGAGCTGTGACCACCATGGCCCAGGTGGCCAGCGTGCTGTGTGGAGAGGTGATGCCATGGTGGAGGCAGAGCTGCGTGAGCCCCGTGGGTGCTGGCACCCAGAGCACAGCCACCCACTCTGGCCTCGTGGGACGCAGCAACATGGCTCTGCCTCCCTGAGCTGGCTTCAGGGGTGCGCGTGGTCCTCAGGCAGTGAGGGGATCGTCACGTGCTGAGGTGGGAGTCAGGCCACTCCCTCCCGGAAAGCAAAAGGGCCGAAATGGACAGAGGCTCGTAGGGACGGAGGAAGTGGCTGTGCTGCGAGGCCACGTCAGGAGTGCAGACGCGGGAGCGAGGTTCTGGGGAGCGGAGGGAGCAGACGCCATTGCGCCCTGTCCTGGTCTGCCTTGCCAGTGGGCAGCTCTGCATCCTCACTGAGCAGTGGGCGTGGATCCCTGGTGGGGATGGTCGCCAGGCTCTCGGGCACCTTTGACTAAGTCCTCTAGAGGATTCCCCCTGGCCCAACTCTTGCTCTGTAGTGAGGTGACTGGGGCCCCCAAAAGACATGGCCACCCAGAGTCAGTATGACCTTCTTGGAAAGGGGCCTGCGGTGTGATTAGGTGCTGACAGTGAGCTAGGGCTGTCCTGGCCAGCCCCACCTCTGCTGCTCAGGGAGGTCACATAAAGACTGGTTGAAGGGTCAAGCTGCAGCCCCCACACCATGGCCATGTTTGATGCCACTTCTTACAAGATTCAGAGCACTGTGTGACTGAAAGGTTTCTCAGCCTCTCTGGGCTTCTGTCTCCTCCATAGGAAGTGGGATAATAAGAGGGCCTGCCCTATTGGGTCACTGTTAAGAGGAAGCAGCTAAGATGGCGAAGCAGTCAGGCAAGGCCTGGTACCAAGCTGCCCCCACATGACCTTCGCCTCTCAGACAGTCCCCAGGGCAGCTGTGGCCTCCCTCACAGGCCAGCTGGCTACCTGGTTCCTGTCCTCTGCGAGGCCCTGTGGGAGCTGGGTAAGGCCTCTGAGCCAGAGCCCTTGGAACACGCGTGTACAGGTGTGCCCTGCCCCCTGCTGGACAACATCCTCAGCTGGAGGGAAGGCAGTGAGGTTCCTGCTCACACGGGGCCTGTGGCCCAGGGAGGCAGGGTACACCCAGGGCTGGGTCTCACAGGTTTTCCACCATGACTCACCAAGAAATGTATTTTTCTTCTAAGCCAGTAAACACCCACCCCACCCACAGAGACAGACCCCCACACAAGCAGAAATAGGCATTGCCCAGCACATGGGATATGGTTAAAATGGATGTTTCCATCTTGTTCTATTCTTTTTCAATTAAAGATGTTTATTGCCACCCACCAAATTGGTGCCATGTGTGCAAAGCACATTCCAGAAGGCCAAGGGCCACAATCTGAAAAGAACAGGAGAGAAGGTACTGAGCAGGGGCTGGCAGGTTTCAGGCCAAGCCAGGCAGAAGGAGGATGAGGACCAAGGCAGGGACGGCACTGAGGTCTGGATCTCTGATGCCCCTGGGAAGCTCCTGTGTTAGGCACCATGGCAATGTTCAGAGGTGCAAGGGTCAGGCTCTGAGGGCTGCCCCTATCAGTGGATGGTTCATTCGATGGATCAATAATCTGAATGGACTACTGGGTGGTGCCTGTCGGCAGGTGGGACGTGGCAGGAGGAAGTAGGTCCCCGGGGACCTGCCCTGGAGTTTACCTTGGCCCTGGCTCCCTGCCCTCTCTTCATTTCCAGGATGCCATGAGCTGAGCCGCTTTCCTCCCTTCTGCCATGGTGTGGTGTTGACCTTGGCCCAGATCGATGGAGTCAGCTGGCCATGGACAGAGACCCACGAAACCATGAACCCAAATAAACCTGTTCTCCTCTAAGTCGTTCTTGTCAGGTATTTTGATCACAGTGACAAAAACTGACTAAAACAGATGGAGGGCAGGTGGATGGATGGATGGATGGATGGACGGACGGACGGAATGGAATGGAATGTGGGTGGATGGGTGGTTGGATGGAGAGGGCAAATGGAGGGATGGATTGGATGGATGGATGAATGGAGGATGGTGGATGGAGGAATAAATGGAGGATGGAGAGATGGAGGATGAATGGATAGAGGGTGAGTGGACAGAGGAATGGATGGATTAATGGATGGATGGGTGGATGGATGGAGGAATGGGTGGAGAATGGATGGATGGAGGGTGGGTGGACAGGAATGGATGGATGGATGGAGGGTGGGTGGACAGGAATGGATGGATGGATGGAGGGTGGGTGGACAGGAATGGATGGATGGATGGAGTGTGGCTGGCTGGCTGGAAGGTGGGTAGAGGAATAGATGAATGTATGGAGGGCACGTGGGGTAGGTGGATGGAAAGTGAATGGATGGAGGATAGACAGATGTGGGTGGGTGGAGGGAGGGGGCTGCATGGTCAGGGATGGGGAGTAGGTGGAGGAAGTGACAGGTAATTGAGTTTCTTCATAGTGGCTATTACTCAGCAGATTTTGTGGAGCTGCGGGGTGTGACTGGCAGAACCTGGGGGCTGAGTTAAGTGAGCGGGGCCTGGGGACCCACCTGAGCTGCAAGTAGAATAATTATCATTGTAATTATCATTGTGTCTATGACACATGGCAGGGCTCCTAATAAGGACTCCTCTGTTTGTTTTTTCATTTGAGACAGGGTCTCATGTCACCTAGGCTGGCCTGCAGCTCCTGGGCTCAAGTGACCCTCCTGCCTCAGGCTCCCAAGTAGCAGGTCACACATGTGCCCTCAGCACACCCGGCTGGATGGAAAAGCACTGGCATTGTGCTCTGCACACCCCACCGTTGGCACAGATGGGTGAAGTCAGATCACTGTGAAGTCTGGGTTTGCCCCATGGCAGGGTCCTGGGCACATGTGCGCAGCTGCGCTGGAAGGCCAGTTCTGGGGGGCAAGGGCGCTGCCTGCCACATAAGCTGCTACTCCCTGTGGCAAGAGCAGCACCTGCTGCGTGGTAGGTGCTGGCTGAGCATGTGTCTGTGGCACGAGGAAGCTTCCCTGCCCGGCCTCCCTGTGGAGGCTGGTGTGAGCCTCGTCTGCTCTCCGTGCCCCTCAGGTATGATAGAGTCGTTAGTGTGTGTCAAACCCCTTGCTGGGCTCCTGTTGTCTTAGTGTGCCCCTCTAATCTAATAAGCAGGCGCCCTGGCTGAACTTCTCAGGAGGCCAGGGGGACCACAGTGAATACTCACGCAGCATGGTGTGAATGACAATCTCGCAGGGCTCCTAGTGGCTGTGGAGACGGGTTGCTCTTGCAGAGGGCTTCACCTTCTGGTCTTGGGGTTCTGGGTTGGTTCGTGCTCATGTTGGTGCCCACATGGAGCCTTCTACGGGGTGATTCTGGAAGCGGGTGCTGGCTGGTGCTTGGGTGGTGGAGAACCCTCAGCCCGGGGCCTGCGGGGAGCCGGGTTTCTGCAGTGTTTGCTAGCTGCCTGGCCGTGGACGCGCGCACAGTAGCTTAATCTGGGCACCCCTGGACATGCCAGCTGCTGGCTCTGCACCGGCTGGGAGGTCAGCCAGGCCAGGCATCAGTGAGGTTGATGTCAAGGGGCATGGCTACCCTGGTCACTTGTCCTGTACCATCCGCAGCCCCTCAAGGAACCGGTGCCCCACAGCTCAGTGGAACGCCTGGCCTGCTTCTTTCCTGACTTTCCTACTTTCCTCCCCCATGGGCTTATTTCCAGAAGGTTCTCATGGGCCACTTCCTGTGCAGGACTCAGGACCCTGCAGGTTGGCTCAGCCTGTCTGCCGTCGCCTCAGGTCCTCTGTGGCCCTGTCCTGGTATCACAGCAAGCACTGCTTTTCTTTGAAGAACAGTACGTGCTTTCTGACACACACTCTGAGGCTCCTGGCACCCATGGTTGCCTCCGATCCTACAGCGATCATCACCCTTTCCTCTTGCCAAAAAAAAAAAAAATTAAAAATAACCTTAAAAGAACACAAGCCAGAGAATCTTTTCCAAGTCAAGCTGCAAAGGGGTCTGAAATTAATAGCTGCTGAGAGTCTCTTTTTTTCCTGGTAACAAGGAAAGCAAGTGTGTTTTGCATCTGTGATAGACAAGATGCTTTGTGAAATTCCAGGAGCTGAAGTGCTCTGGAAGGACAGGGCTGGATTCTGAAAACTGAAGCCTGAGCGTTGGGGCAGGACTTTTCACAGGATGCTGTTGAGAGCTACGGGTTGAATGGCTTCTCCTGTGGGGGTTTGTTGAAGTCCTGACCCCAGTACCTGTGAATGTGACCTTACTGGGGAAAAGAGGTCCTTGCAGGCAGAGTCAGGTTGAGGTGAGGCCGTCCTGATCAGGTGGGCCTTCAGTCCAGTGGCTCTTGTCCTTTTAAGGCGAGGAGACCCGACCGAGGGCCAGGCAGAGGCCCCCCCAGGGTACGCCTTCTAAGGCAGAGGCAGAGGTTGGTAGTCTGGACACAGGACAGGGGCCACAGATTGCCCCTCACCAGCTGAAGCTGGAGAACAGGAGGGAGCCTCCAGGGCCTCCACAGGGAGCAGCCTCGCCCTGCCTGGGTTTTGGCTTCTGGCCTCCAGGCTTGAGAGAGAATCGTTCTCTGCTGTTGAAGGTGCCCAGCCTGTGGCACTGTGCTATGGCAGCCCCAGGAGGGCAACTCACCAACGGAACAGTGTGAGGAGTCAAACCATTTGAGTTTGTTGGTTCAGCAGACAAGTGCTGGGTGCTCGGGTGCCCATGACGCCAGCCTGCTCAGAGCTCAGGGTGGAAGCGCAGACGGACGAGCAGCCACCGGTGAGCTCTTGGTCAAGGGAGGGCTTCAAAGCCAGATGATAGTCAGGTGACGGGACACATGGGTCAGAGGCACCTGGAGGAACCCTTGAGTGAGGGGAGGAGCGTTGCCTGCCACCCAGGGAGGCCAGAAAAAGCTCACAGAGGGGTCATCCCGCAAGGGCCCCTTGCTCTGCTCAGCCCTGAGGGTCTTGGCTGGACATGCGGCTGGGCTTGGCCCCCAGGTCAGCTGCAGGGATTCTGCCTTGGGTTGGGAGGGGGTGCCCACTCTGACCCTGGCACAGGCCCCCTGGACTCAGCTGCGACCCCCTGTGGCTGTCTCCTTCCTGCTCTGTCCTTGGTCTCTGCTGCCGTTCCTCCCTTTGCCTTGTCTGTGCCCGTGCCCTGGGACTCCATGCTGCCCTCAGGGTGGGTGCACAGGCTCCCAGAGGATCGCACATGCTCTTCAGGGGATGAGCAGGCCTTCAGCTCCCTGGGCACCGTTCCATTCGGGTGGAAAACCTTGGGTTTCTGGCAGGGCCGCGGGAGGCAGATAACAAGGGAGACAAGTCCTCTTTCAGTACTTTGTGTTCTAGAACATTCCAAGCTGCAGCACAGCTAAGGAGCACAGCAGTTGGTGACCACAGTGGACAGCAGGGCCCTGATACTACTTATGTAAGCTGCCGGAAGCCACGGGCTTGCCTCAGCTTCACCCAGCACCCCGGGAGGTGGCTTGCCCAGCTTGGCACAGCACCACTCCCCATGTTCCCTGCCAGGGCGGCTTTGGGCCGAGTCCCTTGTGTGCAGGGCTCTCACTGGCTCAGCTGAGCTGGGCCACGGCCGTGGTTGCCACAGGTGGAGGGCCCTGCCCCCGGTATACCCCACAAACACCACGGTCACCCTGTCACAGGAACCACAGGGAGAACAACCCTGGCCTTCACGGATTCCATGGGCGCCACCATCCACACATTTGCTGGCCACTTGGGAACACAGAGGTAGCTGCAGACATGTCCCTTCAACTTCCACCTGGAAGCCCTGTGCTCACTCTACCTTGACCTGAGCGCCTTGCTGAGGTTGGGAGGCCTGCTGCTGACCGGGTGCTGATTAGGTTGGGCTCACCTGGTGCTGGTTAGGTTGGGAGGCCTGCTGCTGACCCGGTGTTGGTTAGGTTAGGCTCCCCTGGTGCTGACCGGGTGCTGGTTAGGTTGGGCTTTCTGGGTGCTGGTTAGGTTGGGAGATGTGCTGCTAACTGGGTGCTGGTTAGTTTGGGCTCACCTGATGCTGGTTAGGTTGGAAGGCCTGCTGCTAACTGGGTGCTGGTTAGGTTGGGCTCACCTGGTACTGACCAGGTACTGGTTAGGTTGGGAAGCCAGCTGCTGACCTGGTTAGGTTGGGCTAACTGGGTGCTGGTTAGGTTGGGAGACGTGCTGCTGACTTGGTGATGGCTGGTGCAGCCCCCACCTTGGGCATTGACCTCCAGAGTTTACTGCTTTTTAAGTTGTTGCCAGCAATTATTCTCAGACAATAAAACTCATCTCCAAAAATAGGTCACATAAAGGCCTCGACTTTTCGTCTAATTAGTGTAAGGATTTATTGAATATACATCATACGTATAGATCACAATATTATTAAAATTACTATTAAGACTTTGCTCATCAAAATATTTCAGGCAGTGGGGAGACAGGAAGCCTGATGGTCCCTGAGAATCATATCTGCATTAGCAAGATAAAGGACAATTTAGGACGATTACAGAAGCACTGATTTAGAGTACAACATAAAACTCTGCTGAGGACTAATTCGCAATGCCAGCTGCTGCTAAGCTTCTTAATCTTTATCTAGTTCAATTAAAATCTGAATGTTTGGGATTTCATTAACAACTGGGGGTTTGGAAATTACATGCGCTTTATACTATTCCACTGCCGACATACAGTCTAGGAGGCTGCCCAGGACGTCTGCAGGTAGACCACGGGGGTGTTACAGCCTAAGTACTGAGGGCGTTAAACAATAAGTACTAAGGCCAAAGTGCACTGAGTTAGTTTTCAGTCAGATCCAATGGACTAAGTAAAGCGGCCCCACCCAACTGTGGCCTTTGAGAGGAGAGGCTATGGAAGGATGCAGGAGCCGCTCCCACAGGCGGGCTTCGGATGCAGGGCAGAGTAGTCTGGGGGTCCCACCTGGGCGCCTGGCGGTGCCTCTGCAGCGCGTGGTGTCTGGCCTACTGCGCTGTGAGACACGAGCCAGCTCTCCATTCCTTATGCTCTTCGGGTCTCGGCAAGCAGGTCTCTCTCAAGTAAGGCTGCCAAAGTGACCAGGGAGCTGGAGGTGCCTTCCGGTTGGGGGAGGGCCTGAAGGGAGGCTCCTGGGTGTCTTCCCACGGCCTGTACAGCGAGGCCTGTGGTCTCAGCCTTGGCCTCTGCCCACAGTGAGAGGGTCCCTTGTCCTCCCCAGGGGCTCTGCTGGAGTCAGGGAGGATCCAGGGAGCAGGTGTTGTCTGTTATCATCCTCTCGGCCTTACACAGTCATCCTGAGGCTGCCCATCACCACCCCGTGCCTGTCCCCTGAGGCAGAGCCACAGGGCCTGGGTCTATATGAACTCCCCTGCCTCAGGGACTGAGCTTGGCCCCTATGTGTGGAGCTGATCAGTGACCCCCAAAGATGCCCACGTCCTAACCTCTGACCTGTGAATATGTCACCATGTGTGGCAGAAGGGACTTTACAGGTGGGATTAAAGCTAGGGACACAGAGGTGGGAAGTTATGCTGGCTGGCCCCATTCAGGGCCTCGTCCTGGCCCCAGCACCCCTACCCTGTCCTCTGCTGCTGCCCTCAGTCCCAGGAAGGCCCTGCAGGAGGCTGGAGGGGTAGGGTGGGCCCCCTGGCCTCTCCCCCACCTCTCGGGGCAGCAGTGGTGGCACTGGGAGGTGCCAAGAAGCCCCCTTTCTCCTCTACGCTTCCTCCTCTCTGCCCTCCTGCCTGCTGCACAGTGACCCCATTTCCCTCTGACTGCAGGGAGCGGGACGGAGGGCTGGCCAACAGTCCCAGGGCAGTGCTGGCACTCGGGACTGCACGGGAGTGGGGAGGCAGGTGCCATGCCTGCACGTTGGGGGATCCTGCCTGAGAGGAGCCTGCAGGAGAGGAGGTCAGGAGCGAGAGCCGAGCCCTGCTGCAAGCACTGCCCTCCACTCACGCCTGGCCACTCGGGCCCTGGCTGGTTTGTGCTTCTCCCACCTTGTCTGACTCCCATGTGGGCATGGCCTGTGGGCTCTGTCCCATATCTCCTCTCCAGGGAGGGGTTCACCCCACTCTTCTAAGACAGTCAGGACCCTGTGGCCTGCAGTGTCCCCTGTGGAAGGCCAGCTGTGCCCTTTCTCAGCCACAGATGGAGAAATGGCCTCACCAGCCACACACTGCCCCAAGGCCAAGCTTGGTTTTCAGCTCTTGCCTGTGATCCTCTGAGTCCAATGTGCCCAAGCCAGCATTGTGGAGGGAATGGAGAGGACAGCCCGTGGCTCTGTAGCAACCGTCTTTGCTAGGTACTCCTGGCCATGCGTCAAGTCTCCCAAAACTGGTTTTCTGTATCTTCCTTTGACTAGGTGGACTTGCCTCTTCCCACCTCTAGGCCGTCTGCAGGCTGTCTTCTGAGCTGTGGCTCTGCATGTGGTGCGTGTCTTTTGTGATGTCTGCAGTGCATGCGTGCGATGCGTGTGCTGTGCGTGATGCCTACGTGTGTTCCTGGCATCATGTGATTCTGCCCGACCACCACAAGCATGGATTGTGGGTCCACAGTGTGGTGATCTGGTGTGTGTTTTTGTCTGTGTCCCAGGGAGGGACAGGAACCTCCTGCCCCGCAGAGCTTGGCAGGGGCCAAGCCTGGCAAATGACCCGTCAGGCCACAGTCTCATCCCTCCTGGCTCCCAGGTCTAGTGTGTCCAGGGGTCAGGCTGGAGCACCAAGGACAGTGGCTCTGAACCAGAGGGCTGACAGGGCCCAGAATACATTTCTTTAAATTCCCAGTGATGCCGACGCTGCTGCTGGGCTGGGGGCCCCACCTTGTGGGGCAAGGGTCAGAAGGCCTGGGTCCTGATGCCGTTCTGTCCCCTGAGCCAGTGTCTGAGGGGTTACAGAGGCTCTGACTTCCAGAGCAGCCAGAGGTGAGCCAGCGGAGCTTGGGTGCCGGCTGGCTCACGTGCACTTATGGGGTCGGGTCGACGTCGGGGTGCCCCCAGCCACCAGGAGTTAGTGCTGCCACTTTCACTTGAAAAGAAGACAGAAATAAATCATGAAGGATGCGTGCATATCACAAATGGATGTGGCTGATGTGCCCCAGGAGACACGTGGAGTCAGAGCTGAAGACAACCGAATGCTGATGCGTGTCTGCACGCACGGCTCCACTGTGAAAACCCGGCAGTGGATCGATCCAGGGGGTGAATATCCACTGTCTGTAATCATTCCTGAACCTTGTGAACCTCCTAAGAAGCCTTTCTGCTCTTTTTCCTTTGGTCTCGTGAATATTTTGTGACCGGGCTCTCCAATGCAATCCAAGGCCCAGGGCAGGAGGGGCGTGCGCTGCAGCTCCTGGCTGCCTCTCCGGAACACTCTGGAAGCTTCCCTTCTCCTTCATTGCTTAGGCTTCACTTTTGTCTGTTGGTTCTGGGAGTCTTCCAGAGATTTTTGGAAAGGATGGCTATTGCGAATCTTGACTCAACAGATTCCTTCAGACTCTTGTGGGCACGCCATCCCAGGTTCCTTGGAGATGCAGCATCCCCAGAAAAAGCAGTTGCCTTGCTGTGACAGCGATGCCATTAGTTTCTGAGGATTTTTCACTGACATGTAACTCCATGCCCAGTGAGCGCACACCGCAAGCGTGTGACGGCGAGTCGCGTGGCACTGAGCCCGCCCCTGGCACCAGCTCCAGACAGGTCCAGAGGCAGTTGTGTGAGCATGTGTGCAGCATGCACGAGGCCTTGGGTTTGAGTGCCAGCACAAAAAAAAAACCCCTCAGGGCTGGGGAGTAGCTTGGTGGTAGAACACACACCTGCTGGGCTGTGCAAGGCTCTGGGCTCTGTCCTCAGCACCAAAAGAAGAGAAGCCACGGGGCACGGCCTCTCTTCCTGCCCCTTGCAGTGGGGCCCACGACAGATGGGGCTCTCCTGCGTGTGAGCTGTGTGCAAGCAGATCTGCACACTGTCTTCACCAGCTCCTTGCTCAGCCCTTGCGGCCCCTCCTCCTCCCTGCCACAGGGTAGCCCGTGCCCTGACGGCACCATGCTCAGCTCATGGAGGCCATTCTATGTGACACTTGGTGGTGTTGGCCATGCCATCATGTGTGGGGACCACCCATCCATGGCCACCTGCTCGGTGTCAGTAGTGGACTTCGAAGCACAGATCTTGTAGAAACGAAGTGACCAGGATGCTGGAGGACAAGGACAGCAGGAACCACGGGGCGTGTCAGGCCTGAGTGCTGCTGCCCTGGAGCGCTCCGCTCCCTGCGTCTCGTACAGGTCGAGTGTGAGCCTCGGTGGTGAGTGTGCAGGGCACATCTCCCCTGCGTTCCCACCAGCCGGGAGCGGTGGATTTGCGAGGGTTCGACCGAGGGATGGAAATGCGCAGAACAGCCGTCAGCCGCCGCGTGGGGCAGGTGGGCGCGGCTTTAGTGCCGTCAAGTTCACGCGGTCCCGTGTCCTTTGGGGGAGTCGTGAACTCGTGCACCCTCCTCCTGTGTCACTGTGAAGGAAAGCTGCGCTATCAGTCTTTGTCCCTCTGCCAACTCTGGCGGAGCCAGGCATGCCAGCCGCTCCGAGGCTTTCTGCTGAGGAAGCTGCTTTCTTCACTGGAATGGCTGCGTGCAGGGTGCAGGCACTGGGGAGCCAGGATTTCCCACTTGGCAGGATCCAGAGAGACGTGCAGCAAGCTCTGCCATCCAGCATGTGCCCTCTATTTGCTAATGGGACCCTGTGGACGTACCTTCATGGGCCTGATGAGTGCAGGTGCAGGGGAGGCAGGCAGAGACTTCTGGAGGTTGGACTTCGCTGCCAGAAACCTGTCTGCTTCCTCGAAGATCCTCCTTCCTGTGCTTCTGAAGTTACTCAGGTCCAGGACGCTTCTCTCCTGGGTCATGGAAATGGGGGCCCTGCACACATCCAAAGCTCCCACCATCAGTGGCCTCCAGCTCCCTAGCTGTGACCTGGTAAGAGCCTCTGCATGACAGGTTGGCCTCCCCAGTCATGTCAGGGTGAGGGGTAGGGCAGACCATGCTGTTCTGCCAGCAGAGTGGGGGAGCTTCCTGTCCTCGTCAGCTAGGGCAACAGAACAGAGACAGTGGCACACAGCAGCCAGTTCCCAGGCGGGGAGTTCTGGATGAAGGTGCCCCAGGGCCCACTTCTGTCCTTGGCGTGTGGATGGCTGTCCCCTCCATAGTCCTCACTCCGCCTTTCCTTCAGGCAGGCCTGTGTGCAGACCTCCCTTTCCTGGGTGGACAGCAGTCGCACTGGGCACAGGTACGCCCGTGGACCTCCTTCTCCTCTGCCTCCTTCCAGGCTCCTCCTCCAAGTGCAGCCATGCTCCAGGGATGGGGGTTCAGGCTTCAACATGTAAACTTGGAGAGGACACGGTTTCCAGCATGGAGAGACGCCACGTTGCTGCTGGAGCAGTTCACAGCCAAGTGGCCCGTGGGGCGCAGGTTGTGGAGAGATGAGTGGTCAGCTGAGCATCACACGGGACAGACGTGAAGTCAGCCCGTCACACCTGCACTCACAGGGCTGAGCATGCCTGAACTCTGAGTGGGCAAGGGCTGGCGTGGGGATGGGGAAGCAGGGAGAAGCTCTTGCCGAACAGGAAGGGAGGAGGCGACATCCAAGAGGAAGGTACCTGCGTCTGATCAAAGCTTTTTGTAAACATTTTACAAAAGGGCAGCTGTTTTGTGTTAAAAGGCAGCAGATGGGGAAATAGCTGCCACAAACGGGGGGGGAGGCTCTCTGACCCTTAGCACAAGCGGTGCTGCGGTCTACAGAGGGCAAGGAGTGCCGATGGACAAATGGCCAAAGCGTGACCCAGGAGCCTTGCAGAATGGCAGACACAGATGTGGACAGGACAGAAGGACTCCGCAGCCTCTCCAACAGCCCTGGAAATGACTGGAAAACAGCGCCTGCCTCTTGGCCTCGCCAGGCAAGCTGAGTGGGTTCGCGTGTTCCTTTGATTTATTCACGACTGGCCAAGATCTGTTGGGTTTGCATTATTTCCTGGCAAGGAAATATATTAAATAGACACAGAAATGAAACAGAAAAACCACGTTGGGAGCCAGAGTCCAGTCCTGGTCAGCCCAAAAAGGGGCGACGTCACCACAGTGAGCATGGTATGCAGGATGCGCCCTGGTGGGGCAGCACAGTGGTCTGTGGCTGGACCACCTGCCTCTTCTGCATGCAGCCAGGGGCCCCACGAAGAGTCCTCTGCAGTGACAGCCTGGGCTACTTGAGTCCCAGAGCCACAGTGGCCGTGCATCCTAGCTTGACCTCTGCCATTGGTGTCTTCATGGGCTTCAACCACTGTGTTGGTCCCCAAGGCCTCGGCTTTCTTACACTAAAAGGGTCACTTGCTGGCCCTACTCGTAGAGTTAGGATTCTTTTGGGCTGTAGAGAAATTTATGGGTATGAACCTAGACATGCATATAGGCATCTACAGGTGTATGTTGCAAACGTGTGTGTGATGTGGGGGTGGGCCAGTGTGTGTGCAGGCATGTGTATACGTGTATGAGTGTGTATACATGTGTGTATGGTAATGTAATGTGTGCACATGCACATGTGTATAGTATGTTGGCTGTGTTGTGGGTGTGTATACATGCACAACATGCATGTTCATGTGTAGCACATGCATGTGTTTGTGTGTGTGCGCACATGTGGGCATGCTAGCAGGTGAGCTTGGGTCTGCAGGCAGACTGAGGCCAGGCAAGTGGCCATTAGCCCTCTGTGGCTGCTGGGCTCACCAGCAGTCTCCCCTGCATCTCCTTGCCCTTTCTGTCTGTCCCTTTCCACATGCACAACCTACGGCTCCCTGGAAGTTCCCAGCACCAAGCCCTGTGTGTCCTTGGTCTCTGAGTTACTTTCCTGCTGGGGCTATTCCAACCCGTCAGAATCCATCTCTGCCTGGCTCTTCTGTGAGGTGGCATGCCTGCTGGTTTGGTCAGCCTCTGTCTTCCTTTGTGCCTGAAACTTCTTCCAGCAACCCTGTGTGCTGGGGGCCCCTGTGTCCCCATCTCTGTCCTCGTGGCACACAGCAGGCAATGCAGGATGGGCAAGTGGGGGTTAATATGGGGCACTGCTCGGAGATGCCCTCAGGAAGGAACTCAGCTCCTGCACACCAGCGGCTCCTCTGTTCCACCGCTCAACCTGTGTTTCGGACCCTATTTATCCTCTACTTGCTCTTGACCCCCAGTGCCCAGTAACGGCCCTGCACGGGGCTTAGTAGGCCTCCCCTCGCCCCAGGCCTCACCTCCTGCATGGCCCCACAGTGACATCACCTCACTCCCACAGGGCTGGGGACCCGTCCTTTCCAGGGCGGAAGCCGCTCCCCATGTCTGCCTAGGGCGGTCTTGGCCTTCCGAGGGTGCAGTCTGACAGGCAGGGAAGTGTGTGTGGCCGGCCGACGCCCCCAGCACACCTACACGTGCTGCCCAGGGAGGCCGCGTGGACTCAGGACTCAGCCTCCCTTCTGCTCTCACTTCTCCATCTTGTGTAGTGTGTGGGGTCTGGTTCTGCCCATGTGTCTGATGAGCAAGGGGCCAGGACCTACTGGGTGATGGGCTTTGCCATGAGTCTGCAGCCACAGCCAAGGGCGGAGCGCAGACTGGGTTCACCAGAGCTGGCTGGGCAGGGCTGGGGCGGCAGGGCTGCGGGTGTGAGCAGGGGAAGCCTGTGCCTCCGTCCTCCAAGGACCCTCTTTCTGGTGGGGCAGCCCACCCTTGGTGAGCCCTCAGCATGGTTTCCAGTGTAGAGGAACCCTGGGGGGAGCCCCAGCCCTTCTCACAGTGCACAAGCCTCTGAGTGAGTACGTTTTCAGAGCTAGTCGGGGAGAGAGCACTGTTAATTTCATGCTCAGATTCCAGCCGTGGCCCACAGGCGGTGAGGGAGCACCATCCGCCCTGCGAACCTTGCAGGTTGGTTTGGTATTATTATTATTATTATTATTATTATTATTATTATTATTATTGAGGTAAAATTGACAAATAAAAATTCCACATCCTGGCAGGGTACACGTGATGATCCTATGATATGCACATTGTGAAGCAAGCACAGCGAAGTTGGTTAGCAGTATCCGTCATCTCACCTAGCTGTCCTGGCGCATGTGACCAGAGCATTTAAGATCTCAGATTTCTAGTGCAGCTCCACTGCTATAGCTGGGATTGCCATGGTGCAGCGGCCTCCAGAGCTCCCTCGCCTTGCAGCTGAACCGTGGGCCTCTCTGGCCGTCACCCCTGCACCTCTTCTTGGGCTCCTGGAGGCCCCTGTTCCATGCCTGCTTCTACCCGTGACTTAAGATTCACATGGGAACGAAATCATGGGCTTTGTCTGTGGCCGGCTTATTTCAGTTACCATCCATGTCCTTGCAGAGGGCAGCATGTCCTTGTTAGAGGCTGAATAGTATTCCAGTGAGGGATCCGGACCACAATTTCTTCCTCCACTCACCTGTGAATGGACACCTGGGTGGCTACCACGCCTGGCTGTTGTGAGCTTGCGGCAGTGCTCAGGGGCGTGCAGAGCACCCTGGTTTTGTTTCCCTTGGCTGTGCACCCAGGAGCGGCGTTGCTGGGTGCTATGGTAGTCCTTCTTGCCGGTTTTAGGGAGCCTCTACAGTTTTCCTGAACATCTGTGTCAGTTCACATTCCCACCAGCAGTGTCCAGCGTCTTCTCCGTTTCCTCACCAACACTTACGGCTTACCTTTTTGGTGATAGCCACCCTCATAGGTGTGAGGTGACACACCCTGTGGCTTTATTTCGCATCTTCCTGTTAGTCAGCTGCATTGAGAACTCCTTCATCAACCCGCTGGCCACTCACACGTCTGTTCAGGTCCATTTTTTAACTGGGTTGTTTGTTCTCTTGCTATTGACTTGTTCGCAGTTCTTGTGTATTTTGGATATTGACCCCAGGGCTTAACCCTGAATAGGCCTCAGAAGCCAAAACAAAATGCAAACGTTCCCACGTGTAGCCAAGTGCTCCACGTGGGCTCCTCCCAGGTTTAGGTGCCTGGGGAACCCAGGACCCCCAGCCCCTTCAGCAGCACCTCCTGTCTCTGGGGCCACGGTCATGGGGGCTTGTGATCTAGACAGAACCCATGAGATACTCTCAGCTTTCCTGGCTCCTGGGAAATAAACCCTTCCTCATCTGGCAGGGAGATGGCAGACAGGAGTCTCCAAAAGGGGAGAAACCCCTGGAAGTAATGCTCCCAGGGAGCCTGGAGCTCAAGCAGAGAGGAAGGTGGTCCTGGGGATGAGAAGCCCTGGTGCCACAGAGCAGAGCAGCAGCTCCAGATTCTCAGCTGCGCAGGCCTGGCAGCCGTCTACTGCAGAAGCTGGTTGGCGTGAGGCTTCCCATCTCTATCTGCAGATGGAGAGGGCATGAGAACTGAATGCTAAAGAATGCCCAGAGCTGGGTGGTAGGAGGTCAGGGAGGAAAGAGTCTTGTGAGGCAGGGTGTGAGGCTGCACCCTGCCCTCAGGTAGGTGGGAGATGCCAAGGAAAGAGGTTCCTGTGAGGGCTGGAAGGTGGGCCTAAGATGGTCTCAGCAGAACCAGAAGCTCAGGCTCCTTGTAAAGATGCCTCACAACTGCCCCTCACCTCCACCTCTGGCCTCCCTCACCTGTGTAGCAGGTTGCTCTGGGTTCGGGTGGCCAGGTTTCAGGGAAGCCTATGAAACAAGATGTGGAAATCAGTCCCCAAATAGAGGGGTATTTTCACCTAGGCTTTTTAATGGGTCTGCATTTTTCAAAATTCATTCCATGGGAAGAAGTTAGGAAAAAGGAAATCTTAATTTTTTGGAACACTAGAGAGGGAAGGTGCTTCTCACAGATGGAGACTGCTGCTGGCTGGGTTTGCAATTCGAAGCCTCCAGAGAGTTTGAGAATGCCCGCTTGTCCCCCTAGGCCAGCCTCACACAGCAAGGCAGGTGTGTCATTCTAGCAGAAACGGAATAAGCCTTTGGCCGAGGAAGAGTGAAGCCCTTGGCTCGCTCTCATGGAGATTCTGCTGCTCTCCTGCTCCCATCCACCATCGGCCGAGCCTTCCAGCAGGACGGCTTTGCTTGTTGGAGGGAGAGCCATTGTTTTCAGCACAGCTAATTTAGTAGCCCACAAATTCTGCTGACTGACAGGAGCCAGTTTGATCCAACAGGCTGGTTGATGGGTCGTGAAGACGCTGACCACGCGAGACAGGATAGAAGTGGAAGGGCCCACGGACAGAGTGGCCTTGCTCCACTGCGGGGGCTGGAGAGTCTGCGTTGTTCCCCAGAGCTGGGCCCACAGTCTGTGTCGCATGGCAGTCACAGCTGGGCCCCGGCCAGTGGGAGGCGCCAGAGGGTCTGCAACTCCTCGGGCACTCTTCCCCCACAGTCCCAGCCGCTTGGAAGAGCACCGCGTGTGGAGCTCGGAGTCCCGTGCACCTCTTGTTTCTCCCAAGGGAACAGTTCAGGTGTGAAGCAGCCAGGCCCCCCGGGCTCCTGCCCTGTTCATTGTCAAGGCGTCTTTGAATTGAAGTGCTGGTGAGGCGGCCCCAGCCGCGGGACCCGATTGCATGCAGCTTGCACCCACGCCATTCCGTGGAGCCCTGCGGCCGCCGGCTGCGCTGCCCTGTCTTTGCTCTCAGCCAGCCTTCCTGCTGCAGCACTGTCGGCTCGCCGGGCTGGGTGAGGCTGTGTTCAGGGCCGTCCTGTATGCTGTAGGGTGCAGAGTAGCACCCTGGCCTCTACCCTAGTGGTGTCAACAGCACCCCCACCCAAGACGACCAAAGTGCCTCCAGATGTGTGGCTCATCCCTGGGCACAGAACCCCGCTGGTGGAGACCCCATGGCTCCAGGTAGGGGCAGGCCAGCAAAGATCCGTTGTGTCTACTTGTGGGTGTCTGTCCAGGAGGCAGGGGTGGACATGCTGGGGTCTCCATGGGGATGTGTCAGAAAGTGGGGCACCAGCAGAACGGCCCACAGCATCTGGGGAAAATGGGAGATCCTGCCCTCCTGGGGAGGGCAATGTCCTGGGCACTTCTGAGAGAGACCACTGGTTTTATTTGCTCCTAGCAAGTCTAATGGACCCCAAGCAGTGGGCCGCACTGGGGGGCTCTGCTCTCTGCCTGGCGGCAGCTCTGAAAGAACCTTGCAGGAGGGACAGCGCTGCTGAGACCTCAGGGAGACTTGCTGCCCCAACAGAGCGCCCAGCTCCTGCCCAGGCAGCAAGGCCACAGGTCCTCACTGGCCAGCAAGGGCCAGGAGATGCGGCCTTGTGTTTGCTGGGTCTCGTCTGGGATTGACTGATACAAGCACATGGAAGTGACTGGACCGACACTCTTCATCCCTTCCCCTCTGCCCACTGCTCATCTTTCAGGAGGAATCTGCTCTCTCCCAGCAAAGCTTCTCCACTGAAGGGTGTTATCACGAGGCTGTGGAGCAGCTGGGGAGCTGGGTGGCTGGGAGCCGAGGCTCTCTGAAGAGCTCGGTGGCTCAGAGACGTGGGTGGGATGTGAAGAGGACTGTGCTCAGCGCTCAGTGGCTGCCTGGGTGGTCACGAGCCCCATGAGGTTGGAAGTGTGCTGAACCTGTCGGGCTCCCTGTGATCATCACCAGCCCAGCATGGAGCAGGTGACCTCAGACACTTGTCAGCAGTCAGGGGCAGGATCTGCTCCTTTTTCCACGTGATGGTTCATGTTGTTCATCTGTCAACAGACAGCTGCTGGTGCTGTGCTTGCACTGCAGGGACATGGGGTGCCCCAGACCCTTGGCCCCTCAAAGGACAGTGCTGTGGTCTGTGCAGAGGTGTGGGCCTGGGTGGAGCCTCCTGGCCCTCCGGGGTGGGCTCCACTGTGAGAGTGGCTTCCCCATGCTGCCCCAGGAGCTGCATCCAGGTGGCACTGAGCAGAGCGTTATGGTGCAGCCTCATACCTCCCCGGCTCTTTGGTTGCTGCATGGGCGTGTAGGTGGTTTGGCCCTTGGCATCCATGAATAGTGCTACAGTGAGCACAGTAGCACACGCGTCTCTAGGATCTAGATTTCAGTCTCTGGGATGACCACCCTTGTGGGGTTGCTGGATCACTAGCTTAGGATCTGAATGTGACTAGGAGCCAACCAGATACAGAGAGAGGAAGCCACCCAGGCAAAGGGAGCAGCGTGGGCAAAGGGCCTGTGACAGGGAACATGGGGGAGAGAACTGAGACTGGGCGGAGGCCGCAGGTAGGCACCCTAGTGGGAAAGCACCACAGGTGCAGGGAGGACGGCTGCATGTGTAGGGCAGCCGCTTTGGCAGGAGTGGGGGACCTCGTCTCTGCCCTGCTTTGAGGAGGGAGCCTGAGACCTTGTGATCTATCCAAGAGATCTACCTCTTCTGGCTCCAGCCCTTTAAGCCACCTGGATCCTCCTCTGGGGTCTCCTGACACTCGGGTCCTCCTGACACTCGGGTCCTCTGTGGGGTAGTCACCTGCCCAGACCAACCTCTGGTCAGTCCCAGCACGGATTTCCAGAGAAGGAGAGCAGGAGGGCGGAGGGGCTCCGTGGGCTCATTAGCAGTTGATTGAGGTCAGAGAGCTCTGGCGTTTATTTAACTCTGCAAATTAGACCAGTTAATTTCCTGGGAAATGAATATAGTCCTCTCATTGATCCAGGGAACTGTGCACTTCAGCTCAGGAGTGCAGAGTAGGGAGGCGAAGCAGGTTCCGGATTCCCAAGGCGAGGTCACCTTTAAACAAGAAAGCCTTGATCATCTTTGCTGCTTTGATTTTTCATTCTTTTATCACTTTCTGATGTCTTATAAATGTGGCCTTAGGATGCTAATACTATTAAGTGTGTCCTTAAAAAACAATACACAGAGGCGGAGATTTGCTTCTCAGGAGGACGTGGGGTGGGGGTGAGCTGGCCTCCCTCCCCACACCCAAGTTCCTTCTTGTGTCCCTGTGTGCACAGTGGCCATCACCAGGGCAGCAGAGTGGCTGGTTTGGTAGTGTGAAGCCATGCAGGGAGCAGCCTGTGGCCCAGAGCCCTCCCAGGTGTGGGCACCTGCCAGCCACACAGGATTCACTTCAGCTAACACCAAGGTGCAGCCAGTTCAGGGGGATGCCTGGGTGGGTGGTGGCAGGGAGTGAACCACTCACTGCTGGAGAGAGAGGTGACAGCGTGGGGTTTCTTGGTTGAGTTCCCACTGGGAGTTTGTGGAAAGGCGATGGTGAGACTTACAACCACAGTTTTTCATTAGGGTCTTGGGTGCCCTCTGTGCCAGGCCTGAGCTACATGTTCCACCTACATTATCCTGTTCAGTGACCCCAGCAAGGCTGTGCAGAGGTCTTACTACCTGCATCTTACAGGACGAGGAACTGAGCCAGGTGTTACCTGCAGGTACTGAGTGGCGAGTCCTGAGCTTGTGTGTCCATGCTGTGCCGGGGCCTGCCCTGCCTTCCCAGGCTCAAACACTAGTGAGGGCGGTGGTAAGGGGGCTCCAGGAGCAGCTGGGGGTTCCTTCACCAGGTGGGTTGTCTGAGTCAGCTCCCGTTCCCACGGTGTCTTATGCATCAGAACACTTCTGGTGACCCATGTGGACGGTGACCCATGTGGACGGTAAGGTCAGCCCTTACATCCCCTCTTGGCCTCTGCTGGAACTCTGTGCACAGTTGTTCATACACCTGCAGGGTGGGAGGCTCTAGCTCAGCATTGGGTGAGGACAACTCCTTCCCCACATTTTGCTTTCGAGGAATTTGATTGCAAAGTTCTATCAGTCAGTCATGTCCATGCTCAGTGGCTCAGTGGTTGAGTACCCCTGAGTTCAATCCCTGGTACCAAAAAAAAAAAAAAAATTCCCTGGAAACCCACAGACCGCAGTAGTTTGGTTGCAGAGCCCGAGATGTTAGCTCACCACTGCAGTGGAGTCCTGACGCTGCATGACCACCATGGAGAAAGTAGATGACCATTTTAAAAGTTTCAGCATAAAAAATAGAATTCACAATAAAATTGTGCCGTGTGGAATCAGATTCCTCCTTGATCCAGGAAGCAGGCAGGCATTCTGGAGACTCTGGTTCTTTGGAGACCCTGCTGGCTGCTCATGGTTGTACAGTGGGTGTCTGGTAGCCACAGGATGGAGCCTGTGCTATATTAGGTCACATCAGTTGGGAGTAATGATGAGTTGTTTTTATTTCTTTGGGGGGAAATAATGATTTGGCCTCAGGTGGAGAGAAGACCCAGGCAAATGCAAGGCCACTTCTCACGGTGGTGATCCTTCAGTGTCCAGAGGACCCAAGTGGAGATGCTGGGATGTGTGTGAGATCTTTGGTATTTATGGCATTTATGGCCTTGCCTTCCCTGTGTCACACCAGGTCACTTGAGCGTCGAGTGCATGGTTGCTGGTGTGGGGCTTCAGTTGCACCCTCCCCCGCAGGCAGGTCACAGTTCTACAGCAGAGGAGAGGGCGGGCGTGGCGCTGGGATTCTGTGGACATGGCCTCCAGTGTCTGCTGGAAGCAAACGCTTGCTTTGAAGTCTCATATTTTACCTGAAAAATTCATGTACCCAAAGGCCATAGAAGAAGAGGCAGTTATGTTTGACTCATAAAAATTAAAGTTCCTATCAAAAAACATACCATTTAAATTTTATAGGAAAAAATAGAAACCTAGAAAAAACTTATACATTTAGAAATTTTTGTTGAAAAATTAAAAACTCCTTAAGATCCATGAGAGGATGACTAGCAGCTAATTTGGTAGGGGTGGGGTGTTGAGGAAATGATGGCTGCATGATGTGAACCAGCAGTTGAGGAAAAAGTCCTCCCGATCCTGGGACCTGGTGCAAAGGTGCTCATGTCTGCTCACCTGGGCAGTGAAACTCTGATTTGCTGTTTTATTGATCAGATTGTCAGGGATTCAAAAGTCAGTACTCAGGGCACGGAGGCCGTGGGGAAATTGCCATCCTGCAGGGGAGGGGGGAGCCCAAGACACCCCGTGTTAAAGGTCATTTTACGTACCCTCCCAGGGTCAAGTGCACACCCTTGGCCTCGTGGTTCCACCCAAGGAATCTATTGCATCAACAACTCCACGTTATTCTACAGAATTCTGGCCTGCAGAGGCATTGACAGGTATGCAGAAGGACCATCTGAGAACTTCTCAGCTGGTGCAGAATGTCCACTCCAGGACCAGACGCCCTCAGAAGGTACAAGCTCTAACTCCCTGAGTGGCTGTGGACTCTTTAGCAACTGTCTCAAGACGGTGCACGCTACAGTGCCCTGTGTGGGGAAGGGATATGGATATAATCACCATCGCACTTATCCATATTTGCAGGGTATTTAAAAAGGAAGGATATTTTTTAAAAGTCACACAGCTCCTTTGGGGACTGAGTGGGGGGAGGGAGACAAGAGGCTTTCCTTGTGAATTTTGTGTGGTGGGCTTGAATTTACAGATTGCTAACTGAAAACAGTTTGCTCCAGGAGGAACCCGGCTCTTTCTCTGAGGTGTCGATGATGGCCAGCGTTCCTGTCACACTTCGCAAGTAATGAAACACGCTGGCACGAGTTTTGATTCCAGTCGCTGCATCCGTGTCCATTAGATGTCTGTTCCCGAAATGGCCTGGGTTAGGTCAGAGCTCAAGGAGTGGGTGCCAGAGGCCCTGGCACCTTGTCCTCTCACACGTCCTGTGGATCTGTCCACAGCGGGTGGCCGTGAAGGCTGCTGCCTGCACTTCTCCACCTCCTGGTGGGCGGGTGGCCTCCTTTCCTCCGCTCTCCCCTGCTCTGCCCCTCTGCCCACTCTGAATGGCAGCTCTTCCTCACTGGAAGGCCAAGCCTGTCTTCTCCCTGGTCTCAGCCACCACATTCCACAGACCCTAGGTTGTCTCTTTGGACTGTCACTGGAGCAGCCTGTGCTTTGACTGACTGAGAGTCCTGTTGGGTGGGCAGTGCCCTTCGAGGATTCCTGATGCTTCAGCCTTGATGATCTGCCTCTGGGCAGGAACCCTTGGCCTGCTTCTGGGTCCATGAGGCTGTGCGTGGCCAGCCGCCTTGAGGAGTCCCCCTGGCTACAAACATGCCCAGCAGGACACCCATTACACAGGCACCGTGACACATGTACCACCCTGCAAACGCGCTTTTCCCGTAGGAGAGGAGCTGTTGAAAGTAACTCCCATGAGATGGTTCTCCCAGTCCCATGGCCCTTGTGGAGTCCCATGTAATTATTCAGCAGCTGCGGGGCTCCTTTTGGTGTCTGCTCTACGCTTGGTTGAGACTGGTCCCAAGGGACAGGGATCTGTTGCAGTTTGCTGTTGTGGGCGGTCCTGCGCTCGCTGGCGCACTCCTGGGACACGGCTCCAGCATCAGCTCCCAGGACAGGATCTGAGTCAGGTGCATCCAGCTTGCACTTCGGGAGTGTTGTCAAACGACTCTCGTTGTATGATCACACTCCCACAACACCCGGGGACAACATCCAGCCTCCCAGCCCGGCGCCCGGGGAGGGCTCTGCTCCCTCCACACCCTGCCCCTGGGCCCCTTTTGCACCATCTCCAGAGCCATCTCCTGTCCCTGGTGACAGCCCTTCCTTCACTGCAGTACCTCTGGGTCCACTCTCCAGAGAGGGCAGAGGGGTGTGGCAGTGACCTGGCCACTTAGGTCAGGGTCTCCATGGTCATGTGTGTGCAAAGCCAGCTAGGCCAGGCTGCTTCCCTTAGAACCCAGGAAACCTCCATGCTGCTGGCCCAGGAGCAGTGTCCCCAGCCACAGGAGTGCCACCTCCTAAGTCAGATACATGCGAGAATTCAGTGTGACTCCAGACAGGACAGGGGAGGGTCGGGCATGTCCTGGATGCCCACATCCCCACGTCCCCTCAGAAAAGCACTCACATGGTCACCCCATCCCTGATTGCCATGGGGGTTCCGAGCACCCTTTGGCCTCCATGTGCCCTGCTGCACCCTCCTGGGCAGCAGGCCCGTCAGCTCAGTGGACAGCCTCGGAACTCTGGCTAGGGGAGGTGGCAAGATTTTGTGCAGGAGCTGCCTGTGCTGGGTGTATGCGGCCCCTGTGCTGACAGTGAGGCCAGGACGGCCTGAGCACATGGCCAGCAGAGCTGCCCCCGCCTATCCTAGGCCACCTGTGCCTTTTCCTGGGCCAGGGGCTGCTAGTCCAGACAAGATGTGTCATGATGCAAAGCTGTCCTGGTAGCAGAGTGACTCAAAATTAGACTCTGGGCTGTCTGGGAGACCTGCCGGGAGAACAGGTTCCGTGTAGCCCAGTGCCGCCATTAGCACTGAGGCACACCTGCAGCCAGGCTTAGTGATGGGGCACCCACAGCCGGCCACTGGGAGGCAGCGGATGGGTGGACGCAGCAGCCAGAACTCTGAGGGACTGGGCAGGGCATTGCTTCTTCTGGGCCCGTCTGTCTGTCCAGGCTGCTCGGACAGCACGCCTGCAGCTGGCTGGTCTACAAACAGCAGGAAGGCATTGCTGCCTGCGCTGGAGGCTGGGGAGGCCCAGGGCCGGGGCCAGCGCTCTGGCGTCGAGGGGCTGTGCTCCACTTCCTATCTAGGCACCTACTGCAGCGCCTGCACCTGGCAGAGGGCAGCACAGCCTCCATGGCACCTTTGCCAGGGGCACGACCCCGATCTGCAGGGCAGGGCCCTCGAGCCCTGTCTCCCCAGGCCCCACTGCCGAACGCCGCCCCATTGGAGGTAAGTGTCAGGGTGAACTGGGCCCGTCGGTGGCCTTCCCTGTGTGGGCCAAGTGTGTGTCCTCTGCTCTGCAAGGAGCGTCAGCACTTCATTTCATAAGAGCAGCGTCCCTCGTGCCTGAGATGACCTTGGTCCTGCTGGAAACCACTCCTGCCTCCCTCATTTGCTTTATGAGATGTCTGCCCAAACCCGTCCCCTTTCCCTCTCCCAGGACGCTAGCCCCAGGCCCCTCCATCTCTCTCGCATCCCCTGTTGACCTTTGTGCATCCTCCTGGTTCCGCTCAGTACCCTCAGCCCTCACCCCTTGTCCTGGGGGGTCCTCCCCTGCCCACTTAAGCTGGCATCTGCCCAGGGCTCAGCTGCAGTGCCCCTCCTGGGGACCAGTAGTCTGAAGGGGGCACCTGTCCTCAGCCCCTCGTCTCCCACCTTGGCCTTCTCCAGGGCATGTCCCTCTGACTCCATGTGGTGCTCGCCACCTTCTGAAATGGTTTCTGTGTTTGCTGTCCTTTCCTCCACAAGCAAGGACGCCCTACAGGCAGAGAGCAGTGGGCTTGTTGCTCTGTGCCCCTAGCCTGGCACACAGTAGATGCTTGGATCAGCAGGTGCTGCTGAGAGCCAGTGCCTGTGCCGCGCCTCCTGGTGGGTCCCCAAGGCTCTGAGGCTCAGAGGGAGGGCCTGTGGGCACTGCCTGTGGCCGTGAGCGTGGAGGGGAAACAGGCCTTCCTGGAGGGGCCAGAAGCGTCCTATAGGCTCCCACAGGATGCGGTGACAGTGGCACCCTCCCTCACCCACCCATGGGGACCCCCAGCAGCCCTGCCCATGCAAGCCAAATGCACAGGATGCTGGCTAAAGCCTCTTGGTAGATGTGGAGATTCCCATGTTGTAGTACCAAGCACAGCAGCCAGGACAGGGCCACCACAGGAGCTGAGGGCACGGCACGCTGACAGGTCTCCCTGGTGCTGTGGTCTGTACTGTTCAGCTCAGGCGTTTCTGCAGTGAGTGAGAGGAGGTGTGCGGCCCCTGAGGAACGCCAGCATACTGGGCTCCACTCCCCTTCTCGGCCTGCAGATTTGGATGAGGGTGGGCTCGTCGGCAAGGGTAACTGTGGCCCGTGCAACAAAGTTGCAGTGGATTTGGTGCCAAGGAAATTGAAGGTAACTGTAGTCACTTGGTTCCAAAACAGGAATAAGCCCACTAAAGCACTTCAGGATTCCAGACAAAGGGACTTGGTGTTTTGAGAGTTTAATTACACCCTCTTCCGGATGCAGAGTGCTTACGGGCATCAGGAATGACACATATCTGGGTTGGATATCTGCTAGCCAGTCACTCAGCTGGGCCTTCAGGGGCCAGGATAGGCCCTCTGCTGAGAAGTGGCCCCGGTGGGGCCCTGTCTGCACCAGCAGTTGTTCCTCGAGACAGTTAGCAGGCAACATTGGAGAGCCGTGGCTACTCAGATTCCCATCAGAGTCTGCAGCACACTCAAACCAAGATGTGGTCCAGAGCCCACAGAGCTGCACCCTGGACTCAAGGCAAGGAGCAGACACAGAGAGCAGGTGGCCTGGGTGGGTCGTGGTCAGATTTTGGCCTTTGTTTGGCCAATCAGACACAGATGTGCAACCTGGGCCACCACACTCTTCCCCTGGGCTCAGATCCGTCCCACTGCGAGGTCCCCAGCAAGGGCTTGAGGTAGACGGACCTGGGTTGGAATCCTGATGCGACTGTTCTCTGCTGAGATGGCCCTGGACAAGTTACATCACCTGAGTGACTGGGTCACACTGCAGTGGGTGGTGCAGGCAGTGACGTTCTAGGGATACCTGCTAAATGGGTTGGTTTTGGAGTGTGGCTGGCGGATTGTGTTGTCAGGCAATGACGAGGAGGAAGACAATGGTGACAGGTGCTCCTGCTGCTGCCGGTGCAGAGGGCCATGGTGGGGATGAGGACGGTGGTGGTGGTGTGCAGGCACCTCCTGGGTCTGATCCCAGCATTTGCATTTCTCTAGCGTTTGCTTCGTGAGTCTAGCACGCACTTGTTTCCAGGGCCCTCCCCCGACTGCCTCCATCTCACATGTCCACACCTTGCTGAGCCCATTTGGGGGACTTGGCATCCACTCTGGACCCTGCACCATCTGTGAGATTTCCGACTCTAGGAGCTGTGGTTTTCCGTGGCTGTGTGCTTTCACCCCTGCCCTGCCCAGCCCTGTCCACTGAAGTCTCTGCCCTGCAGGCGCAGGTACGGTTTCCTCCAGCCTCTTTGAGGTGTGAGTCTCTGGGTTTAGTTTTCTCCCGCGGCACGGGGTTGATTAGTCTGGTTACTCCACAATCACATTAAGGTTTTCTTGTTAACTGAGCAGACACCCAAGACACAGCCTCTTCACCTGGTCTCTGGGAGGCTGGAGTGACAGGCTGGGTAGAGGACCTGTGCCCGCCCCCCAGCTGTCCTCAAGAAGTTATAGGCTCCATCTGCTATTTCTGCCACTTTGATTTGACCAAGGAGAGAAACCTCAGACACAGCCCAGTTATTCAACTACTCATTTTCTACAACCTGGGTTTGGGACCATCTCAAAGCACAGATTATCAAGATACTTTAAGAAGGAGATGGGGAAGGGTTGAAGAGCAGAAAATCAGCACTTAACCCCATTGGGGTTAAGTGTCAGGCTGAACTGGGCCCGTCGGTGGCCTTCCCTGTGTGGGCCAAGTGTGTGTCCTCCGTTCTGCAAGGAGCGTCAGCACTTCATTTCATAAGAGCAGTGTCCCTCGTTCCCAGTTGGTGTGGCTGGGAGGTTGTAATGGGGCGTGGGGGAGAACGAGGGAGAACGGGGCAGGCGCTGTCCACTCCAGCAAGGGGCCTTGGCATTTGCCTCCTGCCCCAGCAATTGCCCCTCTCTGCTTTGCCCAGTCCCTGATACAGAGTCTGCTCTGATTTCTCGGAGTCTTGCTGACCCTGAGGACTATTTGCTCCCTGATTGGCCATCACTGTTGATGGTTCGGTGATAATATCAAACCCTGGCCCGACATCAAGATTTAGGCTGGAATTGAAAAATGTCCTCCACTGATCCCCAGAAACTGTTTTAAACATGGAGCCCTCCTGGGAGCCTGCAGCGTTGGGGGGCGAATCATGGCCCATCGTTCATGTCCCTGAAAGTCCCGCTTTGAGCAGGCTTGCTGCTTCGCTCCAGACACCGGGGAGGCTCTAGAACCTCGGTCCCAGGAGGCGGCAGGGGAATCGCTACAGCATCGTTCATCGCGGAAAGAGCCCAAGCAGACAAAAGCCTCACCAACAGGAGACCATGTCCTCTGTGGCATGTCCCCACAGTGCGTTGGTGACCGATGCAGAGCCCCACAGCTTCCCCTCCAGCAGGAAGGCACGCAGACCTTCAGGCGCGGGCCAGTCTCCACGTAATGGCTGCCACCATGGAAGGGGAGACCAGGCAGCAGAATGTGGGGAACAAGCCTCCACCATGAGGCACAAGGGCTCCTGAGAGCCCAGAGCAGGGGTGGGGAGGGACGAGGCCACTTCTGCATGTTGAAAACCCTTTGTGGTGCTGTCCAGTGACAGGCTGAATGGAGAGATGGTAGGGACCGTTCTCAAGCACCACAGCCTCTCATGGGAGGTGCAGCCCTTACATCCAGAGAAAGCCCTGCCCAGGCCCAGAGCTGTGGGCGCTCCCAGGCGGCCTGGAGGGCCACAGTGGGAACACGTGTGTTCTGCCCCCTCCTTGTCTTTCCCAGACCAGGATTCCAGGAACAGGGACCCTCCCAGGCACAGCTAGGAGGCACCTGTTACCTGCTGGGGAGTAGAGAAGGACCACCCACGTGTGGGGCCAGAGCAGTGAGCTCAGGCCTTGTGTCCAGCCCCTCGTGAGACACGGAGGGACGGGCCCTGACTGAGCCCCACCTCTAGAGTTATCCGCTTGCTGATCGCCCATGTCGCCCTGTTGCTTCCGAGATCCTTGTGTGAGTAGAAAGGGTTTTACTGCGTTGAAGTGAGTTAATTAACAGATTATAATTCCCCCAAAGCCTCTTTGACATGATTTAAAAGCCCAGGTAGGTGTAATCCCATTTAAAACCTTCAATTAAATGGGAGACTAGAAAACACCGTTTTGACCGCACGATACAAGCACTCCCTCAGGAAGGCCTGTGCACAAGAAAAGAGGGCAAAGGACAGGGGACAGGCATTTGGAGCACAGAGGGGCAAGCCAGAGGACACCGCACACGGGAACATCAGGAGATTCCTCAGGTGGACGTACAGACAAGTCACCGACAGCACCTTCCGCAGCAGGTCGCGCCTCTCTGCCCCCCCACACAGTAACACCCCCTAAGTAAAGGCCAAGGCCGGGGGCAGTTGATACTGCTGCAGGGTGGCTCCAGAAGGTGGCTTCATGGGCCCTTCAAACATGATTCATGATGATCTATGTTAAAGTGATTCACCATGAAGCACTTGCTCAACCCAGGACTCCGAGTGCGCTGTGGAGGTGGTTTCCTCGCCCTGTGGGTTTAAACGTGGCTGTTTTCTGACAGAGCCCTGAATCATGAGGTGCAAAGAAAGTAAACAGTACCATTTGGCCGATGAGGGTGGCACTGGCCAAAGCTGCATGACGTGGCTTTGGAATGAGAACTGTTCTTCCTCACCTCTCCCAGGAGCTGAGAGGGGCCATGACAAGGCACAGTGGTGCTGTCCACTGGAGGCGCCCTGGAGGTGCCCCTCACCCCCACCCCGGCCTCCATGAGGGCTTAGCTTCCTGCAAAGGAAGTGTTCACAGGAGGAAGACACCTGGCTGCAGCCCTGGCGGTGGAGGGTGCAGGTCAGGCCTGAACTCAGCAAATGCTGGTTACTGTGGACGCCCGTGGAGTGAGCTCTTGCCCCAACGAGGTAGGCTCGGGGGAGAACAGAGGGCTCTGGTGACAGAACAGTCCGATGGCCTGAGATTGACCAAGTCTGGGAGTCACCAGTAGCCAAGCAGTAGCGATGTCTTCATTTGACCAAACTGTCAGGTGGCGATGACTTGGCTTCAAGAGTGTGTATTGTTTTAAGATAAACTGGTGTTGAGGAGGGAGCTTGGGATGACAGTTCTTGGCAGTGCAAAAGCTGGCGAATAACATTATTCCAAAACCCAAGCTCCTTCTTCTCAGATGATAAACACCTTTGTTGATTAACTGCCGCGTGCTATTAATAGGAAGCTGAGTAATTGGGAGTGATTGGCAGGAGGCTCTGTGGGGTGCCCTGCTGATGCATTTTTAAGGCGTTTCCAGCGCAGAGCACGATCAAGGTGAGACAGAGAGGCCTCCGCAGCAGTCAACAGGGACCTGAGCCTAGGCCTTTAGGTGCCAGACCTGGGCAGGGGCAGCAGGGTTGACCCTTTCTTAGGGTTAGATCTCCTATTCTCACCCAGTCTCAGACAGTGGTGAGGTGTGCAGGAGGCCTGGCCATTTAGTCCAGAGGTCAGGAGCTCACGAAGCTCTCCACCCGCACGGGCTGCGTGTGTGAGGCTGCTGGCAGTGGTGCGTGGTGTCAGGCTCCGGGGTGACGCCTGGTGGGTTTTGGCCAAGAAGTGCTGAGACTCAGCTTCCTAGGAGATCCCTGGGGTAAAGCACAGGTCCTTTCACCCACACTGTCCATCCTGCCCTGCCCCCTGTGGCCTCGGAAGTGACCCCTTCTAATAGGGCAACTGTGGAGCCAGTGACCTCACAGGGGAGCCTCCCTGCTCTGATACCCCATGCAGAGATGCTGGCCACACAAAAGCAGCATCTTCAAGGAAAATGTGTCTTATACTGTTTTCAACCAAATCAACACCAGGAATGGGACTCCCAAACAAGAATGGATCTGAAATCACCCAGCGGTAGTTCCTGGCAGATGGCCTCATTGACCAGGAGGAAGTGGAGGCTGAACGTGCTCCCTGCCTGGCCTCCCCAGGTACCACGCTCCAAGGTCCAGGGCTCTGAGCACCACGTATCAGATTGGAGCCACTCACTGTGTCTGGGAAGTGTACGCCTATCCATACCACTTGTGGAATATGTTACATTCCTGAAGAGGTTTCTCATTTAGCAAATCTAGTGTGGATAAGTAGATGAGTGTCTATTCTAGGCTGAAAGAGACTCAAAGCAAAGTGATTATGAATTAAGGTTAGAGAAACTTAAGGTTAGTAGACCTTGCCAAAAAGTAATTCTCATTCAGATTCGATCAGAAGATGGGCCGGGAGCCAAGAACACAAAAGGAACAATATTTAACTAGACTTCTTGAGTGGTTATGTGAGAACATGCGTGTGTGCAGGTGTGTGTGTGCTGAGCGTCTGTGTTATCACCCAGACAGCCCCACCCACAGTGCAGCTGTGTGGTCAGACCCCACAGCAGGGACCAGGCATGGATTCCCACTCCTGCTGCTGGGTAGCAGCATAAAACTCCTGAACTACTTCCGTCAGCACGGGGCATGCGGGCTGCAGGAACTGCTGGCCGCAGACCCCCATGGCATAGGGAAGCCATGTCTGCTCACAGACACGTTGCTGTGGGTGATCACGTCCTCCTCACCCCAGAGCCCTGGCCACAGAGGCCAGCTGCTTTCCTTGTCCCTTGTACCTGTTCTTCAAAGCACTTGTCACAGTTCATACCAGAAATGTTCAGCAGGACCGTAAGGCTCTGAGCCCTAGAAGGGACAGGGCATTGTGCCAGCCTCACGTGGCTGTCACAGCAAAGACAATCCGCAATTTCAGCTGAGAGCACAGCCCCTCAGGCTACTGGTGCTGAGACGAAAATAAATGTGAGAGGCTCCAGAGAGGCTGGCTGGCCTGGAGTGAAGGGGACACCCTGGTACAGAGCAAAGATGGCCTGTTCCAGGCGGAAGGACAGAAGGATGTGGCAATCCTTAGGACATGGCAGGGAAAACCAGTTCCAGGTGAGTGTGCAGCGTGAGGCAGGGTGTGACAAGGAGAGAGGGGAGGGCAGCCCAGCTGCGCAGGCAACTCACGGGCTGGGTACCCGAAAGGGGACGCGGCTTCTCCACTGGGTCACACGACAGGTGCACGAGGCTGAGCCGGGGTCTTCACGTGCTTTCGGGAACCACAGTGGGATCACGCTCCCTCGGCCACTCTGGGTTTCCGCACCTGTTTATTTGTGGTTAATCTTCTGCCTGTGTTGAGAATGATGTCAGGTAATTGGCAATAAGATACAGATGTACTTTCAGGGTGTTAAGACACAAAGCCAGAGGGACTCCTGGAGAGGACGTCTCCTTTTCCTGTGAATACCCGAATAGTTCTGTTTTCTGCGTTCACCGTTTCTCCTGGAGACAGGCAGCCGTTCATGAGGTAGCCGGAGGGTCCCTGCTGCTCGGGAGACCATGAAGTCCCGTGGATTTTCAGATTCCATATTGACTTCTCTTTGTATATTTTGGCTGGATCCTTGCTTCCCAGTGTCTCGCACCCTCGTTCGAGTTTGGTACTTTGGTGAGACCTACAATACTGACGCAGCTCATAGACACTCAGATGAGGCCTTCCTAAGTGTAATGCCGGTGATGTGCGGTCACCTCGTGAAGGGAGCAAATGGGCGGGAGCGTGACCCTAGCCCCTGGGTTCCGGATGTGGGACGTCTCCTCTGTGAGACCAACAGCTCTGTCCCTGGCCACTGTCCTGTGGCAGTGCAGCCCTCATGCACCCGTGGGCTTAAGCCTGGGTCCCACGGGCGAAGTTAGGAGCAGCTTCCGTCTGTGCGTGTGCAGGGGGTGGGGCTGAGCTGTTCTCTGCCATGTTTTGTCCCCAGCTGTCTCTTCTGCTGAGCCATCAGATTCTTCCCAGAGTCGACGGTGGGCTTTTATGAGAACCTGAAGGAGGCTGGGTGCCTTCCTGCGTGTCCTCTTCTGTCCCCTCACTGTTGACATACCCGTGATACGTTCGTCTTTCTACCCCAGTGAAGTGAGGGCGGTGGCACGGATGGCCGTCTCTCCCCACGTGCTTCCTGGAGTACGCGGAAGCCCCACGGGGAACCTCTGACTCCCTGGGTTTTAAAAGCAGTGTTAGTTCTCGCGATTGGCTAGCTGTGTTTCCTGGGAGTTCCGCTGACACTCAGTGTTTTCTGTTACTCGGCCAGCGCAGTGTGGGGTAGAAGAAGCTCGGTCCACGGACGCCGGGGTGACAAATCCAATTGCTTCAGTGTTCTGCCCTGTTCCTGGTGGTAGTGTGGCCATCCTGTCCGTCAAGAGGGCGTTGACACTGCCTGCCGGGCACTCTTGCCTTTGAGAACAGGAGGATGACAGGTTTTGAGTGGAGCCGGGCACTGAGGACTTGAACAAGAAGGTGGTTGCCAGGGACCATCACTCTGGGGGTTCCTTTTCAGGAGGGCTCCTGTGCTTCTGGGCTGCTGGCTGCGGGAGGAGAAGTAGGGGACCAGAGGGCCCCGCGGCACCTCAGGCGCACCGGCCTGGTTGCTGAGTGGTGTTGGAGCAGGACCCCCTGTGCGCTGCAGCCTCACCTGCTCCTTCCCCGTGGGGTCTGCCTGCTGGGAGAGGCCGAGACACGGGAGCACAGTGTGCTGAGTCCCTGTGACTCACGGAGGAAGCAGAGGAGGGCCTTGCAGGCGGCCGAGGCAGCTCCCTCCAGGGTGGCGGCCACTTGCTGGGTCAGCCCAGGGGCTGCACTTCTGTGGCTGAGGGAACCACAGAGGCAGGGTCTGAGCCCAGGGTGAGCAGGCAGCCTGGAGGAACGAAAGGCGGCCTGGGAGCCCGGGCCCAGCCAGGCAGAGGAGCCTGCGCTGGGAGGAAGGGCGGGGCGGCCGGCAGCTCCTGGAGGCTGCAGCCACAGTGCTCTGGGAAGGGTCTGGAGGTGGACTGTAAGGCAGCGTGGGGCCAGGGTAGCTATGGTGAGTGGGTGTGGACAGGGATGTTAATCACAGGTGGCCCACAGTCTGTCCCCTCATCACTGTCAAACGTCCCCAGGGATGCAGACTGGTGGGCACACCAGTGACCCGCACGGCCCCTCACCTGCTCATCTCCCTCCTTGCCCATGTCCCGTTAGCCTGCAGCATTCGGAGGCTCCACTCGAGACCCAGTGTGCGTCCTGATCTCCCAGTGGGAACCTGAGGAGCCCAGCTCACTGACTCGAGTCCTCAGAACCTGACCTCTGGGAGAGGCAAGGCTGTGGTGCCCTGCACGGCCCTGAGAACAGGCCTTAAATTAAAGGAGCTCTAAGCCCCTGTCCCTTGACCTGGCAAAGCACCTGCTGTCACAGTCAGTGGGGACCAAGTCTGGGTAATGGCTGATCTATATTGAAAAATACACCTACAATCCATCAAAGATCCTTCTATTTCAGATTCTGAATGTTCTCACTTGGATTTCACTTAAAGGGAAAGAAAAAAACCTACCAACCCATTTTCCCTCTTTTTGTTTCCCAACGAGAAAACATAACAGGACACCGGCTCCCGCAATTCTTCCTGTGGAAACTAAATATAAATACCTGTGCCCGTCACAGAGGAATCATTAATGGCAGCTGTCAGCATTATTCAAAATGAACGAGACCTTCACAGGCCCCTGTGATAGCAGCGCTGAGAGTCATCTGGAGTGGCTCCGTCATGGCCTAGCTGGAGACGCCTAGGCTAAGTGGGGAGCAGGGCGCTCACCAGGCAGCACCAGCGCAGCTCAGGGCCACAGAGGCCGTGCACCCCTTTGTCTCACCGCAGGGGAGGGCTGTGTTCCCTTTTGGCCCACCACCTCGTTCTCTTCAGCCTCAGCCGATTTTGAGGTGGAGAGTTGGGCCCACAGGCCAGGTGTGAGGACTGGGCGTTTCAGGGCTGCCTGAGTTACTGTCGGAGGGAAATCGACTCCCCACATCAGGACCGCCCTGTGGTGGTTGGAGGAAAGCTGGAGATGCCCCCTGTTTCCCAGCAGCACTGCAGGGTGCTTCCCGGTGGCCCCTTCTCCTGCCACATCTGAGGGAAGTGAGCCGGGAGGAGCAGGAGATTGCTTCTCTCCTCCACGGGATTGTTGCCAGCTTTCCGCTACAGTCAGAGGCACAAGGCCTGAAATCTGCCCAAACTTCTCTGACCTTAAGATTGAGCTCCCAGTGAGAACATCATTTTTTTCTCTTTGATTTTCTTCCGCTTCCTGCATTTAAGTAACCCAGAATCCGTTTACCCTTCAAGGTGTCTTCTGATGATTTGGCCAACTTTCTGCCAGTGGCTGGGAGGTCAGGGCCTGGGGCAAGGAGGTCAAGTGTGGGGCAGCAGAGGGGAGACCTCAAGAAATACAAAGGACTCAGGATCAGGAGCTCCACTTTCTTCCTGGCTCCAAGGAAGCACTCAGACGGCAGGGAGTCAGCTTCTCCTATGAGGAGAAAACCTTTGGCCTTTTAATATAATTAACACAAAGCCTCTAAAATCTCTTGCTTTTATTTTCAAGCTACATTTTGAAGCAAAGGCATAGAGATGCCCACTGGCTCACCTCTGGAGCACAGCCCTGCCCGTGGTAGGTGTCCACAGCTTTGCTGGATGACCAGTGGGGGGATGCCTTGCCTCAAGTTGCCCCTGTGCTCTTCACCTCCTCTCTGTCTCTCTGGGCCTCACTGACATCTGGATCGTGTGCTTAGAAGAGCACACTCCTGCTGCAGGACAGGGTGTGTCTATCCCCAGCACCGGCCAAAGCCCAGAGCCCTTATGGTCCAGGTGCACAGGAGGTGGTCCTCTGCAGGGAAGGTGTGCTCTCCTGCTGGTACACTGTCCCTGCCCCTGGCTGGTGGTTGCTGGACAACAGGTTGGGTGGGTGGTCTGCAGGAGAAAGAAGAAAAGTACCTGGACTCCTCCCTCCCACCTCGGGACTGTGGGGTTCCATGTCTGTGGTGGAAGGGGTCATCTTGAGCACTGGCTAGGGCTCGCTGTGGAGAAATGTCCACTCCAGGTGGAGACCAGTTGCTTCAGATTGGCAAGGACCCCCCTTGACTGCCTTGCACCCTTTCTGTGACTAGGCGGAGAGTGAAGGTGTCCTCTGGCGCTGGCTGCACTGGGATGCTGACTGGGGACATGCTTGGATTCAGGGGACAGATACATCTATCTGTCCAGGGAAGTTTGTGGAGGGGGCATGTGACTCCCCCAAGATCTTTCAGTTCAGGAGCTCAGCTTGTCCCTGGTGGTCGGCCCTGTGTCCAGAAGGAAACAGTGACGGGTGCTGGCAGCCTGCTGCTAGGGAGGCAGCTCTGGGAGCAGAGGCTTTTCCCAGCCTCTGCCTCAGACACACTATGTTCAGAGTCAGGGACCTGCCTCCAGCTGGACACGGTGACACCCCTATGGAGCCAGTCAGGAGAGAGAGAGAGGGGAGGGTGCCATGCTGTGCACGTGGGTTCTCACCTGGGCAGTGCCAGTCCCAGGAGGACAAGCCAGCCTGGAGGAGCTGCCCTGGGTGTGGCCTCCAGCCAACCCGGTTCCCACTTCAGTGTGAACACAAGAGGACCCTAAGCAGGGGTGACGATGGCCTGGCGCCAACACGAGGGGCCCTTGGGTGCGGAGAGCAAAGGCAAGTGAGAACCACGTTACAAACTCTCTTCCTCCCTGCGCCCCATGTGTCACCACTGACCACACAGCTAAACTCAAGGGCCCCCGTCCCATGTAGAGCTCTACGTGAGCAGCTTCCCCACGTCACAGGTACGCATGGACCTGTCCTCACTGTCCAGCTCAGCAGGCACAGTGGGCGTCGAGAGAGGGGCAGGGCCACTCACCTCCTCTGGCACTCCCTCTGCAGAGCCCGCCTCAGCACCTGCCACTGCATGGCACAGACACAGAAGCACATCTGTGCCACTGTATCAGCAAGGGATCTACGTTCTTGTATTTGCAAGTTGGTTTTGAAATTTTCATATATATTGAAGTACAGGCCATGTCAGGACATACAGTTTTATTGACTTTTTTCAAAACTGCCAATGTCCTGGAGACTGTGCTTTCCATTACCGCGTTGACCTCTTCTTGAGGTTACCTCTAGGTTGTTGCCAGGATTGTTCCTTATTGCAGCCAGCGACCTCCACTGGGCCGGCAGGTCTGAAACCGTGAGAAACAGTCTCTCTGACCGTGACCTCCTGGTTTCCATGTCCCCCCCGCAGTCTAAGGTGCTCATTCTGGACCCTCAGTACTTAATATGTTCAGCTCTTTCAATTTTGGACATCTACTTTTAAAAAGAAAGTGCTGTATTTTGTTTGATCTCTATCATCATGGTCATGAGTCAGGCAGCTGTTCAGGTTTGCGCGTGGCCGTGGCCCTGTGGGTTCCTAGGTGCTCCTCCGCGTCACCTCTCTGGAGGTCCACAGCTTGCCTTTCTCTGACTCTCCTGTGTTCTTGAGCTGAGCTGTGCAGCAGGACCTGACACCTGAGCACATGAGAAACACCAAGGGCAAGAGCCGGGCTCCCCCGTCATAGCTCAGGAGGTGGAGGACCCTGGGAGCTCAGACGCACGGAGCAGAGTGCTTTGCTCTGCCTGGGTCACGGTGGCTCATGGGCGCCTGGGGATCCTGGGGTCTCTTCTCCTCCACCCTTTGAGTGGATGGAAGAAAGAGGTCCTCTTGGCCCCACGGTTTTCAGCCCCACGGCTCTCGCCTGCGCCATCTCCCCACCTGCCTGGCCAGGCTCCACGTGGGGGTTTTCTCTAGGGTGTACCAGGTTTGTGAACCTGTGAAGAACAGGCTGCTCCTTCCTCCCCTGGACGCAAAGTTTGGTCAGGAAGGAGGGGTCTCAAGGTCACAGAGGCAGTGCCTGGGGTGCACAGGCTTGGGCTGGGACTCTGAAGAGACCTGCCTGTCTCCCGACTAACATTTCCTCTTCCATTAAAATTAATTTTGCAATCTCTGGTGACATGCCAAGCCACCGCGGATTGCATAATGGCTGCGACTCTGGCCTGTAAATTCATTTCAGCACCGTTATCTAACTCATTACCTCGTGAACCGCCTTAATATACTGAGGCTCCACAGAACACGGTCTTCCTGTAAGGTGAGGTTTTATTCCGCAGCATTGAGAGTGGGCGCTGCTCACATTCATCACTCCTGCTGCAGCCTGGCTTTTAATTCAGGTTAATTCTGCTCCTGCTCCCTCTCTACCCTCCCCCTCCCCTTCCCCCTCTTTTGATTTGCCTGGAAAAGTCGATGAAATGCAGTATTTACGATTGGTCCCAGTTCACCTTCCAATAGCTGGGGACGGCACTCCCCACCCAGGCCTGGAATGTGCTGTGTTACAAACATCTGAAAATGGAAATTGCTTTCTCGCTCGGCTACTTTAATGAAATGTATCTTTGGGCATAATAGAGAGCCATGCTTTCTCACTCCCAGGCCCGCCTGTGTTTAGAGGGCTGGCCTGCAGGCTCTGTGTAAGGCGTTCTTTCCCGTCTCTGCACATGGGAACCAGATCATTCACAGCAGTGGCGATGACCCTGAAGATTCTGGAGCCCTGTGCTTCATCTAGGGTTGACTTTGTCTTCAAGGAATGCTTGGTAATGTCCGGAGGTTCCTGGTTGTCACAGCTGGAGGTGATGCTGGCTTCTCGTGGGCAGAGGCCAGGGGCACTGCTCAGCATCCTGCCGTCCTCTGGACACTCCCACAGGGAGGCCCAGAATGTTCTTCCAATAGCACGGGTGCTCCTGAACGCTCTGGGCTCAGGCCCAGCACCTCTGGAGTCCCAAGCCTGGCCTCTTGGCATCTCGACCTCTGAGTCAGCTTCCTGCTGGGTGCACTGAGGATAACTGCCCACAGGGATGGGCCCATGACGGTGGCTTAGCAAGAGGACAGCCTCTGAGGCAAGCTGCTGCTGGCGTGGCTCAGAGACAGGACAGGGAGGCCAAGCCTCCCACCAGGCACGTGGCCTCCCGCCCTGTGGCCACACCATCTGCATCTGCCTGGGCTGCTTCCTGGCCTGGCTCCTTGGGGTGTTTGCTGGGCTACTGGGGCCACCAACCACCTGCTCATGCAAGCAACTGCCTTGGACTTCATGGGGCTCCATGGCCCGTCGTCCTGAGGATGACCTTCCCAGATTCAGCTCCACCCTTCTGGTCATGTTCTTCGTACTTGAAGCCACCAGGATTCCCAGGAGGCTGAGCAGAGGTTCTTCAAGGGGACAGCGAATCCCAGGAGCCCACCCCAGCTGCTGACAGGCTTCCTCCCCGCCTAAGAGCACCTCCTAATTAGGTGTCTCCGGCGCTCTAGGAGCTGCACATTAGCGCTTTACATGCCTCTTTCTCATGAGGAAGATTAAAGCCAACGCAATTCTTGCTGGCTTTGGGATTTGGGTTTCACACTCAGCACATCAGATGAAGTCACTGTGGGAATAGTGTTCCTCAAATGTGGCCACTGAGCACATGGAGCAGGGAGAAATGCTCCAATTTAGTTCCCTTAGCAAAGACCCAAATCCTTTAATTTCCAAGCAGTAAGCTCTGAATGAACCTGTCCTGGAGAATGAACTCAGACTCAAAGTGGTGACCAAGCAGACGTCGGGGAAGCCAGAGCGCAGAGCTCTGTAGATTCTGCCTCTGTAGACTGTCATGCAGCTGAGAGTGGACTGGTCACCCAGGGCTTAAACATCCTTGGAGCTTAGCATGAACTTGGCTGGACTGAAGGGGACAATGGGGGGGAGTACCTTCTTGTGGAAGGTCACAGATCTCAGACACAAAGTAAAGTAAAGCGAAAGACCACATGCATCAGAAATGACCGCCAGGCCCAGCCAGGCTCTTGCACTGTCCTCACCGAGGACTGCGCTGCTGTTGCACGCAACAGCCACTGGCTTCTGCTTAGGAGAAACTGGGGCTCGGAGGATGCACACACCGGGAAAGAGTAGTGAGAGCTAAGACGGGGAGGAACTGCATCCCTCTGCGTGTGTTTGTGTGTGTGCACACATGTACATGGGTGCTGTCTGCACCTGTCCGTCCGCCGTGCACGTCTGCCCATCAGTGGAAGTGTGCACACATGCACATCAGTCATGAGAGCTGAAGAGCATGAGGAGCCCCTGGGTACTTCGTATGTGTGAAGAGTATGTGCCGTCCTCCCAGCCTGTGAGGACCTAGGTGTCTGTGGCACAGAAGGCTCATGGAATGTTCTGGAAACATTCGGGTTGTCAAGAGAGAAGGTACACTTGGAAAACATTTCTCCCAGAAAGGTTACACTTTTTCTTTATAGTTTTCATTTCAGGAGGTTGTCTCCTGGCTGGACACCCCACTAAGGCGGGATGATGGAATGGAGCAGGGCATCCACAGAGCACTGACTGCGCACTAGGTGGTGTGCAGAGGTCTTGCATGAGGAGCCCCTGGGCAACCATCATGCCCATGGAACAAGGAGGGTTGTGTGCCCAGGGCATGGCAGCTGGGGGTTCCAGCTGGACTCCCACTGTCCTGTCTCTCCCATGCCTTTGCTCCCCACCATGCTGGCTGCCCAAGTGGAGAGCCACCCCCCGGGAGCCTGGGTAAAGGAGCGCTGCAGCTCGGTCGAGAGCCACGTCTCCCACCCCATTGTTTGTGAGGTAAGCCAAGCGAAGAGACGCTGGCCTCTTCTTTGCTCTCATACCAGTAATCGTCCGACTACATTTTCTTCAAGAAGCAACAAAGAGGAAACGCCAGGCCGTTGCTTTTCTGTTTAGCTGGTTGTAAATATTCAGCCAGAATTTGACTGACAGTGCAATATTTCGTTCCCCAAAGCTTGCACCGTATGTGAATATTTTAATTAGGATTGTAACAAGCTATTGAGAAAGTTTGAGCTAAATTGGTTCAGCTGTTTTTGCATTAGTGAAGCATGAAAAGGAATTTTTTGTCTATTAGAAAATATTCCTTTAAATAAATAAATAAATAAATAAATAAAGCAAAGCAACTGAAATCAGCCAGCTTGGGATGCCGATTCAAAGTCAGCAGATGGGATCTAGGTTGGGATCAGCAGGACAGACTTGGGAGCATGAGGTGCAGTTCAAGGTTACGGGTGGTTCCTGTCCCTTTGGCAGCTATTTGGGAAAACAAAGTGGCTCTTGTAGGGAGTGTGTCACAGTAAGACAGGAAGCCTTGAGCATGGTGGAGTCCAGGTCAGGGTCGACCTTAGAGTGACCTGCTCGCCACCAAGTCAGATGCTGGGTGCCTTGCCAACTCGTGCCCCCACAGCCTGTTGGCTTGATGGTACTGGCAGCCACCAGAGCTGGCCTGGCCCACGTGCCGGGAGGCTCTGTGGGAAGGTCGTACCACAGGTCTGCTGGATCCGTCCCCTGCCTCTTCCTCCCGTTTCTGCTGTCACAGTGTCAGCTATGGGTCTCTCTCCAACCTTGAGAGTGTCCCGGGCCCTCTCTGAGTGTCCAGGCAGGTGGGAAGAGCAGCCTGGCTGAGCAAGACTGCTCTGTGGCCACTGCCCTGCCTATTGGGGCCTCTGGCTTCCCGGCCCCAGGCACCTGGGTCAGTCTCGGGCAGGGGTCTCATGCATCTCTGGCTGCCCACTGTTCTTAGTCCCCAATTCCCATCCTGCCGGGCCCTGGGAACCTCACGGCCACCTTGGGGCTGGAAGATGGTCCCAGCAGCACGGATGTGGGCTCAACACTGCCACCTCTTCCCGTGTTTTGAGGGATTCCTTGTGAAATGTCCCACTTTCCCACAGGAACTCAAGTGTCCTGCAAACCCTGTGCAGCCACAAGGCCCACCACATGCCCCCAGGACTGGTCTGGTCGGTCATCTCTGGTCTTGAGTTAGGACTTCCGAGGGCAGGAACAACTCTTTGTTTTTTATATTTGTCCCCTTGTCCCAGCAACACCCGTGTAACTGAGCAGTTCATAGTCATTAACAAATGTTTTGGGGGAGGGGATTAGCTGTGGTTTGGGGTCATGTTCGACACTTGGGATGGTTTTGCTTGGAGCTGGGCTTTGGGCTGCAGCCTGGACGTCCAGGGTAGTGGGGAGGCCATGCTGATTTTCACAGGTGTGCATCCCACCCTCTTCTGCCCTGTGGCAGTCCCCTGACCATGAGCTTCAAGGAAGGCGGGACCACACCTTGCTGGCTCTCTGCTACTGCCCAGTGCCTCCCACGCTGGGCAGAGTGACTGCCCCACCAGGGTTTGCTGAATGGGGGCCGCATGGACTCTGCACTCCCTGTCCCTCCTGCCCAGGGTCTGTGGAGTCTAAATGAGGGCATTTTAAACCGTTGGTGTTACCCTGTTAATTAGTGAAACCTGAGTCCAGCCCCTTGCAGACAGCCGTGCCTGAGCATCGCTCTGCAAGGGTCAAATGCTCAGCCCTTCCCAGTTCACCCTTGCTACAAACCTCCAGGAATTTGTCTTGAGAACAGACCTGCTTCTGTCCCTGCAGGCTGAGTGTGGAGACTCGGGCAACAGGAACCTGGCCTGGGGCCGAAGACAGTAATTCTTACCAAAGGGAACAGGCCCATTACTGCTAGAGGAAAGAGAGGGAGCCTCCATAAAACCATATAAACCCTCGCTCTGTGGGGAGTCGTCGGCCAAATGCTCTCCATAAATTCTAGCTGAGCATTGAGTGGAAGGGGAGGAGCCAGCATCTGCTACGGAGCACCTCGGGGTAGACTGGGGGTCTCTAGAAAGAGTGGCGGGCACGGGCAGCCTCACTCCTGTCAAAGGCAGGTTGGGAAGCCAGGATGTGGGGAATAGGAAGAGCTGCCCAGAGACCAGGGGTGAGGACTGGGCAGTGTCTCCCTCCCCAGTGGCCAAGTTCATTAACTAGAGGGAACTTTCTGGGTCACTGACTTCTCCTGGGGCTTTTTTTGCATAAAGAAACAATGAAGTCACACATCTCCCCTGGGAACCCCCTCCCAAGGCTGGGAATTATTCACTCCTCTCTCTCACTTCCACAGGAGGTAGGGACCAATGGTGAGGTGGCTCCTTCATCAGCCCTGCTGTCCTCCCCCAAGTGCTGTGACCATGTGCTTGTGTGTGCACATCCACCTGCCTGTCCTGGGGACATGAAAAGTGGGGTCATCAGTGCAGGTCCCAGTCCAGGTACATGCCAGGAACACTTACATCCGAGCCCCCCCTCCCCGCCCAGCATGCTGTCAAGGAGGATCGTTCCCACCGCCCCAGCAGGGGAGGCTCCGGGCCACCGGGGGCTGAGCTGGGTCTTTGTTTTGACCCACAAAGTGGTAAATGAAGCATGCAGCTCTGGGTCCCCGCCACCGCAGGCTCTCGGTGGCGGTGGCGTTCTCTGGGCGAGGGATTTGCAGTTATCATCTCCGTTCCCACATGCTGCATCTTCCAGCGCTCACAGGGATGGCTCACAGGGATGCCGAGGCAAGGCTAAAGCTGCAGCCCCTCTGGCTGTTCCCACCCACCTGCGCACCTCTGGTGGGCATTGGACTGTGATCAGGGAGATCTGAGGGGGCGACAGGGGTCCCCAGTGAGGCAGCATGGGAGGCAGGCCTGGAAAGCAAGCTCTTTGTTGAGTGATTAGCCACAGTCATCCCAGATGAGACAACAGGCCAGGCAGAGCCTCCCAGGAAAGAGAGCAGGGGTGAATCTCCACGGGAGCAACACAATAGACCACAGCGAGATCTGCCACTCTCGGCCAGCGCCGCTCCTGGCCCCTAGCTCTCTTGTCATTGAGCCCAAGTCACAGCCCCAGCTGTCCCAATCCAGGCCAAGCTGCTACAGCGCTCCTCTCTCCATGGAGGACGCGGCTCTGTGAGCAGGTGGGGTGGCCAGGCTGTGAGCTGAGGCTTGTCAGGGGAGGAGAGCCAACCAGGCACGCCCAGGTGCACAGGGAGGACAGGCCAGGGCAGAGCGCTCAGCCTGCAGGGACTCTCCTGGCATCTGGTTCATGGGCCCTGGGAAGTGCTCAGGTTTGGCCTGGACCGGGTGGTTTAGAGAAGGGTCCCAAGATGAACACAGGTCCGTCCTAGATGGCCACCAGCGTCTCCCTGACTCCTGACTGGGCGGGGGCGTCCTGGGCTGGGCATGCCTAGGACTATATTAGGAAGGAAGAGGTGGGTGGGGGAGACATTCTTAATTTTTAAAAAATGCATCAGCCAAGCTTTACACACCCCTTGGCACCACTTGCGTCCTGCAGCCTTCCGAACTGCCTCTCTGGCCCCGGCACATGTATAGTTGCCTCTGTCATGAACCCGGGACACCCTGGGCCACCTCCACTTGCCTCCATCCTTTGGCATCAGCGTAATGCTGGCTCCTCGGAAAGGGAAGCTCCTGCCACCCAGACTTGGCCCCATTTCTGCCCAGCACCTTACAGGACCAATATTAATTTTATTTGTGGATGCAAGGGAGGAAGAAGGTGTGTGTGAGGGAGAGAGGAGGAGGTCTCTGGCCTCCCACAGGACTGACCCCATCGTGGACAAGCTCTTCTGCTTCTCAGTCCCTTGGTCACTGTGTCTCCAACACTCAGCTGAGCACTGGGCAATGAGTGAGCGAAGTCGATGACATATGTTGAGAACGATCAGCTCTCACCTGTGGGTCGGGCACTCTGACTGGCAGTCACCCTCAAAACTGTGAATCACTGTCCTGGAGACTGGAGCCAATTCCGTGGCACAGGCACAGCAGGTTTGGCCTGTAAGAATGACACCATGTGGCTCTGGAGGAAACCTGCATCATTTCTGTTACACTAGCAAGTGCCTCAGAGCCCAGGGCCCCTCTCCAAACCACTGAGGCCACAAGGTGCCATGTGGACGTCCTCCTAGGGTTGCATTTTGTGGGTCCTTAGCTGTCTTGTTGAGGAGTGGCTCTGTAGGGACTGTCCACCCTAGGAACTATTGTGGATGCCAACCCTGACCAGAGCCGCGTGTGGCAAACATCTCTCTGGCAGGCGTCCGTCCTCTGGGGAGCCCCTTGCCCTTCCCTGCGGTGCCTGCTGGTGGACACAGTTCTCTCTGCAGTGTGGGGAAGCGATCTCTCGAGCTCCACGGGCTCGGGGCTTTTTGGTCTCGTGTGAACAATGTTTCCTGTGCCCAAGTCGTGTGCACACCCTGCTCTGCCTGCACTCGGGAGTTTGCTCAAAGTTCTTTGCTGCTCGTATGTGACTCCCCTGTTCCTTCTGGAGTTGGCTTGGAGCTGTGAGACTGGGCTGCCATCTCCTCATCTGGGAGGGCAGCTCCTGCTCCAGGAGTCTGTACCTGCTGATTCTCAGCACCGTGTCTAAGCCTTCAGATGGACTTCCACATGGGTGTGGGCAGGTTTGTGGATTTCCCGCTTGTCTGAACTGCGCCCGCCTCACCCTGGATTCACACTGCCCTGCGCTGTCTTGGCAGCAGGCTGGGTGAGTTCCCCCCGCTGTTCCCAGCAGGACTGCCCAGCCCCTTCTAGGTCTTTTACTCTTCCATATCAATTTGGAATTATGTCCCACAAAACACATTCTGAAATTTTCATTAGAATTTCTTTGAACCTATACCCCAGTTGAGAACCTAGATTTACAATAGAGATTTGTGTCTTAAACTATGCAGATATTCGTTATTTCTGTAAGGTTGTGCCATTTTCCACACAAAATCCTCGAGTAACTCCTGTTACAGTTACTCATGGGTACTTCTTCCTTTCGATGTGATCACTTATACCATCTTACAGATCCTGTTTGTTTTTGGAGTGTTGAAACTCAATGGACATTTGTAAATTTATCTTGTATCTAGCAATTGGTTCAACTTCTAATTTCTAATAAATTATAGATTCCTCGGAGTTTTTCAGTGTAGAGAATCTTATCATCTATGAGTGGTGCTAATTTTAATTATCTCTTTCCAATCACTGATTCTTCTTTCTTGTTAATTAGTTGATGTTAAATAGAGGTGTTAATTGATGGTGGATAGCTGTCTTGCTCCTGATTTAAAAGCAAACGGTCTAATGAAGCATCATTCAGCATGATGTTTGCTGGGAGGCTTGAAGAACTAGCCCTTATGAAAGTTAGGAAGTTTCCTTTCACTCTCACTTTGCTCTATCAGGATTTTTTTCCTTCTGTAGAGATAATTGGGCAAATTTCCCCTTTAATCTGTTCACATGGAACATTATATTAATAAGGCGTCTATTGTCAGATCACGTGTGTGTTGCCAAGGTGAACAGCCTGGTGGTCACCCCAACTTTATCCTGCCTTTCTGCATTTAGTGCACTAGCATTTTAGCTGTGTTCAGAGGTAAAATCACCTCTAATTTTTTCCACACATGTGATATGGGAATGCTTGATATGGGAATGAAGAGGATCCCAACTTTATAAAACAGAAAGGGGTGTGTTCCCCCCTTTCCTCTTCTCTGAGAGAGATTATGTAAGATTAAAACGCTCTCTTGATGGCCTGGTAGAGGGTGCTTATAAGTCTCGCGAGCCGTGTGCATGAGCATAATGCGTGCCTGCCTGTTTGAGGACCATGGAGGACAGGCTCCTTCCCTTGGAGGCTACAGAGCTGCCTCCCTGCACCTGCTCTGTGCTAGGCCCGTCCATGCCCACTTGCCAGCCAGGGTGGTGCTAGAAAATGCAGACTAAGTCAGGTCTGCTTGGAGCTGGCACTTCCTTGGAAGCCCAGCTGGAGGAGGCCTCGGCGGCCCCTTGTTACGGTGCCCATCCAGTGCACTTCACGGTCTGTTAACTTTTAAGTCCATTGTCCTCTTTCTTGCCTGAGGACCCTCGTGGTGGCTGTGTTGACCGCTCCCTCTGTGCCAGTCTCTATTCATCTCTACATCCTAGCGGCAATGTCACTTCTTAAGGCAGCCTTTCAAAGCGCACCCTGCCCGCGGCAGACCAGCCCGCCCAGGGTCTCTTCTGCATTTTGCTCAGCCTGTCTCAGCCATTATCACAGCCTGGAATGATTCTCTTTTGAGGCCCCACGAGTGCAGCTGGCTGATGAGACGGCCTCATAGGTCCTGCTCGCTCTGGCCTCCCTGGCCTCCACTCCGTTCTGACACACGCTAGGTGCTCAGCAAGGAGCACAGGATGCCTTGGAGGCACTCCCTCTGCTGAGCAGCAGCCGTGGGCTCTCCCTGCACAGACATCCAGGCCAGCAGGGAGACTGCCCCTGAGAACCCAGCTCCTTCCTCCTCTCACAGGCTGCCGTCGTGGTCTCTGTAGTGGACACCCTCTCCTGCACCTCCTCCTGGCTAATCCTGTCCCCTCTCCAAGACATGCTGATTCTAAGTCTCCAGGTAGGTTCCATGACATCCTCAAAGCCCTTCATGTGCCACAGGGTACAGGCCCTGGGCCAGGCCATCCTGGCACAAACCTGGGGCTGTCACTTGTGAGCTGAGTCCTGAGCACAAGGCCAGTTGCCTGTCTGCAGAATGGGCTTACACTGTCCCTGTCTCTGGGGTGTTATCAGAATACAATGGGAGACGCGTCCACCCCACCTGCCTCCACACAAGACCCTCCAGCCCAGAACGGTTTCTTCCTTTCTGAGTCCTTCACCATCTTCACAAGGATGATCTCAAAGTAACCTTCCCCACGCCCTGCAAGAGGGACTGTTTTTAGGCTGGCTTGAGGGTGAGGAAACCAAAGCTTGCCTAGGGCCCTTAGCGCTCGGGGGCAGCAGAGCTGAGGCCCAGGTCCTGTGGGTGTAGAACCACAGAGACGTCCACAGTGGGGCACTCTGCTGAGCAGCTCTCTGCCCTGGTTCCTTCCGTGTCCTTCTCTGTACTTCATAGGTCCCTGAGGACCTCTGATGCGGGTGGCCCTCTGCTCCCTTGCTCCCCTTGAGGGCAGCCCTGAGCTCCCTGGACCCCATCCCAGCTACGTGGGGGACAGCCTTTGCTGGGCAGAGCAGGGGGCCACAGAAATGGCTGGGAGAGTGGCTCCATTAATCACAGCCTTTGCTCAAGGCCAGTTCAAAGGGAAAGCCTGGAGCCCGAGGCCAGCGTGCTCTATGCAGCTGGGGTTGTGGCAAAACATGGAAGACCAGCCTGAGTTGGGTGTGTGACTCTGTTCTCTATAATTTGCTTGCATTTGTTAGGGAGCTTTCCGGAGCACTGCATGGTAGGACCAGCCAATAGACAGTCCCTGCCCCAGAAATGCTCACTTAACAGTAGGTGGCATGCACCAACCAGGACCCACCAGGGTGCTCACCGAGTGCAGCACCCCACCCTGCCAGGAGGATCCAGAAGGGCTTCCAGGGTGGAGTGAGGGTGCTGCGGTCAGGGTGGGATCCTGGTGAGCCAGAGGTGCTGCTGACTGGAGAGCAGGCCTGGGCCCTGCAGGGATTGTGTGTAGGTGGGGGCAGCGTGGCTTCTGATGCAGCCGTGCATATGTGCACACAGTGGGGAGAGGCGCGGGCCCTGGACATGCTGCTAAGAGGCGTCTGACCACCTCCTGGACATGGCTGGCAAGAATCCCCCGGTCAGGGTTCAGCTGCCAGGATTTGCAGTTGGTGCACCTGCCTGCTTCTGGGACCCAGGGTGAACTCCACATGAGCACAGTAGGAATTCCACTGAGACCAGGAGGAGCAGGGTACTGTCCCCTAATGCCAGTGCCTGCCTGAGCCAGAGTGAAACTTAACACCAGTAAATTACCCACATGCAGACCTAGCCGGGCACACAGCCCAGAGCTGGAGCCTCGGAGATGGGTGCACAAGAGTTTCATGAGGATCGCATTTCTTCTAATGAGCGGGCCAGCAGGTGGGAGGAGTGTAGGCTCCGTGGGAAGAGATCATTTTAATTAAAGCAGATTTTTCTGGAGAAGAGCTGGAGTCTTTGGGGTTTTCTAGGATCAATAAACTAAATCCCCACAGAAGTGTCACTGGGTCTGGCACTGAGTCACCTCTCACGGGTGTCTGCAGTGTTGGGCTCATCTTAAGATGGGGTCCTGTGTTTAGAGTCCCTAGAAGTTGCTCTTGCAGCAGGGGCAGCTGGCAAGCAGCTATTGAGAGATGATGACAAGAAACATGGAAGGAAGTGAGACAGGAAAGCCCACAGGGCACGTTCACAGGGCCGTGGCCCTGGGCGGCTGGAGCTCAGGGGCTCTGAGGACCTGCAAGGACCCACAGGGAGCACGGCAAGGAGTGGGGTTAGAGCCATGCCTGGTGGAAAGTGGCCGGGCGGTCCCTCAGAGGCCCGCCTGCCCTGTCCAGGCAGAGGAAATGCGCAAGTCCTCTGGGAGAGACCCACGTGCCACAATGGCCCAGGACGGTCAAGGTCCCCTGGGCTGCAGGTTGGGCGGGCACCAGGCACACCCCCTCCTGCTCCTTCTCACCCCCTGCCTGTGCCTGACACTTGACTGCGGTCAGGTCAGCGCGAGCTCTGTGCTAGACACAGCGGGGCTGAAGACATTGCTGAGGCCCAAGGGCAGTGGCCACTAGGGCAGGGTCAGTGGAGGGTGGAGCATGGACCTCCAGCCAATCCCGAGCGAAGCCAATGAAATAACAAAAGAACAACATGGAAGGACACAGGCCCTCCACAGTGATGGGGACATGATAAAAACCGCCCAGGTACCATTGTGAAGCCCCCTCCCCGCCCAGCCTGGAAAACAGCATCAGAAACGAGTGACAACAGCAGCAGCTCGTGACCTACACAGCGATGGCATCCCCAGCCGGGGCACACAGACGTGGGCGCACCAGGTATCCCCGCAGGCCAGTACATAGCAAGGTGGTGGGAGGAGTTCAACAAGCTTCGTCATGAAAATTGATTGAGGCCCGAGGTATGGAGATGCCAGAGGGGAGGGGGTTTGAGGAGTCACAGACCCGTTCCCAGGGTGGGACATCCTCCCTGGATTCTTAGCAATGGCAAAGGGAGAGCAGTGAAAGGTAAATTGGAGGAAGGTGGCAGGTGTCTCCTGCTGTCTCCGTGATGGGTCCCCAGGTGGCTTTCTGAGACCCTCAGCCCACGGTGCGGCCTTTGGGAGGTGGTGTCCTCCTGAATGGGGCTGGCCCCTCCTTTTTTTCTGGCAAGGCCAGGCCGGGAGGCACCTCTCTAGCAGGAAGGCCCTTCAGGCCTCAAGTCTGCTGCTACCTTGACCTTGGACCTCTGGCCTCCAGGACCGTAGCACCAGGTTTCTGCAGTGTCTAAGCCACCCAGCCTGTGGCACGCTGTCACGGCAGCCTGGACAGGCTGAAGCACCCCTTCCTGGAGGCTCCACGTTGAGAGCCATCAGGCAGGTCACTGTCCTGGGCCTCCCCTGAGAAGGGGCAGTGTCATTTTTGAAGGCTCCAGATCAAAGAAAACTCAGGTCAAGATGACAGAGTGCCTGGCTGTAGGACTCTCCTGAGGCAGTGGGCGTACCTGGGGCGGGCCCACCTGGGGCAGTGGTCTTGCCTGGGCAGGCTCACCTGGCTGTGGGCTGGAAGATAGTGCTGTGGTGAAGTCACCTGGCTGGCCTTGTCATGGGTACCCTGGGCGTGGAAGAGGACGTCCTGGTTCCCGGATCCTGTTGAAGGATGAACAGAGAGAAGCAGCCAGAGGGGCTCACGTAGCCTCCACGCGGGGCTGCAGAGCCACTGCCATCTTCACGCAGCTCCTGGGGGTCCAGTGTTGGACTGCAATTAAAGTTGAGATGAAGGAGAACAAAGGAGCAGAGGAGCCCCTCACCAGGAGGACCTGGGCCAGGGGCAGGTGAGAGGGCCTCCACAGAGCCAGGAGGAGGCCCTGGCCACGTAGCGATAGAGGGCAGGTGCTTCCCAGGGTCCTGGCGACCTCTCGAGGTCAGCTTCCCAGGCCGAAGCTCAAGACAAAGGGGGGTGGTAGACAAGGTGGGCACAGCCTAAGGACCAGGGTTTGGGCCTGGATTTGGTGCAGGTGCCTGGCGAAGGTCCTGAGCCACAGGCCACAGCCTGCCCCGTGGGGTGATGCAGCCTCTGTAGCTGATGGAGAACTGTTGGGGTTTGGGGTGGGAGAGGCTCTCCGTTCCAGCCAGGACGGCCCCTGCTGCTGTGCATGGGAGATGGGGGCCTCTACTTGGGGGTGGCCAAGGGGAGTGGATAGTTAAGGCCTGGAGAAGGGGCTGCCAGAGCCAGGCGAGGGGACGCTCCTGGCTGACCCTGTTCCCTCAGGGTGACGCCAGGGTGGCCGCAGTGTCATGGTTACTGTGAGGAGGGAGGGCTGGTCTGACACCCTGCCCTCCGAGGTTGCTTATGGCTCTGAGAGATCCTCTGGCCTGCATCTGCCAAGTCTCCAAGTCCAGGATTTCATCCCTGAAGGACAGGGCCTCCAGCCGGCTCTGAGGTTGGAGGAGAGGTTCAAACAGAGGCTGCTGCTGGTCAGTCCTTAGTTCGTGACCACGTCCATCACCAGAAGACGAATCTTCCCAGCGAGTGTTTAAATACTGATTACATCTTCGGCTTTGAAAATAATTCAATGGTGAATTTTCACAATATTGTTTTCTCGGACACTGTAATGAGAGGCGATTCTCCCCCCTGTCACTTGGATATTAAGCTCTTTAATGAGAGCGCACAAAACAGCTAAACACAACTTGGTCTGGCGCAAGCTGTGTTGGGGCTTTGCTGTGTTAGAGTGGTCAGGGTTCCAAGGAGCTGATGAACGGCCCTTTGTCATTGCCGGGGAAATGGAATAGTGGCGGCTCTTCGTCCTTCCTCTCTCCCTTTCCTCCACCCACTTGTCCCTCAGGAGCCATGCTGAGTTGGGCAGGGGTCGCTTGGTGAAGCTTCCTGGGGAGGGTGGGAATGCACGGCTTGCGGGGTTTCTATTTGGGAGCGTGCCTACTTTTTAATTGGCCCTGGTGTTAATGAATGGACTCGTTCTGCTGGGCGAGCTGGGCTGGGCGCTGGGGTGTGTAATCTGATTGCAGCCGGGTGCTCTGAGCCCTGCCGAGGGCTCAGGAGCGGCAATGATTGGTTTGGCCTGGGCTGTGCAGTGCTGGCAGCCACGGGGCACAAGAGGGTGGGAGACCAACTGGGAGGCTGGGCACCTGGCAGTGCTGGGCCTCCACTCGGTTTGGAGGTCACTGAGCTTGTCGTCATCTTGCAGCTGCTGCTGCGGAGGCCCAGGGGCTCCGTGGTCCTCAGAGCCAGGGTAGAACCAGAGACCCACTTCTCGGCACGGCCCCAGCATCCAGCAGGCACTCAGCAAGTGCAGCCTCCCTGCCCACTCTTGAGCTGGACACAGTCTGCGTGAGCCCCCACCTGTCCGCTCATGGCTGAGAAAACCTGTCAAGCTGATGGTCATGTAGGGACCCACCTCGTTTATCCCCAAACTCCTTGTCTTTCTTCCCGGGACTTCTTGGCCTTTCGGTTCACACTGCAGAAGAAGAATCCCACCCCTAGGGTACCTGGCAGGCCTCATCCGTGGGCCCCTGTCCTTGCAAGGGTGTTGCCACTAGGCCAGCCTCTGGAGAATGGGGCCCCTGCGTGCCTAGTGGGGCCCTCGTTATCCCAAGCAGCCCTGAGCAGAGCCGCGTGCCTGGTGGGGCCCTCGTTATCCCAAGCAGGCCTGAGCAGAGCCGTGTGGATAGGGAGGGGAGAGGCAAGACCAGGTGTGTGTGGTGCCCCTCTGGGGGCAGACTGTGCCCAGGTGGTAGGGACTTGCTCTGCCCCTCACCCCAGCCAGACCCTGGTGCAGCTGCCTTTTGGCCGGAGAGGCATCAAGCCCAGGCTCCAGAGATGACTCAGAACCATTTTGATCTGGTGACAGGCTGACAGCTCATGTTTGTAAACAGCGTCCCTTTCAGGGCCAGAGTCACTTTCCGTGAGTGGACCACGTGGGGTAGAGTCCTGCCTTCATATCTGCACCAGGTGCTCCACCCAGCCCTGACCCAGTCCACTCCACAGAGGAGTCATGGCTCCCTCTCTGCTGGGCTGGGATTTGGGCCCCAGAATGCAGCATGTGACCCGTTGGCTGCCCCACAGTCGCCAAGGGCCGGGTGTCTTGTCTTCCCAGGGGCCCACCCCTTGTTTGTGTCTTGGCCGCCTGTTTCAGTCACGCAGTGGTGACATGGCCTGTGTGGCAACATGGCAGACAGAGCCAGCAGCACCAGACCAGGCACCCAGCCCCTCCTGCCCAGCTTTTTATCAGACAAAAACAGCCCAAGCACGTGTTTGAGCATGTGCCTGCCATTGTCCCCAGCTCAACACGCCCCTGCCAAGCGACTGGGCTCTGTGCTTCTGCCTGGGACCCCACAGCCCTCTTCTCAGCACATTGGGGGCTGTGCTCAAAGTGAGGCTTGCGGCCTCTGCATCTAGCAGCAAGGCCCAGGAATAGTCCCGAAGCCTCGCTAGGCCTCCAGTAGTTTGGGGCACTCTCAGTCACTTCAGAGCTGTGGTGGCCCGGAGAGGCTATGGAGACCTTGGCCACCTTCCACAAGCAGAGCAGGTAGCAGCGCAGCTGTCTCCCAGGTCCTTGCCCATGGCGGGGACAGCCAGCGCAGAGCAGGGAGCAACTCACCAGGTCAGAACAGGGTGCCGCCTCTGCAGCTGTGGCCAAGGAGCACACTGGCGGTTCTTGGGATGGGTGAGAGGTGCGTGAACCTTCCGCATGGAGCAGCCGCGCCACCCCACCATGGGCTGGAAGACACTGTACCTTTTATTTGTCATATCTGATGCTTCTGTTTGTTTTCAAAAATCTGGATTCCTGGCTTATTTACTAAACAGCTGAAAGACTCAGCTGCCAGGGGTACATTCCTTGGGTGCCCAGCAGCTGGCCGCGGGTGACCAGGGCATGTGCTCTGTTGCCACCATTACTAACCGGGGCCCCAGCGGCCACCATTCTCTGCGGACCTGAAGCCTGGAATGCATGTGGCCATCAGCATGGCCACCTCCACTCTGGGAGCCTCAGGGCCAGGACAGTGGCACATGTCCACGCCCAGGAGCTGGTTGGACCTGCGCTGGGAGTGCAGTGGGCTGTGCCCTTTCCCCGCGTGCGGCGACTCCTCGGAGACTTATTCAAAGGCTCTTTGATTGTTCTAAAAACAGCAATGATATTCTCTGTTCTTTGAAGATCATGTGGCAGAGGTTCTCTATTACATTTCTCCTAATGAATGTCGTCCTGGGCCTCTCAGGGCTGTTTGGACTTAATGGAGAAAAAGCAGCAGATCGGGCTATAGGAATTCCTCACTGCATCCAGGCCCCCAGCGACAGGCCAGGACTCTGCCACCTCTCCCAACACCTGAATTGCACGTGACCTGGGCCCAACTGTGAGGGGGATCGGGCTGTTCTGTCAGCGATGGGTCACAGTAACAGACCCCCCGGGGGCTCTTTGGATCAGTTGTCAAATACATTGTGAGTGATGTGGAAACCTCAGGGCAGGGTGGTTTGTCCCAGTGCACTGACACTCACAGACAGAGATCTATGTGGCATCTGTGCAAGACCTTTGGACTTGGTCGCACTAAAGACAGGAGACTCCTGCTCTCTGGAAAGTGACGGGAATGGGTGTCCAGCTCCCCGGGTGGGAGAGTGCCGCGGTATGGGGTGTGGCCGTCCAGGCACACAGACGTGGGGCCGTTTAGGGATGTAAGGGTCCCAGGCTTCTCGACAGTTGCCCAGTGCCTGCGGGTCAGGCCCAGAGCCTGGAGCTGGGTGAGTGCAGCCCCTCTGGAGCTCATCATCGAGGGCCCATGCACTGGGCAGCGCCGTGTGGAGGAGCTACACGAGGCAGGTCAGGGATGTCCTCTGCGCAGGACTCTCAGAGGAGGCAACCGCTGGGCAGAGTGTGTGACTGGTGTGGACAGGACCTGTCATCGCTGCAGCATGCCTGCTGTGCTGTGCCCAGGCCTCTATGCGGCTTCCAGGTGGGTCAAGAATGGTGCCAGGTGCCTGGGCCCAGGTCCCTGCTTCCCTTGTGACTTTGGGCAAGCTGCTGAGGTATCTGGACCTCAGGCTTCTCCACTGTAGGGGTAGTGACAGCACCCACCTCCCAGGGAGGTCTCCGGTGGTGCTCAGAGGAGCACTGGGCAGTGCGGGGTGGCGGCAGCAGTGCTGACTGTGACGTGGGTGTTGGTGTTCATGGTGGCCCGCTCATGGCTGGTGCTGGTGGTGGAGCTGGTGATGGCATAGGCAGGGATGGCACCTGTGAACGGCAGCCTTGGGGCACTGGTGGAGGCAGAGCCGGTGTGGCTGGCGTGGATGCTGGTAGTTCTGTAGTCAGTCGGTGCCGGCAGCGCAGGGCTGGTGTCAAAGCCTCGCCTGTGGTGACGGTCTGTTGCTCAATCCCCGGGGCACTGGCAAGATGAGGAGAGACTCCATGGGACAGTGGCCTAGGACGCCTCACATGATTCCTGTGGAGTGGAGTCAGAGCAGTGGAGGAGAGGGCAGGAGCAGCTGCAGCCATCTGCTGAGAGCGCAGTGGCTTGGTGGGCGGGGAAGGGTGGGAGGCCAGCTTTCCAAGGCTGGAGAAATGGGAGTAGTACAGGTGGGGCGGGTCACCTAGAGCAGACAGAGGGGGCCTGGGAGGCTGGAGAGGACCTGACCTAGGAGGCTCTGGTGGTGCCGTGGCTCCTGCCTGGCAAAGCTGAGCCAGCCCAGAACTGCTGCCTCTTGTGCTCCAGGGCTGGCGTGGAGGAGCCGCGGGCGCTTCCCCTGGCCGGCAGCACAGTTCTTGCCATAGAGCTTCTTGCCACTGGCCTGGGGGCTGAGGGGGTGACGGTATTTCCATCTTAGAGGCAAAGGGCACAGGCTCAGAGATGACCTGGCATCATGCATGTGAGTGTGCAGGGCCAGTCACGCGTTTCTCTCTGCATGAGGCCCCACTGACCCCGCCCTCCTGGCCCACACGTCCTCCTGAGGCCCCACTGACCCCGCCCTCCTGGCCCACACCTCCTCCCGTTAGCCGTCCAGATGCAACAGCCTGCGAGGCAGTCTCCACACAGACGGCACCTTTCTTGAGGGGAAGCTTGCTTTGCATGCCTCAGGTCAACTTTTTCATCCAACCCTAGTTAGGCAAGCTTGGAGCCAGGGGATGATCAAAGTGCCAGTGTGTACCCACCCCACTGCTTGTGGGAGCCGCTGGCCCTCATGCCTGCGTTGCCAAGGAAACTGGGGATTTGGAAGGCATGGCCAAGTGACATACTTTGCAAGCAGGGCTCTGCAGTTACTGGAGACCTGTGGCTCAGTCTAAAGCTGAGGAAATTTGTAGCTTGAGAAAGTGAAGCAGAAGGCCAGGTGCCCAGGAGGAGCTGGGTGCCTTGGAGGGGCCAGGTACCCAGGAGGGCCAGGAGGCCCAGGAGGGCTGGGTGCCTGAGCGGGACAAGGAAAGGCCAGGTGCCTAGAAGGAGCTGAGTGCCTGGGAGGAGCCACGTGTCTAGGAGCTGGGTGTCCAGAGGAGCTGGCCCCCTGCTCTTACTTGCTAGTCCCCTCAGGAAATGGAAAAGCAGGAGCCCCTGGGCTCTGACCATCCAGAGAATGCCCCTGCCAGCAAAGGCGGCGTGGAAAGGCCTAGTTTCCCCTCAGTGACCTCTTGTGGACTGGGGCTCAGCATCACAACCATGAGATGAACATGAGTTGATCCACCGGTTTTAGGACTGGTTTTCCCCCAAGGGCTGCATTTTACATCAAGTGTGGATGGGAACCCCAGCAGGATCCCCTCTGCCCTCAGGAATTCAGAGACAAAGGGATCATCCTGGGTCTTAGATGGGCTGTCAGTCCAAGATGGCATCCTGCAGGGCACCAGGGAGAGGAGGCCAAGACAAGCCGGGCCAGACTTAAGCAGGGTTGGCAGCTCTGTGCCCAGCGCGCATGTGCTCTGCCTACACAACACAGAGAGCGCGGGCATGCAGGCGTGTCTGGGAAGGTCCGCAAGGCTGTCTAGGCCGAGCACGTGTGGCTCCTTCTAGTGGCTGAGGCTGGGGCTCACAGGCATAGCGCATTCCAAAGTCCTGGTGGCGGGAGGATCTGGAGGGTGGGTGCAGCCGGCAGCAGTTTGGGCGTGGGTACCTGGCTGCAAGCACCAGGTCTCACCAGGCTCTGGGGGTCGCCCAACCTGACGGTCAGCCCTGCAGAGCACCCTGCATTTCTGGAAGAGCTGAGCAGGCCGGGTAGGTCGAGCCAGGAACTGTGAGCCACATTAAAGGGCACAGATTTGAGTGTGAATTTTTCTAAGGAGAAAGAGGAAAATTTCCAGGACATTCTTCCCTGTTCCCACTGTTTGACCAACCCTGCTCAACACTCTTGCACTTGAACGTCCTTCGTTCAAACCTCCATTGCAAATTTTAGAAGGGAATTGTCAACTTCAGGGATATTTCAAAGGAAAAAACCTCACTCATGGTGGGTAGCCTCCCTTGGAGCAGGACAAACCATTCCCAGGGAATCAGACGTAAGTGGCCTTTGTTTTTAAAGTGGACGGTTTTGCAGATAAGGATTGTGTAGATAATTTTGTTGCAGACTTTTTTATTACACAGGCTAATTTGATATTGTCCTGGGAAGCCATCCCTTTGAATATTCAACAAAAGCGACAGTGCAGGGGAGAGATGGAATTAGGAGTATTATTTTTGCATAATTTATGCCCAGCAACCGCCCTGCCCGCTTCACTTGATCACAGGCTTACCGGGAGAATGCTCGATGCTTCAAATCTCATTAAGCTATTTATTCATTGTAATGAATGATTTTAATGTTCTGCATTAAGGTTATGCCACACTGAACTGTTAAAAAAAAATCCATCTTACTGTACACATTTAATGTTTGCAGCTAAATTAATACCTTTATTACCGCCTCACTGGTCGAGTGGACACCATGTGCAGATTAATCATAGTTGTGTCCACTCCACCCCAGTTCTGGGCCACCTCTTGATAGAGTTGTGATCATCTCACTGAATCCATACTGTGGACACGTGCGTCCTCCAGTTTTTGTAAAGTCCTGTCACTCAGGGGCTCCTGATTCCCAGGCTCCCCCTTCCTCAGCACCGCCTGCCCAGCACTGACCCTCCTCTGGCGAGCCTGCCCCCTGGTGTCCACCCCTCCGTGGATCTTTCAAGATGTTGGCAAGTTGCAATGACAGGAAGATAATATCTTTTGGGGTGGGTGGAAGGTAGCTCTAATAAAAAGCTGTCCTTCCTAAGTCCAGGCCCCGTCACCCGGTATGCATCTTACAGACCATGTGAACGGTTCAGCTGCTCAGTGTGGCGGCCCTGCAGGTATTACCTCTTGAGATTTTAACAGTGTACAAAACAGGGTGGGGCCCATCGTGGCTGTGGCTAATGAAGGTCTGGGGTTCTACACAGCAGCATGTGCTCCGCTGTTCAGAGTGACCCCCACACCCCCCTGAGCAGTCGTCAGAGAGGCCCGCCCAGCGCAGGGAAGGAGTGGGCGGATTTGTGTGCCATAAAACACTGGAGTGTCATCCTTGGGAATCCAGCAAATATTCGAAACTATGAGCTGTGCACGGTGACATCGCCGCCATCTGAAAGCAGCACATGGCTATGCAGTGCTGCTCTGGGAGGGGAAGTTTGGGCGAGTTATAGTGGGGAGCATCTCACATTTGGGGAGGAAGTGAAGAGAGAAGGGCCAGCTCCCCAGCTTCATGGCAGTGCCTGAATGGGGCTCAGCATCCTGGACTCTCCCCATCCTGTCTTCAAAGAGGCAGACAAGGAGCGTTTGACCCAGGGAGGCCGCTGGACTCTTGCAAGGGACTCCTGAGGAGTCACTGCTTATGTCTATAGATGGTATCGCCAGGGTCCAGGCAGGGACTCAGGTCCTCAAGGAGAAAGCAAATGCAGAAGGGTGTAGACAGTTATTTTGAGCTTGTTTCAGATTGTGTGGAAATAATTAGTCCATTGCACACTTTCCAACAGCTGGCGATAAACAAAAACATCCACTTAGCAAGATGGGCCTTCGGTTGTAGAGGAGGAGAGACTCAACGACGGGGCATGCTGCCCTGCCCCCACCCACGTGCCCTGTCCCTTTGGGGATCTCGAGGCTCAGGGCACAAGCAGCACAAGCTGCTAAGGCACATCACTGCAGAATTGAGGGTCTCCCCCTGGGGAAGCCCCCCTGGGCGATGCGGCCCCTCCCGCCCACACCCCACAGACGCCAGCTCTCTGCTTTCTGTTTTCGACTTGGCCTTTATACAGCTGAGTGACAGGGAAAGCTAATCAGATCGTGCGTTTTGGAGAACAGTTTAAAAGGAACACTAAATGACAGAAATGTCTAATAGGGAGGACATCTAATGCTGTGCCACAGTACCTGTCTGCTTGGAGGCTTACATGTCAAAATAAGAAATGAGAACTGGAACAACTTTTGCCCAGGCTTCCTAACCCTCCGGGCCCGGCAGAGGCCTGGAGCTCAGCAGCTGTAGCTAATCGTGCACCTGTGGAGTGGGAGGGAGGGGCATTTTCATATTCTGACAAGATTGTAAGGGGGATCTGCTGCCAGAAGATGCAGGTAGGCCAAGGGGTCGGGGGGGGGGGGGTCGGGGGAGGCTGCCTGGGGAGGTCTGGAAGTAGCAGCTGCCCTCTCTTAGTCACTTAGTTTAACTCTGAGCTGCTCTTTTTCCCTAGGAATTTACTAAGGAAACTTTCTGAGGCCAAAGATGAAGTAGGTGACCCCTGGCAGGTTTTTCATTGGTCACTGGCAGGCACAGGACCTTGGGGATATGTTTGAACCTCCTGGTGTAGTGACTTTACCTGTGACCTCTCAGAACAGCTCGAAGCCACCTTCCCTGAAGGCTCTGGTGGCAGGAGGCTCGAGTTTAGCACACACTCTGAAGTGCTCGCTCTCTGGGATGAGTGGGCTTTCCTTTCTTTAGAAGACTGAAATCCCATGTGCACAAGTCCCTGGGCAGAAGAGGATGGACGCAGCATGCCAGGCTCCTCCCTCCCAGGGCTGGACTGAGAGCTCGTCCTGTCTTTATGCAGTGTGCTCCGCTGTCAGTGGTGGCCTGGTTTGAACACTGTGTGCCCCATGCAGCAAGGACCTGCCCACAGTGTCCAGCTCCCAGCCACCCTCTCTGCCTCCCACACGAGGTGCCCAGCCCCAGGAGCTCCATGTACCACGCCCACTGCCGGGAATGTTTCTCCTCCTCTTTGCCTGCTCGCTGCTGCCCCAGCTACGCTTTAAACCGCAACGTCACCACCTTTTCCTAAGGAAGCCCCGGCTGTCCAGGCTCCGTGGCCCGCCCAGCTCTCTGCACGTGGCATTCACAGCACAGATTGTAGCTGTGATCACACCACTTACTGGAGCTCTTGCCATCTGGCCCCAGCTGGGGCTGAGCTCCATGGCTGTTCTGGTGCCCCGTGGTACATGTCCTGTGGACCCGTGGTCAGCCTCGCAGTTGTCAGCCGCATCGGCAGCCTGTCCTGAAGCCTGACTCGTCTGTGCGGTGGTAGGCGGTGCCTGTCTTGCTGGCCGTCCTTGTTCTCTGCTGGCCGAGGTGCTCCTGGGGTGACTCTCGCGCTCAGCAAGCCCTGCCTGTTCCTGGCCTCACCACCCTCCTGGGGAGGCCTCCAGCTGCCGTACTGACAGCAGTGCCTGGGGATCCAGGAGGTTGGCCTTCGAGTTCTGCCGGGCAGCCTCCCTCGGGACAGGTCAGCCTCGTCCCCGCTGGTAGTCCTGCTCTGCCTCCTCTCCCCCACCAGCCTTCCCTGAGAGGCCCAGCCTTCCTTGAGCCCTCCTAGAGGCTCATTCCTACTGGAGGAGTGTGAGCAGCACAGGCTTGTGGGCAGTGAAGGCCGAGGGCCCCTGGACCTGAGGGGTACCTACACCTGGCCCTGCCCCTCCTGGAGCCTCAGGGAAGTTCTCGTGACCCTGAAAAGTGTCACTTTTCCCCCGGGGACAATGGATCCACTCTGGGATTATGTCAGGGTCAAAGGAACGAAGGCTGCAGACACACTCAGCGTAGTGCCTGGAACATGACCAAGTGAGTTCTGCTGTCCTGCCAAGTCTGCTGCCCCACGTCCAGAACATAACTACACTGCCGTGGAGTGTCACGGGTCACGTTTATTTTCTTGTGGTTTTGCACAGTCATGAGTTGGTCTGGGATACACAGCTGGGTGGCACATCTTCACATTTGAGTGTTTGTCCCCTCCGGAGCTGTTTTGAGGACTAGTGTCGAGTCACAGGGCACACCTTGAAAGCTTCCTTTCGTGTAGGTTAAACAGACCAAGGTTCTTGTGTGCAGACGTCAGCCATCCCCTGCTCCCTAGGCAGAGGTGACGGGGCCCCTGTGGGTGGCATTGGCAGGAGTGCAGAAGCAGGCCCTGCCCTCTCCATTCTCTCCCACTCAGCCTTGGCCTTGCCACCTGGCCCTTTGGGGCCCATCCAGATACTGGGCATCACACAGGCCGGCTGAGCCCTGCATACAGCCTCTTGATCCCAGCAAGGTCTCTACCTAGGGACGCCATCTTGTCAGGTGAGTGTGGCCCCCCTGTTTGACACAGTGTCCCTGGTTCCTAATTCCAAGCCTGGCACCAGGTGGGTGCTTCACCTATGTGCAGAGCGGGTGTGTGGCCTGATCTGATCAGTGCATGAGAAAAAGGTGGGAGGGACGTGTACCCGTGTACTCACATTGGTGACAGAGGTTGACACACCCCAGCTAGTCCCAGGGTCATGTGGAGACATCTGGGGACATTTTGGGTTAGCACAGCAGGGCTGCACACTCCTGGCATCTCCTGGACGGAGGTCAGGGACACCACTCAGCATCCTGAGCCCCCAGTGAATAATGATGTGGCCCGAAATGTTGGTTTTGCCAGGCCTGGGAATGCCCATCCAGGCACCAGGTCAGAAGCACTTTTCCTTTCCTTCATTGTATCTGCTTTGCACATTCTCTGAGATAATTTCATAGTTGAACATACTTATTATACAGGTGTTATTAGTTAACAAGCTGTGGCGAGAGCAGTGGCTCTGGGAGGACCCCGTCCATGCACCGCAGCTGGTGGATTTTGTCTTGCATGGGAACTTTTTGCTGTAAGCCTGAATGCCTGCTTGTGTCTTCAGGCCTCAGGACACTTAAGAGCTCAGAGAATGTTCTAGAAAATACCCCTGATATGTACCCATTCTGTGAGCTGCCAAATAAGAAAGTGCAGGCACACAGAAATTTACACAAATGGACAGAATCAGCATCATTTAGAGACAGGCTGAGAGCTGTGGACAGCCCAGAGTAGTCGGGGCTGGCAGGGCCACGCTGGGGACTGGCCAGACACATTCAATCTCACCCATGTGGCAGGAAGAAGGTCTGGGCATAGCCATTCATTGGGGACTGACTGGCGAGGGCACTGGCTTCCATGGACAGGACTGACCAGCTCCTGAGCCACCGGGCTGCTTCCCTGGACTGAAGGTGGCGTCAGAGCTGGACATGCTTGCCCCCATCCTAGTTGCCTTTGCAGCCCTTCCAGCATGTTCTCTACCAGGCACAAGGCCTGGGGCCACCTGTTGGATGCCTCTCTGAGATCGCAAGGTGTGTCCTGGGTGGCCGTGTGACTCTGGTGGAGGCACTCCTGGCTCCAGCCTAGGGGCCCCGGTTCAACTTTCCGCTCTTCTCCCTCCAAGGATGTGAGCTGCATGATCCTCAGGTAAAGAAATAGGGAACAAGGCTTGTGCGTTGGTGGCTCCTCTGGCCTGCTGGAGGAGAAATCACAGGGGAAGACACTGTCTGTCCCTAATTACCCACCTTGCATCCAATTTGCCTGCAATGGCAGCTTTCCTAAGGCAAGCCCTTGGGGACGCTGAGCCGGCCAGAGGGACAGGATCGGTGGCCTGCAGGCTCTGGGAACTGACTTCTGCAGGAACCTGCCCTCCCACTCCTGAGAGAGCTAATGACAAGCGGAGGGCAGGAGCTGGTGCTCCCTGACTGCGAGGGCAAGCTGCCCTCTTCCCGCCTTCCTGGTCCCCCTGCCATGGAGCTGCTGTGTGGTGGTGGGTGTGCTCGGGAGCCACATGAGGGACAGCCTTAACCTCGCGGGACTCTGAGAAGCACCAGAGAACTTTGCAGAATAAGGAGATGGTCGCTTGTACTGCCGGACGTGGTCCAGGGTGGGATGAGAACGAGAACTATCCTTAGTTTAGCTGGACATCACTGACCTTCAACCAGGACAGATGCCCTTCCTGGGGCCAGCAAGGGAGGACCAGCCAGTTCCCCCATCAGTGAGCATTCGCTGTCAATTTCCAGGTTCTTCTGGAAGCAGCTGTGCCTCCTGCTCAGTATGCGCTGTCACAAGGAGCTGCTGGGACGGAACGTGGAGACCCTGCATCGTTTTCCAGAGAACTGAGTTCCTTGAATATTAAAATTAACCTTTTTAATAACAAAAATGATATAGCCCATTGAAGTGGGGCTGGATTTATCTCATGACAGAGCTTGTCATGGCCTCAAGTATTTATCGAGTAGTTTCAAAAGTTCATTAAGCTCAAGAGATTAAACGCTGCCCCAAGCAGCAGCCCATAAAGTGGAAATATGGTCCTATCAGACGGTGGGGTGTTGTGCTGTGTTGCTAATCCAGCTCCCCCGAGTTCTCATCATCTGATTCACAAGACATGTCCCTGCGCTGACGTGTTCAGAGAACCTGGGACTGTTCCCAGCATTTGCCAGAAACTCCATGTGGGGCATTTATTTCATGGGGGCCATGGCCCTCTAAGGTGTCAGGTGCCTTAGTCTTCCATTGGCCCCAGGCTGTCCCCACCAGTCACTCTGCTGGGGATAAGCAGCACTAACGCAAAGGTCCCACAGGGTCGAGTTGCAGCACCCTGTCCTGCCCCCCGGGCATGCCCCATTGCTGGGGTTCCTGATGAGTGCTCTCAGCTTCCCACTGAGCTCAGTGGGAGAACCTCGAATTCTCTCCCTCCACCCAGCCATGCACAGCCAGAGACAGCGCTGCTCATGGGGCCTCCAAGGGGCTTGTGAGGTGCTGCATCCCTAAGGTGAAGAGGTATCGTGGATGCCTGTGCCTGGGCAGTGTGTCCTCCACCTCCCGGGTGCAGCTGCACCAGGGTCTTCCCTACCTCGTGTCTGGAGAAGTGTGAGCCACCAGCCCCTGCACTGGGGATCGCAAAGTACTGGTGCTTTGATGGGTGGCAGGAAGGACACCCCAAAACCAGACTTTCCTGCCAACATAGCCGTAGACACAAGCCAGGCCAGAGTTCTTGTCCAGCTCAGCTGGCCCTGAGCAGACATCTGCCAGGCCTCTGCTGGAGCTGAGCCCTGTTCAGTGTGGGCAGCACAGCCCATGAAGGGCAGGCGCCTAACGCCCAGTGGTTACTGCAGGAATTTGGAGGTGCCCTCCTGGGAGAACGAGGTTGGTAGCGCCTGGGTTCTCATGAGGTGCCTGTGAGGTAATGCACACTCAGAGGTGAGCTGTTGCTGGGGTCTGTGTCTGGTAGCAGTGAGGAGTGGCACCACCAGCTATAGCAGATGCCCCTGTTCCCTGGGTCCTTGTCACGGGCCGAGCCGTGGTCCAGCAACAAACATCCCAGGGATATTAGCACATGTCCAGAGTATTGCAGAAAATGTTCCAAACACCAGAATCAAGGGACATCGAGCACAGGGAGGTAAGTGGCTTGTCTGAGGTCACAACCTAAAGCAGAGCCTAGATTCAGGCCTGGGCTTTCCCAACCTGGACACTGCTCAGCTGACCACTGTAGAGATGCCTCCCAGTGAATGTCACCTGCACCTGGCTGGCCACGAGGACGGGTGGGCCTTGCACCCATCTTTTGTAAAATGGTCTGTAATGCAACTGGGAGTGTGTGCACTTGATGTCGGTCCTCGTCACCACCCATGTGGGCCCTGTCACCAGGATGATGGCTGTCACAAATTCCATTATACCCAAAGGGCCTCCAGCATTGGTCTACATGCATATACCCCAAGTTGTAATAAAAACACTCAGGCCGGGCACAGTGGCCACACCTGTGATCCCAGCAGCTTGGGAAGCTGAGGCAGGAGGATCACAAGTTCAAAGCCAGCCTCAGCAATGATGAGGCACTAAGCAACTCAGTGACACCCTGTCTCTAAATAAAACACAAAATAGGGCTGGGGCTGTGGCTCAGTGGCAGAGCGCTTGCCTAGCATGTGTAAGGCACTGGGTTCGATCCTCAGCACCACATATAAATAATAAATGAATAAAATAAAGACAACTAAAAAAATTTTTTAAAAAACACACAAAATAGGGCTAGGGATGTGGCACAGTGGCCAAGTGTCCCTGAGTTCAATCCCCAGTACCCTCCCCAAAACACACACAGACCATTGCAGTATTATCAGTCTAGTGCTGTGTTTAGAGAGCAGAGGAGAGGAAGGCAGCCACATCACCCTCCAGGGAGTAGTTTATCTTCTGCTGCAAGGGGCCTGACCTGGGGCTCCTGCTCTAGCACTGACCACACCCTGAGGGATCGGTCTGCTCCTGGGGCAGAGCCTCAGGCAAAGCACAGGAGCACAGGCTCTGGGCTGTTCTCTCCATCTACGCCCCTGGCCGGACCTCAGCCCCCTCTAAGACAGGCCCTTCCTCCTGCATCTCCCTTTGCACTGGAGTGTGTCCGCGGAGGCCAGCCTAGCCTCCTCCAGCAGAGCCAGCTGCCTCGGCCCCACACCCTGAGGGCACAGCCCACTTCTGAGGTCACATCACTGTCCCTGAAAGAGGAGGCTTCTTAAACCCCTGCAGGGTTCCACCTTGACAGAGCTGTGGAAGGGGAGCTCCTGCGGGCAGGCTCTGAGCAGCCCTGCCTGGAGGGAGGGACCTCGGCCCTGCCAACCGCGGAGCCAGAGCTGCTGTGCCTTCAGCTGCTTGGAAGGAGCCCGTCCAGGCTGTGGTGTGGACTCCTCAGGTTGTCCAACATTGGAGGCTTCATTAGAAACAGACTTCAAACACTGTGAGAGCCAAACAGGCACAGGTGCAGGCTGGCAGCGGGTGGCTGCCCCCGCCCTGAGTACCTCACCTTGGGCCACCCAACCTGGGGGCCACCCTGGAACCAGCCCCTAATCTGGGACCCCAACCCCTGAGCCTACCCAGGGTCCACACACAGCTCAGCCTCCCTGAGCTGCCTTCTCCCTGGCAGGCGGGACGCCCAGGACACAGGCCTGGGGAGCCTAGGGAGAGGTCCACCTTCAGCCTCTGTCGCCCTCGCCCCTTTCTAACCCTGAAATCGCAAGGCTCTATAGAAAGGCAAAGTTCTGGGGACTCATCCTGGGTCTGTGGTTTCCACCCCAGAGAAACACATCTGCTCACTTAACCACATTCTAAGTACCGGTTCCTTCAAGAGCCACTCAGTGGCTCCTGGGCCACTGCCTCCAGCAGACCTGCAGCAGGAGCCCTGTGCTCGGGGGCGAGGAGAGGTGGGCTCCAGCTTCTTGAATCAACAGTGCTCGTGTTACAGCAGACACAGAGCTTGCGCGCGTGTGGCAGCATGCCCACACACGTGGCGTTATGAACGCGTTCTGTACCATGATGGGACACACTAATAGTCCTCACGCTTGGCTTTCGGAGGTCCTGTGACTCCACTGTCACCATGGTAGTATCTCAAGGCACAGGAACCGCCCAGGATGAGCTGACCCCAGCCACAGTGGGAGCGACCCATACTTCAGAAGTTCTTGTTAATTTCAGAGGTTTGGGATGATTTTAGTGAATGTAGTCACATCCTTAACCTCAGCACGTGGCTGACAGGCAGCTTGGATTGGGACTGGAGGTGTAGCCGCCAAATTTTTTGCTGTGAGTAATAAATAGTTTTGCTGGCTCAGGGCTGCACCTGTGCCAGTGGCTGCCACCAAGCCCCTGAGGCCCTCGAAGCCTAAACACCTTCCCACTGGCCCTTTCAGGAAGGCAGTGGGGGGCCCTAGGCCTGCTGGACAGGTACAGCAGTGTAGAGTGTGGACAGGGAAGGCCAGGCTGGCCCGGGGCTGGTGGGGCTCCTCAGGCCCTCTGCCCAGTGCTCTCAAGGCAAGTCTGTGCTCAGTCCCTGGGTGCTTGCTAACAATGTGCATTCCTGCTGCCCAGGCAGGACCGAGGCTAGAGTACCCCGGCCATGGGGCCTGGTGACTGCAGCTGCCTCCCGGCCAGCCAGACCAGCACAACCACCTCTGCATCCCCAGCTTCCCCAGGCTGCTCAGCTCTTGGGCCCACAGCCCAGAGAGGCACCCAAAGGGCCATTTCTCCTCCCGTCAAATCAGGCAGGGTCCCCTACTGTGTCCCATCTCCAGCCTTGGGAATGAGACTCCAGGGCCAGATGCCCCCGAGAGGGGAGAGACGCCCCAGGGTCTAGAGAGCTTCTGGCTCCAAGCTGCATTGATTGGTCTGTGGTGGCGCTGAGGACAGAAGCCAGGGCCTCAGGCCCTGCCACTGAGCCACGCCCTACTCCCAGCTTCAGTCTTTAAACTCTGCAAAAATGATCTTGCTTAAAATATTTATTTCAGTGAGCAGAGACCCAGAAAGTCCTTAAAAGGGAGGCCCCTTCTTGCTGGCGTTCCCTGGGGATGAGGAAGTGCCAGGGGACTTCAGGGCTGGCATGCTCCTACCCAGATCTGGGTTGTTTTGAAAATCTACCAACCGCACACTCATGATGCTGCCTCTCTGCATGTGTCGGACATTTCCACTCACACTTCTGGAAACACAGGACTTGGTGGGTGTCACCCTGACCTGCAGGGCTTGACTTGGCCACAGGCGTGGCCTGTGTTGTCCTGTGAATAGAGACTTGTTAGGAATCCTGCGGCTTTCTGCAGAGGGGCAGAGTCACATTGTGCTGTGGGCTCCCCATGTAAAATGTTGACACATTGAGTATAAGTGTTGAAGTCACACAGCAGCTCATACTGGGAACATGGATCCTGCCCCCAAGCACAGTCTTACTATGCGTGTGCCCAGGGGACCCCATGGCCCTGCCTCAGGAAGGGGCTCAAGGGGACCACGTCTCTGTTGCTGTGCCCTCTTCAACAAGGGGATGTCCTGGTTTGGGGCCTGGTTTGCTGGGTGGCAGCAGGAAGATGCAGCCCAGGTGTTGGGTGTGGTGCCCGGATGGCGATGTATGTGTGCAGCCCTACGCAGGCTGACGCCCCCGGGGTGGAGTCCTGGAAAGGCTGCGTTCTGCAGGCGCCTGCCTGGCTCCTGGCGGCTGGCTTCCTCACCTTAGGACTCCGCAGTACTTGAGCGCATTAGTCTTGGTTATTAATCTTGGACTTGATGATGTTCCTTCAAAGATTTTCAGCTTTCATTGTTTGCAGCGGCCGGGCGTGCATGGTGGGGGATCTGCATTCTAGACTTTTTTCAAGTTAAGCATGGAAGACAAGATGTTCTTGAGCGCACTATTTGCAAAAACCCAAAGAAGAAGAGGCAGAAGATTGACCATGGACAGGGGTCACTGCAGCATGAGAGCAGGGGACTTGAGCCGGGATTCCCCAGAGAAACACCAGTCGGCTGTGTGCCTGGAAGCAGGAGCGAGCTGTCTTTAGGATCTGGTGCTCGGGCTGGTGGGGCTAGTGAGCCTGCGGTGGGTGAGGTCAGGAGGAAGGCACGCTGTGGCTTAAGGCTGTCCCACACAGGCTTGTCTTGTAAGGAGCTGGGTCCTTTCCTCTTAAGTCCTCAACTGACAGGATGAGGCGGATACAGTGTGTGGGGCCGCTGGCCATGACTGTGACGGAACACCAGAGACAAGCAGCTTACCAAGAGGAGAGGTTACTTCAGCTCCGGGTTTTGGAAGTTTCCGTCCGTGACCAGTCAGCCCTTGGCTTTGGGCCTGGAGTGGCCCTCGATGGCAGGCGAATGTGTGGAGCAGCCTGTCACCTCCGGGCTGGGAATGCAAGCGAAAGGGGAGGAGCCAGGGTCCCACAGTGTCCTCCAAGGACACGCCCCTGGGACCTAAAGACCTGTGGGCCCCCCGCCCTGAGGTTCCCACCTCCTGGTAGCAGCAAGCTGGGGACCCACCCGGCCTTCCACACACGGGCTTTGTGGGCCACTCCAGACCCCCACTGCAGACCCCGTCCTGGAGGGCACCTGCTCTGCTCACAGCTCCTGGCCTCCTCTGTGCCCACCTAACAAGACCCTCTCCAGGTGCTCAGCCATCACAGACTCAGCCGCTCAGTGCTCCTGTGGAGTCACTGCCTCTGAGGAGCAGCAGGCGGGGCCGTGTCCTCCACGTAGGAGCCCCTGGGACTCCACAAAGCAGCGTCTTGGCCACCATCACCCTACCCGTGGCAGTCAAGGGTCAGCAGGGCAGTTAGAGGGCAGAAGGGTGCCCCACTGGCCTGCGCTCTCTAGCCCCTGATGCCCTCTGCCTCCCCAGTCTCAGGTTTGGCCCTAATCCCCCAGTGACTCCGGGGCTGTCCTCATAAGACAAGTGACACCTGCCACGCTGCACACCTGTACTGCAGGCCAGCAGGCTCCAGCAGAAAGAGGATGCACCTGCTGAGCCCCACAGACACCCTGCATTCTGCCCCAAAATGCCCAGAGGTCAGTTCTGATGCACATACACCCCAGTCTCACCCTGGTACACCTGGTGGGCTATCATGAAAGGCATCTCTCGTTTGCAAATGAGAGAAACCCAGCTCATGCTGGTGTAAACAAGAAGGGAACAGTTCCTCGTGTATTTTGAAGTGCAAGGAATTCTGGTTTCAGGCCTGGCTGGATCCAGGTATTCAAATGCTCCATGTCGCCACTTGAGGGCATTGTGACATAGCCAGACGTTTTAGTTTTCTGGTCACTTCTGATAACAGAAATGTTACTCTGTCTGGTCCGACTTGGGACAGAGTACTATGTTTATACAGACACAGTGACCAGGCCCGGGTAGAGGACCTGCAGCTGAGGCCCAGGTGAGTGGACAACAACCCTGCCTTAACCTCCAGGAACGGAGGCTTGTAGACAGCAAAGCTTGGGTCAGAGGCCACAGCTGCCCATGAGAACACCTGGCAGGTGCAGGTCTTTTCGGTGGCGGTTTTCCTAACCACTTAGTTCAAGGCCAGCAACGTTACTCTGGTGCCCCTTGTGGAGGCCAGGACCGCCCTGTGGAGCCTCTGCCCAGTGTTCAGCTGAACGCCTTCACGAGCACCCTCAGGCTAACGGCACGTACTTCCATGTGGCCTGACCCACAGCAGGCACCCAGCCAGTGTGCAGAGAAAGGGGGCTGCCAAGCCACGGCCCTGCGGAAGGCGGGGTTGGTGGAAGGAAGTCCCCCATCCTCCCTTCCCTATTTACAGGCCCACGGACTCAGGACTCATGCATGGGGTGACGCCCAGCGACAAAGAGCCTGGGGAAGGAGCCTGTGCTGGGCGTCCCCTGTAAATAAGTTCAGGCCCGTGAGATCAAGTGGAAACAGGCTGTGGGCCCCGGAGGATTGATTTTGCAACTTCTCCCTCTCCCAGTCCCCTCTCCCTTTCTCCTTTTCTTGTGTGGAAATTGAAATGATGGCTAGAGGGGTAGCAGCCACCTTGGACTATGAGGCAAAGATGGAAACCACATAGGCACACGCAGCAGAGAACGGAAGGAGCCTGGGTCTCCGTCATTCCCCCACCACAAGCTTCCTGGCTCTCTGGCGTCTGGGCTCCATTGGAACAAGCAGACAACGCTCCCCGAGGCTGAGGCCGTTCTGTTGTGCGCACTTGAATCTCACCCGGCGCACCCCTTCCTGCCGAGTACTGATGCTTACCCTTGGTGGGTTAGGCGTGGGGTGCTGGGTCCCTCCTTTGCTCCTGTTGGTGGTCATCTAAGGCATTTGGTCACCTCTGGAGATCAGGACACTGGAGAGTGGCCACCTCCCCCCCAGCCAGCACAGTATCCAGCCGAATCCCCTGGGAGTTGCATACTTGAACCCAGAGCCCGTGGACAGCCTTTCCTGCACCTGGGTTGCCCCCAGGCCTCGGCACGTCATGCCCACATTCTTCTGCAGAGGGCCCTGCACCACCTGGGCCCCGTCGCCTCCCGAGGGCCCGTCTGGCCTCTCCACTGGGAGCTTCAGTCTGTGCTCCTGGTTCTTCACGGACTCTTTCTGCACAGAAAACCATAGAGATAAGTTGCCATTGCCCCCTGACTGCTGACCTGTCCCCTTTGTCTAAACGTGACCGGGAACTGTCTGGCAGGACCTGGCAACAGACATCCAGGCCTCGCAGAGTGCAATCTCCAGCTCTGCATATCTCCACATGTTATTCCTGATTAATTATATTTTATTGAAGCAATTAGGTGACTGACAACCTCGGTCTAACAGTAATGAAAGGCCGTGTCTTTCCACACGCCTGTGATCAGAAGGCACGGCCAGGCTCTTGGCGCCTCCTTCCCTGGTGCCTCCTGGCTCTCTGCCTTTCCTGGTGGCTGGTCCCCAGAGCAGCAAGCACAGCTGTGCGTGTCCTGGGCAGCAGTGGCGCCCTGGGAAGCTGGGCTGAGCCGTCTGACTTTCACACTCTGCGCTGCTCCTTGGTGGCGGAGGAGGGTTCGCACTGAGGCATCAGATGAATTTCATAGTTTTTGCCTTTTCTTAAATGCCCAGTGGCACAGAAGCACCGGGGCCCCTGGCTCCCTCCTGGAGCCTAGCATCTTAAATGTGAGCAGGAGGCCCTGAAAGGAGGCCCGAGTCCTTGGTACATGTGGGCTGGGGCAGGACACAGCAGGGGCAGGGGCACCATAGCCGTGTCTTCAAGGCCCAGTTTCCCATGAGTTTGAGTGAAACACCAAATGCGGGGACTGAAGGCATCAGTGTGAGGACAGGGTGTTCTTTCCAGGGGCGTCGTACGCAAGTGCTGAGTGTCCTGGTGGCCTCGGAGCACCGCCAGCCTCCTTCCCTAGGCTGGCTCTGTTGGGGCCTGGGGACCCAGGTGGCAGGCAGTGGGCCTAATCCCATCCAGCTCCTGCCCTGCTGCAGCTGCTGAGACGCCTTGTCGGGCTCCAGGGGGGCACCAGCGCAGCTGCTTTGGAAACATTTGGCAGGGTCTCCGAGCCAAGCTTGAGCCTGCCTGTGCATTTCTGCAGAACTTCCACTCTCAGGTGTTCTCCCCACAGAACCGCATGCTGGTGTCCACGGTGTTCACAGGGAATGGACGCAGGTGGCCAGCTGTCCAGGGGAGGGCAGAGCATGCCATACAGGTGACGCAGGTGAGATCACTGGTGTCGAGCAGGGCCAGGCACAAGGTGGCCCCTGCGTGGGGATCCCAGGAGGCACAGGCACATGGGGCAGGTGGGACCAGTGCGTGAGCCCTGGTGCAGCTCCCACAGACCACCCAGACCAGGCCAGGCGCCACCTCTGGTTCTGCAGGTGGGACGTCTGGGACGGTGCGCTGGCCGGGGTCCTTATGCGGGCTTTGCGGGGAGCCTGGCTCCTTCCTGCTTCATCCCACAGAGGCTGCCTGCATTCCCTGGCCCGCGGCCCCCTCCCTCCATCCCTGCTTCCATCTGCACACCTCCCACAGCCCTTCCACCCTCTTTTGAGGTGTGTTCTTTGACACTCACACATGGTCGTGGGTTCGCTGTGACAGGTTCACACGGGCACGAGCTTGATTTGCCCCGTTCAGCCCCCAGCACTCCCCCTCCTCTGCTCTGGGCCCCCTCTCTTCATCACAGGTGTCTTTTGCTCATTGGAGCATCCTAGTGACACACGGCAGTGGCTCTGCAGCACACGAGCGTGCACGTGGCAGGACTCCGTACGTCTCACCCCCAGCTGTCCCCTCCTCTGCCTCCGCGCATCCCCCTCCTATTTCATGAGATTTCCCGTTTTCGCTCCTCTTTTCTCTCTAGCTTCTGCACACGAGGACAGCGCTGGGCCCTTGACTTTGCGTCTGGCTTCACTTAGCAGGATGTGCTCCAGCGCCATCCATTTGCCTGCAATGGCATCATTCCATCCTTCATGGCTGACTAAAGCTCCGTCGGGTCTACACACCCATTCTCTTGATCCGTTCATCTGCCCGTGGGCACCCAGGCTGGCTCCGCACCTTGGCTGCTGTGAACTGTGCTGCTGTAGACGTTGGGATGCGGTGTCCCTGTAGCGGCCAGTGCAGCTCTCCTGGACAGATGCCCGCAGCGGGAGCTGGTGGCGCGGGGTTCCATGCCTGGGTTCTGAGGAGCCCTGCCACTCTCCACACCCAGGCATGGGTGTTCCTTTCTCTCCACCGCCTTGCTGGCACTCATTATCTTTTCTCTTTTCTTGATACTGGGGATTGAGGGGTGCCTCACCACTGAGCTGCAAACCCAGCCCTTTCTATGTTTTATTTTGAGACAGGATCTGGCTAAGTTGCTGAGGCTGGCCTTGAACTTTCCACCCTCCTGCCGAGCCATATTCTTGATGGCTGTCATCCTAACCAGGGATGGAGTCTCAGTGCAGTTTTGATTCACGTTTCCCCGACTGATGAGGATGTTGCACACTTGTTTCATGTATTTGTTGGCTATCTGCTTTGCTTCTTTTGCAAAACATGTATTCAGTTCATTTGTCTATTTATTTACTGGGTTATTTGGTGTTTTAGGTGTTTTTTTTTAATTTCTTCATATATTCTGGGTATTAATCCTGCAAGATAGCAGCTGGCAAAGGGCACCCCCACTCCGTGGACTCACACTGTTCGTTTCCTGCCTCCCTAAGGACGGTTTGGTGACTGGGCCCCTATCTAGGGCCCACCCAGACTGTCCAGGACCTTCTCCCATCTCAGGGTCAACATGATCACATCAGCAAAGTCCTTGTGCCCCATAAGGGGGTTGGGACATGGCACCTGGGAAGGCCTCTTTCCATACTGCCTGATGGCAGTGTGGTTATGGGCTGACCGGCAGGTGCCTGGATGGACAGGGGGCATCTGGGGCCTGCAGTGTCCTGCACCCAATCTCAGGCTTGCTGACAGTGCCCAGCCAGACCTGGAAGCTGACCAGCCTGTGCCCTTATGTGTGCGCATTACACACCATTCAAATTCACAAAGGGAAACCCAGCCCTCCTGTGGCCACTGCACTGTAGCACTAGCCACCTGTGCTCAGAGGGGCACAGCATTACCTGGCTCATGTGACCACTGCCACACGGTGACAATTTGAGACAGTAGGGGTGAGGTGTGGAGCTCGGGGCAGCCCAGCCTGCTCCTCTGTGTTCCCCCTTTGGTTCCATTTTACTTACGGTGCCCAGAAAAGTAACCTCGCCATGGAGCATGGGGGACTTCCGTCTTCAGGGGCCCTGACAGACTCCAGGGAGCCCGTACAGACATCTGTGGGGGGTGATCATCAGCACTGGTCCCCACTTGTCTTCCAGGTGCCAGCCAGATGGCTGCTGAGACCCAGGACCACACACCTGGCCTGGCCTTGGATGGCACCAAGCTCTCACATGTCTCCTCTCTGTAGTGCAGCCTTTAAGGTTCTGGAAACTGCACGGTTTAGAGAACTGTGGGGCAGATCTGTTGAAAGGAAAGCTCCCAGGGTGTTCTCAAGCCTGGGCTGGGCTGGGCTGGGCTGGCTCACCTGCAAAGGACACAGAGCTCACTGCTGTGGGGACCTCGTGGCTGCTGCAGTGTGGCAGGGCACCCGCCTTGGAGAGTGCTCCTGGCCTGGAGCCCCCAGCACCAGCGTCAGGCCAAACCTCCCACAGCGGGGACTCAGGGAGAAGCCCACTGAGGGTCCCTCGCCCCGTAAGGAACAGAAGTGGGACCCTGACGGTAAGCACCTCAAGACCATGCCAGCTCCTCTGGACCAGACCAGCTCGGTGAAGAAGCAAACAGAAGACGAGCGTCACAACACAAGGTCTCCCAGAGACCAGGACCCACTGTGGACAGGCCTGCTATCCACATGGCGCTAGGGCGCAGCCCATCTGTACATTTTGGAATCCCTTTGAGGAAGAAATGGTCTGAGAACGCCCTGCGTGGTCCAGGCAGCAAAAGCCACCACACATGAAACCACCCAGAGTGCTGGTGGCTCTTCTGCCACACTGTGACCTCCCTGCAGATGAATGTCCTTGACTGTCCAGCGCCCCAACCTGGACACAGGGAGGGGAGGATCAAGAGATACAGAGCTAGGAAGCATCCACAGGCAGTCTGGCTGCCGCTGCCCGGGCCTCACGCTCCTGGTGGCCCGTCTTGCTGTCCTTGTGTGAGAGCAGCTTAGAGCAGCTTCACCTCGTTCTCCCAGAGAGAACGAGGGCCCATGGAAGTGAAGGGCCCAGTCAAGAGCTGCGCAGCCCAGGAGGGGCAGCGACCTGTGTCCGGTGCAGAGAGCGGGCAGTGAGCCTGCTAGTGTTGGCTCTGACCTCAGCTGCCTCGGGAGGCGCACAGGGGCCATGAGTGCGGAGCCTCTCCTACAGGGTCTCAGGAAAGAACCCCTGTGTTCATCTGTCCATGCACACCCACCCTTCCATTTATGGACCCACACACTCATCCGCACCCCCATCTGTCCACCATCCATCCATCACCTTTCATCTTTCCATCTGTCCCTTTACCTGTCTATTCATCCACTTATCTACCCACCCGTCCATCCTCCTTCCATCCATCCTTCTATCTGTCCATCTGTTCAGTCATTCATTTACCCATCTATTCAGCCACCTGTCCACCTTCCCACCCATCCATCTGATCATCCTTCTGTCCATGCTGGATACCAAGGCTTTCTGACCGTCAAGCTGACGTGGTCCCTGCTCGCACAGGTCTAATGTTCTGACTGTCCCTCCTCACCAGCCTTGCGTTGTGGCCTCCTGATGCCGCCCTCATTACACCCCCACTGAGCATCCACCCTCAGGCTCAGCTGGTAGGTCTGGTTTCAGGACTGCCTCAGTGGCTACCAGGCAAGGGAAGGCCAGGCAGAGCCGGGGAGGCCGGTGAAAGCACTAGTCAGACCGCACCATGAGGCCGCCCCAGGCCCCTGCTGCTGCTTGGCATGTGGCCCCAGAGCTCACTGGAGGCACTCGGGGGAGGTTCTAAAGATCCTTCCTCATAAAAGATGCCTGGGCTGCAGCCGGGCCCAGGCACGCCCTCTGGCCGGCCTGCCTCCTCTCCCTCCTCTTCCCTTCCTCTCCCTCCTCTCCCCTTCCTCTCTGCCCCTCTCTTTCACGCTCCCGCTCTCCCCCTCGGTCCCCCTCCTTCATCCCTCTCTCTCGCTCCATCTCCTCCTCTTTCTCTCAACATCCTGCTGACCCTCCCTCCTCCTCCCACCCTGCCCAGCAACCCTGCTGGGTCTGCATCTCTACCCTGAGCCAGCTGCGGGGTGTGGGACACGCCCTGGCACCAGCTGTCGCCCCTAAAAATACCTCCAGCGTGAGCAGCAGCAGGTGCTGGAGCCAGGCCATGGGAACCATCCTCTTCTGAGCCAATGATCAGCAGCAGCCGGCAGCACCCAGCCCGGCTTCCAGCTGGAAAGCGTGTATATGGCGATGTCTAAAGCCCCATGATTTGGGCGGAGGTCTCTAGCGCTTCCCTCTGGATGCCAGTGCCTCCCACACGGGCTATTTGTGTTTAGGCTGAAACACTAGCAGCAGGACTGGAGATCGCTGGCAGCGCATGCGGGAAGGGGCACAAGCACTGCCCTGGCCAGGCCCCAAGGCCAGCGCGGTCCCGACTCTCTCAGGAGGCCTGGGCCCCAGCATGGGGAACAGAGGGCAGACTGGGTGCCGCAGCCTCGTGCTCCTCTGTGCTGAGAGGCTTGCTAGTGGGGAGCAGCCTACCACCCCTGGGTTTTCTGGAGGCGTGTGGAAGTGGGAGCCTCCTGCCCTGTGCCTGCTCCCACAGGGCTGGGCAAAGCTCCATTGCTCTTGGGCCATAAAGTGCAAATGCTGACCAGAGGGCAAGGTGGCTGCTGGCATCCTGCCCTTTCATCTCAAGATGGATTCAAAATGACGAGTCAAGCTTTAGCCTGACATTTTCAATGAGTGAGCCCATGCTTGAGCCAGTTTCCTCCCTACACCTGATTTTCTGTCTATAAAATGGGCCAATAATAGCACCTATGACAGAGAAGTCATGTGCTGGTTTCCTGGGGCTTCCGTAACAAAGTAGCATGAATCAAGTGCTAAAAGCAGCAGAAGTGTGTCCTCTCACAGTTCCAGAGGTCAGAGTCCACACTCAGGGCTGCGCCTTTTCATTAAGCTGCAGGCTCACGATAAAGGTCTCCTGACCAGCAGGGGAGCTGACCTAGGGTGTGCTCCACTTCCGGCCACAGACTGAGCTTTGCCCATGAATAAGCTGCCTCCCTGGGTCTCAGGGTCCTCTCCATCCTCTCCTCTGCAACCCTGGCTTCTCCCTGTGCCCCTAAAGCCAAGGCGGCCCCACAAGGCCACTGCCTGTCCTCATGGGACTGAGTGGTTTTAACTCAACTCACCCACGTGGAACAGAGAAGCAGCCTTAAAGTCTCCCGCGGGAGACTGCGCACTGGAGCCCTCCCGCAGGTGCAGGGCCGCCCTGGTGAGACCTGCTCTGCGCAGCCGCACCCCGCCCACCCGCGGTCAGAGGCAAGACGCAGAGGCAAGGGAGGCCAGCGCTGACTGCAGAGGGACATCAGCCCCCACATGGGATGCACGAGGATGCTCTGATGAGAATCTCCGCCCCTCGCCACCCAGACAGACTCCTTCCGGACGTGCCTGCCTTCAAGGGTCGACTGTGAGGGTGGTGCAGTTACCAGCGCCACGTCTTCATGAACTGCGGCAGCTGCGGCCTCCCTCTTGATGGGGCCCAGGAGCACCAAGTTCAGGATCCGCAGAGGCAGAGAGCCGGGGCCCGCCGCACCCTGTGCCTCCTAATGCCTTGCTCGTCCCTGAGCTAGTCTCGACCCCATGACCGAGTCTGCATGGCGCTGCTGTGGAAGAACTCCTGGGACCCGGTCGCAGGAAGAGCAGGAGCTCTGGAGGCGGAGGTCCAGGGCAGGGAGCCTGCACCTGGTGAGGCCCCGTTGCTTCCTTGCCCTTCGGGAAAGTAGAAGGCAGACAGCCCGAGGAGTGAAGGGAGATGGAGAAGGCAGCTCGCCCTCCTGTCCGGCCCGTCCGAGCACTGACCTGCCCTGCAGAGCCTTGTGACCTCGTCGACTCCTAAAGGCCCATCCTTCACTGGAGGTTAATTTCCGACATGTGGACTGTGGGGCCACATGGAGACCAGGTGCCCCTCGTGGGAACTGGGCTGCCAGCCCGGGACTCTCGTGTTGCTGTGAAATCCCATCACCCCCCGCATGAGAGTGAGCCATCAGTCAGGATTCCACCCGGGAGCAGAACCAGGTATGTGGGGTGGCTGCAGGAAGGAGGGTCAGAGGTCAAGCAAAGTCACCAACAGGGTGGCATGGGGGACACAGCAAAGGATCGCAGCCAGGCTGTTGCTCTGCCACAGGCACACTGGGGAGGAGGCTGGAGTACCAGGGCCAGCAGGTGATGTTGGAGCCATGCAGGTGTAGGTGAGCCGCCAGGTGAGAGCTCACGCCTCTGTGGCACACCTGGGCCCAACCAGCCGCTGCGGGCCTCGTGCCTACGCTGACTGCCTCGTGGAGTGGGGCTGCTCTGGAGTCTGGCAGGAGGCCTGCTGAGGCAGAGACGCCTCCTCCCTGCGCCGGCTGGGCTCCGTGTGGGTGCCTCAGAGGCTGGAGGCAGGTGTGGAGCGCAGGCAGCGTGGGTGCCGTCAGAGGCTGGAGGCAGGTGTGGAGCGCAGGCAGCGTGGGTGCCCCGCCGAGCCGCCGCCCCCCTCTACTTGGCAAGTGGGGCTGTTGTTTCTCTCTTTCGTTTTCTTTTCATTCTGAAATCTACACACTTGAACCCTTGACGTCTACGTCATTAATGACACGTCCTAGGTCCCAGCGGCATGTCCTGGCCTCCCTGAGCCGACAGGCGCACACAGATGGCACGTCACAGTGCAGGACGGCCTTCTTCCAGGCTTCCAAGACCTTTCCTGTCCTCAGCCTCCCAGCCTGTCCCTCCTGGTGCACGCGTGCTACCAACACATGCCTGTGTGCACACACACACCATAGACCCTGGGCTGCATCTGTGTTGCTCTGGGCCTCCGTGGGCCTCCGTGGGCCTCCGTGGGCCTTTCTGCCCCAGGTCCCCACAGGCTGTTCATGCTTGTGGACCTCAGCTTACTGGCTCCGTCTCACTTCCCTAGGTCTCAGCCCCAAGCCGTCCCCTGTCTCCCACTCTTCAGGGTGGGGAGCAGGCCAGGCTTGACCTGGGACCTCGGTCTTCTGTGCTCCTTACCTCCCAGTGTCCTCCAGAGCCAGCCAGCTCAGACTTTGTCCCTTGCAGAGTCCCCACCCAGTGCCCTTGGGAATGGGGGGGATGGCATGGGGCTTCACCTGGTCTACCCAGTGAAGCCCAAGGTCCCTCTGCTGGAGAAGAGCCTGCAGCTTCATCCCCCAGTCTCAGTGTTCATCCAGGAAAGGCCCAAGAGACCACGGGAGTAGAGTGGGACAGTCACGCCTGTCATACAGGTGTTGAACCTGCCCCTATGGTGCCAGCTGAGTGCTGTGCTGGCTCGGCGTGCACCATGGACTGCAGGCAAGGTCACACCCACCTTGTGGGACAGCAGCCTGGCTCCCAAGCACCTCACTTGCCATAGTGGGGTCTGGACCTGGCAGAGGGGTGGCCAGGAAGGTGACGATGCCCTGAACCGAGACCTGCCACAGCAGGATGCTGGTGTGAGCCCCAGGGCTCGGCTGGCAGAGGGAGGGCTGAGGGAAACTAGACGTGGCGGCCAGATGGCGCAGGGGCCAGGAAGGCCTTCAGGATGGAGGTGCTGGGTCCAGTCCCTGTTTGGATAGGGAGGGAAGCCAAGCCAGGCCTGCAGCGTAGACCCCTGCCCGGGGCATGGCCCATCAGAGCTGGCGCAGGCAGAGGAGCAGCAGGGCAGCAGATGCCATCATCTGTGAGACCAAGCGCGGGGCACAAGGGCCCAGGTCCTTGGAACCCTGACAGCTCTGGTCAGTCACAGGCGCACCATGACCTGGGCCCCCCTGACAATGCGGCTCCCCGCCCTTGTTGCACACATTAGGCAAATCGCAAGCCCCAAGGCCAACAGCTGACCTCCAGGGTGGCACTTCTGGGGAGTGACACCCTAACCAACCCTTGGCAGGCAGAATGCTTAGGAAGAGGAATTAAGTTACTTAAAAAAGCAGTGAAAGAAATAGAAAAGGCAAGATTTAATGAAAGTGTGTTTTCTATGTTTTGAAAAAGGAGCAACCTCACTTTTTGAAACAACTGGGTATTTAAATCTAGCTGACAGAGTCTGCTTGGGAGACCTCTCTGGTTTAACAAAGGTGAGAAGCAGGGAAGACGTGGGGACGTGGAGCAGACAGCGTCCATGTCCTTGGTTACTCCCTGTGACGCGATTGCACTGTGGCTGTGGGAGGGTCGCAGGCAGCACTGGTGACCCACAGGGGGCTGTAGAACCTCAGTGGCTTCCTCGGCGCTGAGCTTCTGCAACCTCAGGGGACGGTTCCTGCGTGCCAGGTCCTTTCCTGGTCCCTGGTTTCTGCTTTATGTCTGAGTGAGTCCTGGGTCCCAGGCATGACAGTCACAGGCTTCCTGATGAGGACATGGCCCTGCCACGCCGGCTTGGCCATCCCCAGCTTCTGGAGACTGTGGTGCTGCTTCCTTGCCAAGCACCCATGACAAGGAGGCTGGCGAAGGTCGAGGGTGCCTCTGGCAGGCCACCTCCTTCAAGAGCAGAGGCAGGAGCTGACAGCCCTTCGGAGCCCCAACCTGGCCGCCTCGCCAGTGCAGCCTGTGTGGAGACATGTGCAGGTGTGGAGAGTACAAAATAAAAGCTTCCTCCGCACAGATCTTGCTGGAGGCCTTTTATGTAAAACCAGCTGTACAGTCCTGGGCTAATTGTTAGTTATTTTTTGTTATTGGGGACTGTGTTCCAGGCAGGTGACGGTCATCTTTAATAGTGTTCACATCACTCATTTATGACTGAAGGACTGAAGGGAGCACTCTGTGTGACAGCCACTCCAAGTCTAATTAGGGAGAAGAAAAATCAGAAAAGTAAGTACTTTGCAAGCTGGCATCTCTGAAATAAGCAATTAAAAGCAACCTTGAAGGCAGTTCATAGCTCTCCATCACTCTCAGAGACAGACGGGCGTCGGTGTCTGCTTGACACCCTCCCAGATCTGCACCCGGGATTGCAGAGGGACCCTCGGCTGCGCTATGCCGGGCACCTTGCACCTCCTGCTGGACGTTGTCTGCCTTGTGCTCTCGGCTCAGCTTGGTGGCCTGTTCTCCCTAGACCTGGACAGAGGAAGTGCTGCTTTCTGGCACTGCGGGTCCCACAGGCCAGAGGCATCGGCAGGTTCTGCAAGGTTTGGGGGCCTGAGGTGAAATCAGGACGTTATCTTCTCCAATCTGGGATCCCACACTAGCCTGCATGTGTCAGGTGCAGGTTTGCTTGGGGTTTTGTCTTTTGGGACCCCCGGCTGCTTCCAGCCCCCCATCCCTGCCCCTCCACGCTATTCACAGGACCACGTTGCACCATCTAGTTTCCTGACTGGAGTGGCCACCAGGCCTCGGGCTGTGCAGCCTGTGCCATCTGCTGCCTGGAACACCAGCTCCAGGCCCAGCTCCAGGACAGGTGGGGCCTGCCGGTGGCTGCGTGTTCCTCTCTGGCAGTTCTCTCCCCATGGCACCAGTCAGCCTGCCAGCACTACTGGCACCACCAGTGCCCATGTGGCAGAGTGGCTGGGGCCAGTCTAAGGTCGGCAGAAACCAAAGGCTTATGATACAGGAAGAAATGGAGGCAGGGAGGCAGGGAGGGAAGAGGAAGCGGGCCCTGATGGCTTGGAAGGCATCAGAAAGCACCCAAGGCAGCTCCAACTCAAGTAGCCAAAATCCCAAGGAGAAGAGGGTGGAGATGAGGGGCTGGCCCTGCGTGCGTTTTCCTTCGAGTGGTGTGACTCCTTGGCTGCACGTTCTGCATGAGGGAGGAGGCAGCGGCTGAGTGGCTGAGAAGTGGCTCAGGCTGGGCTTCCTTCCAGTGGCATGGTTCTTTGCGTGGGCAGGCGGGTTCACTCAGGGTCTGTGTAAAGGGGAAGTCGGCTACTACAGGCGCTGGCAGAGACGGGCCGCATCTGGACTCCTGGCACACAGCCAGAGGAGCGGATGCTGGTCCTCCCATTGGGGAAACTTCTGCACCGCCCCCCTCTGTGATGTCCCCCTAACAGAGGAAGGACATATACATACATCACACACACACACACACACACACACACACACACACACAACACACTTAGATAGCAGAAGAAAAATACAAGAGCATCCACAGCAACATCACTGGTTAATCCGCAAACTGGAAACCACCCAAACATTCCATCCATAATAGAATGGATGAGTAGACTGTGGGGTCCTCACAGAGGGGAGGACTGTGCACCATGCAGAAAGGACCAGGCGATGCCCCTCGTGCCCTGTGGTGCTGGCAGGTAGAGCAGTGCTTACCTTTGCAGGAGGGGGTGCACTGGGAACAGGGGCTCTCGGCTCTCCTGATGTGCTCACCTTGACCCAGATGCCTGCAACTCTGTGGGTGTGCTCCCATGAAAATGCTCCAAGCCACACATCAGCCTGTGAATTTGCCATAGGCGTATTCAATGACAGTTCTAGCTAGACAGAGAGAGAGAGATCCCTGCATGTCACAGAGACGGTTGGGCACGGCCAGGTCTTTGTCTTGGTGCTCAGTGTCTGTGTCCCCTTCTGCCCTCCCATCCATGTAGTCGCCCCACAATGTATTGTCTGCACCTTCAAGACTGTGGACTCTTTCCACAGAGATGATGGTGGCCTCACAGTGGTGACAGCTCGCATCTGACTGTCTTATTCCAGATGCTGTTCCAGGCTCGCTGGATGAGCTCATTAACCTTTGTGAGCAGCCCTCGAGGTAGGGCTTATTCACCTTGCCCAACATCACACACCAGGGAACAGCAGAGAAGGTTCTAAAACCAGCATCAGGCTCCAGAGCCCACATTGGCCCTGGCCATCATGCTGTCTCATCTCTTTTAGTGATAAGAGTTTCCTTATATCAAATTATATGCCAGATACTACAGAGAGCCCAGCACCCAGTAAGGTTCTTCTTTCCCGTGCCTCTAATACCCAGCATCAAATTGGTAACCATTGTTTGTTGAATCAATGAATGGATGGTGCATGGATGGATGGGTAAATGGATGGATAGATGGGTGGATGGATGAGGTTTGCAAAAAGTGGCACCTCTGTAGCCTGCCTCTGAGACTGTCTGCTGTCGGAGTCTGGAGTTGAACAGTCCCTGAGAAAAGCAGCAGAAGCTCAGGCACCCTGCCGTGCCAAGTGTGGCTTGGAGCCATGTTCTCACCTGGAGATGCCCTTCAAGAAGATTCCTGTGCTCACACCAGAGATCCTGATTTGATAGGTTTCTGATGGATCCTGATTCCCTGCATTTCTAGCAGATTCCCAGGGCTGCTGTTCCCAAGTCCCAGGTCCTGCAAGGGGAAAGGACACCAGATTCTGCAGAGCCTTGGGCATCATCTCCTTCTCAATCACCCTTGGTCCCAAAGCCCTCAGACAGTTGGACCCATTAGACGTGATGGGAGAATGCTGTGTCGGGCAAGTCCTGGGAGCCCTGCAGGTGGGTGTGCTTGCGGGAGGGCGTGTGCCTTCCAGCAGCCCCCAAGCCCGGTCCACACTTGGCTGTGCAGCCCTGCTCATCCGAGCCAGCAGCCTTCTGCCTCCAGGCCATTTATAGTGCTGCTGCTTGTGAAGCGAAAGCAGTTTGATGTGTAATTGCAGGAGGAAATGGGGACTTGCTGAGCATGGCAGGATGCAGTGCCTTATCGCCCTCATGCGCAGCCACCGCCTGCTGGAATTGCCAGCAGATCCGCACCATCGACACAACGCTGACATTTTTCATGGACCGCCGTGTTCTGAATCAATGCTGCAATGGTGCGATTAGAGGAGGGAGGGAAGGAAACAATCCTGGCTCGTGGTGACACATCCACGGCGAGTCCTGCCCCCTCCCTATTACCTGCTGTCTCCTGCGATATGCAAAGCAGCTGCTCCAGCCACACCACCCCCTCACATTACCTGAAAATTGAATTTTATTTGGTGGCCTGCATATAATTTACGACGCTCCACCCACACTTCAGTTCTCATTTAGTCTTCATCCCAACTGGCCGGCAGACAGGACCCCCGGTACTCCTGTGGGCTTCAGCCCCGTGCCCCAGCTCCCCATGGAGAATGGGGTGCACAACTGCCCTGCCACACTTTCTCCAAAATGCCATGATGCCTCTTTCCTGAGGAGCAGGAGCTTCCATCAGCCTTAGCCGAGGCATGGAGTCGGGGGCCCGCGGACCCCAGCCCCACAGCACAGCAGCTGCTTCCCTACGTGGTCAGACACGTCCAGGGAGGTGCCCCTCCCAGCAGAGCACATCAGTAAAGGAGAGGGTAGACTCAGGGTTTCCTTTCAGGGGTTCTCTTCTAAAAAGCCAACCTCCTCACCCCTCTATTTCAAATCTTAAAATGCTGTTCAAAGAAGCTCATTTGAGAGATTTTGGCTACTCAAGTTCCACTGTAGGAAAAAGTGAGGCTTGGTCAAATTTACTTTTTTTTTTAAATCAAGTGAGTTTCAGTAATACACTTTTGAAGCCAGCACTGTACTCAAGCCTGTCTGTCCCAGCTGCCTGTGCCCTCTGCAGTCTCTCCTGCCCTCCCCACTCCTGGCACTGTATGGACGGGTGTCATTTCCATGGGTGATGCCCGTGGGATCACTGGGCATGTGCCCTCTTGCGTTGGCTTCTCTCACCAGCTTGCTGATCTGGAGGTCTGCTGCCTGTTTCCTCTATGGTCACCTCCTGATGGCACCCTGAGCTGCATGAATAAGGCCTCTGTCCACATCCACATTCAAGTCCAGTCCTCCGTTTCTACCTAGCTGGGGAACAAGCCTCAGGGTGCACAACCTGGACACTGAGAAATGGACCACGGTTCAGCAAAGTGATCGAACCCCGTGCTCCCAGTGGTGGTGTGGACGAGCCAAGTTCCTGCATGTCCTGCTGGGCCCAGCAGCCATCAGGCGATAATGGTGTGTAGCCAGCAGGCAGGGCATCCTCTCACCTTCCCCGCGTCCTCTATGCATCTTCTGACCTCAGCCTCTTAGCCTCCCTTAAGCGGTGTTGCATGTCTCAGGACTGATTACATACACTGGACCCAAGTTTGCAGGGTGTGCATAGACGTGTGTGTTTACGTGCATGCGGTTGTTGTCTCTGGTGGGGCTTGCCACCTGCGGCTCCCCTTGCTGTTTTCTGGAGATGGTCTTTCAAAGAGAGAAAGTTCTAACTTTGATGGAATCCAGTTTATCAGCGTTTCCTTCCAGGGTTCATGCTGCTTATGTTCTAAGAAATCTCTTCTT
>CM053401.1:178099764-178142943 GCA_028644305.1 Xerus rutilus
AGTTTGCAGGGTGTGCATAGACGTGTGTGTTTACGTGCATGCGGTTGTTGTCTCTGGTGGGGCTTGCCACCTGCGGCTCCCCTTGCTGTTTTCTGGAGATGGTCTTTCAAAGAGAGAAAGTTCTAACTTTGATGGAATCCAGTTTATCAGCGTTTCCTTCCAGGGTTCATGCTGCTTATGTTCTAAGAAATCTCTTCTTATCCCAAAGCCACGACACGTTTTCTCCTGTTCTCTCCTGCGAGTTCTAGTCCTAGCTCCTGTGCTCAGCTCTCTCCACTGCGTTAACTTCCTGGTGCCTGGTGGGTGAGCCGGGACACAGGATGTGCCTCTGACTGCAGCCTCTGTGCACCAACTTCCCTGCCAGTCTCAGCCCTGTTTCTAGTGGTGACTCTCTTGTGTCCCCTCCCACTCTCTGTGACCTGCGGAAGGCCGGGTTCTACACGGTAGAACATTCCACTACCCAGAGTTTCTGCCCAGGAGCTGATACTACATAATAGTGACTTCCAAGGAGTGTCACCAAAGTGTCAAAGGTCAAGTCAGCCAGTAACACAGGGACCTGAACCTCCAGGAACCTTCATGCTCAAACAGCAACCCAGGAGAATGCTGGCCTGCAGCTCGTACCTGCCATAGGTTTGCTGGGATCTAATTTAGCCTGGTTCTAAGAAGGGTTGTACAGCTAGTCCCGGGTCTGCTGGCTGATAGAATAACAGATACATAGGAGAATTCATTTGCAACTCTAAGCCCCGAGTTAAAGACGTCTCGAGGGTGAACGTGGATGAGTTGTGGAACGTTGATTGCGGTGTGTTTATGAGATCGATGGCGTTCGGTGCCCGTGAGGCCCAGGTCGGGTTGTGTTAGCGGCCTCTGCGTGATCCAGCGCCCCTCTGGGGGCGAGCACGAGCCCCAGCTCACGCTAAGTAGGGAAAGCCATGGTGGAAGTTGCTTCTGTGGCTCTGGTCCTGCAAGCGAGTATCTGGTTTGTGTTCACTAGCGGACATTGGGGAGCGTAGCAGACACTCAAGACGCTCACAGGAAGCTTCGCGCCAGGCCCAGCCCCCTCCTCCGCTGTCACACAGGCCACCAGAGCCACCCTCTTCCTTGTGTGACAGCCTGGCCAACCACACCCTGCCAGACTGCAGCCAGCGGGTCCTGGGCTGCGACGCTGGTGGGTCTCGGCACTGCCTGCCCTCACTGGCCCTGCGTCCTCTCCTGGGCCCTCCTTTCCCTGTCACACGGGGAATCTCTGCTGGCTGCTCAGCTTTGGAGCAGTGCATAGATCATCAGTTCTGGTCTTCTTCTTGAGCTGGGGTGTCCTCCACCCAGCCTCACCCGGCATGCAGAGGTGCCTCTGTGTGCCCTTTGCTGAAGGCAGGTGGCAGAGGCAAACATGGCTGTTCCTCTCAGGGACTCGTGACTATAACCATGGCCCACACGCCGACATGATCTCCACAGACCATGCCGATTCCATTACTGCACCCATTTTACCAAAAACCAAAGCCCCATGGCACCATGACTTGCAGAGGAAGGCGGCTTTGGACCTGCTTCTGCCCTGAGGCCCAGGGGCCCATTTCTGAGACTCCTACTGCGGGAAACTCCATGTCCCCAACAGCTCTCTGCTAGGGCCACTGGCTCCCAGAGTTGCCCAGCCTGGGGGTGGGAGCTGGGGTCCCACTGCCCTTTGTGAGGAGGGGCTCCCAGGGTTGTGAGGCCCTCCAGGCCAGTGTGTTTGTGCCCCCAGACCCTCTGCACACTCGCTCTTCATGGGCCTTGGCGTGAGCTGCTGTTCTGCCTCAAGTGCCCCAGGAGGCCTGGTCCGCCTGGCTCTCCTTCAGCTTCTGCTCACACTTCCTTGGGGTCTGGCCCTGACCTCCTGGGCCAGTGGGGACCTGCTGGCCTCAGCCTGACTGGCTCCCTGGCTCACCTGGCCCGGTGAACCCCACCTTGATCACCTGCTATGTCCTCCACACCTGTGGATTCTGTCTCAGCCCAGCTGGTGTCCTGCAGTTCTCTCCCAGAAGGTACCTGGGACCCCAGGCAAAGAGCCCACAGCTCAGGGTGGGGTCTGGAGGCCTGACCAGCTTCTGACCAGCGGGTTTCACATTCAGGAGTTTCCACAACCCTCTCAGATGCGATGATTTGCTATGACAAGTCACAGACTCAGGAAAGCTCTGCACTTACGGTTTTATAACAAGGACGTGTGCAGGGTGAGGTTGGGGAGGGGGCGGAGGCTCCGTCCCCTCCCTGTGAGTCTGCACATGGCCCCTTCCCAGCTCAGCCCTCCCCTCTGTTCACCAACCAGGCAGACCCACTGGGCCTCGGGGTCCTGAGTTCTCTCTGGCTTCATTGCAAAGGCTTGATTCAGTAGCTTGTTGGACCCAGGACCAGACCTAATCCTCAGCCCTGTCTCTGGAGGCCAGGCCGGCTCAAGGTCCCCAGTCTCCGGCATGTGGCTGGCGTTTCTGGGGAGGATCCCAGTTCTGAAACCACCCAAGAAGTAGACCACCTCATTAGCACAACAAGACACTCCCATTCCCAGGTAATTCCAGGGGACTTAGGAGGTTATGCGAGGATGCAGGGCCAGGACCAGATCTTCATTACGTAGTAGTCTGCCTGTCCTTCTCGTCAGCCTCACTGGTAGTAGGCTTGGAAAGACAAGCCCTTGTCTGCTGTTGCCATCTCCTGTATGTATATGTATACTAGCTACATGCACACACACAGGCTTACACACACACACACACTGAGCACACAGAGTCTGTGCACACAGGGACTTGCCTATTTACATGTATACACATTTAACATGTGCATGGCTCCTACTTACACACATGCACTCAGTACATACAGAGGAGCTTATATATTTGCATACAGACATACATATATTTGTGCACACATACAGGTGTGCTTACACATGTGTTACATGCATGCACGACTACATACATATACATTTAGCATACCATGCCTAAACAACACATATATTTACACAAGACACACATGCAGACATACACAGTTGCAAATGCATTCACACCTCCTTAGCATGCATACAGGGCCTGCATACATGTTTATGTATATGCATGCATGCTTAATATACATGTGATATCTACGTGCATACATGCTTAATACATACACAGCAGGTACCATACTCAGCATAAATACAGTGCCTCTGACAGGGTAGGTGCTCCCCAGATGCTAACACCTGAAAGGGGCAGCCAGCTGGTGTGAGGTGGTAGGGCAGCAGGTGATAGGAGCAGGCAAGAGGCCCGGGCCCGCCCAGGCCCCTGTGCCTGGAAGGCAGTGCAGACCCCCAGTGCTCTTCTGCCCCCTTTTTGCTGCATGTTATTTTCCTCTGGCACCATCTCTGTTTTCTTTGGAATGATGCTTAAAGTGATAGCACTTACTGCTGAAATAGCAGCCCTGCACCATCTGCCATGACACAGCACAAACGCTACAGCAAGCCTGAGCACCTTGCTCCCCTCAGGCAGGCGCAGCACGTCCCCGCGCAGGGCACTGATTAGTGAATGAGGCATCTGGGCTCCACCATGTCCTCTGAAGAGGAGCCGGGACCCGGGTTCCAGCCACGGGGCTCACTCAGAGTGTGCCAATGGGCCACCCCTCAGACCACGTGTGTTAGGAGGAACGTAGGAATCAACGGGGTTTCCTTGCCAGACCCAGGTCCACTCTGCTCCATCTAGAAGGAGCTAAGCTACTGGAGACCCTTTAATGTCCACACTAATGTCCACGTGCCATGTGGTGGACATGCCCCAGCAGACAGACAGGAAAATCCTTTCAGCCAATGGACGCCCCCTTGGACAACAGGTGGTAAAAGATAATTCCAAAGAGACTGGTCACTCAATTAGTCCAGCAGTCTGCAGACGTCTCCAAGGAAGGGCAGCTGTGGCCTTCTAACTTTGGGCCGTCCCCCTTGATGCCCACAGGGCTCCATCTTTGTGCACAAAGGCAGGTGGGCAACACTAAAGTGAGCTCCTAGAACATCTACAGCCATACAACGCAAGCCAGATTCGGCCCAGGGGCCGAGCTGCCCAGCTGGCTCTGTCCACAGATCTGATTCAGAAGTCCCAGACCTGGGAAGTTTTCATGGATCAAAATTTTTGGTGGATCAAAATTTCCATTTGTGCCTGGAATCTAGGGCCAAGCATCTCGAGAAGATTTACTGCCTTCTTAAAAACATGTATACTATCATAAAAATCAGCAGAACCCCAGGCTGAACACACCTCTTCTGTGGAGAATTCTCATCAGGAGCTATGAAAGCCCAAACTCTACGCAATCTGAGTGTGGAGCTTCTTAGGACGGCAGGGGCCCTTTCTGTAAGTTTTGGTTTTATAGTGTGTTCTTTGTTCTCCTTGAGAGAACCTCATAAATCAATTGGACACATTTTGCTATAAAAGAAATATTTTATGTGTGAAGTGCTTTCTTCAAGATTTTTCTCTTTTATCAGGGGTTTATAAAAGTACAAAATGACACATGGGTATAATTGGTTGGCCATAGTCCTTAACTGTGGATGTCATGTATCTCTGCTTAATGCAAAATTTATTTGAGCATCAGGACTTTGAGTGGATAAGGTGGAGAAAGTGGTCCTGAAAGCATTTATATGAAAAGAATATTCTGTGCTTCAAAAAAAAACTTTGGCAAAACTTTGTAACCCATGGCTGGGCTGATGAAGTAAATGGCCCACACCGTGTTCAGAAGTACATGGGCCAAAACAGGCCCTGCCATCTGATGAAACCTATCTTAATCAATACCAGAAACCTGAAGGAGGAAGCCCGATTCATTTTCAATGCACCCAAACAAAGAGTAAAAAGTAGCCAAAGACTTAACCTCACACAGGAGCATTGAGATAGCAAGACTCCGTTATTTACACAGTGAAAAGTCCCTGGGTGAAGTGTGTTTCCACTCCTTCTATTTTCCCCTCAGCCTAGCATATGTCTTATGTGTTGACTGTTCTGACTGAGTATATTTTTAACTTTTAAAAGGCTTGTCTCTTAACTGAAAAATAGTTTGACTTTTTGTCAAAACGGTCAAAACAATGCCGAAGCTTGAAGCTGTGTGGTTTGAGGATGCGGTCCTGCCTGTTCAACACAAGAGCCTGCAAGGGCGTCGCAGGGCGTGCAGTGGTCCAGCCAGCCCTGCGAGCCCCTCAGAAGCCCAGAGGCCCGCGCCCACCCAGGGCCACAGCCCTAGGGTTCTGGGGATTGGCAGGGCCTAGCGGGCTTTCAAACTCAAGGTCTGTGGTGCCCTTGCTCTCTGGTGGGGCTGGGGCTGGAGTCATCCCAAGCCATGTCATGCCTGGATGTCAAGGTGGTGCCCGTACATGGCTGGCAGTGGATGCTGGCAACAGCTTGGAGAGATGGGACTGCAGGCTGCGCATAGTTCAGGCTTCTTGTGCCGGGAGAACAGGGTTCTGAGAGGGCATGTCCCCAGAGGGAACATTCCAGACTGCCATGAGGAAGCTGAAGTCTCCTGTTTCCAAGTCTTAGAAATAAGGGGCAGCATTCTATTAGTTGGAGCAGTGCTGGCCGGTCTAGGATGCTGGGGTGGGACTGGCACCAGCCCCTGAAGGGAAGGGCGCACGTGCAGGGCTCCTGGGAGCACTGGGCAGCACTCAGGGAGGGTGGCTCCCCACTCGCCTCTCGGTGAGTGTTGCCGGTTTGTGCAGCTATTTGGGGAAAGAAAGGCATCCTGCACAGACTGCTCGTGAACAGCAGCCCCACTCCAGCACGCGCTCGCTCACTGCAGAGGTCCATCTGCCTGACATGCCCGGCTCTGGGCCGCCTCGTGAACACCCTACAGCACACCCCGTGCAAGGTGCAAGTGCAGATGGCACAGCCACAGGATTCCAGCAGGACAGTGCTGTGGGGAAGTTGAGGGTCACAGCCCCCAGGGGTACAGCTCAGCCAGGGCTCGCTGGGGGGAAAATCCCAATCTAGCCAGTAGCAGTATGTGGTCATCAAAAGGCAGTCACCGGGCTGGGATTGTAGCTCAGTGGTAGAGCGCTTGCCTCGCATGCGTGAGGCCCTGGGTTCGATCCTCAGCACCACATACAAAGCAATAAAATAAAGACATTGTGTCCATCAACAACTAAAAAAATATTTAAAAAAAAAAAAAAAAAAAAAAAAAAGGCAGTCACCATGGAACAATAACCCAGCAAAAGAACACCGTCAGGGAGTTGATGAAATTCTGGACTGTTCTTTGTAAAAACCATTCCAGAGCAGCAGGCTCTGAGGAGGATGTAAGGGGGCAGCCTCTTACTGCCGGAAACTTCTAGCAGTCTGCACCAAAAGAAATGGTCACTACTTAAATCCTCTTTCACTCAAAAATCAACATTTGCAACTATTACTAAAATAAAGTACACAACTTTCAGTACATTTTAGTTTTGTTTTGTTCTGATACCAGAGATTGAACCCAGGGGCACTTAACAACTGAACCACATCCCAGCCTGTTTTATATTTTATTTAGAGACAAGGTCTTGCTAAGCTGCTTAGGGCCTCTCTAGGTTGTTGAGCCTGGCTTTGAACTTGTGATCCTCCTACCTCAGCCTCCCTCCTGAGTGGCTGAGATTACAGGTGTGGCCAGCTTAGTTTTGTTTTTCATATGAAGTACAGAGCGAATGTTTGAGTTGAGCTACCACTTTCATAGGCTACCCCAGTTGCGAGTGGATTTGCCTATGAGTTGGGATGGCTCAGGAGCAAGGACCTCCTGAAGTCTGAATCTAGGTGACCAGAACTGGAATTCTGGCCTTCTCCCTGCTAGACAGTGAGCTCTGTGGAGCAGGGCTGTCATTGGGTCCACGGTAGGTACCCTGGTGCATTGCTGAGACAGGAGGGACAGGAACGAGTTCTGGCACAGAGGTCCTGCAGTTAGTGCTGCTTCCGCAAGGCGGGAAGTTCAGGAAGGACATAGGAGTGGGAAGAGCCCGGGTCAGCAGCTCTGCAGGTACATTACTGTCCTGACGAGCTGGAGCCGGAACAGAGGCTGTGTCTGAATGGACGTTTCATTGACTTCACATCGAGCTTCAAAGACATTTGTCTCTGCTTTCGGCCTTGGTGTGGAAAAGAGTTAGCTCCTTCCAATGTCAGAGCAGGAGCGATGTCTTCAGTTTCGGACCTGCACTCTGGCGGCCTCCCCAGCTCCTGGGAGAGCAGGTTGGAAGGCACCCTCGGGTGCCAGCCCCGCCGCTGTCCCACCCATCCTTCAGGAAAAGTGAAGGAGATAGGGCTGAATTTTAGATTTGGGACTTTGGGAGCAAAGGAAGGCAGAGGGAGCCCCAGGCCAGCCCCTGAGGCCAGAGAGGGGCTGACCAGGGCCAGACAGTTGCAGCACTGCCCAAGGCTCAGGCTGCTCATTGTCCTCAAATTAGGAGAAAAGCCACCTTCTCTCCCTGCCATTGTGCCACTGTGTCCCCGCTGTGGGCCCAAAGCCTGTGTGCCTCCAAAGCCCACAGGTGGAAACCCTATCACCAAGGGGATATTGTCCAGAGGTGTCCAGGCCAGGAGGGCTCCACACTATGCGTGGGATCAGAAGAGGCCCAGAGAGCGCCTCCCCTTCCCTCCACATGAGGACGAGGGAGCCCTCACCAGACACGGGATCTGCAGTTTCCTTGGTCTCCAGCTTCCAGAACTGAGAGCAATAGATTTCTGCTGCTTATGAGTGATCCAGCCTAAGGCCTTTTGTTAGAGCAGACCAAGCAGAGGAAGAGGGTCCTTGAAAGGAGGACAGTGAGGTTGCACTGTCCATTTGCCAGGGTGAACAGGGTCCCTGGTGTGTTTACTAGCCAGATGTGGCTTCAGAGGAACTCGAGCCTAGAGAAGGAGGATTTACTAAGGGTCTTTAGAGTCTGCACTCACACTGGTGGCTTCCAAGAAACCACAAGAGCTGGTTGTGGACACCCTGGAACTCCACCTCGATGTAACTGCAGCTCAGCTTCAGGAAGAGGTTATTACTGTTTCATATGCCACTGTTTAGCCTAATGGATTGTGCCCATCTCTGCTAAACTGAGCAGGTAAAGGGTCCTGTCTGGTGTTTGAGGACAGTTAGTGTACTCTTCATGAGCCCCAGCACACGCGGGCTGCTGTCGTGGCCTGCTTGGCTAGCTCAAGAACCCAATGGCAGAGCCTCATCACGCTGACCTGGCAGGTCAGAGCCATGGCTTCTCAACAGGGACCCCCATACCATTTCTCCTCCAAACCTGTTGCTAAGCAGACCTCACCTGCAGGTCGGCGAAGCCTCTCTGTATTCCTTATGCTCCTCATTCTGCTGTGGAAATGCTCACAGTTGAGAAGTGCCACAGGTCTTGAGAGTCAGATACCGTGGTTGCAGAACACACCACCACTGGAGTGGATGTGGCTCCTGTGCGGCCCCCGTGGGCCCTCAGGCTTGCCTTGGCGGTCACAGCCAACAGCCCTGCAGCTTCTGCAGTCATGAACAGGAGTGTGCATCATGGGGATCAATGCAAGACACCGGGAACCTGGGAGGTGCAGACCCACTCCTCATAGAACGTGGGGCCAGAGTCCTAGACCCTCTGTGTGGATGAGAACAGTGTCCTGTCCAGGGAACGCATTTCTCCAGTTTAACTGCAGGTCTTTCTACCAGGCTCCTCGGCCTCAGTGCTGTTCACATCAGGGGCGGAGCATCATCCTGGGGTGGGGGCGTCCTGTGCATTGTGGTATGTTGGGCAGCGACTCTGGGCTGCACCAGGAGAGGACCCTAGCAGCACCCCCATCCTCCCCCACCCCCATTACGTTGATGAAAAATGTCTCCTAGAGACCAAACAGCCGCTGGCTGGGAACCACTGCCTTGGCACCCTCTGCCTGCAGCATCTTCCTCGACCTGGGGTGGCCAAGCGGCCCTACCCACTTATGCAAGAAGCACCCTGCTTACACCCTGCAGATGGCCGGCGCAGGGTGCAGCCCTCCCCAGCTCACGCCTGTGCTCTCAGTTGGCACGGTGCCCGTCCCAGGGCCTGCGAGTCGGCTGGAGTCATCTGGAGTCAGCCGTGCCGCGTGGCTGCTATTTTAGGATCCGCACACATCATCTGCTGTTTGGTGTCAAACCCGAGCTGTGGTTACTTAACACTGATTAATAAATGGCAGGTTGTCAGCGCGGCTGCGAAGACACTTCAAGGAGCCATTGTTCTTTTAAATTAAAACATTTAAACATTTAAATCCAGGGCTGGTTCTGGTGCTCACTCTAATTATTCCTTTTGTCTTAGCACACCTTTCCTCCTGCCATCAGGCAGCTGTCACGCAGTGGAACCCGAAGTCGGGCGCGCGGCCACCCTTTCCCTATTAACTGCCGCTATTTCCACAGGCAAAGCTGGAAGCCGCCGGAACAGATATGAATTTCAAGAGAAGACTGCGGGCAGAGTTATTAAAATGAGCCTGTCGGAGGAATACAACTCATTTGATTTATGTTACAGGCAGAACTGGCAGGCTGGGTCTTGCTTGGCTGTTTGTGGGTGTGTCCGTGTTTATGCCTGGGTGTATCTGTGTGTGTGTGTGTGTGTGTCCGCATGCATCTGTGCGCACTCAGGTGGGGGCGAGCCCATGTGTGTGCATGTGCACACGCGTGTCAGGGATGCACGCTGCATCCCCTCCTGGTGTGGGGAACTCTCCCTTTGTTCTCTGTCCATTCCTCACCCTCCTGATGGCGGGACTCGTAGCCCAGCGTGGGCATCTAGCTAACAGCACCTCCAGCTCTGCCAGGACACCTGCACTGGTGCAGTGGGGACCCAGAGGGACAGGAAGCAGGGGTAGCCAGCCAGGGGTTGGCCTGTCTACCCAACTGGACCCTCAGCCTGTTCCACTGGCCAGCACCAGTGGTCAGGGCCATCTGCAGAGCACGGTCCAGTTGGCCAAGACAAGGTCCTGAGCTGGTGGCCCCAGTGCCCTGCAGAGAGGCTGACAGGAGTGCCCTGTGAGGATCCCGATGGCAGATGGAGTGCCCGTATCAGGAGTGTGCAGTGGAAACCCCACGCCCCTTCAGTGTGGGCGCACGGTCTGCAGCTCTTACTTCCAGCTCCAGAGCTGCTGTTCCAGTCTCAGGATCTGCCTGGTTTCTGTCCTATTTAGCTGTGCCTGCAATTAAATATATCTAAGAAAAAAACAGAACGTCACTTCTTCTGAAGTGCTCTGCGCAGTGTCTCCCTTGGGCCTCGCGTCCCTCTGGCATTAGCCTGGCAGCCCTGTTCCAGTCCTTCATACTCCCGCTATCCGTGGTAACAGGGCAGGGTCTGTGGTCCATTTGTGCCCTTCCTGCCCTCGCCCTGCTCTCACCTGGCTGGAGTCTGTGAGGAACACCTGGCTTCCTCCTCCAGAATCCCAGCCCTGGAGCATCTCACTCCACAGGCATCTGAGGACAGGTCAGGATGCAGCAGGCTGGGCGGCGGAACCTGGAGGAACAGCGGCGGCTTAGTTAGAAGACAAGACTCCCAGGTCCACTTGAGAGAGACAGCCAGAAAGGAAAGATGACAAACTCAGACTCCTTTAGGTCATGTTCTCCCACCAGAAGGTGGTCACAGTGTGAAGGGTTTTTAATTGAAAATGTCACTTTCAGAGGCACCACAGTTAACGAGCTACTTGCTTACAGAACACAGAGCTCATGACACTGCACACCCAGAAAGATGGCATGGTATCCTCTGTGCCAGCCACCTTACTGAGGCCATTTGGAGCCAGCTCCATGTCATCCACTGGGAGGAGAGCTGGGCCCCCTCCACGCACACTGTCAGCCAGACATGGCCATTTAGGATGCATCTAAGCCAGAGGTGGCCATTTAGGATGCATCTAGGAGGGCAGGTGGCCAACTGCTATTTTCCTATAAGGCTGTTTCCATAAATTTACCTTGGTTTCAATTATAGACTTAAAAACAAGTAAAAGTGTAAGCTTTAATGTTAGGTAAATAAATATTTGATTAATTGCTTTGCCCACAAAAATTGCTTTTCTAAAAAGAAAGCCTTCACACTTTGATCATACTCCTATTTTAAATTAAAATGATCTTGAACCACATTGGGAGTTGTGCTTTTAAACAGATGTTTTTGTCCTGCCGGTCTCTCGCTGTCCCCTGTTGTCCAGCACTCCTGGCTGCCAAATGTGCCATTACGTGCATTCCCTAGGGGCTTCCGTCACCCCCATAGACAGTGGCCCTGAAGTGGTGTGCTTGTGTGTTTCTGTGCCTCTGATGGTTCCCTGAGTGAGGCTGCAGGACCGGCTGCTTCTCAGGCTTCCGCACGTGGTGCTGGACCGCCTGCCCTGCAGAAGCCCAGCCACAGGTCCATTCACAAAGTGAGAGAGACCTACCTCCCTCAACCCGGTGCGTGGGCCTGCACATGCCTGCACATTAATACATCGGTGTTTCTAAATATTTAATTTGGCCAGTTTGTTAGGGGGCGAATTGCTGCATAAAGCTGTGCTCGTCAAGATTATGGGAGCCAAACTCCCGCTGGCACTTACTCTGGCCCTCTGCTTTTCCCTGGTGAGTTAGTTGTCTCTGTGGTTCCCGCGGGTCGCTTTCCTGGCTCATCTTCCTGGAGTTCCTGTCCTCCCTCCGAGCTGTTGGTGTGCCTGCCGCGCGGTGCAGGTGCTTGGCCTGGCGTTGCCCTGTCTTTGGTTTCGCTCCGGTGGCTCTGACTGGCTCTCCCAGCGTTGGAGAGGCTTGCTCTCCAGCCTCGCCATCTCCTTGGCCCTTCCTCATGGGTCTCCTCATTCCTGCTTTCGTCCTCAGGCATTCTCGCTCTTCCCTTTCTCCCACAGATTCCCCTCTTCCTTCCCCCATTTTCCTGACACCTGAGTGAGACCTTCCTTTCCTGAACCCCGCAATCCAGCCTCATTCTTCACAGGGGCCTGGTACACTGATTTCCACACCGGCTCCTCTGGAGGTGAGCCCACGGGGCTTCCAGGGGGTTGCCCGGGCCCTGCCCGCTGCGCCAGCCCAGCAGGACTTCAGACGCCCCTGGAGAAGCCCCAGTCTGGCGGGATGGACGTGTGCATGTGGTTTTCACCCTGCGACGAGCAACCGCGTCATTCTGTAGATTTCTAGGAGACAAGCCTGTGCCCTTCCAGGCGGGAGAGACGTGTGAACGTCTGAAGGGCAGAACACAGGACCAGGGAGGAGTCTCCACCACACGCTCTTTATTTTCGTTTGCGCTGGGCTTGTAGAAGAAGCACGCACTGTGCTCTCGGGAAGATAATGCTCCCTCTGAAAGGACAAAGGAACTCGATTCCATCTGGCATTGTGGCGGGCACAGAGGAATTCCCCACAGTGTTATCTGCCCCGGGGAGACGACCTGCGTGGGCTGGCCTCGCCGCCTCCTGATGAGCTTCCCCGTGAGGACGCACGCGTCTTTGACAAGGCGCACAAGCGTCTGCCTGTAGCAGCACCTTCCTTTTATGTGTGAAAAGGCTATTCTCTCCTTTTTAAAGGCTAATCTTCGAGCTCAGTCATGGAGAAATAGCAATAACAATAATAATAATAACAACAGCACAGAGAAATAAAACAAAATCAAAAGGCCTGGAATATTTAAATTTTCATTAGGAAAGCAGGGGCGGGCCAGGAGAGGGCCATGGGGATGGCCCCAGGTCCTGCGCAGAGCCCTTGCTGCCCTTGTGTCGAGCCAGGGTTCTCCTTAACTGGGGCGCTCCCCAGGCAGGCTCCCGGGGGTGGCTGGGGACTGGGTGGCACCTGTCCACCTGGCTTTCTCTGCCACAGGCTTGATCCTTGCTGCTCTGTGGGCGCCAGTGCCAGTGGCCCTGGGGGACCTGCATGTCCATCTCCATAGGGGGGCCTTAGAACAGGGTCAGTGTGGGTGGCCAGGCCAGCTGCCACCAGACCAAGGACAGGGACATTAAAGCCATTCATTTGTATGCTCTCCAGTGCCATTGTCCCTGCTCTGTGTAGAGCCTCGTCCCCGCATCCCCATGGCTCCCTGAGTCCCTCTGCTAGTGGAGACTGCTCCTGCCCTTGGGCCCCCTACTCCAGAGCACGTGTCGGGGGCCCTTCCTAGCTGAACCTGCAGCCATCTGGCTTCCCTGGCAGGCAGTGTCCTAGTCTCCAGCAGGCAGGCAGGAGCAGACAGCAAAGGGCCCCCCAGCCGCTTCGGCCTTCTCACAGTTTTCTCAGCAGTCCCGCGTCCACAGTGGCAAGGGCTGGAGATGACAGACAACCTTAAACAAAGTCCTCACCGTCAGGACTCTCATCTGCAAGTAGCTTTTCTAGTCTTCTTTGTTAAATCTACAACTGTGAAATGATACCACGTAGGTTTGCTTTTCCCTCCAGCTTCCATCGGCTGTGGCCATTTCCCACACTGGATAGTTACCTGCACACTTGCTAGAGCAGCATGGAGGCAGCAGGCCTGTCATGTGGAGACCAGGCGGAGAGGTGCTCTGCTCCTCCTATCCTGCCCCGAGGAAAGGCCTGTGCACACCACCACAGGAACCCCCCCAGGTCTTATCTGCAGGAGTGGGCTACTTGTGGGGCTGGACTCTGGGGCCGTGGCCCAGTTCCTGGAGGGAAACCCAGTGTTCTGCGGCACTGGCAGTGGGGCCCTTGGCCACTTCTGTGTGTGGGTGAAGACAGTTGTGTCGAGGTTGTCCTAGTGGGCGGTCTGAGTCTTATTGGATGGCCTACTGCGCGCATTGAACCCCAGCATGCCACGCTGTCTCCTGAGGCCCTCCTCCTTGAGACTGTCCCCCAGCATGGGCCTTCGTGGGACCCCAGGCGTGAAGCTTCTGGACCAGCTGGGGACCAGGGGAGTGACGCTTCCTTGGGAAGCTAGGTGAGACCCCCACAGAGCTTCACACACACAACTGCCATGAGGCCCCAAGCACCTGGCCACCTAGCCGCAGAGCCAGAGTGGCCGCGTCCCCAGACATACTCGTCACCCATCTGGGTCTGTTCTCCCTCAGTTCCCACTGAGCAGTAACACCACCTGTGTCACCTGCAAAACGCAGTTGACATCAGCAGCCCCTCCCGCATGTTGATTCCACGCTCGGCAGAGCGCTCACAGGGCAAGGCTTTGGAAATGCGCCTTTACAGGAGCGAGGATAGATTTTTAAGTGTGGTTGGGGATGTGCACGTGTGTACCTCCAGGACCATCTCAGTCCCCTTATCGTCGTCCCAAACCAAGACCACGTCCGCCTGTGCTTTAAAGGCTGGTGGGCTCCACTGTCCAGAGCAGTGGCCTTGTCTGAGTGAGGCCCTGTCCTGACTGAGTCCCAGGTCCATCTCCTCCTTTGCTCCAAGAGGTGTGGACCAGACTCCTCTGCACAGACCTTGTGGTTGATGGCCACTTGCAGTTTGTTGAGTGAGTCCTAGAGCTGCTGGCCAGCCCCTGGGCAGGCCTGGGGGGCAGCTGGGCACCACAGCTGAGTGTATCCTGACAGGCTGTTTGATAGGTACCACAGGGTGGGGTCACTCAGAACAAGGGGAGGGGCCTGGACAGATGTGAGTGGTCCAGGCCTGCCCACCTAGACAGGTGAGGTGACCAGTAGGAGACGGGGCATAGTGACAGCTTTCCAGGAAGCACGTCTGGCTGAGGCCCCGGCTGCCCTGGGCTGTCTGCTGGCTCCTGCAGCCTCTTACAAGGGTGCACTGGGTCTCCAGCTCTAATGATCACAGATCTCACTCACAGTCTGGCTGTCCCTCCTCCTGGAGGTTTGGGAGGTCTAGAGTCTCTTGGAGCAGTAGCTTCTGCTGAGAAGCAGCTGCCCCTGGACAAGGTATGAACAAGCACCTGCTGTCCACTGTCCTCAGAGTCCCTGCTGGCCCAGGCGCTGGGCCTCATGGTCCCTATGCATCTTGTGCCTGCAGAGTCGAGGTCTGGGTAGACCCCAGCTCCTCACACCTCTTTCCCACCTTGCAGGCCTGCTCCCAGGGGAGAGGCAGCTGCCTGCAAGTCAGGGAAGACCTCCTTTCTAGTCTGCAAATGGGGCGTGAGGGCCACGCTCCAAATGGCACTCACACTAACCAAGAACACAGAACAGGCTAGGAAGGGGTCAGCTCTCGTCTGCCAGCATTCTGTGATGGAGCAGGGGCTCCCCGAGGGGCTCATGGGGCAAACAGACCCACATCTCTCTGACCCTCCATTTTGCTTCCTAGTCTGCACCTGGGGCTGAGGATCCATGCACCAGCCAGTGTGCTATCTTCACGAGCCCCCGGGACTGAAGACCCCTTCGCCAGTGCACAGTGTGTCCGGGGAACGGAGGTGAGCGGGGTCCACCCAGGTGTGGCATGGGGAGGCAGAGGCCCAGGACTGGGCCGAGCCTTGCAGGGTTGCTCTGCTCCATAGATTGATGTGGACAGCTGACCCGGGATGGTGCCACCACAACCCAAGTCCAGCCTAGGTTCTTGGTTGGCCACTGTACCAGGCTTCAGCTCCTCATCCTTCTTCTCAGACTAGACAGTGGAGGGTCAGAGAGACACGGTCTGCTTCCTGAGCTCCTGCTGCAAGGGTGAAACACAGGCAGGGCAGCTATGGGCACACCCATAGCAGCTGGCAATGGGTGTCCCCAACCCCAGAACAAAGCGAGCCTCCAGAGCTGGCTGGTCCAGTCACCTAAGGACCTTAGCACAAGATGCCTCTAGTCTGCATGTGTCCTAAGGTCAGATCGCACCTTGTCACAGACCATGCCTGCAGCCCCGTCTCCCCAGACCCCATCTGCAGGACTTAGGCCAGGCGGGAATTGAGACTGTCCCCGGTCTTTCTCTCAGTTGTAGATGGTTTAGGAAGAAACTGTCAGAAAATTAATTATCAGGTACTCGCCTAACTCTGCACTTCACAGAGTGAGACTTGCTTGACGTCTGACACCGCTCACCCTGCGCCCCTGAGAAACGACCTTGCCCCACGGGGACCAGGCAGGGCACACTTTCCCTCACACCTGTTTGTGCAGTTGTTGGTTACGATTCAGAGGAATGGCCGCCAAGCACTGGCCGGCAGGGTTGTGGGACTGCGAAATGTGCTCAGGGCGTAAGGAAGCAATCGTGCTTCGTTTCCTGGGCTGGGCCCCAAATAGGCGTGACTGTCCACGTGGAGTTCCAGGCATCCCTGGCATTTATCTCATGAGTCAGGAAATGATACGAGATGATGCCTGATCTTGCTGATCCGTGATGGATCTTAGTTCCTCATTTAAGGATTCCTTACACTGCGTGATGGAGAAGAAGAGCCATCCTTAAGTAGCTTTATGTGTGTAGTTTGATTTCTGAAAAGATTGCTAATCCTAGTGGGAATTTATGTAAAAGTGTGCAGCCCTTGCAGAATAGCCCAGGTTTCCATAGCTATCAAATGCGGCTCTTCTCGTGTGAATAATGCACTGGTGGCAGGCTCAGCGAATGGCCTCGGTTAACGAATTTCAAAGGTGGAGCTGTTGGTTGGGCATCTGATCTGGTGGGCTTGCTGTTTGAGTGTTATTTATTCCATTTTTAAATTTTTACAATTGTTGAATAGTTTTCCAGCACTTTGTACGGAAGTCTGTTAAGAAAGGAGAGAAACGTCATTTGTTTGTTTTCTTTGAAGTCACTTCTTGGGAGGCATTCTTTTTAGACAGGCAAGGACCTCAAGTGCATGCCTGCTCATGGGGTGGGACGTGGGCAGAGAGCGGGGTCCTGAACAGGGCACAACCAGAGAGGAGGTGAGCGTCACTGCCCCCGTTTCTCACCTCTTCCCATCCATCTGCCCTCCACCCGCCCTGTGTTCTAACTGATCTGACTTCCATAATAACACGCTGGAGACAAAGTATAGCTGGCATCTAATCTTGCAACTTCTTAAAAGTTACACTAGTGATGTGTCTTCTCTGAAGTTAGCAGGAGAGAAAAAGGTTTCATTAAAGAATGAGATGAAGAAATGAAAATCAAACTTCCTGGGAAGCAATTATATCCGTTTATAATAAGTCACAGAAATTTGAAAGGAAGAAAAAAAAAGCCAGCAAAGAGTACACTGAGGATATTAAATTAAGTAATTTTAATGTCACCATTTGATATCCAGGAACACGAACAATTTGTAGTTCTCAAAACTGTCAGGTCGAAGCATTCATCTTCCTGTCGTGGGATGGTGCCTTGATGGGGATCGTACATCTCAGGCATCTGAAGGAGGGGTTCAGATTGCACTTTGAAGATGCAGGTTGCTGCAGGGCCCAGTCAAGCAGCAAAGCTGAGGTGGCTGTATTCACAATTATCCAATCCTGGCTCAGATTGAAGTCCCCCCAGCAAGTGACTGGGCCTCTCTGAGCCCTGCCCTGAGTCCTGCCATGGTGTCAAGAGGTGCTGATGGCCCCGCTCCCAGCCCTGGGAGTCAGGAACCAGTGTGGGGAGCGGCCTCACTGCCTGGCAGGCCCAGCCCTTTGCTTCTGCTTACACAGACAGACACATGGCGCCCGCGGGGCCACTCACCTGCCCACATCCTGCAGTTGGACATTTGTTTTTGTTAACTGAACAGCCAAATGCTTTGCGTCTGCCCCTCTGTGAGATTACGCAGTGCCATCTGAGAGACTGCAAAGCAGCATGGGTGACCTGAGCTGCCCCGACAAGCTTCTCGGCGCGCCCCTGCCTTGCTGGCAGCGCGGGGTCACGAAGCCGCGTGCTCTTCCACTGTTGACCGCAGTGGACAAGGTGTGAATATTAAGAGGGGGACAGCCAAGTAAACGGCAGTTATAACCAAGGAAGAGCAGTGTGACCGAGACATGCCATCGTGTGGGAAGGACACCCGAGTCAAACGTGGGCAGGTGTAAGGCAGAGGGGTCGGCTAGATGCAGGAGAGGGAGGAGCATTTTAGGGAAGAAGAGCAGAGATGGCAGCCCAAGGTCAGGGCTGCAGCACATTCAGAGCCAGAAGCCTGCATGGGCCTCCCCAGCCAGCCCAGGCCACGATAGGCCATCCCTCCGTGAGGCCAAAGCTCAGCAGCCATGGCGGCTCCCTGCTGGGTGGGGAGAAAGCATGGCCTGCCCTGTAAGAGTGGTTCAGACATGTGAGTGTTTCCTGGCTTTATTGAGATGTAATTTACATCCCGTTTGTTGGGCTTTACAGTATGCAAGCGTGGCCGCTGTCTGACTTTAGAACACTCATCGCCACAGAAAGTCCTATGTAATTTATCTCAGGTGTAGATTTGTGCTGCCACCAAGTCAAGGCCCCTGATTGTCTCATCTCCACAGGAGCGAGCCTTTTAATAAATCAGTACTTAGTGCACTACAGTGTGAAGGAGGGTGAGCAGGAAGACACTGGTAGCAGGGTGGATTTCACGTGTAAGCACCCCACAGGATGCACTGCAGGGGGCCCAAGGCCAGTCCCAGGGTCCTGTGGATGTCACCAGCACAATGTGGACTGCTGACCCCAGGGCCCACTGGCTCAGGCGTAGACATACTTCTCTGGAATGGTGAAGGACTCTGGGAAGATTCTGGGTGACTTGCTTCTGTGCCTATGGCAATTGCCCCCTGAAAGAGTCAGTGTGCAATTTAATAAATCCTGCAAAAGACAAGTGAGACATGTGTGTAAGATCAAGGTCTGGACTCAATTCTAAAGTATGGGAACAACCGGCAGGTCCTGCAAGGTGCCCATGGAGGCCGCTCCCTGCCTCTCGGGATGCCCTGGCATTCCTGGCTCATGCCTGAAAGATGTGAGTGGCACTCCAGACATCAAAGTAACAAAAATGTCCTCCCACTTTTCCAAAACTGCCCTTGGTGGTGGTGCTAACCCACGAGAGCCACCGTGCTTGACTATGAGATCCTGAAGGACCCTGTGCATGGTTTGTGCATTGCACCTCAACGTGGGCTCATGTGGGTGTGAAGTGGCCAAACAGGCATGTGTGTGGATGGATGGAAGGGACGGAGGAGGGGTGGGTGGATGGAAGGGAGAATGGATGAGTGGGTGGAAGGAAGGAGGGAAGGTAGGAAGGGAGGGAGGGAGGGAGGATGGATGGATGGATGGATGGAAGGATGGATACATGGATGATGGAGGGTTGGTGGGTGGATGGATAGATAGATGGACAGATGGAAGGAAAGGAGGATTGGTATATCCCTAGATAGATGGATAAGTTTTGAATATTGTGATCCTGTAAAACTCTCAGGAGCCTATTGCCTAGCCTATGTGCTATTTCACATCTATGCCCTTCTGATACAGATGGGCCTCTCCACCTCTAAGCAGACCATGTTAGTAATGTGCTAGATGACATCCTGGCTCTTGTAAGAACATTAAGTACTTAAGAATCTGAGGTTTTCCTGTGGGTCAGTGGATCTCAACCTGGACTGATTTTGTCCCCCACCCCACCCACCATGGGCATTTGGCAAGCTCCAGGAACATTTCTGATTGCGACAACTTGGGGGAGGGTGCTCCTGGCCTCTAGCAGGTAGAATCCAGGGGAGTTGCTCAACATCACTTGATGCACAGCATGGCCCCTCCATCAAAGAATGATCCATCCCAACTGCTAAAAGTGCTGGGGTTGAAAACACTGCTGAAGGTGACCAGCTATAGTATTTTTAAAAGCCACTATGATGTGAATTATACAATCCTCAGGGTACTAAAGACCTCCTTGAACAAAATACATGCTGAAAGAGCTCTTGCACCAACAAAACCAGGAACTGTGGGGCAGGCAGCTCAGAGAGGGGCTCTGCGAGGATGTTTCTTTGGTATCTTTAGAGCAACAGATGTGTCCTACATGTTGAATGTGACATTAGTGTGACTACATACACTTAGGTAAAGACACAGTTGTTCTATAAATGCAACCCAGCTCCTGAGAATAATAGGAGAGCTGCTTCTGGGGTGAGCAAGTTAACACAGAGAATGGGAAACCTGGATGCACAATAGGGTCGTAAATGGAAACTCACTGCACAAAGCAGCATCAGTGTTTTAATTTGTCAGAAAAGTACTGACTGGTGAGAGGTGTTTTGTACCAGAGTTCTCCTTTCAGAGTGTGAATTTTCCTTGAAAGAGAGAAAACCTGTGTTTACAGTATCCACCCAAGCAGAGTAGACAATAAGGACGTACCTGGAGTTTGCAGACCAGCCACGGGGTTGCCATGACCACATCAGCCCTTCTCAAGGCAGGACTGTCACCACCATCTGCTGCAGGCTGTGGAAGTCAGCTCCTCCACTTACCTGGGTAATGGGCCTTGTCTCTAACCAGCTTCTTGCACCCCAAAGCATCCTTTCTGCCTGTACCAGGCAGGGAGGAAAAGTGGGTTGTTTTATTCTCCTTTAAGTAATTCTGTTGGGGTGCCACCTGGATAGAGAGCCAGAGATGTGAGCAGGATATGGAGCCACTTGCAGAACTCACACACAAAGCAGTAAGAATTTGACAGTGACTTAATGTGAGAATGACAGTGGCCATGATGGTGAAGTTGATAGTAGTGGTGACAATGGTGGTGACCCCATTGGACTGTGCTGGCCATGATTTGATGGTGGTGGCCAATGCAGGTGACAGTAGAGCTGATGAGATGGTGAAGGTGATGATGAGATGATGGTGATGATTATGAAAATGGTGGTGGTGATGGTGGTGGTGATGGTGATGGTGGCGGTGATGGTAGTAGTGGTTGTGATGGTAAAGGTGGTGACAGTGATGGTGGTAGTGGCAGTGATGATGGTGGTGGTAATGGTGGTGATGGTAACAGTGGTGGTGGTGATGGTAGTTGTCCATGAGAATTCCCAGCTGAGAGCTTTGTATACACTGTGGGGTTAGGTCAGTGTCTGGGCAGCCCTTAGGACCTGCCAGCAAGTGACAACATGGAGTGACCATCAGTTTACCCTACACCCAGGACCCCTGTTTCATCACATGGTTCTTCATGAGCCACGTAGTTTGGAGAACATACCTTTAAGGTAAACGTTTATTTTGATAAAATGCTCTTTTAAATGTTTTACCTTAAAGACTTGTATATTTGGAAGATATGAATACATTTAATATAATAGCACCACAATTACATTGATATTGTTATATTAATTAAGTTTAGCTCTTAACAAAAACCTAGACTCTGTAGCATAGTATAATACTCCAAATAACAGTTGTTGTTTAACCACAGTTTTATAAACCTTAATTCCTTCAAGATTACTTGCTCTAAAAAGTAAAACTTATTAAACACAATTTTAAGGGTAAATTAATGTTTTGAGAAATTCTTGTCATTTTCACATACAGATTAAACTTTGGTTTATATTAGTATATTAACATTTGACTGTAGGGGAAAACCTTAAATAGCTTTGACTGTCCCACATAAATATATAACCAACTTACTTACATACAAACTTGCTGAATTTTGCCCTTTATTTACACAGACGTTCTTAATCACTTACTTAAACCCTCTTATTGTTTATTAAAGACATCCTCATCTAGAAGCACTTTTTTCCTTCTATTAAATATGTTTTTCATATTAAGAACCCTCTAATTTTTCTTTCCCATTTGTTAACCCCTTTTTCTGTTCACATTCTGAAACAATCCTTATAAATTTCTGAATTTAGACAAATTACTTCATTTTTATGAGAAGAAATACTTTATTATTTACAGTACTCTAACTGAAACACAGTTGAAACTTTTGGGCCTTTGTATATAGAAATCTTCTATAAACCTTTGTATATAGAACATTTCATGAACATACAATGTTCAAGTATATACAATTACACCTGTTGAGACTTTAAATTCTTAGTAACCTTGTTTTTAGTGATGACACAGAGCATTTTTAAACCCTTTCTTTTTCATTTACCACTCTCTGAAAATACCAATGATGGGGGCTGGGATTGTAACTTAGTGGTAGAGCGCTTGCCTTGCATGCGTGAGGCCTTGGGTTCGATCCTCAGCACCACATACAAAGCAATAAAATAAAGACATTGTGTCCATCTACAACTAAAAAAAAATTAAAAAAAAAAAAGAAAAAGAAAATACCAATGATGTTGCCCTGTGGAATCTAAGTTAAGAGTACTTGATGTTGTATGTAATAATTGGCATTTTAACTTTATAGATTAATCAGCTGTCTCTAACAAACACATTTATGAGTAATCTCATACATATCAAATCTAATTTACTTATTTACTTATATCAGACAAGTGTATTGAACTGTATTAGCCATTTCTCCCTTGTTGAAGAAAACTCCTAGAAACCACGGATATTAGACATTTTATAGATGTTAACATTTTATTAGTTCTTTGACCACCTAGAGACCCTTGTGAGTTAAGTAATTTTAAAGATATCTTTACTTTTATTTGTTTATACAATTTAAACTGAACCTTCTTAAATCATGAGAATCAAAGGTATTTGGATCCATTTTTCTGAATTTTAGTTTATGAGCACTCTCTATGTGTTGGTTCTGATACATACACACATAGACAAGTTAGTACACAGAACAAATAAGCAAAGGCCTTATAACTTTCAAAACTTATTAGATTAAGAGCCAACCTTTGTAAATTGGCCTCTGAGAAAGCAGAGTGTAAAAATAACATATAGTTAGACAAAACAGATCTGACCATAAATTATAATTTTGGCACACAGGATCAAAATCATGAGCTCAGAAATATAGAATTTAAAAAATAAGAGTCCTAGAAAAAAATGATATGGTCATTAATTATTTCCAGAGTGAGTGAAGAAGAATGGTACCATTAGGAGAGCGAAGGGGAACATAGGGTCTATTGGAATCAGGGAGGATGGGGGATGGAGGATGGTTTTTCCAACAGAAAAACCAGAGATGGAGTAGTATGCAGAGACCCAGATAATTAATGAGTAGCAATAGTTTTTAGGGGGATCATCCAATTTTGAGGGGCAGTGATGGCTAGCCCTCTAGCCAGGAGGAATTGTGACAGGAATTGTTATTAGAAGAGCTAAGACTATGGGGGCCTAATGGCCAGGAGAGTGAAGGAAATAAAGGAGAGTGAGACTGTGCTGGGGGCAGGATTGGCACTGAGAGGAAGCAGACAGAGGCAATGTTTAGAGCAGATTAAAGAGAAAGCTTGCATGCAAGGGACTTCCCTCTGTTTACCCAAGTGCTCACAAAGGTGGAAAAGATCCTGGAAAAGTTGGGATTGAAGGTGCCATTAGGTGGCCATTTGGATCCGTTGTCCAGGTCATAGAAGACTGAGTGGAAAAGTGAATCAGTTGATGGGCTTTTAGGTCCAGAGCCAAATGGAGGGGTATTAAGTGGGCAAGGAGGCAGCCGAGAGGTGAGTCTGATGGCTTTCAGGTTGGGAGTTCCCCATGGTGAGTGTTTAGCTGAGTGGCTAGAGACAGGTGTCCCCGGCTCTGGACCAAACCAGAGTGAGAGGGGAAAACAGAGAAGGGGAGTCGTCACCACATGATTCACTGGCTCTGGGCTAAAGCCTTTCTAGGACTGAGAGAAGGGAGTCATCACCTGCTACTTCACTAGTTCCAGGCAAAAAAGCCCATAGAGAGTCTTGGTGGCTGGTACCAGGGCTTTTGTAGCTTTCGTGGAAAGCGATGCACCAAGAACCAAGACCCCAGCCAGAAACTCCACTCCCGGAGCAGAGACTTGCCTGGAGGAAAGGAGGGGAAAGGCAGGATCACTTACCCAAATAAGTGTGGTATATGGATGCAGAAGAATGCTCCATGAATGGAAGGAAGCGTGTGGTGATCATCCTGGGCCCTCGAGCCAGGATCTCAAAGCAGCTCAAATCCTTTTCCTTGGAGGGAAAAGCAAGGTCAATGGGAGAGCCTGGATCCAAGTCACGGCACCATTGATAGGAAACTGGCACAGGACTGACCACAGGGACACACCAAGGACAGAGACAAAAGCAGGTCTGTTGTCAGGCACCTGACAGGCTGTCTCATGCAGAGAGAACAGCAGCCCCCCTTGAGCATTACTTTTTATAGACCAGAATCATGGCCATGAGTTCGGGGAGGGTTTAGCCCTTGCAATTGGAGACAAAGAGTGCAGGTGGAGAGCAGGCCTCAAGACCCCAAAAACCATAAAGGAGGGAGACAGGAGGGCAAGTACAACCGTAGGACACACTTCATAAAATGTCACCAGGTTCTCAGAATCAGCACCTTCTGGACCTTCTCAGGAAGTAGGTTAGTGTCTGCTCCATAGTTTAAAGACATTGTATTGTGGTCAGGGTGCAGGTACGTGGGGGTGTCAGCTTCTCTGTGAGTGGGCCCTGCGGGGTGAGATGTCTGAGGAGAATAGGACCAGCCTGACAACTTTCGTCAGCCCATGACATTCCTGTAGTTATGCCAACAACTATGACAGCCAACATGAGTGACTGGAGCAGCTCTTCCTGATGTTGGCCTTTTATAGCACAGAAAGCTGCTCTGGCCTGTAAGGAATGCAGGTGTGCCCCCATGATTTCAGGGTGACACTTACCTTCCCCAGCTGGGCCCCAGGGCCAAGCAGTTCCCTTGATGCCTAGCCTTGTTGGAATGGCTGACAGGATGGGGTCCCAGTTTACCCCCGTGCAGGGACGCAGCCAGTGGTCTCTGAGCTGTTGGGCACAGCCTGGTTTCGTGGGGTCTGTGTCTGGGTTAAGGGCTCTGGGTGTGGAAGAGTTTTGCCGAGACTGCTGAGGCAGGGTGCCTGCCAGGTTTGAATGAAGGTGTCCCAGGTACCCAGGTTGCCCCTGCAGGAGGAGAGTGTGTTGAGCGGGAATCCTGGAGACCCTCAGGCAGCAGAACTGTTTGGCCCCAGTACAGAGGCCTCGCTGTGGGAGAGGGTGGTGGCGTTAAACTTGGGTGCAGGGTGGCAGCATGCTCCCTGAGGACTGGGGTCACTGGGATCATTGCTGGGGGTATCTGGCTCAGTAAGAGGCAGGGGCACAGCACCACGTGCTTCCCCGGCAGCCTGTGGCCAGCTTAGGCTCTCTGCTCCAGACACCCACCCCTCAACAGGGCAGACCCCTGAGCTGACTGAATGCCCTCTGCAGTCTAGCTCCACTGTTTCTGGGGCCCTTACTGTTGAGTATATACTTACCAATGCGGCCATGAAGGCCAGTTTCCTGATGCTGAACTTGGGCAGCGTTCACAGACTCTGAGAGGCAAATGTGTGTCATGTCCCTGTCCCTGGGTGTTCCACAAGTGGACACTGGCAGCCTAGGAGGCAGATATAAAGAAAAAGAAAAGCCAAATCCTGGGTTGTGGAATTCCAGGTATAGCTGGGAGCTGTGGAGGAAGGAGGCTGCCTGGCATGTGGCCACTTCTGCTCTTCCCACAGCGAAAGGTCTTAGGAAACAGCCAAGCAGGCGCTGGCCCTCGTCCTCTGCACAGGGTCAATGAATCACACTGCTTCTCTGAACAATAACATCTTGACTGTCAGCGCCTGACACGTCAGTGTGGGAAGGAGCCCGTGGAGTGTCCCTGTAGGAAATGGAGAGTGGCTCGTCTCTGCTGGAAGGACAGGTTGAGGTCCTGGGTGGCAGCTTTCTCCCACAGGCTCCTGGAGGCTGTGAACTGGCCAGAGGGATGGGCCCCATCCTGAGCCCTGGTGCCCAGGCCCTGCAGCACCAGGGACCCACAGGAAGGGCAGCTGTTGGGGGGGGGAGCTGATGGCTGTTCCCTAAACTGCCACTCTCTGGAATTGGTGCCTTATCCTCGAGTGTGGCCTCTGCATCTGGGAGGTTGCCCACTTAGCCTGTATGCTGTCCCTGCCAGAGATGCGGCATTGCAGCCTCTCTCTGAACATGGCCACCAGTGAGGACAGATGGGCTGAGAAGTCAGCTTGAACCCAGGGCCAAGTGCATGAAGAATGGAGATACCCACTAAAACTGAGGTGGGCAAAAATATCTCCCCTGTCGACCCCCTTCAGGTTCCAGCCCCGTGCTGGCCTGCACCTCAGTCATCAGGAGACACCGAGGCTTTCTTGTGGGAGGGCCGTCAAGGACGAGTGCTGGCTGGGTTAATGAGCAAATCTGAATCAGCCCAGCCGTGAGTCCTGTGGCGGGGATTCCAGGGGAGGGGCGCGATGGCAAGGGCATCCGCCTTCCTAAGGGCATTTCAGAAATGGCCAGGCAGGTTACAACTGTAGCCTCACCCTGGCCTCTTGAAGATGCAGGCACCCCAAGGCCTCCATCCAGCCAAAGGGGCAGGTTGCTTTGCACCCTGTGGGGAGGGAGCACCAGGAGGAGGGCCGCTGTTGTACAGCCAGTAACCCCATGAAAGTGGGGTCCTGCCGCCAAGGCAGGGCCTGACCATCCTGGCAGAGGGCTCCTGACTTGTTCTGCCTGATGTTCTGAAGCTAACAAAATCACAAACACGGTGTTAGGTGGGCATCCAGTAAGCTGAGCCTCCTCCAGTGCAGATGGGCTGAGTACCCGCTCCCTGGCCCGCCTTGGAGCCCCAGCGCCAGGCCACAGCCTCCCTGCCTTGCATTGCCTGGGGACCCACTCTGGGTGCCCCAGGGCCCCTCCCCACCTACCTTGGTTCCGTCCTTGTCAGTGACTGAGCATTTTGCAAACCCAGACGGGAGGAGATATCTTCTTTGTGAGAATGACCTCCTCCGGTCTGTGGAAGTCCCAAAGTGTCCCATAAAGCCTGCTGATTCAGAATATACTACTTTTCAGGAAACTGGACATGTCAGGGCCCTGACTGGGGTGGGAAGCAATGTGCTGGAAGCAGGGGCAGGCCACACCCAGAGGGACAGAGGGCACCGCTGAGACAATACAGGAGAGAGCGTTGGTGCAGAAGACCCCACGGGGTAGTCCTACGTGACGGCTTCAGGTGTAGCCTGCTGAGCGTAGTGTGGCGTGAGCGGGGACGCTCTGGGCTGCTCTCGGGTGTGGGAGATGAGAAGTTACCGTGGCCCTGTAATTCAGCTGAGAAGCCACAGTCTGGAATTGACCATGGACAGGGATCTCCTGGTGCACGATGGCCTCCAGACCCTGTCTGGTCACGGGCCAGGAACCCTTCTGCTCTTGCGTGCAGCCCTGGTCCCTGAGTAGCACCTACTACTAGGAAGGTTAGTTGGTTTGGGCCATGCTGGACACAGAAGCTCTCCCCAGTGCTGGGAGCCGAGGCTGTAGTGGTCAGCAGGGCTGCGGGCTCTGGGATCCAGCCTTATTAACCGTCCAGTAGCTGCCTTGGCTGGACCCGCTCTTTTGGGTGAGAAGCGATCAAGTCCTCGTGTGAGCTGAGCCCAAGTCCCCTCCTGAGCCAGCACGCACTGTGGCCTTGCAGCTGTTACCAAACCAGTTTTCACCAGGAACAAAGAAGCCGGCTTCAAAACCGAGAGCACCATGAGAATGTCTCTTTCATCCAGGGCACACATTTGCATTCTCCCTGCTTAATAAGCTAAAAGTCTAAAGATGTAGAATTTGGATTCTTTATTAAGCAGGCCGGAAGCATGCACAGGGCTGCCCGTGTGCAGGTGTTCTGTGCCTTTGCTCTTGAAAGACAAGCCTGAGTATCCCAGGTGCCCCTGGCAGACCTTGACCTGGCCTGGGGGTACAGGAGGGTTAGTGCACTGTGTATTTTTCTGCCTCTCTGGGCAGAAAAAGGAACAAGGAACGAGTCTGTAGGAGCATTTGCTGGAGATTCTGTGCTTGATTATATGAAAACAGAAAACCTGCGACTTCCTAGTTTTTAGTATAGCAAACAGAAAGAATGGAATTTCTTTTGGAATTAAAAAAAAAAAAACTTTCCAGGGAGCTATGATAATGGGGAGAGAGCAGCGTGTGTCAAAGCCAGGCTTTTAAGTCTCTCCTAAGCCCCTCTCCTCTGTCTTCAAACAAATCAGGTATTTTCATAGCAAAGCAAGCTAACCTGCAATAATGGAGTTGTCCTTTCATTTTCTTAACAGTTATCATCCTTTGGCATAGTGGGGCTCTGTGTGATAGGTGGCACATGGCACCTTCCTGAAAGCCCCGCGTCCATGCTGATTCCACACAGGCCATGGACACACCTGAGGAGTCGTGTTGGTGGACATTTGTCAGCAGTGAAGGTCAATGGCTGCACTTGAGTTCTGAGTATGTGTCTCCTGGTGTTCGTCTGCCCATCCTTATCCATTTTAAACTCGACTTCCATCTGTGGGCAAGACTCCTGCCTACCAAGGGCGCTTTTAATTTTAGGCTTAGGAAATTGTTAGAAACCATAAACCAAAATTACAGGTTCTCAAGTCTGGCGTATGGCTTTGAGGAGTATAAAATAGGACTCTCGGGGGCCTCTTGACTTTCTGGTACATTCTCCAGTTTCCAGACAACTTTGTCTACCCAAGTTCACAGAAGAAGAAGCCTCCCACTGGGGCTGGGAGGCGTCAGGGTCACGACTTCCCTTGGGACAGTTTTTAATTTTGAGAGTGGATCCGATTTAGCTCACATGTGGTTTGGGCTACATGAGCTCCCACCCACCCAAGGAGCTGTGAATGTCCACCTGTTGGCTGCCCTCGGGCCACAGCAACCCCGAACTTAAGAGTTTAACTGTTATTTACAAAGAGCCAACAGAGTCCCCATTCGTTAGCCTGCAGGCCAGACTGACTGATGCAGTTGTGGTCAAGCTTCTGTCCAGATGTGTGCAGCCTGTGAGCACAGCTGGACTGTCTGGCAGCTGCTCGAGTCTCTGTGGTCCTGTTCATGCTGCTCCCCTGTGGTGAGGAAGGGACAGGCTGCACACTGTTGTGTTAGACCCCAAGGAGGTGACTCAGGCAATCTCAAGCCACCACGGTGCCTCCTGGGCTGTCGCTGCAGGGGCGCTGGCCCTCTCCTTGCAGAATGCCAGCGCGGCAAGAGACATAGGCCGCCCGTCGTTTGCTGGGGGCCCAGGACACAAGCCAGCTCCGGGCAAGGTTGACTCCTCACCCACCGCTTCCCGCAGCACGAAGTCTGAACGTCCTTGTCCTTTGACTTTCGCCACCTCCGGAGAAGCGTAGTTATTAGCTTGGCTTGTTGTGTATTCTATCGACTGAGCAAACAGCACTACTGGCTTGTATTTCCCAGTAAGCAGAACTTCCCGCGTGTCTGCTCTGTGATGAAATATGAATCATCTCTTTCCCTTTTGCTAAAGTCTAGGCTTAACTAGGCCCCCGGGATTAGGCTATGTGGTGAAACTTGTTTTTACTTAACACTTTTTCTATTAAAAACTGTGCTATGAGGAAGCCTTCCCCAGCACTGCTCTGGCAGGCCTGACCCTGGGCTCTGCTCTTGGGGTGGGGGGCCCAACTCCTGGGGGGGCAGAACCCTGACTCATGCCGCTTGGCAGTCACTGTTGTGCTGCTGTGCTCAGTGTTTCTTCTCGACAGACGCGATCTAAACAGCCCCGTAGCATGGATGATGGTGAAACAAGAGGAAATGAGACACCGCCTTGGTTTCGGTTTCACACCTTAGCTGTGGGTCGTACAATGGAATTCCTAACAGTGGCCATGTGTGCCACCATGGTTATCAGGCTGGCAGACTTCCTGGATTCTTACCAGCAGGCTCCTGCAGGGCAGTGGGAGCCCACTGCCGCGCACAGCTGTCCTTGTCTCTCCTGAGAGGGCTGCAGCCCGTGGGCACAGGAGTCCCTCCCATGGACAGCAGCAAACACCTGTTCTGTCAGTCAGCAGGTTGTTTAGCCCACCTTGGCCTTCACTTCCAAAAATAACCTGTTTCGGGAGCTCACTTCTAACTGAGGGCACCGTAACTCAATCCTTAAGCAGAGAGCTGGATTTCTGGTTCGCTGGACAGGCTGCTCATCATTCTCAGTTCTGTGATCTTGCTGTACAACCCATCGTGGGCAATGCCCACCGAGTCTGCGCCTTTGTTCAGGCCACTCTCACCAGGCAGGGGCATGGCTGGCACACTCCTCTTGGTGCACCCCCAGGTCCAGGTGGTGAGGAAGGTGGCTTTGGACGAGATCTGTGCCATAAGCGCATGCTGGGGTCTTCCTCCTGGCCCGTTTGCCACCCCAGTCTCCTCTATGACATCTCTCCCTGGGCTGCTGTGCACGGCCCTGAGGAGGGTGGGGTGGCTCAGTCTGCTGTGAGGACCTAGGCCACTGCGCTTGAGATGAGGAGTCCCTTCACTCTCTGGAGCTTTAGAAAACACCCCCTGGGTGAGATAGCTATTGGTTCTCACAGGTGTCCCTTGATGGGCGGTTGACACGGTGCCTGGGGGTGGTAAATGCTGTGGACACCCACAACGGGTCTGAAGAAACAGCCTTATTCTCAGGTTCTTAGGAAGGGCCCTCCCCTGGGAGAAAGAGGTGCAGTTTGTGGCCTGCCCAGCCCCGGAGTCAGCATCAAACACTCTCTTTAGAACACCATTCTGGTTGCTTCCAAAATACTCTTTTCTTGAAATATCTTCCTTTGCTTTTCGCCTGGTTCCTTTTCTGTGCTGCCAAGGGCGCTCCTGTGCGTTATGTTAAGGACACTCCTCCATGGCAGATGCTAGCAGCCAATTCTCTGGCGCGTCTGTTGTTTCTGCCACGGGTGAGATTTTACAGCATTATGGAATGTTTGGGGACATGACATCAAATGCCAGCTGCAGAGTCAGGTTGTAAACTTAGGGTTCTTCACTGCTGTTTTAGAAAACTGCTTCCTAATATCTCTGAAAATATGAAAGACTCAAATAAAGCAAGAGCAGCTTCTGTTTGGTTTCACTCTGTGGTGCCTTTTGATTGTAGTGGCCACCATGTAATTAATAATGTGCTTGATGGAAGGAGCCTGTGTCGGATGAACCAGCAGGGAAATCCACTGGGCAGTAGTGGATGTGCAGACTACGACTCATCTGCTGACTTTGCATCTAGAGGAAAAACCTCACACTAAACCACAGGGATGGGATGTAGCAGTGTCCTGTGGCACCCCTGCCTCCTGTGAGTGCCCAGACCTGAAATTCCAATCCAGAAAAAGCACTGTGCAGACACACGGGGCTTCTGAACTGGAGCCTCAGAGGCCCTGCCACCGGCCTCCCTTCCTCCCGCTCCCTCCCCGCTTCACATGCTCACACACATGCACACACATGCACGCACAGACGTAACTGAGTTGGATGCTGCCTCACACTCCGTGGTAAAGCACACCAAGCACCACTTGCACAGGGGTCTGTAGATGCCTCTGGGGCTGCTATTTTATCATGGATTACAAATGAGCCCGGCTCTGAGATGAACTCACAGCATTTTGTTATACTGCTGTTGCAGATGTCTTCCTCTGACAATATGGTTTTGCGTCTGCCTGTGGGTTTGGCGGCCAAAGGCACAGTCCTGGTGGTGCAGAAGTTGGCCACAGGACGGGTTTGAGGGCAGAGCCAGCCCCTGGGATACCAGAACGGACCTGCCCACTGCCACCCCAGGCTATGCCCTCAGGATGACCATGGTGAGCCGCAGGAAGGTTGGGAGTGTGCGGTGTGGCTAGGGGGGACACTCCTTGGCTCTCTGTTGGATTTTAGTCAGCATTAACCATCAACCACACAAATTCCACATTTGATTTCAACCATAGGTTCAGCATTATCTGAGTTCTTATTCCACAAAGTCTTACTTAACATCAGGTCTGCAGAAGCCCTGGAATAGGGCTGTCCTGGGGAGGTGGAAGTCCAGGCCAGCGTCACAGGGCCCCTTGCCTACCACACCATCTAGAAGCTGGTGCACACGTGTGTGCTCTGAACATACAGGTGTATGTGTTTTTTCTAAACTTAGACTTGTAACATATTTATCTGTATCTATCCATAGTAGAAATTGAATCTCTACAGCTCTGCCATGGGGCAGCGCCCACAGAGACCCCATTTATAGCTGAGAAACTGAGACTCTCAGAGCTCAGGTGACAGCCAGAGGGAGGTGGTGAGTGGGAGCCTCAGCTGTCCCTGCCGCAGACCTGTTCAGCACTGTGCTTCAGGGGCTCTGCAGCTAGAGAGCCGCCCAGCTGAGCCCTGGGCTGAGGGAGATGGTCAGGGACTTGCACACCATCTACCCAAATAAGACTATTCCAGAGTCCAGCTGGGCACGTGATGTTGGCTGCTGCATGATCAGGACGAGGGAGATGCTCTGGTCTGAGGCCAGCCAGTAAGCAGGGTCACAGATGGGCTTTTTACAGGAGGAATTTAATGCAGGAGTGTGGATTCAGGTGTTGGAGAGATGGGGGGTGTGCGAGGTCCAGCCGAGGACACAAAGGCCGGCAGGTGCTGGGGCCTGGGGCTGAGGGCATGCTCCAGGGCAGAGAGAGGAGCGCCTCCCAGACCACAGCGCCTCAACCACTGCCTGCATCTTGAAGGAGTCCACGTGCTGGGTGGGCAGGGGCCAGTGCCTTGCACTAGGGCCCAGGGTGGGTCCCAGGGGGACCAGCAATTACAGCCCCCGAGGGCAGTAAGAAGCTGCAGCCAGATTGTGCTGCATGGTCTGAGGCGGTGCTAAGGATGCAGAGCAGCCCCTCCAGGGCGAGAAGAAGTGAGGGAAAAGGCACACAGCTCCGCACTGAGGGAGAGGAGTGCGCGCAGCCAGGGCAGCGGTAGGACAGGTGTGTCCCGGGGCGAGGCCTGCCGCTGCCTCGGAGCAGAGGAAAGGACGGCTGTGTGTGGGCAGCGGGAACAATGCAGGTGGATCCCGGCCAGGCGCCTTGGGGACCAGAGATGAGGACGTGCTTCCCAGAGGCCTGAGGCTGGGACATGTGGAGAACGGCCACGTGGGGCCCAGAGGAGCTCGGGTGGCCCAGAGCCCAAGTGCAAACCTCTCCCTCCCGTGGAGCCCCCCAGCCCTAGGCCTGCCTGCACAGCAGGGAGACCAGCCACTGGCAGAAAAGTAGAGAGGGAGGCCAGTGCCCATCACAGGCTTGTTCCCACACTTGCAGGCCCGGGGCACCAGGATAGGCCAGGCAGACGTGCACCTCCCGCCTGGCAGAATGTCCCCCAAGGCTGTGCCCCTTCACTCCCAGCCTCAGGGGGAGTGAGGCTGGGAGGCATCTGGACCACAGGCACGTGTGACCCTCTTCGACTGAGAAGAACTTTGTAACATGCGATGACATCCCGCCTGCAGTGTGTCCAGCTCGCCCTCCCGGAGTCAGTCTCAGAGGCCTAGGTGGGACAGAGTCAGGACGCGTGTAGGGACGCGTGGCTTGGCACACCTTGCCGCTCCTCCTCCTGACACTGGCTGCCCCTCAGTGGTGGCTGTGTGTCCTGCAGTAACCACGAGGTGCCTAGTTATGAGGGCATTCTGCAGAAGCTCACTGCCGCCTGCATGTCCCTTGCTGAGGGAGAGGGGCCCCTCACAGAAGTTCACGGGCTGAGAACGGCCTCTCGGCCGTGCACACGGGGAGCCCTGGGCAGCTTGTGAGGGCCAAGCAGAGCTCCCGGGATGAGAGCCTGACTGTCTGTGACAGTCTGAGTGGCGTCATTCCTTCCGTGACTGGCAGGGAGTGGAGCTGTTAGAGAACAAATCACACCTCTAAACTGGGAGCTCAGAAGCAGGCGCCCAGATAGCCAAGATGGGACTTGGGTCCCAGACACTACCCACGCTGCAGGACGGCAGCCACAGCATGGACAGGAGGTCAGCCAGAGGACAAGGAGGCAGTGCCAGCCCTTACAGGTGCCAGGACAGAAAAATGAGGTGGCTTGGGCAGTGCGGGAAGCCAGGGGTTGCTATCTGCTGTGGAGCAGACGTGTCCAGCTGCAGCACACATCCACACCACGGCCACCATGTCGCAAATGGGGCCCGTGGTGAGCGGCTAACCCGTGGGAGGTACCATGTGCTTGATGCACGTTGGGCGCCGTACTTCCTGCTGGAACCAGGGTCCTCTCCCAGGACTCAGTGCCCAGAGTGCCCCAAACCCAGGAGAAATCCAAGGACGTGGGAAGACAGAGCAGACACAAGACGCTCCTCTGCCATTTCTGTGGAGAAGTCTGAGAGAGGCCTCTTCAGGCAGCCTCCTGGGCTGGCCATTGCTCTGTAAAGAGGCGGCTCTCGGCTCTGCCACGTGTGGCTTTGGTGATGGGTCCCGACGAGCCTCTTCTCTGACTGGGTCTTCATGGAGCCATTGTGAAAGATGCTTCTGCTGTGTCTAGAGCTCTCCAGTTTCTTTGTTTTCTTTCTGCACTTTAAAAACGTACCACACATTCAACTGGCCCTGTCTGCTGTGGAGCCGGCTACCCTTCCTCACCAGCTGCCCTTGTGCTGTCCCCCGCTGGCTACTTTACAGCTTTCTCTTTGCCCCTGGTTTTAAGTAACTTGGACACAAGCCGCCTGGGAAGGTTTCTGTGTGTCTGTTGAGCTTCTTGGATCTTTGCAGGTATAGTTTTCATGAGGTTTGGAAGATCGTGCCCATTGCCTCTTTGATGAGGTGCCCTGCCTCCTCCGTGGGGCTCTGGTCACACGTGCCAGCCTCCTGAAGATTGCCAGCTTACTGCTCTGGATCCTGGACAAATTGCAATTGCTTGCTTCACTCTGAGTCCCTCTGCTGCCCCATCTTCAAGTCCACGTTGCCCCCTCTGCGGCGTCCAGCACATGCCCCTCTGTGCAGCGTGGTCTCCATGTGCAGGAGTGTGGATCCCGGTCCCTGGGACTTCTGTTTGGGCACCTTTGCGTCTTGCTGCTGGCCCCTCGCTCTGCTCCTGAGCGTGTGAAATAGTCCTTACACCCTATCAACGTCTTCCCTGCTCCCTCCTCCTGGGGTTTATGGATTGACTTCTCGCCTCCGTATGGGCTGTGTTGCCTGCTTCTTGCAGGCGTGGATGTGTTTACTGGAAGTCTGCTTCTGTGGCTTGTGCTCCGATGGATGTGGGCCTTCTTGTCTGCCTGTGGATATCCTTGATGTTGCTCTAGGCATCGTCAGGTTACCTGGAGACAGTTGGGTACCTCTGGGTCTTGTTCTTAAGCTCTGTGAGGCAGGATTAGAGAGCATTTGTCCAGGGCTGTTGGTTAACCCTCCGTCACTATCGCCGAACACCTGAGGCAATGAACCGACAGAGAAAAGGTTGATTCAGCTTACAGTTCTGGAGGTTCCAGTCCATGATTGGCAGGACCCAGTGCTTTGGGCCTCTGTGTGGTGCAGATGGTAATGTGGGGAATGTTGCTGGAGCCAAGTGCTCACCTCATGGAGGGGCACCATCCCAGGAACTGCCTGGGCCTTTAACCCAGGGCCCTGGGGAACACTCAGCATGCTGACCATAGCCAGGGCTGTTGTCTGCCACTGCTCAGGCAGTTCCCTGCATCGTCTGCTCCCTGTCTGGGGAGCTGGGAAGCTGGCTGTGGGAGCAATGACCACTCTCAGCCCCTCTGAGTCTCATAGGTGGCTCTACCCAGGCGAGAGTGTCAGTATGATCAGAATTCAGCCGAGGACCAAGCAAGACCCTCTGTGAGGGCATGCGCACTCTCTCGCTCTCTCGCCCTCTCGCCCTCTCCCCCTCTCCCCCTCTCCCCTCCAGGCCCTCAACTCCATCTCCTCAACCGGGGGCAGCTCTGGGCTCCCCTGCCTGTGCTGTGACCTAGAAACGTCCAGGCAGTCGGCCAGGGCAGCCATAGGGCTTACCTCATGTCCCCTCTGACACAGACTCGCCCTGGGCCACCTCAGGTCCAGCACCTAACACCACTGTGAGCTCAGAGCTGTTCGGTTGTTGCCAGGTCCTGGGGACATGGTCCTGCTGCAGTGTGTAGCAGGAGGCTCCTGTACCACTCTCCATCCGGGTCTTGTCCAAGTGCCTGACAGGTGGGAGCCCACAGCCAGCAAGTGCTGAGTCAGGGGAGGTGTGCAGCCAGTGCCCATGCTCCTCAGCGATGACCAGCTGCCCTGGTGACAGAGGCAAAGGAGACTGAGTGGGGCCTGTGGCAAGGTCTCCTCTGGCATGTTCTGCATGGGCATCAGGTTGGGCCCTGGGCAAGGATAAGCAGGTCCACACCCAGCTCTGCAGCCCTGCTCCACCTGTGGGTCCTGAGGCACAGCTGCAGCCCAGGCTCTGCGGCATGCGCTGTTGGCAGCCAGGCCCCTGTGAGCTGGTCTGTTTGCCGCATGTTACACTAACCCTGGGTGCTTTGTCCACACGTGGATCCAGACAGCACCTAGGGCTGCTCAGCTCTGAGGCCATTTGAGGCAAGCTCACACCAATTGTTCTTGGCTCTCGACCACCATCTCTAAGGGGCACTGGAGAGGAGCTGCCCTTCTGCTCTTCAGATGAGGAGGAAGCTGCTCAGCATGGTGACTCCGGGATGGTACAGGTGGGCAGTGGCCATCCTTGGTCTACAGCTCAAGTCTCCTGGCAGCTCTGTCCTGATCCTTTGCATGTCTGCCCTCCAGTGAGACCCGCAGCTGGGCCTGGGGGACCGTACCACTAGAGTCTGAGGTGCAGGAGCAGCCAGGCTGCTGAACATCCTAGTGTAGTGGGGGCAGACAAAGAAAGGACACCAGACAGGAAACAGGAAGCAGGTTTATTTGGCTGCAGCCAGGTTCAGAGGGCAGAGCTTTCACTGTAATCAAGTAACCCCCTGAACCCCGAGTTCAGGCAGTTTCAGAACTTCATACTCAGCGTATAAGGGGAGGGGCTCAGAAGTCCAGTCTGCAGACGTTCACACAAAAGCAGCTTTTTCTGTCACTGTTCTGGGCAAGTTAACCCTTCAAGGACAGCGCCTGGGAAGGGGAGAGCTGCTTCTCCCTTCTTTCCTCCCCTGCCAGCTGTCACCATGGAGCCCAGTTAGTAACATCTTCTCTTACCTGTGAGATCTAAACATCTCTGTGAAGCTCAGGCCCAAGGCCAGAGGCCTTGCTAAGGACCCATCTTTCCTCCCACACTTTGCATCTGCAAACACCTTCTGTAACCTATGATATTGTTACTACACTAGGCAGTCCATAAACGTTTGTGAAAAAACTAGTAAAGGGGCGTTCAGCACCTGGAGTGCGGATCTCTTCCAGGCCAGTGGCCAAGTAAGGCAGAGCAACAGGAAATAGGAAGTTGAACTGCATTGAAGTCTTGTGCAGAGACTCTCTTGCTGACAATCCTAAGATCAACTACGGTACAGATTTCTGGAGAAGCCTAATGAAGTTTTTCTCTGGAGGAGGGGGTGCCACTATACTAGGACACCCAGGATGGCCCCCACGGCCACGGGTGAACTGCCCCAAATGTTGGGAAGCAGCAGAGGCCCAGCAGCCTGGCTGCCCCTTCCTGAGAGCCAGGGGTCGTGGCCGGTAGTCTCACTCTGCAGCACAACTGTGCGGTCATCGTGCCCAGCGCTTTCTGCCGTGTCCAAGGGGGAATGTGTCCCCAAGCCCCTGGATAGCGGCACGTCCTTGTGGGGGATTTGCCATCTTGCTCCTTCCAGCTGTTTGCTCCAGATACACACAGCAAACATTTGTTTAGAGGCATGTGGGTCTGAGTGAGCGAGACGTCGCATTGGGTCACAGATGGCCTGCTCCTTTCTAGAGCCCTGGTCTGCGCTCAGATGCACAGGCTGCAAGCACCAGCCAGGAGCTCTGCACCAGCTGGCTAGCACGCAGCCACGGTGGGGAAAGAAGCCAGAGTGTGTTTCTCGCCAGAGCTGTTTGTGCTTTTCTGTGTATGTAAGACAACATCAAAATATATGGTGGGTTTTTTTTCCTTCCAGAAACAAAATTGCTTCAGCAAATGGTTTTCAAATGCAATAAAATGCCCATGAATTTTTACTTATAAAACGTTCCCATATGATGTTTCCTTCAGTCCAGACCTACCCCTGGCTTTCTGTTTCTCACCAAGATGACTGGGTTTCTCTTGCTCCTCTTGAGGTCCACCTGGCTGACCCTCAACAAAAGGCCCACAGCTTCATTCCTCAGGGGACTGTGCCCCACAGCTGCTGAGAGCTGGGACCTTGGAATTCCACTTTCCTGTGGGCCCATTTACTCACGTTGCTGAAACCCTTGTACCTGCCACATTGCCAGCAATTGCAGATGAACAGAGGAGCCATTCTGAAGGGCCCTGAAAATGCAGGTGTCGGCAGAGACGGGAGGGGACCAGGCGGGGAGGCGGACCCACAGAGGTTTTCAACACACCTGCTCATGTCTGTCTCCAGCTGCAGCTTCTTTATTCATAAGGAAATTCTGATGAAAGCAGTTGCCTCTTTTGCCCTCATCTTTTGGCAAACACCCCAGCCCCAGAGTGCTGTTCCCGGGAGGCTCGGGGTCAGGCTTGGGTCTGCCTTCCGTGCTGCCCTTTCATAGGGCCTGGAATTGCCAACCTTGGAGATGGGCAAGGACCCCAGCTGTAGTCAAGCGGACACCAACACCGCCAGCAGCCGCAGGTGTGGCCTGGGCTGTGCACCAGGCCTGTCCCATCTTTTTGCACACATCAGCTGGCCCCCTCCGAGACGCCACCGCTTTCTATCTTTCCTTTTTGGCTCCTGCTCCATCTCCCAATGTCCTCAGCCCCTCATGGCTGGCCATGTTGGGGCAGTCCACCTCCGGCCTCCTCCTCCCCCTGACCATTCTCTCAGCTTAGTCTCCTTCCCTTTGATCTTAAATGTACCTCCTAAAGCATGGCTGCATGGCACCCTGCCCCACTGGCCAAGCCTGGGCAGGTCTTCCTGACCTTGTTGGGGACCCAGCATCCAGGCCACTACCTCTCCAGTCCCACCACCCAATGTGCCCCCTGTGTCCTCCACCGAGGACAGAATCCACCACTGTGCACAGACACCACATTTCGTCCCTTGCCCTGGCACAGTGCACGGTGGTCTTCCCCGAGGCTCTACCGCCTCTTCATGCCCTGCCTCAGCTCCTGCCTTCCTCACGTCGGGAAGTCCCTCGAACAGGGAATTTTGGGCACAAGTGGGCACATTGGGTAGGAGCCTGCAGTTGCCTGTGCAGCCTGCCCACCCTTGGTCGAGACCATTCCTCTTTGCAGGTTGGCACCTTGGATATTTGGTGGCCTTGGCCTGGCTTCTGACCCTTCCTGCCATGCCAGGTGACAAGACAGAGTCCAGGAGCCAGAGCCAGCTTTGCCCTTCATCCTCCTGTGACACCTGAAAGGCTCAGCTGTAGCCACAGGCCTCACCGAGGACTCCCTCCCGCGGGCACCCGGGTGGCCTTGGCAGAATGTGTCAGGTCCTTGAGACCCGCTGGGGGAGGGACGTGCTGAACCAGTGACACCTGAGCACCGGGGCTGGGCTGCTCGTGACAGCATGGCCGGAGGTGACCTCACAGCAGTGCAAACCAGCCCTCGCCACCGCCCTTGCTCTGTGTGCTGAGCTGCAGTGTCGCAGGTGAACGGTGTGGCTGCCTCCTCTGTCTTCACAGCAGATCTGGTGCGATCAGAGCGTCCCTTGCCAACGCCTTCGCCCAGGGCTGGAAGGACAGACGACTGCGACGCCCCTGGGCATTTGGTGTGGAGATTAACGTGGCAGCCCAGGTCCCCGTGAAGAGGCAGGGCGCCTTCCCTTTCCAGAGGCAGCCTCGCCTTGCGAAAGGAACTGGCACACTGTGCTCGATGCAGATGATTCAGGCAAAGGAGTTGGGTCCTTCAGAACTGAAGTCAGCACCCGGGTCTCGCTGCGGAGGCTGCTGGCAGCCAAAGCTTCTGAAGATCCCCTGACAGACAATTGCAGTCAATTCATTTTTTAATGCAAATACAGGGTGGCAGGGAAACCTGCCCAGCTTTGCGCCCCTCCACTCTCCAGTACAACCCTCACTGGCTGCATTCCAGCGACTGTAGAGCCAGCACATACTGCCCCTCTGGAATATTCCACAAGGAAAACATCCTGCAGGGGTTGCAGGTGAGCTCACTAGGGCTCCTGTGCATTCCTGGGTCCAGCCGTCAGGGTGCACAGAGCTCATCCACTCTGGGGGCAGGGTTAGGCCCTGCACCCTGAAGATCCACCCAGGCTTCCAGGAGCAGCCACAGCCCAGGCGGGGACCTCCGGACTCATGGCTAGATGGGACCCAGTGAGCAGTGAGGGGCGAGGCTGGGGCTCGTGGGCCTCCTCCAGCCTCAGAGGCTGGTTCCCCAAGGCAATGATGCAGCATGCTCCTGACGTGCTCAGAGCACGCAAGTGCAGAGAGGACCGGAGAAGCCACCGTCACCACCAGTCTGGTGGTCCCACGACCAGCGTGCAGAGCCAGGCTTGGACCTGTTTCTCTCGGCACTTGCCAAGTGCAGGTGCCTGGTGATACCCGACTGCCTGCTGGCTGCAGCCCCAGGGGGTGACCGCTCAATTCTTCCTTCCTGGACTCCAAGCTCCTCCTGATTCCTCCTTGATGGGAGAGACTTGACGCAGTGATCCCAGCACACTTACCCCCCTTGAGCCAAGACCCTCAGTCCAGAGAGAGCATCTGCGCATTCCCGAGGTCATCGTTTCTCTGGCTTGGAGCTTCAGGATGCTGGGACAGCCTGTCGCAGAGGAGGTGGGAGGTGGCAGGCACGCTGTCTGGATGAGCCATGCTTTCCTCCATCCCTGAGCTGTAGTGAACGGAAGCCCCACAGACACACGAAAGAAACTCAGCCAAGGGCGGAGTGTCTAATTCTAGTTGTCAGCCCCGTGACACGGGCAGTGCACACATCCCCAAAACGTGCACAGTGGCATGAAGACATTTGCACAAGGCCCTGTGGCCCTGGCAGCCTGAGAGCTCTGAGGATGAGACTGTTGCTGCTGCGCGAGGTGGGGGAGGGCTGCATGGCTGGTGGCATTCACGTGTGGCCGTCACAGTCCCAGGAGAGTTCTCTTGTCCTGCGTGATCCTGCCCTCATCCCTCCCAGGGAGGACTGGGTGGAAGCTCCGTGGGAGAAGCTGCCTCTGCATGTGTGACTTTGAGTGAGCACCAGGTCAATGAGGCCGGTACCAGCACATGCCATCTCTGTGACTTTCCCTGTCTCTAGAAATGAGTTACCTGTGTGAGCACCTCAGTTGAGAGTCTGCTTTCTAAGATGCAAGTTTGTGTGTCCCTGAATATCTCAGGTGCTTGAAGCAAGGGACCATGTTTTATTCTCGATTATACCCACTGGTGTCTGGTTGACAGAGGGACTCATGTTTCCATGTCCTTGTCCTGTGGGCTTAGCCCCACCCTGGGCCAGCCACTGAGAAGGTGGAGCTGGACCAGAGGGATAGGCATGACCTCATGAGGGTAAGAATCTTGGGGACCTTGTTTTCTCACTTGAGTTCTGTGAGTGCTGTGGACAGTGTCCTCAGCAGCCTCTGTCCCGCGAGCCTTGGGTATGCTTTCTCTGGTCTGTGTTCTTCCCCTTTTGATGGCCTCGTTCACAGAGCAGGATCTTGACTTGGAGTGATATTGGGCTTACCAGTTCCTTCCTCCATGGATCATGCCCTTGGTGCTTTATCTACAAAGCTGTCACCAGCCCAGGTCAAGCAAGGTTACCTAGATCTGCTATCTTCTAAGAGCTTCGTAGTTTTTCTTTCCGGGTTAGCCGTGAGCTTGTGTTTTGTGCAGGGCGGTAGGCCTGCATCTGAATTTCCTCTTTGCTTGGACCCATGTATTCCAGTACCTTCTAGTCAAAAGGCAGCCCGTCTCCCACTGGACGGCCATTCTCCCCTCTCGAAGCCAGGCTAGCTGCAGTGACAAGTCACTCAGGTGTGATGGGGGTTTGGCTGCTCAGGGCTGGAGGACAGGGCACACCTGGGGCAGGCCACCACGTCCACTGCATGACTGTGGGAGAAGCCTCCTGAGCACAACTCTAATTCACATACTGAATTATTTGCTCTCAAATATGGGGCTTGTGTTCCTTCTTGCTGGCGCTTGAGCGTCATCCTGAGTGGGCAGGAACACCGCTGTAGGAAATGGCCATGGGGGTTTCCCTTTCAGCTTACCCTAGGAACAGCTCCTGTCACCCATGGTGCTTTGCTGTTGGAGCCTCTGGGTTCCACCACTCTCCTGAGTGACCACTAGCCCCTCAGTGTCCCAGCCAGGAATCAGTGAATGCCACCCTCCAGCGTCCATCAAGGCTGAGAGCTGGATCCCCAGCTGCCATATTCACCCCACCAGGACGTCTCAGGATGCCAGTCTGCCGTGTCACCCACGTACCATTCAGAGCAGCAGGCTCCTGTCCACAGAAACAGTCTGCTCCTGACAGGCCCAAGGAGCTGCAGGCTGTGGTGGGCCTTCCTCCACAGGGGTCGCACATCTTGGTGTCTGTTCTACACCTGGCATCCCAGGGCAGCGGCTCCTCCCTGGCTGGGGGGAGGGAGGGTGTGATTTGGCCAAGGCCTTCGGTGTCCTGTGTCACCTCAGGCCATGCAGGTGGCCCTGGGCCATCCTCACCTCCCGTTGGCATGGGGGGTTGACAACTCTGAGAGGTGGGTCCACACTCACGCCCCTGCCCTCGGCTGGCATTCTGCACAGGTCAGAGCCAGGGGCGTGGGTGTGACTGGCAGCCACAACCAAGTTCTGTACCTTTGTAGTGGAATGGAGCAACTCTTAATGTTTGAAAAGCGCATCCAGATTACCTCATTTGTTCCAGGCCTCTGTAAACAGACGCATGGAGCCCATGTGTGTCCCTGTGGAGTGATCCCTCTAAGTGGCTCAGGCTCAGAGACGTCCCGCGGTGGTGATTGCTTCAGGATTGTTTCCCATGCAGTGAATTATACTTGTGGTGGGATTTACACGGGGCTCACTCATTTTAAATTGCAGGATAAGTTCTAAAGTACAAGAAGCATGCATTCGATAAACAGTGCGGTGGGGTCTGTGGTAGCAGGAGCTCTGAGCAAGGACAGGCAGAGAGAGAGAAGCCGAATCCTGGTGCTGCTGGCAGTTGGTGTTCATTCCTCAATCTACCCCATTGCGAGGCTGGAGATGGCTTTGGTGACTTTTTCCCTCTTATAGGAGTGTTAGAGGGGCACTCTGCATGTGGGACTTGCCCTGTCCAGGTGGGCCTCCAGCCTTATGACAGTGCCAGCCCCTCCTGCAGGTGCAGATGGACCCTGGCTAACACCCAGCACCCCAGGGCTTGTCTAACAACACTGTGGCAGAGCAGCGCTGAGCCTGAATCTAAACTGGACTCTTCCCTCCCCATCCCTCCACAGGCTGAGTGCTAGTTGCTGATGGCCATGGCCCAGGTCAAGTTGACCTGGATGGGGCTGATTCAGGGGCCCAATGGGCCTTGATAGCGGTAACTGCAAAAACCCTTGCCCCCAAACTCTGTGCATACCTCCAGGAAGCCATCTTCTCCCCAACCCTAGCAAGTGACCAAGTTTACATTTTAAAATGAGCCACAGTTTACATTTTAAAATACTGAGGCCATTCGGTTAGACCCCAGATGGGGTTTGAACCCCACGTGGCTGGTCCCAGAGCCCACTTCCCCAGCTGCTGGAATGCCAGTGGCCTCCAGACAGAGTCCTCTTGGGAGGCAGGTCAGTAGCCATGGGCCAGGGATCTGCCTTTTAAAAATATCTTCAGATAATCATGATGGTGGCCCAACTTTTGGAGCC
>CM053401.1:178143443-178165117 GCA_028644305.1 Xerus rutilus
CCTGGTGCTCCTCGATGGCCTCCTCTCCTGGAGGAGACCTCACGACTCAGTGCAGTGGGCTCCCAGTGAGCCCTGCTGCAGCCCTTTGTCCGCTCAGCGGCCTGGAGAGACAGAGGGTGGGAAGGAAGCAGACGTTTGCTTGCTGAGCTGCTCCTATTACGCAGAACCAGGTCCCCTGAGCCCTGAGGAGGAGTGCAGGGCCTTCCCTGGAGCCCAGCGGGCATGGAATCCTGCCCCACTCCCCGGCACAGTCCCCTGAGTCCTGGAGGCTGCATCCCAGGCTCCGACAACCACGGAATCACTGCTTTGTTCTTCCCCAGAGTTTGGAGAAGCCTGGTGTAAACGTGGCTCCTTCTCCCTCGATTTCACTGAACCTGATAAGGAAACCTCGCCTCTGCCTCACGCTGTGTGCAAATCGCTGAAATCTGTAAACCTGGAATAGATTTGGACAATCATACGCTGCTGTGAAAGGGAACATAAATGAATCTTTATATTTGAAGTTTCGTCAGTTAACAAATGCATCGTTATCCATTATCCCTTCAATACTTAACAAACAACTCCTAATGAAATACAGAGGGGCGCAACTGGAAGGGCTTTTTTATTTTTCTCTTTCTTTCTTTCAAAAACAGCTATTTCCTTGCAGGTAGTAATTTTGTTTTAAGAAGAGCGATGTTTAGCACCAGGCTTTTTAATAAAATATGTGTAAGAGAATAATTCTTCTAAAGCATTCTGTATCTACAAAAATCCATATGTGGGAGAGCTGGAATTATTCTCTAATAGACTTTATTACATAGCAGTTAAGAATCTTTCTAAAAGACATTTAGTCAAAGGCATCGATTTGGGGTAACGAAGTCTGGGAGAGAAAGGCACTTATTGAAAACTGGCGTAGGTCCCTATTCATAGGGTCCTGTGTCTATTTCTCTGGCAATCAGTTCTTCTGGAAGGTGGAGCATCCAAGGCTACAGGCTGCGTCAGGGTCCTCCTGTCTCTGCATGAGTATGTCACAGACCACAGCCAGGTGAGCTGGCCTCCATTCCAGTCCATCTTCCTGGACACCTGCTGCCTCTGCATGGGGGAAACTGAGGCTGGAAGAGGTCTATCCCCAGGCAGCCACCATGCATGCTGGGAGTAGCAGAGGCTCAATTCAAGGGGAAAGGCCCCAAGTGGAGGAGGAGGCCCAGGCAGGGACAAAAATCACTACAGGGCCTGGTTGACCAAATATACCTGCCTCAGCGGGAGGGCCAGATGGGAGGGCAGGGTGTTCACTTGTTCCACTCCAAGCTGACTATAGAGTCTCACAGCCCTGTGTAGGGGTGTGGAGGGGACAGGTGGGCAGGGGACAGGCCCCAGGCCCCAGATCAAGAACCAAGGGGACACTCTGAGAACACACCTGTGCTTCTCTAGGCGATGTAGTGAGAATCACCAGAGGAAGCATGGGAAGGAGTCTAGAAACGTGACCATGGAGGCCCAGCCTCGTCCCTGGAGGTCACCAGGGCCTCCTTGCTGAGGTGCATTTGAGCTGCAGGTGTCCAGGGACTGACGAGTGTGAAAGGAGGCCAAGGGCAAGGAGGATTCCAGAGAGGGCACAGCTGGGCAGAGACGGAGGCAGGCGTGGCCATTTAAGAAATGAAAAGAAGGTCGGGGCATCAGGTGCAGCGATCCAGGAGCAGTTGGCAGGTGAGAGAGGAGGTGGCCCAGGTAGTGCCCCGTGTGAGGGAGTCCGCGAGGGCTCCCCCAGTGTGGCGGTGAGGCAGTTTTCAGACGCACAGAAGAGCTGAGCGGGCTGAGCGGGCTGAGCGGTGAGCCACAGACCTTCCACTTCTCCATGCATTTCCAGCTGAGAGGGGAGACCGTGCAGCCTCCGCCTGTGCCTCCCATGAGGAGTCCACATCCACTCACGTTTTTCAAGTGAGATTTCATGGAGAAGAAGATCCCCCACATGGGGCGCACCCTCCCGAGTGCTGACGAGGCACAGCCTGTGTGGGCGAGGCCCGGGCCCTCAGCCCTCGCACCGGCAGCGTCCTCTGGTATGGGTGGCCTGGCTCGGGCACCTGGGCAGCAGTGGTCTCTTTCTGGACGTGGGTCTGCTTTGGTTTCTGTTTGGCCTTTTGCCAGTTGGGAGGCAGCCGGCAGCTGGGGGCTCTAACCCTCCTCTGCTCATGCCCAGACTGTGGGTGGCAGCCGTCTGCCCAGGGTCTGAGAGGGTCGAGGAGCTGTCGTACAGAGCGCTCACAGGGTGCCAGGCACAGCCTAGGTATCGCCAAGCACTGGACGGGGCCATTAGAACTGTCAGCACCAGCGTTAGGATGGCTCTCATCTCTATGGCAACTGTCTCTATCAGCGTGAGGACAGCGCCCGCTCGGAACAGCAGGGTGTCCTCAGAGAAGGGGAGGAGGTAGCCCACAAGACCGGCCCGTGGGGGCTTCAGCCTGGGCGTGTGTCAGTAACCCGTCCAGGTTACTGCGGTTTGTCAGAACGTGGAAATACTATAGGCTGTGCCTGGAAACGGAAGCTGAGTCTTGGCTAGGATATAGAGGTAGTAAAGGGCTGCGGCCAGGATGGCTTGGGCACTGTGATCACCAGTGAGGAAGTCATCACTAACACTAGCACTTGGACTGCAGAGTGGGTTAACATGTACTTGGGAGCCGAGCCCACAGTACTTGCTCATTAAAATTCTGCATAAGGGGCAAGAGGTGCAGGCTGGCTGCTCTGCTGCTGGCACCTGCCTGGCCTGACTCTGGCCCCAGCTGAAGAAGCTCACCTTGGGGCACTTGGGGACCACGTCTGTGTCAAGTGGGAAGCAGAAGGAAACAGATGCTGCGCTCTGTGATTCATGTTCCTTCCTCCTAAGACCTGGGGAGGAAAGATACAGGAAGCTCAGACACCGCGCACCATGAAAGGTGCCATCGTGAGAAGCAGGCTGTCTGACGGTGTCTCTCAGCATTAGGTGGAAGCCTCTCCTATAAATGTTAATATTTAATCTTCCTAAATCCTTTTCTCTTAAAACCTTAGCCTGTCAAGCCCTCCTCCCCAGCCTTGTCTTCTGAAATCCTGAACAAGCCTCAGGGCAGGATTTGCTCCCGGACACCAGGCCTGGGAGATACGCACTGGAGCTTTCCTGCAGACTCCGTAGGGCAGGAAATGAACACTCCTGATGTCTGAAGTGCCAGGCCCTCGACCCTCTCTGCAGCACTGGGCTGAAACGTCTCCCAGAGGCAGCGCCACCTCTTGTCCACTAGGAGTGGCCCCATTTCTGCAGACAGTTAAGGGTTTCCAGCCCTCTCCAGTTAGGACCTGTGTGTGCCTTTCAGAGGCCTGGATGGCCAGGTCCACTTCTGCCCTGTGCTAGAGTAGAACCAGGGGTGTCACCATAGCCCACCAGCTTGCTCCCGCTAGTGCCCAAGCTCTGTGGTTCAACAGCAATGGTCCCTGAGGCCTGCTACACAGTGGGGGTCAGGGGCGCTCTGCCAGCTTCTGCACCACAGAGAAGTTCTAAGCTGACAGGGAGGAGAGTTCACGAGGACCACAGAGGGCATTGGGACCCACTTAGAAGAGGCCAGAATCACTGGTACTCACCTGGCCACCAAGAGTCCTGTTGCAGTGACCTCACGATTGAGTGATGCAGTTTAAGAGGCCTGGCTGGGGGCCAGGAGACAGTGGTCACTGAATCTCAAATCCTTTGAACACATATCTCTCCATGGCCCCAAGATACGTCCCCAGCTGCTCATGGAGCTATTGTGAGGCTCTGCGCACACAGAGCAGTGTGTCCTGGAAAGCTGGTGTGCTGTGCAAATCAGAGCAAACCAGCTGCCATAGAGCACTGGTGTTACAGCCAGCACTACACCTGCTGGGGCCATCGTCACCATCGGGGAACTCATGGGGCAGCCCACTGGACTCAACTAATGAAACTTTTCTCTTCTTTCTAGGTAAGTGATTCGCTGCTAACGCTGGACGTGTGGGTCCTTGTACATGCCTGTTGTGCCTCCCAGATTGTGTCCCTGGCTCCCCTGAGGATGCCTGACGAAGACTTCATGTGAAGTAAGAGGCCCTGGGGAGTGTGTCGGGGACATCGGTCACGTCTTCCCAGGCCGGATGGCATTGCTTGACCTTGTGCCAGTGGAGAGGGAATGCATGGCCAAGCCGTGCGGCAGGGAAGGGGCAGTGGGTGCTCCACCCGCCTAGACCAGCACAGGAAGCCACTGGAGACTCTGCCGGTTCCACAGCCCCGTGAGGTGGAGCACAGGATCCCTGAGGGGCTCCTTCCAGTCTCAGCATCTCCATGGTGGGTCTTTGTCCTTGAGGGTGGCAGGAGGCCTCCGCGCCCGACCCTCTGCCCTCTGGGCGGCTGCTTTCCCTCCCCAAGGTTGTCTGAGCTGGCTTCTTGCCAGGCTGAGGTGGTTCTTTTGGTTTGTGCAAAGAATTCAAAGGTGGTTTTGGTTAAAGAAAAACATGTATAATGCATAGTTGAAGATTCTCATCAGCTCGTTGAAAGAGACTGTGAACACGTTGCCTGGATGATGTGTGGTTAGGAAGCTCCCTTGTACAGGTGAGACCCTTACCTGTGGCGCTGGCCTAGCATGACTGTCACGCTCTGAGCTTGCAAGCAGCTTGAGCTCTGTGCTCTCTGAATTTCCTTTGGAGAAGCAGCCCAGGGTCAAGCATCAGGATCTGGAGCAAGTGCGTCCCAGATGTTGGGGTGGGTCAACCCCCACCAGGCCCCCAGTCCCATGGAGGGACACGGTCACATCAGAGGTTGTTGTCATGGGGTCTTGGGTGGTACACACCTGGAACCGGGGCCTCCGCACAGGGCTCAGGACAGCTGCACCAGGGTGTGAGGAGCCACCCTCGGGGGCACTGGCCTGCTCTCGTGACCGCCACTCCTGCGGGTCCTGTGCCAGCAGGTTCCTGGGTACAGTGGGTGTGATCTGCTTCATCCAAGAGGTGCGTTGTTCTCAGGATGACCAGGGGTTCTGCCTTGAACTCTATGTGCTTGGCTCAGCCAGGAAGAGAGAGATCTGACACAAGCCAGTCAACCAAGATGCCCTCGGTCCTGGCCTGGTTTTCTGGGGAGATTTCGCCTCACTTGCTCTCTGCTTGTGCTTGGAGTGGGGTGTGCTCCTCCTCCCGCCGCCTTCTCTGGACTGGGATGACCTGGTAGGGGATCACGCCACCTGTGCTGGGAAATGTCTGGGGGCGTTCCGTCCAGAGTCTCGGACTCAGTGCCCCAGGCAGCACCCTGCAAATGTCTCTCACAGGGCTGGACCACGCCAGGGCTGGACCATGTCAGGGCTGGCGTCCAAGCTCCCGGGATGTCTGTCTGTCTGTTGCTGAGGCCGGCTCCATGCAGCAGGGCCCTCTCGCAAAGGGGCCCAATTATATATTCAAACTTCACACCTGGTGCTTTTCCACGACCCCAGAGATGCCTCACGAGGGCGTTTGGGTTGTCATGAGTCCAGGTGGTACCTCGCCTCACAGCGGCTTGCTAGTCGAGGACATGGGTGGTTCAGTGCCCTGTGGTGCACAGCACAGCTCCCACCAAAGCTCGTCCCCCCAAGCATCAGAGGGGTGGAGACTGAGGGCCTGAGTCAGGTGGTGACGGACACCTCTGGAAGTGCCAGTACTGAGGAGCATGGACAGGTGGACAATGAGCTTGAGGAGTGGCCCTGAGGGCATGGGGCCCTCATTCACCAGCTCCTCAGTCCCACCCCACGGTGCCTGCGCTCTGCCCTCACCTTGCAGATGGGGAAACTGAGGTCCAGATAGGCAGGCGACTGCCCGAGACGCCAGCCGGCTGCAGCCGGTGCTGCTTCCCTTCCCATGTTTTCCACCCTGACAGGAGCAGGCTACCCAGAGGTGCAGAGGAAGCCCCTCCTACCCGTGTGGCACTCCTGCCCCCTAGGGGTGCTCAGAGAGCCTGTCCCCGGCCCCTCCTCAGAGAGCTGGCTGGCTCCAGGCAGGCCCACGGCGGAGGCGGCAGCACGGTGCCCGTGCCCTGTGCAGATCTGACTGGCGGCCTAATTGGTATCAGAAGCACAATTACACTGATTGCTCCCGCGTCTCTGGGTGGTGACAACCCCTTGATCTCAGCAGCGGCGGCGAGAACACAGGCTTCCGCTCAGACCCAAACGGGGCACGCATCTCTCCCGGTTCCTCCCCGAGGGCTTGATTTGGAAGTGTCTGATTTAATGCGGAAAGAGATGAAACCACAAGGCAGGCCCCTGCGCCCGTGTGGGGAGGCGCCTCTCCCCCTGTGTTCCCGACTCCCTCCTTGACGTCTTGCTTAAGATGCGGGCTCCAGGCTATTTCTCTTATGGAAATCCTTTTTAAATCCACATCTGCTTTTGCCCATGTCATGGAAGGGAGGCTGGGATGTGAGGCCTCTGGGACAGGTTCCATTTAGGGAGGGTCACTCCAGGGTGGTGGCTACAGAGAACTCGATGCAGACAAGAGCAAGACAGTGCAGAGCTGTGGCCAGGCCCTGACCAGGCTCTGACCAGGCTGCCCGCAAGTACATCGCAAGGAATCCCAAACTCTGAAAATTGTCAGACTGTCACTCCAGAGTGAGCCGAGGCTTCCAGGCAGCACGTGGTCAGTCAGCAGAAATGGGGTGCAAAACCCAGGCAGTGGGCAGTTCCATGGGACCGCCTTTGCATCTGTGCTTCCACGGTCTCCAGGAGAGAAGCCAGCACTAGGGCAGGGAGGCTGGTGCTCAGCTTTGGGCTGTGACAGTGAGGGCCACGTGTGCTTTTTCATCTGCGGTGCCTCTTCATGATGCCCAGTGGGTGGGTCTGTGCGGGAGTCCTGGGGGCTGTTTCTGTTCTCTGCAAGGTTGACATTTGGCATCATGCCTGGCATACAGTAGGTGCTCAGTGCACGCTGCTGGAAAACGAAAGGGGCTAAGAAAGGGCGGAGAGTCTCCTTCCCACGAAGCTGGGGTCTGCGCGTTCTAAGGAAATCCCATCCTCACACCAGCACACGCTGAGGCACACAGATGGCCGCAGGCACAGGAAGGCCCATGAATGTCCCCATCTGCGTTAAATCTTCCTTTCTATTAAACCCGGGAAATTCTTTTGCTAGGTTGAGAAAGAAACTCAGGTCCTTAGATGACGCCCAGCCCATCAGAGCCTAGGAGAGGCCGTCAGGATGGGGAGTTGGGATCAGAGAAATGTCATTAAAGCACCGTGAAGCAGGTGCCCACTGTGCTGGCCTGGTGCCAAGCACTCTGTGGGAACTCCGAGTGGAAGCAGCGGCCGAGCTCAGGGCTCTGTGGCCGGCATCACACACCGCGTGGCCTATCAGGCAGCACAGTCTGACACCTGCTCTAACCTCACAGGGCAGAGAGCTCACCCTCCTGGAGCCCTTCACATGCCCTGCGAGCAGCGCCCAGGCCAAACCTCCAGGCAGGGCTCCGTCCAGACCAACCCCGGGGCCCCAGCCATGCGCCTGCAGCCTGGGCGTGTGCAGCAGGAGCGTGGGAGCAAGCGCCCGGTGTGTGGCCGCATTCGCAAGCCTTGCCAGGGAGCTGGGCGCCGCTGCCACCGGCATTCGAAAGAAGCCGCTGAATACGTCACATCATGTCTATATTCTTATTTTTCGTTTTCCCTTAAAAAGAGATAAAGCCCCATTTTACTAACACATGAATCAGGCTGAATTGCATCCAAGAGTTAATCCAATGCATTTTTATATGACACCCACTAGGTGCAGACAGTTCTGATGTGAGGCACACGAGTCTGTGGGCGACAGCTGGGGAGAGTGAACCTGGCAGTCCTCCCTAGCACAAGGGCGACCTCTATGCTGTGGTTGCAGCCGCTGGCCAGGCCTTCTTTGGGCCCTGGGGAGGCCCCTCATTTGGTCCTGCTCTCCTCACTGACCCTGGATGGGGACTGGGGGTCGTGACCATGCTGTGAGGGTGGAAACGGTCCAGAGAGGAGCCTGGTCCGGGTGGGCCAGGAGCCTGAGTGCTCGGGAAGCTTCAGGGAAAGAGCAGAGGGTTCAACTTGGGTAGAGGCTGTGGATGCCTCAGCCCCTACAGGCCTCCCTGCTCCAGGCTTTAGGGAGACACCATGTCAACACTCTGGAGTATTTTGCTTTTCCAAGTGAGCTGGCAACGTGTTGTGTGTGGGTTTTGGATGAATGTTTCTTGAGTCAGATGAAACAACTAAAAATAAATATAGGCACACACACAGACACTTACCAATGTATACATTTTCTCCAAAGGTAATTTTTCCAAAAGCCAGAATAGCTTTTTGTACCACATCTAATTAGGAGGTCGTAGAGCCAGGCAGAGCCAACTTGATGGTAATAACTGGCTTCAGACAACGTGGTGATAAATCAGCTCACTCAACACCCATTGCGTAAGTAGATTGAGTGTATTTTTAGTTCTTGTTTGAAGCCAGGAATCCAAATGGAGATGGAGGGCAAGCCCAAGACTGAGGGGAAGACCAGCTTGCCACGTGCGGCGGGGCGGCTCTGCCCAGACGTGGGCGGCTCTGCCCAGACATGGGCTGCACAGGCCAAGGAGGTGGCAGGCAGAAGGTGGAAGGGCACTGCCCTAGCCTCAGTGCTGCTATTCCAGCAGGCAGGTGGCCTGGACACAGGGCACTGTGGCCAGAAGCTGGCCGCCACGAGTCTCCCAGTGCAGAGAACGGAGTGTGACTTGCACTGTGAGCCTTGGTGGCACATGGGGGCACCTGCCCCAGTCTCTAGGGCTAGTGGGATGATACGGACAGCACACACTGTGGGCACTGGCCTCCAGGAGGCCAGCTGGGCCAGTTGGGCTGCCTTTGCCATGAGGGATTCGAATGGTGGCCTTGTGGACTCAGACAGTTGTCCATTAGGCTGCCCTTGGCTGGCACAGGGACCTCTGCTCTAACAGGATGATGGTAACTCATGCCTGCAGCCCAAGGAGGGTGTCCAGCTTAGTGGGCATGGGCCTTGGGCTCAGGTAGAGCTGGGTTCCACCCTGCCCGCCCCTACCCACAGCGTTGGCTTCTCAGCTGTTTCTCAGGACAGGAGCATCTCTCCCAGAACCTGCCCTCCTGCTGCTGGCACATGCCTACCACCTACACCAGAACCAGGGCCCCCTTGGGCCCACCTCTGGATGAGGGATGGGATCACCACTCACCTCACACCCTGGCAGGCAGTGGGCTGAGGCACGAAGGCCATGGTGACCCCGCAGCAGGAGGCCACCTGCCTGTGGGATGCTCTGAAAAGACCAGGGTGCACAGTGTTGATGGACACAAGCTGGTCTCTGAACACTTCCTGTGTGGGCCTCAGAACCCTCACCAGCCAGGTCCCAGCTGTGCCCGGAGCAGTGTCACAGGAACCGTGAGTCCCAGATAGTGCCTCAGGATCCTAGTGGCAGGTGGCTTGCAAGCTGGAGGAGACATTGGTGCTGGAGGAGGTCCTGGATGCAAAGGAGAGGCTGAAATGCAGAGGCTGAGGCCACGTGGGCAGGTGGGCAGTGAGTGGGGCTGAAGTCAGGGAAAGATGCAGCCGGTCCCCTGGGGTGCTGTGGATTGTGGAGCCCTGGAGGAGCACGTGGAGGGATAGACAGGAGCAGAGAGGGGAAGGGGCAGGGACTTTCCATATGGTGAAGGTTCTCCTTAGGCTCAGCTGTCAACTTTGCCAACGGCTGGGTCCACATCCTTTGCAAGTCATTATTAATATCAGCGGCATCTATGTTTAGCATGCAGAGTTGGCCCGCTGAAGCCCGTACCCTGTCTGTGCTTTTCAGTTGGTGCTATTCATTAAAGTTGTTTGAAAATATGATCAGAATGAACTTCAACCCAGAAATGTAGTGATTCAAAATGCACCAGTGTCTATCCTTTGGGGTGCGCCTTTTGAGTCATGCCTAGGAAAGGATGGACCAGGGACTGGGCACATGCTATGTCACTGAAAGGCCCTAACTCTGTCCTGAGGTTTTGATTTGTCCTGGAGGAGCCTCGACCCTGGGACAGGGCAGCAGGTGGAGCTGGCTGTGTCCTGTCCCTCCCTCTAGCTTCCATCAAAGAGGCCATCGGCCCTTTTGTGACCTGAATGTTGCATTGCCAGCCAAGCCCACGATGCCCTGTGAAGAAGAGATTCATCCTGCATGGAAGGCCACCCCTGCCTGCCGTCTGAGGAGTGGCCTTGGGCACCGGGAACTGGTGGCCACCATCTGCTGGGTTCTCCCTATTTGAGTGTGAAGGTCTGAGCAGGGTTGTTCGGGGCTTTCATGCAGGATGAAGGTGGCACAGAGGTGCGTCTTGAGGGGCTTCAGGGGAGGTGGATGCAGCAGTTGGGCAGGAAGTCAGCTCTCTGGGCGGCCACCTACCCCTGCGCCTGCCAGGCCTGTGCAGAGTCACCACCAGGACCTAGAAATCCACACCCCGGGTGACTGGCCCAAAAGATACTTGGGCTTTCTTGTAGTCCTCCAGGCTCCCTCTAATTTTATGGTCCGTTCTGCCTCTCGTCTCTTTCACTGAAATGGAGAACTCTCAGGAAGCCAGCCACTCAGCCAGGGGCTCAGGAAGGCCGCAGAGCAAGCGGGTGCCCTCCCTGCTCCCAGGCCGGGTTCCTGAGGGGCTGGTTGTCCCCTTGGTGTGGCACAACTTTCTATTAAGACAATTTAAAGCTGCTGAGAAATATGCTCATGAATCATAAAACCAGTCTGTGCATGCAGCAGCCAGCGGTAGCTATTTTATAGATAGAGAGAGAAGGACAAGAGAAGGTGTCAGTGCCTGGCCGGTGTCTGGCAGACACTGGGAAGTTCTGAGCATCTCCACCAGAACAGACGGTCCCTGGGACCCAGTGTCCCGGCCACCTCCCCCCTCTGCCCTCAGTGGAACCTCCTGCCCTGAGGACATGGATAAGCCAAACTGTGCAGTTCATTCTCCGTGACTATACTGTAGAAGAAATATCTGGAAAATCCCTACATTCCAAGGCGAGGGGTACCTCCAAAGAAAGTCTCTATCTGCCCTGAGCGTGGTGACGCCCCCACAGATCTGAACCACCAGAGCCCCATGTCTCCCTGTTGCAAAAGTGATAATCAAGCCCTTGTGTTTCCCAAGATGTAGGCGAGGCCACCGTCTCTTTTTTTTTTTTTTTTTAAATATTTATTTTTTAGTTGTAGGTGGACACAATAGCTTTATTTTATTTTTATGTGGTGCTGAGGATCCAACCAGTGCCTCCCGCGTGCTAGGCGAGCACGCTACCACTGCGCCATAACCCCAGCCCCGAGGCCACCGTCTCTTGATGACCTTCAGGGTGAGCTGCCTCTCCAGCAGACAGAAGCTGGCCTCCCAGTGGATTGGCCTGTAGAGGTGGCCACTCTCTAACCAATGCTTGTGTTTCCTGTTCCCTCACCTGAGGCATTAATTGGGGCGTGTCTGGGTGTTCACAGGTGTACACGTACCTGTGCGCCTCGAAGAGGAAGCCTCAGGAGTTTTGTAGGCAGGCCTGCGAAGGGGCCTCCAGCTTGAGGGAAAATGAGCCTGGACATTTAAACTGACCTTCCCCTGAGTTGCCTGTTCCCACTTTGTGATAGCCTCATGCTGTCGGCAGCCTGGAAGAACGGAGGCTGGATAAGAATCTGCTAAAGCTTCTGATGCCAAAGCCCTGGGCACACCGGGACCCAGCTCTCCAAGGCGGGTGTGTGGCAGACCGAAAGTAGGTCATGAGAGATGAGCTGAGGGAGAAGGCATTTCAGGAGCAATCGCTTAAAAATGTTCCAACGCTGGCTTCTGAGATTCACCAAACAGCCCAGGGCCACAATGGAGGGATGCTGCTCTGCTCCTCGGTGCAGCCAGCCAGCTGGGCAGGGGCTTCAGAGAAGCCCTGCAGGCACCGCCCAGCCTCGCTCTCTGGAAGCCCCTCACTGTGCCCGTGGAGCATGGAAACCTGAAGGAGGGCTTCTCGGTAGCTTGCTTGGATGGAGCATGTTCTGTTTGGGTTTATTTTGGCAAATTCAACTCCAGTCCATCAAAAGCCACTTTTTAATAACAGGATCAGAACGCAGGTTGAGTTTTTCTTCTTTTCCATTTGTAAAGGATACACTGCCTCCAATTACAAAGTCCCCTGTAGAAGCCACCCCCGCCATCCACACAGCCACTGTGGAAGCTGGGGTACACTGGCCCCAAGTGGCATTTCTCTTGTTCCATCCAGCAGCAACCTGGCTGGGGCGCTGCCTTCCTAGAGCTGACCCGAGCTCTCGCCCTTCCTGCCGCAGGCCCTCAGGGTTGTGACCATATGGAGGAGGCACAGGCCGGGTGGGAAGGAAGTGGCAAGGGTCTGTGGGTGACCAGCTGAGGATGGAAGGCGTGGCACTGTCCTGGAAAACTGTCTCTGCACTGCAGTGTCACGCCACAGCCATGGCGCAGCCCAAGAGCTCCCCAAGCTCATCCTGTTCCAAAGTCACGCGGCCCTGTAGGCCATGCCCCCGTGCCCTCCCCATCCACAGGGAGGAAGCTGAGGCAGAAAGGATGGGTGAGCCAGGCTGGGACCCCGAGGGCCTGGGTGTTCTGCACTCCTGTGGACCTTATGTGTCCATTAAGCCCATTGTGTCGCTGAAACTCAACTGGTTTTCTTTTCTTTTAAAACAATTTTAAAATGTCTGACAACCACGGCTTGTGTGCCAGCATGGTCACAACAGGCTGCCGTTGCATTGGGTGGCCCCGGGGATGAGGCTGCCCGTCCACTCACCCCCTGCCACTTGGGGCTAAGGGCCCAGCGCTGAGTCTCCACCAGCCTCTGTGCTGGCCTTCGTCACTGGGCTATGAAAGGGCCGCGTACTACTGGGGCCTGAAGCTGGCAGGTAATATATGGATGTGACCCTCCACTGTGGAGCTGAGTTGAGAGCAGTAGATTTATTTTGCTTTGGGAAATACAGATGGAATTTCAGCCCAAATATTCATTCAAATACAGATGGAATTTCAGCTCCAGTCCTCTGGAGCTATGGTCAGGAGGATTCTCGGGGTCATAAATGTGTCTCCCTGGGTGGTGAGAAGAGGGCGCCGGCAGAGTGGGGAGATGCAAGGGCTCAAGGTCTTGGGAAGCCCAGGGCAGATAGTCGTCGCCACCCCACAGCCTCAGGCTAGGAGCCAGTGGGCACAGCTGGCCCCTCATCTGGAGTCAGGCTGCCCATTCTCCTAGTACTGCCGAGGCATCTGCTCGTGATCATGTTGAGAGAAAAAGGAAACTTGGGTTTTGTCGTCGTTGTTGAAGACAAAGCAGCTTCACGTCCCACTGGGCAAACAACAGAGAGGCTCACAATCTCTGTGTGGCCCGGAGCTGCGTGGCCCAGGGCATGGCCACACAGGAGCCACTCTTCACCCCTTGCAGTGTGGCCCGGGAACCCTGGGGGCTCAAGTGGATTCAGAGGGGCTCAGAGGGACATTGTTTTTCAGGAAGACCACACATGGCCCAGGAGCATGAAGCCAGTGAGCACTGCCCAGAGCATACAGATGGAAAGACCCCGTATCCCACAGTGGCCAGGGAGGGCAGGAGGCCTCCTCCTTTCTCCTTTGAGCCACAGAGGCTTTCCGTCAGGAGTTGGGCCCAGTCCCGTCCAAGTGTCTGTCCTTCATAAAGGTAGACTTGGACATGGGGCCATCAGGTTGAAGGTCACTCTGCAGGGAAATTCCAGGAACTAGCGTATGGAATCCCTGCAGCTGGATTCTGTGCAGAGACTGCCGAAGTCCTCCCAGCGTGGACACTGCCCTTCTTTAACTAGAACTCTACAGTCACCAATAAAGGTGACGGAATTGCCTCCGACACTTCCATTCTGACAGAATCTGTTCTGACACCTCCCCAGCCCATCTCACTGCTGCCTCAGCCTACCTGTTCCCACCCCTCCCATCTGATGTCCCTCCAGCAGCTCTGGGCTACCTCCAGAACCCCTCCAGCCCTGGCCAGCCAGGCTCCAGCACCTGCCACGGGAGTGGGGGCTCCATGCTCCAGCCAACCTGCCAGGCCAGGCCAGAGTGGGACACTGTTCCCCTCTCACCCCAGCAGCTGTGCAGGGGTCTGTCCCCAGAGACGAAGTAAAACAGGGCAGCCCCCAGATCTGCACATGCTAACAGGAGTGGCCGGGGAGCATCCCACCCGACTCCTTGAGCCTCAGGGCTCATCCTGTGGAAAGGCGAGCGCAGGTCCTAGGGAGCTGGTGAAGACCAGCGGTACACTCCCACACATTCTGGAGGGACAGGAGGTGGCTTGTTCTGTGACAAGCATCTCACGGGGACTTGTCCTCTCGCTGTGTCTTACCCGCCCCACCCCCCACCACCCTCCAGGGTCCTCGGGAGCTGGGGCCCAATGTGGCCATGGCTGTCACTGGGCCCCCCTTCCTCTGCAAGCAATATAGTCATCTCTGCTGAGTGGTGGACAGAGGGAAGTGGGAGTCGGCCAGCGGAGGGGGCCCGCCTTTCTCCCTAGCCCCGCTTCTGCCAGCGCTGAGAAGGAACCCAGGTGGACTCGCCATCCATCAACCGTGCAAATGTAGAGGGGCGTGCGCTGTTTCAGACACTGAGTGTGGCGTTAATTAAAGTTTAATTTGATCTTTTTTAATATCACATTAAACGAGTCCATCTTGGAATAGAACAGTACCAGGTGACGTAAATCTGTCTGGCACACAGCAACTTCATTATATAGCTGTTATTTAACTTGGTAAAAAGTAATTTGTTTCTATTAATTGATTCATTCCCCCCTTCAGTTAGGACAGCTGCTGGCTGCGGGCCATGTGCCGGCCTCCCATGCAGCCTGCCGTCGTGCTGGACCCCCTGACACCTGCCCGCTGTCCTGTGGCCTGTGGTCTGTCACAGCGCCACCTGTCTCTCCCACTGTGCAGTTGCAGGTGGCCGTGGCTGGCCGGTGAGCTGGGTCCTAATACCAGGAGGGGCTGGGCTCAGGCACATGCACACTCCGACCTGTACACAGTGCTGACCAAGTGGCCTGGAGTGCCCCAAGCCACACGGTACCCCCTGGGCCCACCCATGCACAGACGGCGCAGTGCAGCCTCCCAGCTGGCTGACATTGTCCACACAGCCTCCACCCATCCTGCAAACCTCAGCATGGGGGCCGCGCCTCGACTGCCTCCTCTGTGCCCCTTCGGGAGGTGGTCTCAGATCACAGCCTGTGTCCTCCAGTGAGTCTGTGGTGGTTTGGGGAGTGCAGGGGCAGCGTGGTGACCCCGAGCCTGTCTGCTGTGCAGTGAAGGGCCTTCCCTGCGCACCACGGAGGCAGATCCCCACGCGCCCAGCTCTTGCTGCCACCCGTTGCCTCTGCCACCCCTGCGCCGTCTTCCTCTGAACCCCACCAGAGCGCCCTTTGTAAGCATCTCTCCCTTGAGAAGCCCCCCAGGAGGGAGCAGGAACTGTTCCTGAAACTCACTTGATAAACACCAGGCGAGTCACAGCTGGGGCCTCAGGTGTCCTCACAGTCACCCAAATGGCTGGTGGATAATTGCAGGGCACTGCCCGAGTCTGCCTGATGCCTGGGGAGGGGATGCTGGCCATCGCCTGTGGGACCATCATGGATGGCTTTGCTCCTATCACCTGGAGCTGGGGAGTCCCTGTCACCAGGAGGTCCACGTCCACTCCCTATGGAATTGTGTGCCAGGTATTTCTTAACTAAACCAGTGGACATGAGAGTGACTGACCCTGAGACAAATTCCTAAGGAGGACAGCTGTGACGGGCGTCTTCCAGAATAAAGCCGACCACTCAGCTTGTGTTACCCAGGTGAAGGGGCAAGCGTCCCCTGCGCCCACTTCATCTGCCCCACAGGAGAAGGCAGCCTGTGGCTGGGATGCGGCGGCTCTGTGGAGCTGCGTCCCCGGCTCAGCACGTCCCCTCTCAAGGCACAGCGCACGTCTGCTCTGCAAATGCTGAGCGTGTGCCGGCTGCCGTTCCCACGCTCATGTCACCCCATTGTGATTGGGACAAATTTGTTTTCCACGGTCTTCATGATGACACTGTGTGTAGTGCTTTAAACTCTTTTCAAAGCTTTCTCATATCATTATGCCATTTAATCCAGCTAATTGAACTTGAACTGGAACAAAGGAAAACACTGATAAATTAAATATCTGCCTTTTATGGGGGCAGGAGGACAGGAGCAGCTGCGTGGTGGTTGGCTGGTGAGTGTCTGTTTCAAGTATGAAGGATGATGAATGACAAAATGACCTGCCCTCCTCCCTGCTCCCCGAGACCTACATAAAAATTAAAAGAAAAAAGAATAGGAAGGAAATCAGATTTGTGCTTATGTGAAATTCTTTTTTTTTTTTGGTACTGGAGATTGAACTCAGGGGCACTCCACCATCAAGCCACATCCCCAGCCCTATTTTGTGTTTTATGTAGAGACAGGGTCTCACTGAGTTGCTTAGCACCTCGCCGTTGCTGAGGCTGGCTTTGAACTCATGATTCTCCTGTCTCAGCCTCCCTAAGTGCTGGGATTACAGGCGTGTGCCACTGCGCCTGGCTTATGTGAAATTCTTAAGAGGAACCCCTATTCGTTGTTCTCTTTCTCTTACCCTTCCTCCCAATAAATATACCTCCAAGAATTATATAAGAAAACGTGCTTACAAAAACATGGGAGGATAGGAGCTCACAGCCACACACGTGTGCTCTTGTGTGTGCATGCACAGACGTGCATGCACAGGTTCCCACGTGTGCACACAGGTTCCCACGCACACGCACAGGTTCCCACGAGCACACACAGGTCCCACATGCATGCGGGCTCACAGGCGTGTCTCGACACAGGGAACTCTCCACATTGCCCCTGTGGCAAATAATAAAAAAAAATAAGGATTCACTTAATCTCAGGCGTGAGCGGTGCCGGGATGTGGGGGACCAGAAAGGCCTGGGAAGGGGTGGCCCTGTAGCTAGAGTGCCTGCCCAGGGAGCTACAGGGGGCCAGGCTGGGACCATGGAGGGGAGGGAGCCAGGTGACCAGGAGAGCAAGCGCAGAGGACACCTCTTTAAAACACATAAGAAGCGCATTTCTATTTGTTCTCCAGAATCTAGAGCCAGTTCTGTGGGAGCCCTTCTCCCTGCAAAGTAGGGCAACACTACAGCAGTCTGTCTTGCCTTAAAAGGGAAAAGTCTGTAGGAGCAGGCAGCAGGCTGGGACCTGCCTGTGGCCTCCGCGGAGGCTGCTGCTTCATCTGCCTCCTTGAGCCTCAGGAATGTCCCTGGCTATGCAGGCCATGGCGGCAGCAGCTCGCCAGGAGGAAGAGCAGGCCCAGGGCCTGGTGCACACAGTGACCTGGAGGGGTGAGCTGGGCTCCCCCAGGCATGACAACCTGCCTCAGTCACATCTGAACACCCACCCAGGGCTGATGAGAGCCTTCATTAAAGCTGCACGGAACACCCCCTGAACCCCGCCTCCCCGCACTCGGAGTCCACCGTTCTGCTTTTGGTTTGGGCTCTGGGGTTAGGAGAATATTGCTATGGAAAGCCACACTTCCTTCCCCAGAATGCTTCCCTGCAGGGGACACGTTCAGAAAGGAGTCCATTGAATGCACTGTTTTCAAAGAGGGCATGTAAAAACTAGTGAGATCCAGCCGAGGCTGAACTCAGTCAATAGCCCCGGTGCCAGCCTCTAGGTGGATAATGAGGTCTCCTTAGGTAGCATACTGTCACTGGTGAAAGCTGGGTGAGAACACTCAGGAACTCCCTGCGTGGATTTTGCAGCCTCTGAGTCTCAAACTGTTTCAAAATTACAACTTTTAAGGGACACCTTCTTAAGACTGTGTTCTCACTCATCAGACAGCTGGCACTCGTGCGGACACATCCCTTTGGTTAGACAATCCGTCTTTTGAGAGGAAGAACCAGAGTCTCAGGCACAGAGCGCTTCCTCTCTGCTTCTCGCACCTCCTCACCTCCAGGTCTCCCCTACACGCAGCCTCCTTCCCTCTGATGGGCACGTCCACTCGGGCACGGGACCCACAAGGCTGGCTTCCCACTAGCTACGCATCCCCATCCCCAGGCACATCATTTTCCAAATGAAGCACCATTATTTTAAAACCAAGTGGCCTTTGCTGGACCTGGCAGGGCCAATTCCCTGCTGCGTCCCAAGCCTGACCGTTCTCTTTCCCTGTGTGATTCAGCTCAGCTGGAAGGTTCTGGTGACCGGAGACCCCGCAGAGCGAGGTTTGAATGGGAGCTGGGCTGCTACTCTCTCTATGGAGTCTGGATTAGCAGGCAGAGACCTACCAGGAGAGGCTGAGCAGGGCGTGGCTTCCTCTGCCCCGTCCTGGGGTCTGCAGGCACAGTTCTAGGTGGTTTCCATTGCTCTGAAGCCCGCAGACCTGCCTGGGAAGCTTGGTTCTCATCACCTCCTGCACCTCTGAGAGACCCCACGGACATCACAGGGCATCTGCGAGGGTCTCAGGTGCATCTGCAGCCCAGGAGGGCTCTCCCCAGGACTCCTCAACCACACTGTCCACCTGCGGTGGCCAAGGGCTCGTTTGACACTGAGAGGAAGGGAAGGGAAGCAAGCACTCACCGTGCTCTGCTGTGGCCAGTGCTGGGCTGTGTCACCAGCCTCTCTGCTACTGACCATCATGGTCTTGTCAGTTGGCTGCTACAACAAAGAAGCCCCGTGATGCCACATGCTGCCCGTGTGATAGGCTCCACGGGTGTCCCTTGCTCATCCTCCTTCCTTCCTTAGGTCCCCACTCAGCTGGGGAGGGGGCAGAGACTGAGGAGAAGCCACCCTGGCCTCCTGACCACGGTGCCAGGCAGGGCCCACATCCCTGGCTGCACCATGTAGACAGGAGGCACCTGTGGAGAAGGCTGTCCCCCCTGGCACCGTGGGCAGCACAGTGCTCGGCGGGCAGGGAGCTGGCTTTGCACACCTGGCACTTAAACACCCTTCGCCGAGAGGAGACCGAGCCTGCAAGAAGCTGTCTCACCAGCGCACATGGAACCCGCCAGCGGGGGGCGTGGAGCCCAGGTCCTCCACCTTCCCACAGTCCCCGTGTGTGCCCTGGCCCCCTCCTGCCTGATGGTCACCACCCCACGTGGCTCTGTCTACGGAACCAGACCCGGCAGGACGCCAGAGCATTCTCACTTTTCTCTTGGTAGAAGCACAGATTGCCGGGCACGCACGGCACACAGGTGCCCAAAGAAGCCGACTCTGAGCATGAGCAGGCGGAGCACTGTCACCACAGGAACCTGAGGTCAGCTCCCTGGGAATCAGCTGGGGCCAACCGCCCAGCTCTGTGCCGGACACCCCACCAGAGCGGAGGCTTCTCCTCCAGTGGTGACTCCATTTTTCCAAAGTTTAAATGAAGACCGTGTCCCCCTTGGTGGTCTTTTTTGGCGTGACGGGGCAAGGTGATGTGAGTCGTGATCCTCAGAGGTGAATGACAGAGCGTGGATTCGGTTTCATTATTGTAGTTGTCATATTTCAGAACTCCCTAAATATAGCTTTATTTTTTAATCCTACCGCCTTACATCAAGATAAAAAGGTTTCTGTCAAAATCAAATGACATGTCAATTTTAATGAGCAACTGAAAAATTAACAAGTGTAACGTTCTAATCTAATTATGTTCTTTCAGAAAGCTCTCTGGAAGTTGACTCAGGTTTGCTCTGTCAGCCTCTCTGCCACCGAGGCAGCAGTGACAGGCTGTCAGAGACGCCCTAGAACCTGCTTGGGCCTCAGACAGGGCTCCGTTGGCCTCTGGGGTACGGCTGCTGCCTTGGGATATCTCGCTCACGTAAAACACGTCGCGAATGACGACACTCAGAAAATGGGACAGGCCGTGGGGTGCCCCTCGGAGTTTCCAGAGAGGACAGCCGCATGACGGCTGCCCGACACGCCCCGACCTTCCCGAGACACAGGCTCCCCTCAGGATAGACACCATTTTTTTCCTAAATAAGGGCTTTAAAAAACACTAAGGGCCTCGGGAGAGCACAAGGGGTAATCTCTGCCACTGGGAAGCCCCGTTCAGCTGCAGCCTGGTTGGGGATCCAGCCTGCTGTCCATGCTCCTGTGACCAGGCAGAAGACCCTGCCAGAGTCTCCAGGGAGGGCGAGGGCCTGGGGAGCCTGGCGGCTGCTGTCTTAACCCTAAACAGGCATCTGGTCCCTCCCTGGCTGCTTGCACATTCCCGTGACGTGACAGTTCACCTGCCAGCAGATCCTGGGCGAGGAGCACCCACCGTGCCCACCTGGCCTGCCAGGCCCCATGGCTCCTCGTCTGTTCTTGCTTGTGTGTTCTGCAGAGCTCTGGTTTTGAGAGAGCTGGTCATCATCAGGGCCATGAGCCATTTGGGCAGCCCACGGAGGGCCTGTTGTTCTGGGTCTTGGGACAGGAGAAGCTGGCCTAGTTCCTTCTCCCAAAGATTTTACTGAGTAGCCAGAGAACAGCGCACATCAAACCACTAAAAATAAAACTGGAGGGAATGCCAAGTGCCCAGTGAGGGAGAGAAGGGACGGCCAGCACCATGGGGCTTCTGGGAAGGCGATCTCCTGAGAACTTGGAACCGATGAGGACCCGGGGCGGCAACACACCAGGTAGCTCTTCCTGGCCTCGCAGTCTCCACAAGGACTGTGCTCCCTTGCTCTCTGGTTTTGACAAATGTATAGCCCTGTCCCTGGTTAGGGAGGGCCACGCAGTCCGTGTGTGTACCTGTAGCGCAGGGAGCTGGACGTTTTATAAAGGCGCCAGTGGAGGGACGCCAAAGCGTCTCTGCTGAGAAGCAGCTTTCACTTGGCCTAGAGTGCTCTTCTACAGATGAGGTTCAATCCCAGAGGCCTCGGCTGCCACTCCTTAGGAAGGAGAGGACGTTGTCCAGGCCAGACATTCACACTTCGCTCCTGGGACCCAGAGTCACATTTCCACTCTTCTATGTGATCCTTTCTCGACTCATGAACTTCAGAAGTCCTGCGATCTGAGATGTTGGGGAGAAGTTATCAAAAGCAATCACTGTAACTCTTATCGCCTAAAATATCCAGCCAGTTGTAATAAATGAGGACCCATGATAAAACTGTTCGTAAACTGGATTATTCAGGTGTGGCTCTTTGATTAGCTCATTATGATTGTGTAATCCTTGTTAAAATTGGGATCAGGGATGAAGCTCTCATTGGAGGTGCTTCATGGGTGTTTTCATAAATTCTGTTTTTTGCACAATCCTGGTGTGAATCCTGGTTTTATAATTTCATACAAATGTGTCCTAATGTGATGTGGACTCTGTCTGTAGGAAATCTAGAGCATGATGCCTTGAGGAGTTGTAGGTTGCTTTCAGAACCCTTTGTTCTTTTTCGAGATTCTTTTATTACAGGAGATACTTGTGGGGCCTTCTTTCATCTCTAGTTCATGGGGGCCGCTCCACCTGGCCTTTCTCAGGACCCAGGCAGTCCAGGGTCCTTGGGTGAGGATAGAAGCCGTGAGGGCTGGTCAAGTCAAGCTGTAGTATAAGGAGGTGGCAACCTACCAGCTGTAGCCCACGTACTGTGTCCTCCAAAGCAGCCCCTCACCCTGATATTTCCAGGAAGATCCAACAGGATGGGACAAAGTCCAGAGCCTCCTGTGGCACTGTTGAGAGGTGCCTTGGGGCTGAGTGGGCCTCCACTCCTCATGGGTAGTAAGCAGGAGCAGGGTGGCTGTGGGAGCTAGCCCGGGTGACCTGCAGCCCTCCTACGTGCAGGCCCCATCAGCCCAGGGAGCAAAGCCAGACAGACAGAGGCAGTTAGAC
>CM053401.1:178165617-178182911 GCA_028644305.1 Xerus rutilus
GCACAGGCCCAGGGCGAGCCCCAGGGAACATCCTGCAGAGCCTGGGCACACCCATTTGTACACACAGATGTCTTTTAAAAGCCAGCGCCTGGCAAGCTGCCAGCCCACGGTCCCTCAGTGTGTGTTGCGTCCGTGGCATTTCCCTCCAGTCCCACGCGCCAGGGTCACACCTCTCTCCCCAGTAAGTGTTGTGTCCAAGGCCAGGAATACATGCCTTCTAGCCCGGGGAAAAGAACGCACGGACGGTGGCCACCTGAGTAGCGAGAGGCCGGGAGCCTCTGCGGAGGGCGTGGTGCAAACTTGATGTGCAGCCCTGACCCCTGACAAGCCCCAATGAGCCACTGGTACCAGGATGCAGATTAAATAATCACATGAAGAGCACAGGACCCAGCACAGGAAAACAGCGAGGGGAGACCTCCCTGTGGCATGTCCCCGGGCAGCTGGCGGTCAAGAGCCATGAGATTTGCTGTTGGGGCGTCTTGGGCTCTCAAGCCCCACAGGACCCCGCTCCACAGGTTGGAGGTCAGGCAGGAAACACAAGGCCCTGGCCTGGGAGGGATCTGTCCAGTGCGGGCACACACGTGTGAGCACACGCACCTGTGTGAGCCCCCAGACGCTCTACACCTGTGGGCTACCCTTCCTTACTGTTTGGACGAGGCAGTTGACAAAGGGACCCCCCCCAGCAGCTTGCACTGAGGGCCTGATTACAGAGCGCCTGGTGGCCGCTGCTGTGGGCGTCACTTCAAGAGGAACCCAAATGAGCTGGGGATCCTCTCATAATTTGGAGAAATGGAAGGCACAGAGGGGCTGGCCCTGAAAGGACAGGTTCTACTGCTACCATCCCCACCTTCACGAGCAGGGGACAGGTCCCAGCTTTCTGGGGTCCGAGTGAGTTTTCAGTGTTCCAGGCAGGTGTGTGACGTGTGCAGGGCTGGCTGGGGCTCTCCAGGGGCCGCCTTCTCTTCTCTGTGAAATGCAGTTCCACATGGTCAGAAGAGGTCACCTTGGAGGCCACCAGCAATCTTGAGTTCCTGCTATTAGAAACCATGGCTCCTGCCACACTGGCATGGGTTGACAGTGAGGCTCTGCCATGGTGGAAATTGGCTTTGGACGACCGCCCTGGGGTGCTCAGGCTACAAGGCCCCGGAAGAAAGGTGCAGAGCCCTCGCCTGGCTGGCGGGAGCCGTGCAGCCTCAGGCCTCTCCCTGCAGCATGTGCCCGGGCAGCAGGCACCTGTCTCTCTGGCCCCTTCTCAGCCCCTGTTCCCTCCCACTCGGTCTCTGACCTCACACACTCTCCCCTCCCTCTTGCACGGTTCCTCTAAGCCCTGGGCAGTGATCCGCACGCCCTCAGATGCTGTTGCCTGGCGGATTCCGCACACAGAGGCGGGTTGCACAGGAATCGTGACTTTGCAACACATAGAATCTGGACCCTGTGCCGGGAGGGGACGTCAACCCCAATAGTGGTCAATGCTGTGGAGGAAGGACAGGAACCCAGGTCGAGAGTGAGTTGGTAATGCTGATGACTTGGTGTGATTTGTCTCCAGGACACAAAGGCCTGGGCAGAGTTGCTGGGAGGAGATGGTGCTTGGACACTGTCACCTCCAAATTGATTTCAAAGTGCCTGCTGCGATGCCCTGGGGAGGCTGTAGTGTCCAGAAATTATTTTTCTGACTGGCCTGTGGGAAATGGAACCAAAGGTCTGACGAGCAGCTGGAAGCGAGACGGAGGGGACGGAGCCGCTGGCCTGTCCGTGTGGCGACAGTAATTTGTCCATTTCCTGGTCTGTTAACCTTTACAATCTTGTTCTAACACCGTCACTTTTAATCTGCCTTCTCCACATGGACCCAAGACCCAGATGCCAAACTGAATATACAAACCCAGTGAAAAATCAAACAGCCCTGATGCAGGGCCAAGTAGATTTTAATACACACACGCGTTGGGGCAGAGTTTTCTCCCAGCTGCAGGATGCACTGACGAAGACATTTTCCTTTTCAGAATTTGTTTGTTTTTTTTTTTTCCTTTCATAAAAGCACTAAATAATACCATGACCTTCTGGAATGCAAAGAGATTTTTTTTTAAATTGAAAAAGCTTTTTTATTCCACTTAAGAAGAGAAAGTGCTGTTCTGAAAGCATATTTATGCTCCACACCCATTATTTATGATTTTCTCATAAATTATTTTTCTTTTAACTTTTAAAAGCAGATGTAAAACCCAACATGTTAGTGCAAAAAGCCAGGAGGTAATCCGCCAGCTTGGTTGGCAGCCAGGAAATAGGGGGGGCTAGACTAGGACGGGAAGAGTGCGTGACTGTCTTTGAGACCCCCTGACGCACAGCCTCGTGGTAGCCTCTGAGAGGCAAGGAGCTGCAGGCATCATGAACCTGGGCCCCAGAGCCACCACAAAGCTCCCAGGGCGAGCAGCGTCTCGGAGGCTGCCCAGCTTCTGGCCAAAAATTCATCCAAGCAATGCAAGGGGGCTCGGGGCTCATTAGGCTCAGCAGTGGGCTCCGGTGCTCTGGCCAGCCACTTTCAAGAGCCAAGCCTGCCTGCTTCTGCCCCAGGCCTGCTGTGGCTGGGCCCCGCCCTCTACTGCCTCTGCCAACCCACCTGGGGTCTCCCCCTGGGGCCCTCCTCGTCCACGGGCAGAACTCTCCCCTCATCCAGTTTCAGGCTCCCCCGGTCCACATGGAGCCTTCCCCCTGCGTGAGTCTCCCTCCAGCCTCCCTCCCAAGCGCATGCACCCTGAGCAGACGAGGGCTGGCAATTGCACTGTGGGCATCACAACTGAGGGTCTCTGGGGTCTTTGCCAATGAAGCTGTCACATGATTGGCCGGGTGTGACCTGTGTCAGAACAGAGGCCTGGCAGCCTCCCCTAGGTGGCGGCCGTGGCATTTGCTCTGCAGTACCAGCAGCGAGACGCAGCCCGCAGAGGCCAGGCTAAGCAGTGTGGAGGCCACGAGCGCTGCACCCGGCTCTGAGCTCTGTGCCAGGCTTCTCCATCTTTTGCCAGGCACAGGCCAGTTTTGTTGCTGTCTAGCGTTCTGGCCCCTTGTCTCTGCTCAGCAAAGAGTTGAAGAACAGGACGCAGAGACAGCAAGCAAGCGGCAGGCCTGTGGAGAAAGTGACAGAGACAGACTTCTCTGAAGAGAAGGTGCCCAGGCCGGGGTCTGGCGGGGAGCTTCGGCTTGTTCTCTTCATGATCTCTGGAACGTCCTCCTTTCCTTATCTCCTCCCGTTTGCTCTCCTCGCTATTGCTCTGGAACCCTCTTGGTCCCCATGTCCGTGGGTCTATTTTAGTTTTCTCTACTGGGTCCCCTGCTTAGGAGCACGAGTACAGAAGTGTCTGTCTGATTGGGTCCCCACTTGTGTCCACCAGCACTTTCGTCAACCAGGAAGTTGACCTCATTGGAAGCCCCTCCCAGGCTCCTTTGGTCTGGCCCTGCCCCGACTCCCCACTCGCCCTCTTGCCTGGCTGCCTGAGCCTTTGCTTCACCTCAGTTCCCCGGTCAGGACTGGGACTCCGTGGCCCCTCCAGCGCTGTGTGCTCAGGGCATGCTAACGTGGCTAAACGTTAGTGCAGTCACGCTTCGGAGGGAGGGCTTGGCCTTCTAGCTTTCCTCTTTGTAAAGCCAAACAGACAAAGCCTCCATTCTCCTTGCTGGATGCAAGTGCCCCATGGCCGCGAGGCCAGGGTGACCTGCAGGGAGGACTTGCTTCCTCCTTGCTTCACGATCCCCGGGGACATCTCCGGGCTTTGCCTGGCACATTTGCTGTGATTTCACAGCAGGCTGGCCCTGTGGTCTCAGGCCTGCACAGCAGAAGTGTGCAGGGTTTCAGTTTTGGTTTTTTCTTTCTTTCCTGTTGGTTCTTTGCTTTCATGTGGAGCTGCAGGATGGCTGCAGAAGAGTCTCGCTGTGGGCCATCTGAAAAGAATCCGTGTGAGCCCAGCTAGCGAGGGGCAGGGGCTGGCAGGAGGGTGGAGGCGGGCCCCAGACACCTGGCAGGGTCCCTGCAGACCCCAGAGACCCCAGTGCTCCCTGTCCTGGAGGCAGAATGAAGCAAGGGCTGGGTTGGCCTGGCGTTCCCGCTGCTCCAGGGGACAAGGTGGCTGCTGCAGCCTTTTGCAGGGCACGTCTTCGCGCGTCCTGTTACCATTCCATTAGCCCGTCTATGAATCCGCCATTGTCACCCTTTCATTAAAAAAAAAAAAAAACGCCTTTTCTGTCTGTCTGTCTGTCTCTCTCTCTCTCTCTCTCTCTCTCTCTCTCTCTCTCTCTCGTGTGTGTGTGTGTGTGTGTGTATGTGTGTGTGTGTGTGAGTTTTTGGCAAGGATCACTCCCTCCTGCCACCATGGCTCCGAAAGCCACACTCCACACCTCACATTCTGGTCTGCAAGCTGCGAGAGCCTCCCCGTGGCCTTGGGGGGGCGGGTAGGGACAGCATGTCTGGTCCTGTGCTTTCTACTGTCCTCAGCCATCTACTGGCCCTGGGCCACTTCCTCTGCTAATTTCCACACAGGCAACGCAGCTCATAAGGAGCAAAAAATGACCATGACCCGGACGACACCTCAGGGGACGAGCACAGTGTGAACCAGAGGTTCCTGCTGACCCCCGCAGAGGCTCCTGCGCCTGCTCTGAGCTGGGTCTCCTCTCCCTCTCCGTCCCTCTCGTCCCAGGGTGTTTCCTTGGACAAGCAGTTTTCCTCCTCCTCTGCCCCCTCTCGCAGACACTTCACACCCGGCCAGGCCTCACCTAGTGCTGCAGGAGCAAACACGCCTTCAGAGCGGCTTGAGGGACAGCCGCCCTCCAGGCACAGCAAGCTGGCACCTTGATCTGGTGTCCCCAGCAGCTCATGGGAAGCGGGGCAGACACGGTCCCCTCATTTACAGAGCTGGTCGGCTTCACTGCCCGTGTCAGTCGGAGGGAGAAACCTCAAGGGCCAGGGGCGGTACTGTCACCTCTTCGAATTTCGAGAAGCACACTGGCCCCGTGTTGAGTATCCTCTTCTCGTCACCTCCCTGTTGTGTCAGTAACAGTCATTTATAAACCATCCGTCCCTGTGTGAATCTGGAATGTGGTACTACAAAATCTAGGGAAAAGGCTTCAAAAGAAAAACCTCTAGCAAGCCGGATCCCTAAACTCCCGGGAATAATTAACTCCAAGGGACTGGAGGAAGGAGGGCCACCTGCCGCCGCGTATCTCTTCCCTCCTTCCTCCTCCGCCTCTGGAACGTCATCCCGGAGCCCTGGGTACCTGAGTGTGGTACCCGGGGCACTTGCCCCCACAGCCTTTCTGCTCCTTGCAGCTCTGGCACTCTGAGGCTCAGATCACGGCTTTGGGGACAAGCCTGCTTGCACACCCATGGTTCCTAGGGACGGCTTTTCCATACATGCGGCTTGGAGGGTTGCGTGTTGGAGGGCCCTCAGTGCTGAGATGAGCAGGCCTGGTGCCGCTGCGTCGTCTACGGAGGCAGGACGGGTGTCGGCTGGGAGAGCTGGGACCAGCTGCCAGGGAGGCAGGAGAGCCACGGCAATTACACGTGGTGCCTATCCCCGTTCCTGGCTCGGGACTGCTCAACCCTTAGGACTTCCTGAGTGTTAGAGCACCTCCAGGGGCCCTTTTCCCAACCTGAGTGTATGCTAATGTGGGGACTCAGGAAGGCCAAGTGGCAGAGTGGCCCTTCACTCTCCCACACACACTGCCCTGGCAGAGGCGGGAGGAGGGCTGGAGACCCAATTCTGTACAAATGCTTGAACCAGGAGATTCCAGAAGCTTCCGGGTTGCTGAGTGGCCTGGAGGCTGGAGGGCAGCTCCCCCGAGGGGCCTGGAGCTGGCGTGCCTCCCCCCACTAGCATCTTCCCACCTGCGTCCTGCCCTGCGTGGTCATCTTCACAGTGAACCAGCTAACATCTCTGAGCTGTTCTCGCAGGGCGTGGACTCTGAGGAGAGCGCTGTGGAGTCAGTCAGAGGTGCAGGTGGCCCAAGCCTGGGGACTGGTCTGAATGGTGTCAGAGCTGAATCAATTGTGGGATTCCTGGTTTGGGTCTTGGCATCAGAGAAGTCGCCCCAGGGGATTTCAGCAAAAAACAACAGAAAAGGGTGACCGCAGCTGAACACGTTCTTCAAAATTCAGTGGGGGGACCCATTCTCACAGATGTCCTGAGGATGGCCAGGGAGCCCCCTGCTCAGACCCGCATACGCAGCAGCCTGGCCCCAGGCTCCCTTCCCTGGGCTCCATCACCCCTACTGTGTCCAAGTTCAGTGTGAGGACAGTGACTGCCTGCAGGAGAGCTCCAGGAATGGGACCTGCGTTCCTCCAGAGGGACTGCAGGGGTCTCCTGCAACCCCTGGGGCTCTGCCTGTGAAACTTACCCACACGTCCTGTTTTCTACAAATGAGCAACTTTCCATGGGGAAGAGCATGGATAACAGTGAGCCCTCCCAGTGCTCCAGTGTGGCCTATGGACAGACTTTTAAACCTCCTGCTTTCATATTTCCTGAAGAAACATAAATCAATGGTTGGTGGGTAGCTGGAGAGCTTCCTGCTAACTGCCCTGCCTGTTGACTCCATGATTCACAGCTTGGCATTTCCGCTTGTCTCTTCGTAGCATCCTGAGGGAGATCATAGACCCAGGCCAGCTCTGTGTCCCAGCGGACAGGGGAATCCCTAACGTAGGGATTTGGGAGTTAGTAGAATTGACGATTTCTACAAGATCAGTGCATGCAAAATCAAGCACTGCTGAATCTCTCACTTCAGATTTAAGGGACCATGAGGACAATCATCGCTTCGGACCCTCAGTCAAACTGGGCACCTTTTCCAGCCACAGTGGAAGATCCCAGGGAGAGGCCTCAGTGGTAGCAGCCTGTTTAGCCTCTGTGACCCCTCAAGGGTGGCTGTCTCCTTCAGGAGAGCCCAGGAGCACCCAGGAGCACAGCAACCCACCAGAGGGTCAGGAATCCTATAAGGGCACAAAGCTTATCTAAACTCAGGAAAGCAACAAAGCCCGGCAGCCTTCTCTGACCACGTGTGGTTAAGCACCACCATGTCTGGGAAAGACTCATGCTTGGTGGAAAGCCCCCAGCAGGCTGCAAGGGCCCCACCAGAAGGCTGTGTCCTGCAGTCCGGCAGATAGGGAGGGTCATGGATCAGACTCCAAGAGCTGATGTGTTTCAACAAGAAACGGAGAGGGGTTTAAATGTGCCTCTGACCTGCCCCTGTGACTCAGGGAGGGACAGAACCCCCAAGTGACTTAGAAGACCTGCATATGAACACCCTTCTCCAGGACCAGAAGTGTGAACTTCAGGACAGAACACCCAAACATCCACTTTCCTTCCAGCCTCCCAGCTCCAGATGAGGTTTCAAGACTGGGACAGTGTCCTCCTGCCCAAGAGACTCCTCAGTGACTCCACATTCTGGGGAGAGGAACACACCCCAAGAAGAGATGAGTCCCCACAAGAGGATTGGCCACCAGGAGGAGTGCAGCCCTGCACCATGGCCCTGGCAGAGGGCTTGGTTTGTGGGGGCATGGCCATTTCCCAGTGCATGTCACTGCTGGAGCCTGGCTGTGGGAAGAGCCTTCTGATGCTCCGGGCTGGAAGGAGTGGGAGAGGGATGTGGAGAAGGTGTGGTGTGAAGCTGCAGCCAGGGGACACCTAAGGGCCGAATGGGGGCAGGTGGCAGAGGGGCAGGGCTTGGTGACGTGGGCATGGGCTCAGGGGCTAGCCACTGCAGGACACAGTCTCAGGGGATCGTGGTCTTGTCTGCCTCTCCAACTCCTGTATCTCTTGTCCCCTCCTCAGAAGCCATCCCCAGCCCCCGGGACACTTTCTGTGCTGTGGGGCTGTAGTTTATCCAAGGTAACGTTCGTGGTGGATGCTCTGTTCCCATCAGAAGGTGAGCCCTGACAGGGCAGGACACTGTACTGTCCACAGCTGCATCCCCAGCACCTAGATCTGTCTGCAGATGTATCCCAGCATGTGGAAGGGCCACACAGGTGACAGGTCTCTGTGGGCTGCGGTTCATAGATGAGCAAGTGGATGGAGAAAGAGAGACAGGGGCTGGGTCTCCTGTGGTGCAGAGGTGGCTACTTCCCCTTGGGTCCCATCCCATTGCTGAGAGTCCACCCCGGCTGAGGGCTCGCACCTCAGAATCCACGTCAGGTCACCCGGTCAAGTAAGAGCACATCCAGTGACCAGCATGGTGCCCGGGGTGTGGTACCTGGTAGGCATGGTGCCCAGCAGGCATGATGCCCAGCATAGAGCAGGAGTTCAATGAATGCTGGACAGAAAGACCCATGGGTGAGTGGTTTGTGGCACTTCATAGATTTAGGACACACTTATGGAAGGGACTGTGTTTTCAATTAACTAAAATTTAACTCAGTTCACACTGTGAGGGGTCTAGGCCCTCAGAGCAAGATGGATGGATGGATGGATGGGTGGATGGATGGATGGATGGATGGATGGATGGATGGATGGAGAGTTCAAATGTGGAAGAAACCACTGGTGGGCCACAGCTACAGGGCAGGGAGCTGGGCTTCCCGGAGCCTGTGCAGCGCTTCCCTGCCTGCCTGTGCGGCCCTGCCTGCAGGCCCACAGCACTGCTGTCAAGAGCCGTTTGACACCCTGTGACTGTCTCCAACACAGCCTCCTCCTCTGCTGACAGAGAACATGCCTCAAATGGAAGTTCATTAGTCTATTGAAACATTTCAGCTCATTGCAAAGCCAGTACCCAGAATTATTGAATTCATATTTCCATCTGTGCATGAGCGCAGTAATAAAGAATTTTGGGGACAGGTTAATTTGCCTAAAATACCATGCAGTCAATCAGAGTAACAGAGTTGTTGACGCTGCATCTGTCCAGCGGGCCTCCATCAGCACGTCCTTCCTGGGAGAGCATCGCTGGCTCACAGGCGTTGGCAAGAGTACAGCAAGAGCCCAGCTGCAGAGGCGACACTCTCCAGTCCAGCGTGAAGGCCACACAGCTGGGTGTTGTGCTGGGGTTCACGGTCCTTTTTGGAAGTAAAATGCTGTCATTGAGATATAAGATGGCTGTAATAGTTAATTCAGATTGCTGATATCATTAACACTTGTTATTTGTATTTTTCTTAATTTGCCACAGTTAAACCCTCTTTGGATTAAAGTATGTGTGCTTCTCTCTAAAGATCCCTAATACACATAGGTGTTTAATTTAAAAATAGAAATAGATTAAGTGTATGAACTATGATTATTAAAATAGGCTCCCTCTGGAGATTCTCAGGGCAGGCTGTTAGTTTGTGACGATCGATACTTTGTTGCACAGCTGGGTCCTGCCCCACTTGGACCCGTTCCCCAGGGCCTGCCCTGGTTGAGAGCATCAGGAGATGCAAGGGAAGAGGAAGCTTGACCGTGATGTTCCGCATCTGTAATTACAAGGCTTGCTGCCACGTCTTTGCTGTGGCTGATGGCCACCTGCTTTCCAGTCCTGTGTTCAGAGGGGAACCTCTGTGGTCACAGGACCTTCATGCTGTGGCCACCACTGCCCTCGGGGAGGACAGAGTACTGCCATCCACCCTCCAGGGCAGGGAGCTTGCTGAGAAGAGGAATAGCCACCCATCTCTTGGACACTACCCGAGTGCAGGTGTGAGACCTTCCTTGGACAGCTAGTGTGTCAAGAGCCAACAGTGGACCCTGATGAAGCAGCCTGCACCTATCGAAAGCCAGGCTTGGGGAGCCAGTGCCTGAGCATCTGCAGGGAGGTAGAAAGAATCCATGGCTGCCCCTGGCCAAGAGCCTCACTCTACAGATGGCGCAGCCTAGCTGCAGAAGCCAGCCTAGACCTCTGCATCAGAAAAGCCCACACCAGGGACCACAGACCACTGCAGTGGAGCTTCTTAGTCTCGGCATTTGGGACTGGATCACTGTCCTGTGCATTACGGGATGTTGAGCAGTAACCCTGAGCTCTATCCAGCAGCTGCCAGCAGCACCCCTGTAATGTCTCCAGACTTGGCCACCTGTTCCTTGGGGCAGACGGCCCTGTGGAGAACCCAGGCATTCAAAGTGGAAGGACGGAGGAGAGAGAGTTGCTGCAGGCACAGAGAGCTGAGCACTCAGCGGCAGCTCCCAGGACTGGTGCCTCGTTTCTGGAGACTAAAATCATTGTTCCAGCCTGGGTGACGGGAGAAGCCGGGGTGTCAGTGTGGGCCGGGGGGTGACCTAGCATCTCAGTCAGACACAGCTCACCTGCCTTCAAGACCATGTTCCTGCAGATCGAGGACACCAAGCCTTGGGGTTGAAATGAAGGCAGAGGAGCAGAGTTCGGGGTGAGAGCTGGGAGTGGAGCAGGCCCAGCTTCAGATCCGGCCTGTTCTTGCCAGCTGGGCCTGCAAGGAGGCAACTAGCATCCTTCCAGATCCAGTTTCCCTCAGGTGGAAAGGCTGAGAGCCTTTCCCTGCTGCATCCTCCTGAGGATGGAGAGAGAGGGAATGTGCGGCATGTGCAGGGTCCCTGGCTCAGGGGTCATGTGGAGAAGCAGCGGGACCTCAGCACAGTTCCCTGAGTCAACCTGGGTTCCAGAAGAGTGTCCTAGCTAGTCCACCCACACAGCTGCTGCTCCAAGGCAGAGACGCGGACTCCCCATGCAAGCCGAGGCTGAGTTGTGATGAGACCCGTGAGCCACCAGCACCTCGAGTGTCCAGGACGAGGCATCACCAGCAGATGGCTACTGAGGCCCTGCTTGCTCTTCTGGGTGAAGCCTGGGGGGTTGTTCACACCTGTTACCTTTCCCCAGCTCACCATGGGACCCCTTCCAACAGGCTTCCAGAAAGACACTGAAATTGCTAATTTCCTGGGGTCCCTTTTATGTAGATCACACTTTCGTGGAAGCTTTTAGAAGTCTACCAAGATAGAAGCAATGTCAAGAGCAAATTGAGCACCTGAAAGCATAATTGCAGTTAATTACCTTGTGTAAAGACAGCATGGCAGGCTACTGGAGGGCCAGATCCAATGGCCAGGTTGTTTGTTCTGGACACACACCTTTTGTTCAAAGTGTGAAACAGCCAATCTTCGGGGAGGTTCTGACACATCACTGTGTCACTCTGGAGACCAGTCATCCACAGTAAAGACTAGATTTAAGGGGCTGGGGTTGTGGCTCAGAGGTGGAGTGCTCACCTAGCATGGATGAGGCACTGGGTTCAATCCTCAGCACCACATAAAAAAATAAAGGTATTGTGTCTGCCTACAACTACAAAAAAAATTTTTAAAAGACTAGATTTAATGTGTCATGGAGTGCAAAGTATTTTTACAATAATAAAAACAAATAATAACCTTAGAATCCAAACAGGAAATACAAAGATAGAGATCCTAGAGACCACCCTTTTTGGAGAAGCCAGGACACAGTCCTCAGAGTGAGGAGCAAGGGCCAGATGGTTGTGCTCGAGTCCGCTCCTCTTCCCTGTCCATCATTTTGGGGCAAGAGTCTCACTCGTCCTGAGCCTGCGGTTTCTCATTTACACAATGAAGTGATCATTGCTTAGCTCAGGAAGCTGCTGGCAGAAAACATCTAGATGCCCTGAGCATCCAGTAGATGTGCACAAGGGCATCCTGCTAAGCAGGGAACAGTGGCCACCTGCACTGTGGCTCCATCCCTTGGGAACTGGGAACATATTAACATAGCTCAGTGATGTTCTTAGGTGAGTCCCAATTAGACAGTATTGTTCTCCCCACAGCTGGTCCCCAACGCCATATCAGTGACTGTGGGCCCAAAGTCCACTGGTCAAAGCCCAGCATGGGGCACGTGTGGACTTGAGGCTCCTAGGTCTGTACGCTCCTTTCTGGCCTCACAGATGCACACAGGAAGTAGGCTGAGCCACGCCCGGAATATGGCTGTCTCCTTTTCTGATTGCCTACGATGATGATTCTGAAAGGGATGTGTCTCCAAATGGAGTCCAAGGCCAGGTGGACAGTGAAGTGGAGCCTCCATGCAAACTTGTCGGGAGAGGAATCAATATTTTCCTGAAGATGAGAGAAGTGAAGAGAAAGAGAGACTATGGCTCCAGAGCAGCTAGCCGGGGAAGCGAGGTCTCTGATGAGAACGTAGGAAGGGGGCCAAGTCAGCTGGGAGAGTGGGCTTGCTGGCCTCAGACAGCCTCGAGGGCACCACGAGTCTGCAGAGCCCTCCTGGCCCAACCTATCCTAGCCCTGCCGCCCGTGTATGTCGCAGCAGTGAGGCTCAGGCCAGCTAACCAGGCCGCACAACTAACCACAGGTCTCTGAACCTGGCGACTGTAATGAGACAGGTTGTGAGGTACAGACCTGGGTGGGACCCTTCTGTTTCTGAGTCATGGCTGGGACCTACCTGGGCTTCTCAAGTTGCCCTCTGACAAGGGCTGTGTAAGGGTCCCAATGTCGAGACCCACCAGGCAGGGCCAGGGCCCAGATCTCCCCTGAGGGCACCTGATGTCTTGGCAGGACTCATCTGATGCTCCCCAGGCATCCAGAGCCACGAAGGCCAGGCCTGGTCCTACTGTTTCCCCAGTGGCAGGAGGGAGGGGAGCTTGGACAAGCCTGTGTTGCCCCTTTATTTACTGAGCATGTTCACTCAACGTTCACATGCTTAGAGAGGTCATTCTCTTCCTCTGTGACACCAGGAATCTCTGACCTTTGCTGAACCAACTTGGCAGTCTTACTAAGGATTTGGACATTTGGCATCGACACTTTGAGCTGTCTGTGTGGCTTGTTCCAAAAGGCTCTTGTGGGAGGAAGAAGCTCAGAAAACACAGGCAGTATTAGGGTCAGAAATAATGATCACCTTCGTATCACAGGAGGTGAGTAGCAGCAGATCCGAGAAAACAGACCCGAAAGCTGTGAAAACGGCACATTTAAAGAGGAGTCACAGGGTCACGTTGGACTTGGTCTTTAGGGCTGTGTGGGGTTTTCTTCAGAGAGACTGGCTTTATCTGTAGATGCTGTTCAGATACTCAGTCTCCAGATTGCAAACTCAAAAGAGCATTGGCCTGCGTTCACCTCCCAAGTCCTGGCTCAGAGCAGCAAGTTCATGTCATGGTCCTGTTTATCCGAAAGGAAGCCAAGGCTCAGGGAGATTCTGGCCTCCCTTCGTCCTGCAGTGGAGTTTTGGGCCCAAGTTTTCCAACCTGTAAGCACATGGCTTGACTTCTCTTCCCACCTCTTAGGGCTGCCTCAAGGACCCACAGGACAGTGTGTTCAAGGACCTTGGTCAACCAGAATGAGCTGTACAAGGGTGGGTACCTCAGCCACAAGGCTGGCTGGCCTGGGGCTGCCATGGTCACCCAGTGAGATGCTCCCAGCCTCTGCAATATTTAAGTGCTGACTGTGTGTCAGGCAGGGTTCTGGGTACAGGGGATGCAGGGGCCAGAAGTGTCAGCAGCCTCTGCTCTTGGGAAGTGGACACTCCAGGGTGCAGCGCATCTGCACATACCCAGGAGGTACACTGGCCACCAAGAATTGGTGCCTTGGCTTGGACATAGGAGGCTAGGTTGGGGAGCAGGCACAGCAGAGGAAGCCCTCTGAAGAGGACTTAGGCTCCCTCAAAGCCATCCAGAGTGGCAGGCACAGCTCCCAGGGCCTCATTTCTGAACCATGTTCTTTGTTCTTGGCTTGGGAATTTGACTGGCGTTTGACTTGGGCTCAGGAGACCAGAGTACACGTGTGTGCACCGTGCAGATGTCCACAAGGGCACCGTGTTCCGGTGTTGGTGGGAAGGGAGGCCTGAAGGTTGAAGAGGGCGTGTGGCCTGACAGTGCAACACAGACCAGAGGCCCCTCGCTGTGAGGAAGGCAGGGCTGGGACGGCTGGCGCCTGGCCTCTCAGTCCATTCTTCAGAACCCGCTCGATCCCAGGTCTCAGCAGGTTGGAATGTCCACTCCGTGCTCAGGGCAGTTTCTAAGCCCACTCATCATGGGGGGGCTCTGTGGCCATGGACAGCTCAGTTACCTGTGGCTGGACAGGAAGGCGTGTGGCACCTGGTGTCCCCATTCTGTGGACAGAGTTACAGGAAGCCAGAGGGTTACAACTTGGAATTTTTCAAATTGTACTTGAAGAGTCAGAAAAACAAAGCTCAGGCCAGAGAAGGGGAGACAGGGAAAATGTGCAGTGTTCAAACCTCTCCCAGGGTCTTTGGCAACCCTGAAAACCAGGGCCGCTGAACCCTGGCAGGGACCGTGCAGAAGATCAGCCCTATGCCGCCCCCACGAGCGGGAAGAGCCCTGCGGCAGGGGCGGCACTGCAGAGGCCCCACCAACCTGAGGCCCAGCTGCGTGCCCTCGCCCAGGTGTCCAGGTGGCCTTGTGCAGTCGCCTTTCTTGTGGCCCATGTGAGGACAAGTGCTGCTCAGCTGAGCTGGTCACCTCCCAGAGGGCTCATGTGGCCTTTCCACACTCGCCCCCTTTGGGGTCCACATCCCACTCAGAGAGGCCCAGGGCTTGTCCTCCTGCCCCACTCCCTGCAGGACAGCCACTTCCTGTCTCCCATCAGCTCCTCTGTGGCCTTGTGGGGGTCCCCACGCAGCTCCTCGGCAACACGCATTGGGCAGCCCTTCCAGAAGTTTCCACCTTGCTTTCATGGCCCCAGCTACTCCCCAGCGTGCTGGGGTGGGTTTTCCCCTGCACTGGCCACAGCTCTCTGCAGACCCAGACCCCACCCCTCCGTGAGCTCCTCAGGTCGCGTGTGCACGGGCTGTTTCTCCTTCCCGCACCCACAGGCCACGGTGTGGCCTGAAAATGCGCCAGTGTCCATGCTGTCTGGGAACAAGGTGTGCCTGCCAGGCCCCGGCTCTGCTCCCCCAGACCCCGGCTGCGTGCTGGATGGGCACCTTCCCACGCCCGGCTGGGCCTGCCCACTGTGACTTGGGACTGCTCACAGCTTCTCGCGTCCCCGCCGCTCCTCGCCCGTTCATTCCCACGTGGAGCACACAGTGGACGCCTCCCGGATTCACGTTGTCTCCGTGTTCTCTGTAGGCAGCATGAGTGAGGGAGCCCATCCATGCAGGAACCCCCAGTTAGCACTCTGGAAGCAGAAGAATGCCCTCCCTGGGGCAGCGGGGCCCCCATCACGGCCCACCAGGCATCTGGGATGGGCAGAGTCCTGTTGAGTGGCCTGCATGTGCCCCACCAAGTGGGCTATTAGGGTCAGCTGCCAGGCTCGTGCCACCTGTGGGACTCTGTACCTCAGGCACAATGACGGTGAACTGCACGCAGCCGAGAGCCAGAGTCCCTGCAGGCTGGGCAGGCCTCACCTGTGCCTCTGAGACGGTCTCTCAATGCCTGCCTTGAAACACAGATCGGCACGTAGGTGGTTAAGTACGAATGGCTGGCAGGATCCCGCATGCGCCTTCAGGGCAGCATGCGCTGTGGGCTTTCTGCATCTACCCATCCCCATGTCTGGCAGGACTGTATACAGTGAGGGCTCGATAAATGCTTAATGAGTGTGCGCCAGCGAGCGCCTCTTACCAGGGCATCTTGCAAGCTGTCCAGGCTCTCTCTGTGGGAGCCGCCTCTGATCCGCAGCAGGTGGGCAGGAGCTCAGCCTGAGCAGGCTCAGCCGCAGACCCTAGGCAGCCGCCCGCCTCATTTGCAGGAGCAGGGGGCTGGAGAGAATGGCCATGGGAAGGTGGACGATGCAAGGGAGGTGTGGCTCCCACTCCAGCCTGACCACCCCAGAAATCCACGGGGTCTCCAGGAACCTCGGGGGGGGCTACTCGGGGAGGTGGCACATGGCTCACTAACACCAGAAACAAAATAAAAAAATAATTAAGAGCTTGGACTCCAAAGGTCTAGGGATTAAAATTCCCCAAGGCAAAAATGAGCCGTAATCAAAGGGACGATGGGCTGTTATCTGCCCGCACACATGTTGCCGTGTGCGTGCGGTTGGTTTTAATTATTGATACTCGTTTTTAAGTTAAAGATGAATTTGAGACAGCAATGAACTTGGAAGGTTTATCTTCCAATTACAGGAAACCTGTTAATAATGGTCACGTAAGGGAGCTATGGCTTTCCAGGGACTACCCAAGTTGGCCGGGAGCTGTAAGGAAGAACAGAAACCACAGATGAGCCCGGGTCAGCACGTCCCTGCAGGAACCATCCCTAGCATACCTGTCCCTGTGCACAGGTCCATGGCTTCTGTGTCCTGTCACCTCCCTCTCTCTTCCCAGGGCCAGGGCCTGCAGGGTCTGCTGGGTCTGTTTACTCCTAGCATCAGGGCCCCAGAGGCTCAGAGCCACTCCCAGTGTCAGGGCCCCAGAGGCTCAGAGCCACCTCCCAGAGTCAGGGCCTGGAGTCTTCAGTCTGCTCAGAGCCATGGCCACAGTGCTGAGCAGTCACCAGGAGTGAGCTGCTGTCCCTCTGCAACCCCCGCCTCTCCAGCCTCGACCATCCTCTCGGGCTCAGCCCAACTCCTGCTGGTGGCTGTGGCCCAGTGTGGTGCCCTGTGCCTCATCCCGCCCCAGCCTTGCCTTTCTTTGGCATCAGAGCCATGCGGGGTGCACAGGCAGAGGACTCGCACCTGGCGGGTTTGGCCAGGTGCACCCTTACCCAGCCACCTGTGCCCCAGCACACCCAGCAAGCATATTCCACAGTGAGGGAGCTGCCAGGGGTCCTAGAATGGCAGGTGATTGCAGCGCCTGCAGCTCTGGGTGTGCAGTTCACAGCATGGCGAGCCTGGGCAGGTGAGCAGGCTTAGATCAATGCCCAGCGTGCCAGCCACCAGCAGGGCATAGCCAGAGTGCCTGACAGCGTCCTAGCCATGGGCCCAGGCAGGACCCTTTCATGCCTTCTCCTCCTCCTGTGGAGGGAGCCACATGTGTTTGTCACCCTATGATCAAATCACTCTGTGGTGATTTGAAATCCCAAGAGCCCATGACACTCCGGGATCTCAGGTTAGGTTGGCAGGAGCCTGCGTGGGGCTCGCCTGCCCTGCCTGCCCTGTGCCTCTGGCAGCTGGTCTCGGGCTACACACTCAGGTCCAACCCTTGCTGCAGAGACCAGCTGGGCTCTGGTCCAGCACCAGTGCCTGGCCAAGCCCTGAAAGCCTGGGTAGCGGGTCTACGGGTACCTGTGTTTAGGGGCTGTTTTTCTGGGCTTGCCTGGCTTTCTGTTTTCATCTGATCATTCAAACTCTTTAATAATTTTGAAATATATGATCATGGACTCATAGCAAGTCACAGGGACAGCACAGGGAGGGCTCTAGTGCTCACCCAGCCTCCCGGTAGCCACACTGCTCACCACGCCAGGAGCCAGAGTGGGCGTGGCTGCGGCTCTCAGCCATTTTTCGCGCGTTTGAATTCAC
>CM053401.1:178183411-178219350 GCA_028644305.1 Xerus rutilus
CGCAGCCTCAGAAGACCCTCAGCACCCGCAGGATGGGGGAGCCAGGACAGCGCTCCTGCCAGCCCTGGAGGAGAACCCACAAGAGCAACAGGAACTGGGTGCCACCATGATGAGGGCCAGCACTGCTGGAGCACCAGCCAGGCACTGCAGAGCTCCCTGCTGCACAACACAGTGGGGGAGCGTCCTCCCATCCCTCCTGGAAGGAAAATGACCTCCCAGTCCCCTCCGTGGGGCTGTCACATGGAATGTGTGTGTGAGGGCTTATCTGGAGCAAAACGAGCCCCCTGTCTTCGTCACTGCCTGGCCACAGGCGTGATTTATGAGACTTTACTGTGGAATACGAACTGGCGGGCAGCTGAGCTGACCTTCTCCGTGTCCCCAAGTTTAATTGGCTGAACGCCTCTCCTTGGTAAAGGTCACCGTGGCTGAATATGCATGGGGATGACACTTGGCCTGACAGGGAGGGCTGGAAGCTGCAGCAGAGGGAATGACACTGTGACACACACCTGCCCACGTCCCAGGTCATTAAAAGCCCACATTGCCAGGTGGCTAGCTCCCACCAAGGTCCTGGAGGGTGGGCCTGACAAGATCAGCCAACCCCCAGAACTGCAGGAACAGAAGGCAACTGTACGCAGCAGCAGTGCCCACCTTGGCCAGAAGCACTAAGCGCCAGGCCCGCCACAGTGCCGTGAGTTGTCATCCCAAGAACCATCACTGTAGCTGCGCGCGGTGGCGCAGGCCTGTAATCCCAGCACTTCGGGAAGCTGAGACAGGATGATCATGAGTTCAAAGCCAGCCTCAGCAATGGTGAGGCACTAAGCAACTCAGTGAGACCCTGTCTCTACATAAAACACAAAATAGGGCTGGGAGTGTGGCTCAGTGGACCCAGCAGACATCTCCCTGGGCTGCTGGCCAGAGGTCGCCTGCTCAATCTCTACAGCTGCCTTGGCCGTTGCTTCATTGGGGTCTCTGTGCAATTAGGCATTAAAATGAGAATGGAGTCGAGATAAATCAGAGGGAAGGAGACTGGGAGGAAAAGCGGCCGAGTGGTGGGACCGCCGCCCTGCAGGCCGCACCCAAAGCTGCCTCTCCTGGGAAGCCCAGGAACCCCGTGTCCCCCACCGGCTGCACGGCTGCTGGCTGAACAAGTGCAGACCCCAGCTCAGGAGGCAGTGAGGGCGGGGCTCCTGCGGGCCCTGGGTGGTCTCAGCTTAGACCCTGCGATATCAGCCACGAGGGGCAGCTGGGCACGGAGCGTCGACTCACGGCCAGAGTAGCGGAGCAGCGCGTGCTGCGGGGACACCGGCGCCCCTGGGCGGGCCCCCTGGAGCGCTGCTTGGCCTTTCGCACGTAGGGTCTCACTTGACAGGGGACGGGCAGGGGTGGAGCCCGTGCTGTGGCTGCACAAGCGGAGGCCACCTGGGCTCCAGGTGTGCGGGCAGCCGCCACGGCCCCTGATGGGCCTTCCTATCCTGTGCGTCCAGTTGAGCATGGACTGTGGGACTGAAGCATAGCAGTGAACCAGGGTGACAGGTCCCCACCTGCCAGGGGACAGATGGCAGAGGAGCACAAGGTGGACAACAGTGACGCAGAGGGCGAGGGAGGTGGGGAGGCAGCAGGGCAGGGCCAGCAGAGGCCCTGCAGCTGTGATGAGGGGTGACCAGGACAGGCGGGGACAAGGACCCCAGCCCCGTTCGTACAAGTGGAAAGGGCAGGGAGTGGATGGAAGCCAGAGCCCGGGTGCCGGGAGGCCTGGGCGGGTCTGCTCACCGAGGCGAAGTGAGGCCGCTGGGTGGCAGCAGGGGGAGGGCACCTCTGTCCTGGTCCCCCGTCCCTGGGCCTGGGCTGAGCGGCTAAGCGGCCGTGCCGTGCTCGGGCCTGGCTGCCTTCTCCAGGAGGCCCAGGTGGCCTTCTCACGGGTCCACTTCTGGCAGATGGGGCCTGAGACCACATGAAGATGGCACAGTGGCTTGTCGTGACCCACTTAGTGACCCTGGCAGGGCCAGTACAAGGACGGGACAGGGACGCAGAGGCAACCCTGCGCGCGCGGCCAGGGGCGCAAACGTGGTGCGGTGCCTTTGTGTTTTGCCCGTCCTGTGGGGTCTGGATGCTGTCACTCTGCCCCCCAGGAAGGCTGAGCTCGAGCCTGCGCCAGAGCCGCCCGAGTCAAAGCCAGGCAGACCGGCTGCCGTAGCATGCGCCGTGCGGCCATCTGCGTCGGCATCTTAGGATCACAAAATTACAAGGTCGAAACGTGTCCTGCAAATCCACTCTGCAACGCCATCTGCAGAGAGACCCGGTGTTTATGTCTAGTTTATCATGTTATTTCTCCCAAAGTGTTTCGAAGGATTTTGCGATTAATCTGCTATTCTATTTGATTGAAGTGTGGAGTTCTTGATCTCTGCAAAGCCAGCGGGACATGGCGTGCCTGACAGCCTGCTTGCTAAAGCAGGGTGTCCCATGCCATCTTTCCCGGCCAGCCAGGGTGCCGCGTCTCTGTGCCAAGGTCGGTGTGACACTTTGGGCAGTAATGAAATGAAAGGGATGACCCCTCGCTGCTGGATTTGCACCTTGGGGAGTGAGGGCTTATGGAGCTACAGGGACAGCAGGGACCAGGCTGACCATCAGTGGGGTCCCTGGGACGAGCTGGACGGTCATCCTTGGCAATTCTCCCTCGGCCCTCATGCATTTGAGTGCCGGCTTCACGCCAAGGGCTGCTCTATGTGGGGACCTGACGTCTCAGAGCCCCTCCCTGGCATGAGGCCCCGGGCAACAAGCACACATCCATGGGTGGAAGGGAAAGGAGCCGTTAGCGTCAGGAGAAGGTGACCTGGGTGGACCGTGCTGTCAGAGGGGTGGTGCAGGCTGCAGCCGTGGACTTCCCTGGGGGGCGCGTATGGTGACCCTGCCTCAACAGTGTTGAGCAGACGCCGTCTGCCTAGCACCACCTGGTGGGAGGGGCTCACCCCGAGCCGGGGAATCTACCCGAAGGACTGGATGTGTGCCGCACTGTCCACCAGGGGACAGCTGGCCCAGGGAGGCCCCTCCAGGCCGGGGTCAGCATGGCTGCTGGCATGAAAGCCCACCCGCCAGCCCCTCCGCATCTCATCCTTTTCATTTTAATCTTAAGAACATTGGGTTTTAACCATATTTACTCAGAGCTGCTTTACCTTGTATTTTTTATTTGGAAATATTAATGGTGACCTTTCAGAACTCCCAATTAAGCTTTTCCAATAAAGAGGAAAGGTTGGAGGAGCAGAGAAGGCAGGGACTCAGGGGCTGGGTGCTGCCCCTGGTGGCCAGGAACCCTGTCCCTGTCCTCGAGCAGGGAGACGGCCACTCAGGTGGGAAGCCAGTCAGGCTGGCTGCCTCCCCTCCCCCCAAGGCTGAGGCTGGGGACGCTTTGGGTGTCCCCCTCTTGGCTTCCAGAGGAGGTTCAGCTTTTCAGACTGGAGGCTGCGTCCTGGCAGGCAGAGCATCAGAGTCCAGTGGCCAGCAGCAGCATCCAGGCCCTGGTGTCCTCCGGGAGGAGGCTCTGTGGAGCGTGGGAATAGGCTGCCATCTGAGTGGCTGTGGTCACCTCCACCTCCACCTGATGGCTACAAGGAGGGCCCCTGTGGACAATCTTGAATTTTCCAAACAACCTGGAAATGGATTTTTAACACGTGAAGTGGCCGCTCTCTGATCTCCAGTCTGGACCCGGGTTTCCAGGCCTGGCAGGAGTGCCGTGGCGGGTACCCGGTGCTACGGGGGCTGAATACCCCCAGCCAGGGGAGATGGTGTGTGAGGCTCCCCAGGGCCAGCCTCGCCTTGCTCTGCAGTGTGAACACACGGCACAGGCTCCATGTGCGCATTTTGGTTTATGTGTGTGATAATCTCCTTGTTCTAGGGGCTCAACCCGGCAGTGCTGTGAGGGTCGCAGGTGCTCAGCCACCATCCCAACAGCCTCTCTCCCTCTGAGAGGCCAGGGCTGACTAATGGCTGTGCAGAGAAGCAGCAGCGATGCCTTCTCCACAAGGGGAACTCCATGGGAGACCCAGCCTCCTGGGCTGAGCCTTGCAGGTCCAGACGGGGCTGCTCATGCACAGAAGCCAGCAGGCTGCTCCCTCTGCCCAAGCGGCTCCAAGTCTGAACCAGTAGAATTTTAAATGTGGCAGACACTGGTGGAATAGCCAGGAGGCTCTGTTTGCCGGGCTGCCCAGCTATGCTGATCCCACGTGTGGTGTGCAGAGCACAAAGCCTCTTGGGACTTCCATGCTGCTCCTGTCCCCTAAAGGAGCCTGCAGATTCTCCCAACGGTACCAGCTTGCAGCCCAGCTTGGGTTTGGAGTTGACGGGCCTGCTCAGCCCACCACCAGGCTCCCGCTCAGAGTACAGTGAACCCGGGAGGCTGCAGAGGGGCTAAGCTGCTCCCTGTTCTCAGTGGACCTGGGGCTTGGCCCTAGTGACAAATGTACAGCTGGCCAAGGCCACCTTGGGATTGGTGTTCACTGGAGGGACATTGAGAGGGCCAAGGGGAATCACAAGGAACTCAAGACCCCCAGCTGCCCCTAGCCACCACCCTGAGGCCCTGACGATTGGCAGGAGGCTGTAGTGGCCTTCTGTAGCAAGGGCTCCAGGGTTCTGGCTGTCTCAAGCAATGCCCACCTCTGCCTCTGGGCCCCGCTGGCACTGCCCCTGCTCCCTCCACCTCTGCCCCACACAATCCACTCCCTCCACATCCTCCACCATCCACTCATGCAGCCCACGTGCCCGAGGGCCGGGCAGCATGTTTGCAGGTACAGCTGAGGGGACAGACCCCGGCCCTGGCCCTGCTCCATGGAAGACTCAGGGGCCAAACCTGCATTCTGAGCACACCAAGGCTGGGGGAAGGGCCGAAACCAGGGTACGACACTCTGTGTAAGAAAAAGCTCCACCCTGTTCTGGTGTGTGCTGGCCCCTGGGTCAGTGAACCAATGCCTACGAAGTGTCCGAGGTTGACAGGTCAGATGTGTCATTCCCCTAGCTCGCACTGAAGTGGCAGTGCGGCCCTTGGAAGGGTCTGTTCTTTGGAGATCCCAGATGATGGGCTGTGTCCGTAGCTGGCGTCTGGACTCAAATGCTGGAGATCCAGATGAGCGAGATGGAGTCTCTACAATGTGGACTGCCTCAGCCTGGCTGCAAGAGATATTCTGAGAACAGTGGCAGCATCGGGAAAGGGACCAGACCAGGAGACCCACGCTCAGACCCAGTAGGCGACCTTGCGTGGGGCGGGGGGGGCAAGGCCAGTGGGAAGCGGATGAGCCTCCCTGCCGGGCCTTCCTCTGCCCTCGCCCAGCCCTGACTTGTGTGGAAGGCTGTCCTCCTCCACATCAGTGCGGCTGGATGTGCCCCTGGGATCCGCCACCAGCCCTCCTGGCCTCCCACGTGGCCTCAGCAGCCCCCAGCTCCAGAGCCCCCGGCTCTGGCAGCTTCCACCGTGGTTTCCCCTGAAACGTGTGTGAAAAGCTAGATGAAAGCGTGGTGGACGGAGTAGCTGGAGAGGCCCGCTCTCCCAGGCGACCTGAGGCCTGTCAGGTGCGCCGGGCTGACTGCTCCCCAGACGCCACAGGTGACGAGAGGCAGGCAAAGGGGTCACCTGCCGCTGCCTTACTGAGCACCCTCAGGGAGGCGGTGGGCTCAGCCTTAGGTTCGGGTCCTTTACTGCCCCTGTGCCTGCCAGGCCAGTGGTAGGGCCCACACTGATGGCCAGGGCCATTCAGCCTGCCCAACAGTCAGCACTGGGGCCCACGGGGACCAACCCTGGGGGACACGGTGCAGGAAGAGCAGCAGAGCGCAAGGAGGCGTGCCGGGGAGCACCCATGGGGAACCCAGGCCCCTCCGGGAGTGGGGAGGAGTGGGCGCCTGCGCCTGGCCCCCAGCCCAGACTCCCAGCCCACACTCGGCTGCCCCAGAATCCCCTCTTCACATAGAAAGTGACCTCGTGTACTTATGTGTGGTCGAGTATCCAAAGTAACACACACCCCCAAACTTAGCACTTCAATCTAGTCAGCACGTCCTGCCTCACAGTCCTGTGGCTCAGACGGGGGAGCCGCTCCATGGGGCTGTTCTGGCTCAGGTCAGGTTGATCCCCTGAAGGCTTGGCGGGCTTAGAGATCCAAACTGCTTCCCATCTGGCCGGCTCGCGCAGCTGTTGGCATGAGGCCTCCAATCTTTCCCCTGGGTCACTGACCTCAGGACTGCTTGGGAACCCTCAAGCCTGGGTTCCTGAGAGAGAGCCATCCAGAGATCACAGATAGAAGACCCAGTCTTGCAAGCCATATATGGTCATTTTGGTGGTCTCCTGGTGGTCACGCGAGTCTGCCCGCTGGACGAGGGAGGAGTGGCCCAGTGTTCACAGGAGGAGGCAGGGGTGGTGCTCCTGCAGTCGGGAAGCTGGGTGTTGACCAGGGTGGTCCTGGGAAGATGCTGGGGGTGCCTCCTTGGTCTCACTCCTCTGAGGGTTCTACCCCCACTGGGTCCCTCTGTTGCCTCCTCCAGGAAGCCTTGCTGTGGGTGCTTCTCCAGGCCATGCCAAGCCTCTGCCCATAGCCTGCCTGTTAGAGGTCAGGACCAGATAGGTGCAGAGATCCAAGGAAGGGCTGGGGGATTTGCTGGAGCAGCCCTGCCTGGAATCTGCTCCGGACAATTAGGTATTGCCGTATGTTACAAAGTACCAGCATCTGACAGATATTGGACATTAAAAACAGAGGCTGGTCCCCAGCCAGATGGACAGGGTGTGGGCTGGGGCCTGGCCAGGGCCCCTGCAGGGCCACCAGCTCCGTGGGCTGCCACCCATGGGCATTACCTAGTACTATCAGGTCAGAGTCAGAGCCCAGCAATAAGCAAGGAGATGGGCCAAAGCACCCAGCGCCCAGAGGGCACAGCCAGCCACCTCCAGGGGCTTTGCTAACCACAGACCACAGAAGTGCCATCAAAAGCATCAGATTGGTCATGAACCCAGGGCCTCATGCATGCCAGGCAGGTACTCCCTCTGAGCCATGTCCCCGCCCCGGTTACTTCTTCACGGTGGTCTTTTTTGGCCATTAATCCCAAGGTGAGCAGGGGAGCATGCAATTTCTTAAGGAAGAGTGGAGGGCACCCACACATGGTGGCATCTGCCACTCTGGAAACCCCATCGCCCTCTTGGAGCCTGAGGTAGTGGTGTGAACCCGGAGGCAGGGGGTCCCCTTTCTTTCCTTCTTTTCTTTCCCCACAGATGGCACGAGCTAATTATTCTCATTTGTGTAGCACCTTACACCTCCATGGACTTTTTTCAGAATGTTGGAAAACAGATGATCTCATCTGTTTCTGTAGCCGAGTGAGGATTTTTCATTAGCAGGATCAGGCAGGACCATCTGTGTATTTTAGTGAAGAGTTCGCCACCAGCAGCGAGTTGGAAACTTTGAGACAATAGCTGAGCGGGGTTCTTCTCACAGCCCAGTTCTCTCGCCTGGGAGCCGCAGGAGCAGAGCCCGCAGCTACGGATGCACACTGACGGAGGGACACAGCCATGCCAGGAGGGTCTTGCCACCCTGTACAGCCTCGCCTGTAACCTTGACTTGCTGGTTTTCCTCAGTCCAGATTAATGATGACCCAGAGAACTTTCCAGAACAATCAGGTGGCCCCAGTTAGCCACTGTGGGAGCTTGGTGTCCTAGTCAAGTTCCCATCAAGGAGTGTTCAGAGCTCCCAATCCCAGCACACACATGAGGATGGAAGGTTCCAGAGGGTGAACAGAGGATGCTGTCCCTCGACTTCAAACACACGGGCTGTTTTCCCCACTAAGAGTGTGAAATGTGCGAAAACATTAGTGATAGTGCAAACGTGTTGCATGAATAACTGGAAACATGTTGCTGACCACATTAACCTTCATTTGCTTCTCTTTCCTCCCAACGCAGAAATGATTTCTCCCGGTCTTTATCTGGGTCCTCTGTGTAATTGCTACTTTAAATCACAAAAGCCTGGAATGCGAGCCCGTGGGGCTGTGTTACACTGCGCTCCCTGGAAAGCTGCCCACGGGCCTGGGAGAGCTGGGGGAGTCCATGCCTCCGTCCCACCGTCCTGTGTGTGAGCACCTTGTTAGCCTAGTCCTGCAAGAAAGGACTCCGGTCCCTGCTGCTTCCTTTGTTCTTTCTTTGTGGGGAATGGCTGACTCCTGGGAGTTCCTGTTTCGCTTGTGATTGTTTCTTAAGTTGAGGTGCATTTGCAGCCTGGACTGTGGAGCTGAGGACAGGCAGGTGCAAGCACCTGGCCTCTGTGACGTGGAGGGACAGTGAGCCCTTGCTGGCCGACTGGGCCACACAGACACAAAGCGAGCGCTGGGCACCTGCTGACTGAGGAGCCCGTGTCTTGGTTCCTCAGGTGCCTTGCGTTTCTCAGCAGCCAGCGAGGAGCGGAGGGTAGCACAGATGTCCTGACTGTCACCAGCGTCCTCTGGGCAGAGTGTTTCCACAGGAGCTGACTCATGTGCCCAGTGAGCCCCTGTCTTGAGAGAGGCTCCATTGTTGTGGCAAGTTTGAAATAAGCCAGCGGGGCAGTCTTGAGCAGGACAGGGAACTTTATCACCAGTGGGCTGAAGGGCAGTGACCAAGTCCACATGGGAGAAACAAGGCTTGTATGAAATGCAGTCTCGGGGTACAATGGAGTTTGTCCGGTCAAGGCACATATAGTTTGCCCACAACACCGTCATGAGCAGCTGTGCCCAGCACCAGCCCCCGGGTGCCCTTACCTGGCCCCTGCCCAGCTCAGCAGGAGACAGGGCGGCAATTCTCAGTGAGTGTAACCTTCTAGGGGTCTTGGTTCATTGTGTCTGCTCAGCAAAGAGTTGAAGAACAGGACACAGAGACAGCAAGCAAGCGGCAGCTCCTTGCAAAGCAGCAATAGCAGACCTCTCCAGAGAGAAGCCCCGAGCCCGGAGCCCAGGGGGCAGTTCCGGCTTGTCCTTTTTATGGTCCCTGGAATCTCCTCCTTCCCGCATCTGCTCCCCGTCCACCGCTCCTCACTGCCCCTCATGTCCACACGTCTATTTTAGTTTTCCTGTTGGGTCCCTTAGCAGCGCGAGCGTGTGTCTGTCTGATTGGATCCCCTGCCTGGGTCCACAAGTGCTTTTGTCAGCCAGGACGTCGACCTCACTGACGACACCCCCGTTCTCCTTGGGTCTGGCCCTGCCCGACCTCCTCCCTGGCCATCCTGCCTGGCAGCATCCGCCCTTCTACATCTCCCTCGAGGTCTGCCAGGGAGAGTCAGGGGCGCCGTCCCGGGCCTCACTCCTCCGCCATGCGATGGTGTGATTGTCAGCAAACCCACTGCTCCCTGGTTCAACTCCATGTGGCCTCCAAGTGTGGCCTTGTGCTGGGGTGTCCCCTGGCTTTGGTCACCACAACACCTTTGCAGGTGGAGGCTGTAACTTCCATGTGAGGGAGAAGGAAGCCTTAGCTCCACAGGAGCCGGCAAGCCCACTGTGGCCTTCAGCCTGTGCCTGAGTCAGACGTGACATTCAAGGACACTCAGAGCTCCTGAGGCTACACAGCTTGGCCCCCTGGTGCCCAGCCCTGAGCTCTTCCAAGAAGGCATGCGTGCGACTTGGCCTGGTTCCATACTGAAGCACGAGCAGGTGCTGGCCACGAAGCAGGAGCTCAGCAGGACAAAGGCTAGGGGCCTGGACACTCCTGCACGCACCTTCTCTTTCAGTGGCCAGGAGGGTGTGGTCTGAAGGCCACCTTTCTCTGAGACCTTTTCTTTCTAAAGAAAGCCTGGAACCTTCTTCCACCGTCCTCGGCTGAGCACTCAGCTGGAGCTGAGGGTCCCTGGAACAAGTGCAGTTTCGGCTGGGCAGGCTGCACCGGGGCCAGCCTGATGGGAGAGACGGGTAGGCAGCGCAAATGGGCCAGACTGAGGGGCTCTGCAGGTGGGCAGCACAGGTGGGCTGGACAACCACTTTAGGGAAGAACCCCACAGGATGGAGGATGGACGCCAACGTTGCCCCTGTGCCTCTTGCCCTCCCAGCTCCCAGTGTCTAAATAACTGGGAAAGAACCCCTCCTGCCCCACTGGCCTGTCTGCGAGTTCCAACGTACCCCAGGAGCAGAACATCACGTGGCTTCTGTGCCTTTGACTGGGCTTCCTCGCCACTATGCTAAAAGCAGTTCTCCATCAAGATCCCCTATGAAAGCTGTGCAGGTGATTACCTCAGGAGAAGCGCCTCATTTGCCTAGAGCCCTATGCACGGCTCCCGGAGCGGATGTGGCTCCTGCTATGTTTCTCTGGAGGGCAGCTTTGAGGACTCTGGGGATCAGAACAAGGACCACGCGAGGCACATGCCAGGCGCCACCACACTGACTCCATCGGCCCAGCCACAAACCCAGTCACCCAGGTGGAGCTCAGAGGCATGTCCCTGTGAGCCTGCAGGTGCATGGGCCCTGCCCTGGTGTGGAGGCCGAGAGGCCAGCCATCTGGACGCAGAGAGCAGGGCAGGTTGCCGTGTGTGCAGAGTCTCTTCCATCCGTGGAGGAAAGGCGTGGCAGTGTGGCCCAGGGCAGCAAGCACGTGACCCCACCAGGCCGTCAGGAGAGCTACTGACTTGAGACTTGCTCACGTCACAGCGACACGTCCCTAACACAGAGCCCATGGGGCCAGGCTTTGGCTCCTCCCTCCCTGGAAGCCAGGGTGGCTTTGGCAGTGACAGGGGAGAAGAGCAAAGTGTGGCCCCTCAGGGCTCAGGAGCCAGTGGGCACTGCCGGGACCCAGGCCAACCACCACTGCTCAGTTGTCCCGGGAGCAGAGGGCAACCCCTCCGCAGCCCCTGACAAGCGTGTGACTAGGAACCAAGCCTTGGCATTTCTGGTGACAAGATTCGCGGCAACTTAACTCAGCCTTTGCTGGGCTGTCCTGATCTTGCCGTTTCTTCCAGTGATGCCACAAGTGTCATGGGTGAAACAACTACAGAGCCCTCCCCGGGCTTCTCAGACCCTTTGACGTTCTCCAAAGCTCCCCAGCAGACAGAGGGACCGTGTGTCCTTGTCCCTCCCAACACCAGCTCTGAACCCCCTTCCTTAAGACAATGAGGTTGTGACCCCAGAGTCTGTCACCATGCAGCTTCCGAGTAGCTTGGGATTAGTAACGACCAGCCCACATTTCAGGGTGTGCTCCTTGGGGACAGCCGTGGGAAGGCAGAGGTTCCTGGAGACCATGGAAAAGTAGAATTGGGTTGTTCTTTCCATGTCAGGTGGACTTCACCATCCTCACTGATCCGTGTTTCCCCAGGACTCAGATGACCACAGAATCCCAAGAGGGCGTTAGCAGCCCCACCTCTGAAGAACCTCCCTAAGATGTCCCTGGGGCCTCACAGAACCTGCTAGGCTGGGGTGGCCTCTGGGCCATGGGGCACCTCCCTCCACCCGGGAGTGATCTCGCCTGGTGGGGTCAGGTCCTGCTCTTCCCTGGACCCCTGCCAACCTCCCCTTCCAAGAATCTTCCCACACAGCAGCTGGCACTACCACTTCAGAAAGACTCACATGCCTGCTCGGTAGCTTCCGTTTCCTTGGCACCCAGAGCCTCCTGAGAGCTGGTCCACTCACTGCTCAAGGTGGGGTCTTCCGGGGCCCATGCTAAGGAGCAAGCATGCAGGGCACGGTCCACACCAGACGTTTCCCCTTCAGGCTCACAGACACCCAAGAGTCTGCTCATCCCAAGGCCCCCAACATGTCAAAGCCACATGAGTTGTGGGACGAGGTCTGAGCAGAGGACCTAGGAGAGGTTGCCGGGCAGGCGTCTGTGCGTAATGGGGAAGAAATGTGTTTGCATTTCTTATTGACTGCAGAGAAATGATTGGCAGCCAACCCGAGTGTGTTTGCAAAGGGAGCCAGGCTGGTCAAGTTCAGGCTCGTGTTTGGGTTCAGCCCAGCGAACTGAAGCTGAGATGAGCCAAATGAGTGGGCTGCCCGGTGCTGGCAGCCAGTGCCCCGCACAGGCCCAGGGAGGCCCAGGGACCCTGCGCCCCAGGACACAGCTGCTCCCCTCTTCCATGTGTGCTCCAAGCAGCTGTCCTACCCACCCAGGTGCTTGCTTGTCCCCAAACCAGAGTGACATGTGTGCGCCCTCACCTCTGGGGCATCTGAGAGCTGCGCAGTGGCTAGGGTGGGCAGAGGTCAGGACCTGTCTCCTGTGAGACCCCAGGACAGGCCCCTCACTCAGAACCCTGGGGCTCTGGACTGTGTGAGCTGAGATTGGCAGAGATTCGGGCTCCTGCCCTGCTCCTGGGAAGACCAGGCACTGCCCATGTCCAAGCTTGGAGTTGGCTTCTGAGTCCAAGGCCCTTCTTGAATCATGGCCAAGGCCGAGGGGCACCTACAGTGAGCAGTCAGGAGCAGGCTGCCCCTGGGTGTGGAGGAGTCTGTTTCTAAGCTCTTTCCTCTAAGTTTTACTCCTGGGTTTACGTAGCCAGTAAAGGGCAAAAATGCGACATGCTTTATTTATGCATGTGGTTTTAATTCAGAAAGATAGAAAAGTGAAGAAAGCTGCCCTGAGGGGTATGAGGTTGTGAAAGATCCTGTTCACACATCTGCACTGTCCCACCAGCCTCAGGAGCAGCCCCCGCCCAGCTCTGCCATCCACCTGCAGACCCCAGCCTAGGACCAGCCTGCCGGGCTGCGTGGCGGTGGGGCCTGGAGGGGCCAGGCAAGGCAGCTCCTCCCTATTACTCTGCCACAGCTCCTTGCCCTCCGGCTGGGCACTCACTGAGATCACAGCTCCACGTGGGCACATAGGAGCCTCCCCTCTCCTTTCCTGCCAAGGGTGCAGAGCAGCTTTGTGACAACTTGGAGGGGATCAGACCGTGACCCCCACCCCACCCCAGCCTGAGGGATGAAGCCAGAGCAGGAGCAAAGGCAGAGAGCAGGAAGCAGCCCAGCCTGCACCCTTGCTAAAATGGAGCACAAGCAGGCCGGAACCTTCCCAGAGGCGCCTCCCCTGCAGCAGCCGGCGGGGCCTCTCAGGACAGAAGAGAGCCATCTCTCCACCTGGGCCTTAATTGCAAGTGATTTCATTAGCAGTCCTGACGTGCAAGACACTAATGAGAGAGGCTGGCAGCTCTAAAAGCCCGCTCGGTCCTGTTTCTTGTGTTTTAAAGACACAACCCGGCCGGGCTCCCCTGAGCACCTGCTGCCAACTCCAACGTCCCACCACCTCCCATGTGCGGGGCTACACTGTGGGATCAGGGTGCTGGGAGGAGACAGCAGCCTGACCCTGTGGAAAGAGACTCAATGGGATGGCATTGGTCCTGGAAGACATGGTCGGTGCCTTCTCGTAGCAACGGGAGCATCGGGGACCTGCTGGGGGGCTGGCCGATGTGGCACAGGGACTGAGGCTCAAGGGTGCTGGCCCTCACACAGTGACGCTGGTGCCAGGCCCCGTGCTGGGCTCCTGGCGCTGGGAGGCTGCAGCAGGCCACGCCCAGGTTTCCACCTGAGAGGGGCCTGTTGGGTTCTGCTCAGGAGCCCTCCACCTGCCAGGTGCGTCCTGGGAGCACGGGCTATGCTCTAGAGTTTGGGGTGTGCCAGGTATCCACGTCTCAGGGTGCTTGTCTGCAGCACGGAGGGGTCCCTCCCTGAGGCACCCACGGCTGCGCTCAGTGGGCCTGACACGTGGTTCCCCATGAGTGTGCAAGAGCTGCCATCACCCTCCACACTCTGTCTCCCACGAGGGCCAGGGCGTGTTAACTCACCCTTGCGCTGATTAGAAGCAGCACCTGCCTCCACCCACAGCAGCAGTCAGAGCCGGGTGCGAGGCTCAGTGGAGGGGACACGACCCCTGGAGCTGCCACCCACCCCAGGAGCTTCCAGGACCTGCGGGCAGTGCCCTTTTCTCCTCTCTTTCGGGGAGGCCAGGAGGTTTGCCCCAGGTGATGCTGGCCTCTCGGGATCTTGTTGAAGTTGCCTTCAGGACTGAGTGAGCCTGCTGCCCTGCTCTGTGCGGTGGACTTGACCCTGCTTGTGAGTAGACACCCCAGAGTCATCACACGTGAGAGCAGGGAGGTGGGAGCAATGCCGTCTGCAGGGCACCAGGTGACCTGCAGAGGGTCACCTTCCTGTACTCTCAGCTCTGTCTGCTGAGTCTCTGCGACCACACAAGGAAGACTCCAGGCCATGTCTGGAATGAGAAGGGAGGACAGGCTGGCCTCAGGGACAGAGCGGGCACCCCGTGAGCACTGGCCCTGCCATTCCCCAGCACGAGACCCCTGGAGGGCCAGCTGCCCTCTCTGAACCTCCATCTCCTCCTTTGGAAAAGGGAAATAACATGGCCTCCTCTGTGTGTCTGATGAGTGAAGTAACGTGCTCCAGGCCAGCGGGACCAGGAGGAGAGGGTTGAGCCGATGCTAGGGGACGGCTGAGGGGAGGGGTGGACAAGGCGACATGGAATGTTAGCTCAGGAAATGCTAGCTAAGGATATTTGATTTTTAAAAGCTGTCTTTCCTGGAGTCTTTAAAGTTGCTCTCACTCCTGCAGTTGAAGGGACCCCACAGTCTTGAATGAGCCAGGGAAGACGTGGCAGCTCTTTCTCCAGGGTTCCCTGGCATCCCTATTCCCATCTCCCTGACACTCACACCACTAGGGTGGTGTCCCCATCGCCGCCTGGGAAGGGAGGCCCAAGGGGCAGTGTCCCAGGCGGGGCTGGGAAGAAGGTCAAGGTCAAGCCCCGCTTGCAGGCTCAGGGCTGGCCACTCGTCACTGGCCACTCGTCACTGGCCACTCGCCTGTGTCCCTGCATGCAGGCAGCAGTGTCCTGAGGGCTGTGGTACCTCACCTGGGGTGCTCCCTGGGCTCCTGTCCCCACTCGTCCGCCTCCCAGAGCCAGCAATTAAAAACGATGAGCTAAGGGGTTAAGCCCACAGCCTCCTAGCAAAGAGTGCCCTTCCTCAGGCCCATTTTAGCAGAAGTGACCATCCTGGCTGCCCCCGCCAGGCTGCTGCACCACAAGGCAGGGCAGGGTGCACGTGGGCACCATCCTAGAGAAACAGAAGGAAGGCCAGTGCTGACTGCCAGGGAGGAAACTGGGATCCTCGGGTTTCAGAACAGAAGCCAAGAGGGGCCCAGCATACCTCTGGGGCTCAGTGTGGAGAGCCTGAGTGTGAGGAGCCTGGCTGCACGTGTTTTGAACACACAAAACTCCCAGAGAGGCAGGCGTGGGCTTCCTTGTGCTCGCTCGTTGGTATTGGTGAACTAGGTCCTGAGTGTGCCTGAGCCTGGGAGGAGACGGTGGCAGCTGTGAGGACTGGCCTTGCACACCGCAGGGCTGCGCAGAGGTCATGGGACCACGAGGAGAGGGAAAGCACCGTGTTCGTCTCCCGGGAGCTGAGTTTCCCCATCATGGAACAAAGGGAGATGTCGCCTCTGTGCCGTGATCTGGTCCTGGCCACTGAGGGTGCGTGACTCCCAGGGATTCTAGCAGACTTGTCTCTGTGGTCTCTCTGTGTTATGCACAGGTTCTTACAGGACAGACATCCGAGCACCTGTGGGAACCGTTTCCCCAGCACGACGTCCCCACGGCCCGCGGCTGCCTGTGTGCTGCTCATAGGCCTCCCCTGGCTGCAGAGCTGACCCTCACTGGGGCTCTCAGATTTGGTCCTTTGTGGCACTGGGGACCCTTCTCCCTGACACCAGGTTCCTCTGTCTCTCCTGCCAGCAAGCTCAGGTGTTCCCCTGGGAGGGGCACGTGGAGTGCCCAGGTGGAAACCCTGGTGTCAGCACATTTCAAAACATTCTCATATTCAACCCACAAGCAGGAGGTGGGGAGCCGGGAGATACCTGAGGTAGTGAAGTATTTGAGACAGGGAGCCTGCCGGCCGCAGTAAAAGGCGAGCTTGCAGAGGACACTGGAGCTGGCACAGCTGAGTCGCCCGCTGTTTTTGCTTTGGAATAAGTAGTCACTAAACGCTGCCCGCCGTGATGGTGGAGTCACCTCATACCAGCCCTCCAGCAAGGTGCTTGGAGCCCACATTTTGATGAGCACTAGGTGACTGTGTCCCTCGCCTCTATCAGCAGACATGACATTGGCTGTTGGTGCTTTGTAATTTGCTGCGACGATAGGCGACCTTTGCGGAAACTGCACCCGTGTCAGAAATGCACTAATGCGGTGCACAAACGTGCTGCCTCAGAGACGTCTTTTTCTGCAACAGAGTTAAAAATGACCATGACACTGGGGCCACCGGGCGGGGGCTGGCAATTTGGTTGTCTAATTAATGTTTTGGAATCAAAGCAATGTGTGGTACCAGTGCTGTCCACAGACTGCCCCCTCGACACCATTGGCAAGTAACCAAGAAAGCACGAGGCTGGGCAGGGCCTGCCCCGCCCCACCTCCGCCACCTGCCCAAGGCCACTTACGGCTGCCATTCTCGCTCAGTGAGCTGATCTGAATTCTGCTCCCAGTTCTTACCGGCCATTGGGGACCCGCTTCCTCTGATTTCTTCCTGCACTTGGCCTTCATGGGTGGAAATAGATACATTAGGGCAGCAGAGGTTTCCGTGAGGCAAGGGGTGAGACCAGGTGCCCACTGGGTGCTTGTGCACTGTGGCGAATGCAGAGGGAGCGCGGGGAGCAGTGTCTGCAGGGGGAGCAGCTACGTCAGGACAGTGGTGCACCCCTGGCTTTCCTCCTCGGGGTCCATCGGGGACAGTGATGGAGAACACTACCTTCTCAGGTGGAGAACTCAGTGAGCTCTTTGCAGACCCAGATGCAGTGGGTTTGAGTGCCACCCTTTGACCTGCCTGGCCACCCTGACCATTTCCTCCCTTCCCTTACAGTTGAGTTCAGCAGCTGTCTGGGGAACCAGGGAATGCAGTATGAGACCAACAGCCTGGACTTCAAAGTCGGGGCAGATGGGACAGTCTTCGCCACCCGGGAACTGCGCATCCCCTCCGAGCAGGTGGCGTTCACAGTGACCGCACGTGACCGCCGGACAGCTGAGCAATGGGATGCCATGGTGCGGCTGCTGGTGGCCCAGACCTGGTCCTCACATCCGGGACACAAGGTAAGGGTGGCCACGTGATGGGAGGGTCAGCACCCAGAGTCCAGGTGTCCGGCTCTTCTGATGGTCCTGGGCAGAGCCTCCACCCAGGCTCCCTGAGGACGAGGGTCAGCAGCTCCGTGGCTGTGCCAGCAGAGAAAGCCATGCCTAACAAGGAACTCCTGGCCTGTGCACTGCCCTGCTGCAGGGCTGCCAGCATGAGCAAGCCACCCAGGTGGCCACCCAGGGAGCCACGCTTGGTTCACCAAACCAGGCTGCCCTCTCAACGTTCCTAATGGGTTTTGAATGAGGCTCCCGCATCTCCACTTCCAAATGGACACCCCGCATTCTGTGGCCGGCCTGCCTGAGGGTCGTGCCCCCCAGCCCCCTACGGGGCCTGGAGGGGTGACAAGCAGGGCAGAGACCATATGACTGGCAGAGTAGATTGGGGAAGCCCATGCAAGAAAGAGTCAGAGGGATGGAGGGAGGGAGAGACGGAGAGAGGAAGGGGGAGCACCTGCCGTGGCTGAATATGTTCTGTGAGCCTGAGTGCAGGACAGTCTGCAAGGTTTCTCAAACCTGTCTGACCAAGGAACCCAGCCTCATAGAACAGCTAGCAAGGCAGGGGTGCCAAGGAACTCACTTGGGGGAAAATCTGGGGCAATTATTATTTTGTCTTGTTCCTAAATTAAAGGAGGGGTGGTTTCAGTCGGGAAGATAACGCAGGGACTCGACGAGCAGCTATGCACATCCAGGGAGCTGATCTCACTGGGAGAGTCTTGAGATCTGGCCGTGGAGGGCCAGACGTGGAAGAGAACCTGTGCCCCATCGGGGCCCTGGGTGCTGAGGCGCTCAGACAGAGCGGCCGGCCGTCACCGTCTCCTGGGTGATTTCACCAGCCATGCCCGGGGCCCCGCCCCACGGGGGCCTTTCCTCCAGTAGCGAGTGGCTTCGTGTGCTAGGCCACCCTGAGTCCCACCTATGGGGCAGAAGCTTGGCACCTTGTGAGCAGAGGGCAGAGCCTCCCCCACGGAGGCCTCAGGAAGCCACTGACTGAAGGTGCAGCTAGGCTTTGGTGAGGCTCGTAGGACAAGTGGAGTCTGAGCCATTGACCCTGACCCTCCGCGGGAGGGCGGGCTCTGGTGGAGACTGAGGTGCACGGCCCCAGGGTGGGCGCGCTTCCAACCCCACACCAGGCTGGCCCTGGAAGCGCCAACCAGTGGGGCAGGGGACACAGAGCCAAGTCCAGGATCAGCGTAGTGAGCCCCTCACCCAAGCCTGTGAGGTGTGACCGTAGAGGGAGGGGCAGCCTCTGCAGCCCAGTCCTCCTCCACCAGCCTCTGGCCTCTGGTGTTGCTGGTGCTTCCTTCCTGGCTTTCCAGGGCCCCACTTGTAACCCCTCCACGGCGTCAGGTCAGCTAGCCCTCCCCATGTCCCTGGGAGCAGGGGTTGCCACTGTCCCTGTCACAGAAGGTAAAGCTGATCCATGTCACTCAGGCCCTGTTGCAGGAGAGAACTGATGTTCTGGAAAGGAGTAAAGAGTGCCTCTGCCAGGGAGGCTGGGCCCAGTGCAGCAGGGGCCTGAGCAACCCAGGGGTGGCTCCTAGTCGAGGCTTCTCTGGCTGGCCAGCGGACGTGGCAGGCTGCCTGGATGTGGCTGGCAAAGCTGCACGTCTGTCTCAGGGTTGTTGAGTGCACATGGTGAAGTCTGTGAGGAAAGGTGGCCAGAAGCATGGTGGCCTTGCCCCAACGGCCTGCCCCAACCCCCGCAGTCCTGTGCTCATCACAGCCACCGGCCCTGCCAGGGCAGTGTTGGGGACAGGGAACAAGGGACTGTTCGGAACCTAGAAGGCCAACTGTGGGACTCTGGGTCACCCTGTGGACACACTCTCAAAGGCATCGAAGCCAGCTTTCCAATATCTACTCTATGAGTGGCAGGAGGAGGCGCCAGGTTCCCAGGGTCTCTACCTGCCCACCAGAGTGAATGCCAACCTTCCCCAGGCCTCCAATCTGTCCACAGTCCTGTGGACAACGTCCAGCACTCAACTGAAAACGCCTGGGCGCAGGAGGTGGAGGAGGGCTGCAAGCAGCCGCCAAGGTGCAGACAGCTGAGCAGACAGGAAGCATGGCCAGCTCGCCTGAGGCCACCATGGGGTGGGAACCGGGCGACTCGAGAGCCCCACAGCACCACGTGAACTCAGGAGGGTGGCTGGAGCCCGAGAGAGACGGAGGCGTTCCACCCCGTCCAGGCCAGAGCCTTAGCCACCGTGCCCAGGCGCCGGAGTTCTCAGGGTTCAGAATAGGGCATGCACACACGGAGGAATCTCGGGGACGGGACCCAAGTCCAAACACAAGATTCGTTTGTTTCCTATGTGCCTCATACGGATGGCGTGAACGCGACTCCGCACGAGGGTTTGACGGGTCCGCCACATGGAGCAGGTGTGGAGTGCTCCCCTTGGGACATCACGGTGGTGTTCACAAATGTCCAGAGTCTGGAGCATTTCTGACTTGAGATTTTGGGATGAAGGATGATCAACCGTATTACACGCCGAGAAAACAAAGATACTCGTTCAAAGGTCTTTAGAAATTCACTGGCTCATAAGAATGTGTAAGTTCTAAGGTAATAAATGGGAAGAATACAAAATAAAAATTATTCATGCAAAAGAAGAGAAAAAACAGGATAGATGGACTACATATTCCTCTTTGAATAAGATGGTAGATTTACAAATACATTAGTAATTTTTGAAAAACCAAAATATATTAACATATGATTAAAAGTTGATGACACTGAATAAAGAAAAATCTGACTATGCACAGTTCACTAGAGACACGTCTTTAGTGAAAAGGTATAAGAATAGAAAAAGGTTGAAAATAAAGTCAATGGAAGAAATACAACACACGTGCCATCAGAAGAAACCTGCCCAGGTGGAGAATTTCCTTATGCTCAAGTGAGAAAACAAGGAAGGGGAGAAACATCAGCAACCGGCAGAGGCTGGTCTGCGAAGCCCTGAGTGATACAACACAGGAACAGACGGCCTGGAAAGATGACGTGGTGACCATGTGGTGGACACTGGAGACCACATCTGACAGCATTATGTGAAATCAATACAAACGTATTTTAAAATATCAGAAAACACACATGACGGGCTGGGGTTGTAGCTCAGTGGTGGAACGCTTGCCCAGCATGTGTGAGGCCCTGGGTTCTATCCTCAGCACCACATACAAATAAATAAATAAAGATATTATGTCCATCTACAACTAAAAAATGAATATACTAAAAAAAGTTTAAAAAAAAAGAAAAGAAAAGAAAATATACATGGCATGGATCGTAGCCTACAAACACAAACTTACCAAAACTTGCAGAAGAAAATCTTCACTATTTTATTATTATAAACAAACAAAAATCTGTATCAGAGAAAAACATCTCATTGGCTGCCCTGGTAAGATCCTCCCAAGCTTTCAGAAGTAAAAATTACCCAGCACAAATTTGTTCAGAGAGTTCAACAAGGAGTCACTTCCCCAAAGTTTTGTTGTCCCAAACCCTGATAGGGACCACATCTCAAATTGGCAAGAGGTTCACCCCAAATGAGCAAGAACCACCTCCAAAATCCAACATAAGTTGTGTCTAAAGCCAGTCAGGAGCTTGTGCATGCTGACAGAAGCCATGTCCAAAACTAGCAAAAACTGTCCAAAAGCAATAAGAGCCTTGAAAAAAAATGACAGACAATTATGGGCTAGTCTTGCCCATAAATGAATACAAATCCCTAAGCAAATTATTAACAAATTTGGATTTAGCTATATTTTTATAGATTGATAAATCATGACCCAACTGATTTGTCCAAGAATTTAAGATTGATTTAATTGCTGTAATTCAATGTAGAATAAAGGATAAAAATCGGGTGATCCTCTGAATACTAGTTATTAAAATTTTACCTGTATTAAAATAACAATATGCAGCTTGTTAGGGAAAGAAGGGGCCTTGCATCACCTCACAAAGTACATCGACGGAAATATTACAGTGGCCATCCATCCACTGCTGGAACTTTCAAAGGCTTTCCTAAGGACCAGCAAGCTGGCAAGGCTGTCACATCATACACCAGAGGCCCAAGCCAAAGCAGTAAGGCAAGAAAAAGAAATCAGGGTAAACAAAACTAATATTACCTCGTGCCAAATGTCTAAAGAGCCTGTTGGAGTTACTCAAATCAATGAGTGAGTTAGAAGTTGCTGGCCATGAAATAGTTGTCTTTCTGTTCAAAAAGGAAGTCCAAACCACACCCCTAATGTAGTAGCACTAAAAAAGACCATATAACAGGAGTAAATCTAAAAGTGTGCAAGACTCCACACGTGGTCGAGACAAATTCAAGGACCTTTGAAACAGGGGCACACCACGCTCCAACTTAGAAGGCCAGGAAGACAGATCATAGGACTGTATTGAAAATAAGAAATTCTGCACATCAGCACACATATCTAAGAAAGTGAGATGAGCCCAGGAGAGGGAGGATGCTGGCCAGGTGAGCTGCCCTCCAAGGACTCCCTCTGGATGATAGAGAACTTCAAGCCACAGGCAGAAATGGGCCACAACCTGAACAGGCATTTCACAAGGAGCAGAAGGGCCTTGTGGAGGGCAGACGGAGACACGTGGCCACGGAGACACGTGGCCTCTGCCAAGGCCCAGGGAGGGCGCAGAGTGTGCAAACCCCCAGCAGTGGGCGCTCCCACCTCGGGTGACCACAGGTATATGGACGCGGGCACTTCCACCAGGCCCTGCCCCCAAGCACTGAGAGCAGTGTTTCTCACGGTGGCCTCATCCAGAAACACCCAGGCACCACGGTCAGGGCTGCGTAAACTGGTGGCTCCATGCAGAAGGACAGTGTGGCAGTGAGGTGGCCAGCCCAGCTAGAAGCCACAAGATGAGGTCTCCCAAGCTCAGGCAAGGGAGGGAAGCAGGCACAGGGCGGAAGGTGAGCTATACCATCACGTTCCAGGAGGTACAAACAGGAGCCACACAGACATAGAAGAGGCGTGCACCTGGCAGAAGAGGGCACCAGGGGCTCCTGGGGGGAAGACGCTGTTCTGCAACAATAGCAATATTATGCATATGGTCACTGCCAAGGGCTTCCAGCCTTGGAGAAGGCAAGAGTTCAGATGTGGATGCCCAGTGAGCAGAAGCTCTGTTGCAGAAAGTTCTAGAGCAGCAAAGCAGAACCTAGAGGCGGCTCAAGTCCCAGGGCTGCTCTTACTGAAAGGACCGTTGAAGCAAATCCTTCAGGACCATCACCTGGGACCCCTCACTTCCAGGTTCCGTGCGCTTCCTGTCCCAGCGGAGGCTCCTACACGGGCAGCCTCCCGCCCGCTGCTTTAGTGCCCCTCTGTGGAGCTGGGGAAACGGACAGCGCTCCACTGAGGCAGGCCATGGAAGGGCGGCACCTCCCTCCCTTCCCCTCTCCTGGCTGCCCTGGAAGGCAGCCTTTCTGTGGGTGACACAGCAGGGCTAGAATCCGGAAGGACGTTTTTTGTGCAGTCTTGCAGGAAAGCTGATAGCAATTCAATTAGAAAATGCAAATGAGGTCACATCTTTCCCGCTGGAGCTTGGAGTTGCCCCTGAGGAATCCACAGGACGTTCGGCCTCACAGTAAATACCGAAGATAGAGCTCCGCTCGCCGCTGTCAAGGGCCGGCTGGTGTAGCCTGGAGCTGGCGATGGGACCTCTGGGAGCAGTTTGCAACAAAGAAACTGTTGTTTATGAAACTAATATCGGGCTTTAGGCGAGTCAGCACTTATGAAGGATGCACTCGAACTCGAGGAGCGTCCCGTAGCCAGAGGACTGGGCGCTGGCCTGGGTTATCCCACCTCCCCATGCGTGTGGGCCAAACTGTGACCCCAAAGGGCAGATGCTGAAGTCCTCACCTCCAGGACCTCAGCATGTGACTGCCTTTGGGAACAGTTTTGTGAGTACAGTTAGTTAAGAGGAAACCATTAGGGCAGCCTGATCCAATAGGATTGGGGTCCTCCTGCAACGGGGACACTGGGCAGACATGCGCACAAGGAAAGCTTCAAGTGGAGGTGAAGGTACAGGGCAGGGTGACCTGCACACTCGGGAATGCTGAGGACAGCCAGCAGCCTCCAGGAGTGGAGAGGCCTGGCGTTGAGGCCCCTGAGCTTGGCCACCCAAGGACACAAGGATTTTAACTGATGCCACGTGGTGAGAGTCAGCGAGTGAGGGCAAGGTCACAAGGCTTCCCCTTGAGGCGGCTGTGCAAGAGTCACAGTCTGCGGGAAGCAGCGGGGAGGCCGGGTGGCAGCCCGAGACCGAGCTCACATCTCGGAAAACAGCAACATCTTTTCTCCTTCTCCAAAAGACGGCTTTCGAGGAGACTGAGAAGGGCAGATCTAGGAGATCTCAGCAATGGCGGTGCCGCCAGCAAGCTGTGGGCAACCTGTCCCCTGTCCCAGTTCTTTCTGCAGACGCTGGCGGTGTTAGTGACTGTCATGACCCCACGACCCCCAAGTTCAAGCCATGTTGCCCCTCAGAGGCTGCTGCAGGGACTGGGCGACATGTGCAGGGACACAGTTCAGGCGCCCTCTCCACGTGGTGAGTGCCCACGTGCCAGGCAGACCTGGGGAGAAAAGGCTGCTCCTTCTCCAGACCGGAGGTCGCTGCCCAGGGCAGGCGATGGGCATCCATGCCAGGCTCTGTGGGCATCCAGAGCTCTCACAGGAATTGCAGCTGCAGCTCTTAGCTGGCGAGGAGGGTGCTAGTGCCCTTCTGATGGGTGTGCACTGGACTCCACACCCAGGCCTCCTTCCACCGCCCATTGAGTCAGCCCACAAGCCCCAGCATCCAGCTGGGCTGCCACTGCACCAGGATGGGTGTGGGCCCCAGAGCTGAGACCTCAAACCTGGGCTGCACACGGACTTGAGCAGTGTGTCCAGGGTCCCTTCACTTTGCAGATAGAGGGTGATGGGAGGCATCCACAGCTTGTCCAGGCCCATGGGTGGCTGCCTGCAGGGGTGACCCCAGGGCCCTGCCAGGCGGCAAGCCCCAGGGAGCAAGACACACTGTATTGTTCTGTCAGTGGACACCCCCATCAGCTGCCCATGTGGAGGGTCCCCAGAACTGCTATAGGCATGAGGGACAGGGGCAGAGGTGCTGAGGGTCGGCCCTGGCTAGAGTCACCCACCCCTTGCCTGGCCTGCACTTTTCCAATGCTGTCTGCAAAGAGAGGATGAGGACACCCTCATGTCTCCCTGAGGACATCCCAAGGCAGTGCCCCTCCTCTGAAACTGGGTGACACCCAGCAGCAGCCTCTTACCAGTGAGCCAAAGCCAGTGGCCCCCTCCCCACAGGGCATGCGGGCTGAGTGGGGAAGGGGCCCAGACCTAAGCCAAGAGACCAGCTCTGTGGGCCCACGGAGGGTCTGGCTAGGCAGTCAAGCTCCTCACGGCCTCGGTTCTCGGCTGGGGCTGGCGTGTCTGTGCACGTGTGTACAGGTGCATGTATGTGAGGTGTGTGTGCACATGTGTGCAGGAGATGTGTGCCAGGGTGTGACCTGGGGTCCTGTGAAGAGCCCCCGGGAAGACAGCCCTGTTGTCGGTGTTCAAAGCACAAATCCAGGCGGGATTTCTCAGACCAACAGGGCTGTGTTTCTGTGAGCACAGTGGAGAGGAGGCTGCAGACAGGTGCTTTCGGCCAGCGAGACTCCCCGTGAGGGAACCTTGGGCGCTAAGGCCCCCGCAAACCTCACCCACCTGAGCGCAGCCTCCGGGCTCTTGGGCTGACAGAGCGTCTCCAGTGCTGCTAGTTGCAGCTCCAGGACAGGGACGCTCCTCCTGGACTTGTGGTGTCATTTCTTTACGGAGAATGGGTTTTGCTGTGCACCTGAGGGTGATTTTGTCTATGGTGTTTCTTTCTGCACTCGATTTTCTTCACTCTCTGGAGCAAGGTTTTTTCAACCAGCCTCTGGTTGAACGTCTGATGGGAGGCTCTTGGCATCACGTGGGCAGAGGCCAGGGATGCTACCCACGCCCTCAGAACACCCCCAGACTGCCAGCCTCAGGTGCCAAGGTCCAAGCCTCCAGCCAAGTGTGGGCACACCTCTGGGTCTGGGGCCCGGGAGTGCTCGGAGGTAGCACAGGGGGCCTGGCAGGCGTGCACACACGCTGTCGTCCTGGCCTCTTCACACTGAGCGCCCGCAGCCTCAGCTTCTCAGGGCTGGGTGGAACACCGCACACCTGCTCCCGTGCTGGCTGCAGCACCCTGCCATCTGTGTCTTTGGTCTGGGGGGAGATGAGGCTAAGGGAAAGCTGGTCATGTCTTGTCCCTAAGGGAATTCAGAACCTCCCCTCTCGTATGAGATCAGGAATAAGAAATGGCTCTGGGCTCATGGGACAGGGAGCACCCCCATCGCTGCCCTGGGACTGGCAAGCAGGAAGGCCCACTCAGGGGAGCCCCTTGTGCACATGGTTAGAATGGCTCTCAGACCCCACTTGTCAAAAAGTGTAAGTATCTTTTGTTGTTTTATTTTGTTTGTTAAATACCATTTTAGTCTGTCCGTCCTTAGCTACCATGGAAACAAGCTACCAGGCTACTGACAATACCCTAGCCAAATATTTTAAATATACATCTTTGCAGGCCAGCAAAATGTCCCCTTTTCAAAGGTATATTGAGGAAGTAGGAGATAAAGGAATGAACTACCTGTGGAGATCTTAGTGCTTCCCCCTTTCAAGAAAGCTTATTATCCTCAGTTAAAATCAGTGCAGGTTTGACATGGGGCGGGGCGGGGCCCTGTTGCTTCCCTTATTGAAGCATGTTCAACCCAGAGCTCTGAGGGAGCAGTGACCTGGAAGGCGGAGAGGCGGAGCAAGAGAAAAGAGCCCTAAATAGCACTGGCGTTGGGGAATCAGTTTCGTCTCCCCTGTTTCAGCGTCAGCAGTGCTCATTCATGATGGCAGGGCTTCTACCCTGCCCATCTAGGACCCGTCTCAAGTGAGAGAGCCTACCCTTCCAGCTGACCTAGGAAAGTCCTCTGCTGGGCTCCCCTGTGCTCCCTGGAACTGTCTCTTCTCAGGTGGAGTGACATGCTCTGATTGGCTGCCGTCCCTCAGGCCTGCCCCTCCTCCTTGGAGGAAACCAAGGCCAGGATGTGGGTGCCGGGCCTCTTCCCAGTTCTCTGAGGGCACGACTGGGCCACCCAGGAAGGAGTCTGGGCCCATACCACCCTCTGGGAGACCCATGGGCCGGGTCAGGAAGCCCATGTGCTCAGACCTGTCCTCACCCACGGCAGCCCAGGACTTTGCCCCTCACCCCTGCCCCCAGGCTCCAGGGCAGAAAGAAGGGCCGGGTTCCTGGGCAGCCCCCAATGGCAGGCAAATTAGGCAAATTCTTCACCTCCCTGTGTCCCAGCTCCCTGCAATTGTGAGGGTCTAAGCCCCCAACCTGTCTGCCCCAACCCTGTGCCTTCCTGACACTCAGCGCACATCCCAGACCTGCTTTCCGGGACACCTGGCTGCTTGCCACCCACCTCTCCCCTGGCCGGACCCAGAACCCCTTCCTCACATGGACCCTGAGCCCCCGCAGCTCTGCCCAGTCCCTGGTTTCCTCTGACAGTGGTTGAAGCCCCTCCATCTGCAGATCTTCCTTGGACGTTACCCCCGCCTTGGGCAGGAGGCCCCTGGTGGCCCCCTCAACAGACCAGGGGCGGGGCTGGTGAATGTGCACGGTGAGCCCTCGAGAGCAAGCCCTGCGGGACCAGCTCTGCTCTGCAGCTGTGACGCCGCCCCTTCCACTTTCCCCTGGGCTCCACGTATCCCTTTACTGTAATGGCGTCCGCTCTGGCTTGGAGGTGGCCTGCAGGCCTGGCTCCATGCGCGCCGTGCTCCCGCTCCCTGCCTGCTCTTGTGCACACACTCCTGTTCACCCCGCAGCGCCCTGCCCCCATGTAATGCCCCCCAACTGTCTCTGTTCCCCTCCTGTGGGTCAGATTGCTTGTGACCCCGCTGCCTGACCCTCGCTCTGTACTGACGGTCAGCACCGTGGGAGAGGAGGTGGGCTGGACCATCTGGATGAGGGGATCAGGTCAGATGGCCTGGGCTCCTGTCCTCGCCCTCCATTTGGCACCTGACCTCCCCTCTTGATCCCCGTGGCCCCTGCAGGCTGTACTCAGGCCTAAATGAGAGAGCGCCTGCGAAGTGATGCAGCTGGCCCTGATGGCAGCACTGTGCTCAGGTGGCTGGTGGCCGCCACCATGGACACCTCAGGGCAGGGCCCACGGGCCATTTGTTCTCCCTGCTCCTGGCTGGAGGCTAGTACCTGGAACTGGTGTGGAACTCAGCAGTTTTTCTGTCCACTGAGTCGGCTGTTAGATCGAGTGACTAGCAGGACCCTGCTGACCCTCCTGGGCAGTGGCTCCTCCCTAAGCTGTGGGCTAAGGGGACATGGAGGCCCTGGGTAGGGCTTCCTCTGTGATGCAATGCTGTCCTCTAGGTCAAGCTGAGTGTGGACAGAGGCAGAGGGAGCCACCTGGGCTAGGGAGGCAGAGGCTCACTATCATGAGACTGAGCATCTAGAGGTGAGCTGGGCTTCCCAGACCTGAGGCCAGAGGTGGCACATCACACTCTGGTTGCCACTGTGTGGGTGGCAGTCTCAAGGGAACTCAGTGGCAGCTGGTACCAGGTGGGAAACAGTGTCCGAACCAGAATAGAATCCAAGGGCCTGGGGAAGGCAGTGTCAGGGCCCCACTGTGTGAGGCAAAGCAGGGGCACAGCCCAGATGGGGACAGCTGTGGGAGCAGAGCCCAGAGCTGCTCTTGCCAAGCCTGGGGCTCCACGGAACAGTCTCCTAAAGGGATCCTGCCAGCCAAGAGCAGCTCCTGCAGCTTACTGGAGCAGGTGACTTCCTGGGTGCTCCTCATTCTGCAGATCCACAGGACCAAAGACCAACCTAGCCAGCAAGACCCTCTGGACCCCACAGTTACAGGCCCGCTAGCTCATGGCACTGGCCAGCTCCTCATGCTGCTGGGCTGGTTTTGGGGAAACTGCGATGTTCCACAGCTGAGGACATGCACACACAAATACATGTACACGTGCACACACGGGTGTGTAATACATAAGCAGTCTCTCACACATGTGCACACCCATGCATTAGTGCAAGTCACACACATCTGCATGTGCACACACATGTGCCCACACACCCACCCCACATGTGTGTGCGGGTGTGCATACATCCATGCACAGTGCCTGCATGCACACACACGTAGATGGACTCCGTAGTATTTAGGAGCAGAAGTCACACGCAGTCCTTACCCAACGCTGTCACCATTCACTCAGAAATGCAAGAGGACATTAGCAACATCTGCTAGGAAATATTTTAAGAAGAACTAGAAGCATTATTTATAACTACTGTGATTATGCATCGGTGTTTATCTGCCATGTCTCAAAGGGCCCCAGATTATCACATATTCAAAAGAACATGCTATTGCAACAGAATAACTGCTAATTGTCATTGATGGTTTTCTTCCAAAGAAGTGGGTGCATCTTCCAGGCAGAAGCCTGTGCAGGTCTGGCATTGATTTTTACCAGATTTTGTTATTACATTTGTCTCACAGCTTTAAAATAGTCGCAAATATGTGCAATTTATTTAAACAACACTAGGGAAATTAACGGCATGCCAGCCCCTCCTTAGCAAATGGAGACAGAAGGTTGAGACCAGCTGTGTCAGAGCCTGTACGATGCTGGTCTGGGGTGCGCGGGTCCAGGCGGGCCCTGCTGGCGTGGAAGCTTCTCCAGGCAGCAGCCTGGCTGTGCCTGTGCCCCAGGGCTGGGAGAGGAAGGCCGCAGCTGCAAGAACCTCCTCCCAGAGCTGGTGCCTCCAGCCAAGCCCCGTTCCATCGTCTCAGGGTGGTCATCTTCCTCGCTCTGCCCCATGCAGGGTGTGGCAGAACACAAGCTAGCCCATCCCTTCTCCTGAGGCAGGTACCTGGGGACAGGTGAGCCTAGTTCCCTGAGGGCCAGGGGACCTGCGCAGGGGTCCTCCAGCTGGAGCAGGTCACTCACCCTAGGGCTCAGTGAGTGCGAGCTTCCCGCCCCACCCCAAAGCTAAGAAGGATGCCTGGTGCCAGCCCCTGACCCAGGACCTGCCTGAGACCTGAGACTCCCCCAGCCCTGCAGTTCAAATGATGCCCCAAGGGCGGGGGAACACCCTCAGGGCCCTGGGCCACCCCTCCCCCCCTTCTCAGGAAGGAACATCTGTTTCTGCTCTGCCCTCCGCACACCTCCAGTGAGGACAGGCCTAGGGATGCTGGTCCACGGCCAGCCAGAGCCTGGAAGGAGGCCCCTGGCGGGTGCTCTGTCCTTGAGATTAATCAAGCCGCCTCTGCCTTGGGTGTCGTGTGAGCTTTGGGAGCTACCTGGCCTCTCTGAGGTCCCCCTGCTCCTCCCTAGCAGAGGGGAGATGACGCGATTCCCCCTGAAGTGCTGACGGGAGGATGCTGGGGGCCGTGCATGGAACAGTGTTTGGCCAGAGCCTGGAACCCAAGTGGCAGAGCAGGCTGCAGTCCCTGTTGTCCCTCTCCCGCTACTTGAGCTTAGCTGGGTTTATCTGCCGTTTCTCATCATCCCTGCAGCCCGTCAGCCCCAGAGCTGTGTCTCCATGGCAGAGAGGGAAGAGAGCCAGGCCAGAACCCCAGGAGGCACCATTTGCCTGAGACCAGGTCTTAGAGCAGTGCCCGCAGCCCCCGGGGGGGCCTCACCTGATGCTCAGCACCTCAAGCCTCATCAGGGCTGTGGAAATGGGAGTGTGCAGCCAGGACTGGCTAGAAGCAGTGTCCTGCAGGCCACCTGAGTCACCGGCTCTCAGGGAAGTCAGACTGGAACCCAAGTAGGCAGCAGGTCACCTTGACCTAGAACCCAGACCCCTGGGACAGGTCACACCTCCCTCATTCTGACTAGGGATGGGGGCCCAGGGGAGACTTGGGTTTTGAATTACTGAAGACTCTTGAGTGCAAGACCTTGGCCTGTGAGCTGGGGCCCTGATGGGAGGAAGGCGCAGGGGCCTCAGGACGCCCCTGTCCAGGTGGATCCTTGTCCAGGTGGACTCTTGCGCTGCTGTGGCTTCGAGATGGGGCATGCAGGGGCAGGAACGGGAATAGCTTCGCACCACACAGGAAGCTGTCTCTGTGCCAGGTTTGTTTCTATGCCGTCTTGTAGCAAAAGGCATGGGACAGCCCAGAGGACAGCGCTGAGCACAACAGGCGCCCTTGCCTGGGTCCTGAGCTCCACAGAAGCCCATGGCTGGGGAGCAGCTACGGTCAGCACAGCTCCCTGCCTTGGGCTGTGCTGACCAAGGCTCTGCCTCTGTCTCTGCTGACTCCTGGGGACTCAGTGAGGTGAGCATGGACCAGGCTGGGCTGAGCTTGCCATGAGGAGACCTGGACATGAATGTGTGGCCATGCGCAGTGTGTGGGCATGCTGCTCCCTGGGGGGATGTCATGTGAGCACTCACGCTCAGGGAGCCCTGAAAGTAAGGGGAGCAAATAGCACAGAGAAAGCCAGCCCGCGCCCCAGGAGCCCCCCACCCCACGCTCCCCACCCTGGAAAAGCAAGTTGCTGTGCCACACGTGATCTTTGGTGCCTTTTCTCCATGTCATCGATGTCAAAGAGTGACTGTAGCCTCCCGGATGTGGCTGTCGTGGCTGGCTTGCTATCAGGCATCCAGGTTTTTCCTGGTGTTTTTACTATCATGAAAACCTCCACATTGAACACCTTGGTCCGCCCAGGTTTCCCAGGACGCACTTCCAGCTGCAGAGCTGGGTCACCAGGGCAGGGCCCTTGAGGGTCTAGTTACCTGCTGGCAAACTGGTAGGGGGCTGTACTGGCTGAGGGCCCAGCAGCTTCAGGAGCCACAGCGGCTGCGCATGCAGGCCCACCTGGGGTGCACGCCACATTCGTCATCATCCTCTGACTTGCTCCCACAGCGAGCCTCAGATCTAGAGCTCTGGCCGCCATGCCCATTTCAGAAAGAGGAGGCAGATGTAGAGAAGGCAGGAACTCTGCTCTAGTAATGCCCATGAACATTAGGCTCTCCGTCTGCGGAACCAAACCCCACAGCCATGGCCATCGCACGCACTCACACCCTAAATCACAACATGCTCCTCAGTGTTGAGCGTTAATTCGGCTTAGTCTTGTCGATTTGATAGGTGAAAAGGACACATCACTTTAATTTGCATTTGTGATTCCTGGAAGATGTGAACATTTCCATAAACTTATTAATCATTTGTATTTATTTTGCTATGAATTATCTTTTTACGTCCTTTTCCCGTTATGAAAAAATATTCCATTATTTCTTATTGATTTATAAAAGCTCTTTATATAGAGGCTATTAACCCTGTACCAAATTTGCTTTCTGAATTTATCATTTGCTTTTTGGGTATATTTTTATAAACAGAAGTTTTAAATTAAAATGTGTTAGTATTTTATGATTTCCCCCATTATTTGGGGTTTACAAAGCCCTTATTGAGCTGGGGTACAGGTCCATGGTGGAGTGTGTGCTTAAAAAGCATGAACTCCTGGGCTCAATCACCAGCACCAAAACATAAATGAGTAATAAAAACCCTTATCCACACTGCTAGTGAAATTGTTGATAGCAGTGCCTCCTTGGTGAGGTCTCTCTCCTCCTTTAATTCTGTAATTCTTATATCAGGTCCTGTGTATAGAGAGAGTCTTGCCTGATTTCTTCCCCCGTCTCAGGCCCTTTCCCAGAGTTAGCCAGATTTTATCAAGAATGGCAGATTATCTCAACACACGCTTTTCCTTGGTGCAAAACTTAACCAGACTTCTTTGACTCCTCTCTCCATCTACCCATGCTGCAGAGAGGAAAGAAGAAAGACGTGACCCTGGACCCCTCTCAGCCCCCGAGGGACACACTGCTGCCGTGGCCCCAGCGTCAGAGCTCCGGAGGGCTGAGGCGCCAGAAGCGGGACTGGGTCATCCCCCCCATCAATGTGCCGGAAAACTCGCGTGGACCCTTTCCGCAGCAGCTCGTGAGGGTGAGTACAGTGCCTCCTGCTCAGCAAGGAGGCCGTGAGTGGGCGCCGAGAGCCAGGCAGGTTCTGCAGTGGTGTCGGGAAGGTCAAGGCCAGCCCGCGTCCATAGCGAGCCCGCGCTGAGCAGAGCAGAGGCCAGCAGGGAGGGGCCTGGGCCCAGGCAGAGGCCTTCTTGGTTGTGGCCAGTGCTCTCCGGGTTGCTTTGGAGGGCTGTCTCGTGTGCCAGCAGGCGAGGCAGGGACATGGAGCCAGCCTGGGACCTCTGACACACTCTGTGGTCCCGCTGTTCGCATATCTTTCCATGTGGCCTGATGGCACCTCTGGTGGTGCCGGGCAAAGTGGCTCCGGCAAGGTGGGCAACAGCCTAGCATTGTCTGCAGCCTTTGTGCCTCCAAGCTCCCAATAGCCACCGTGGCTACCCGTCCTGTAGGAGGAGTTTGTATTTCTGTAATCAAGACCATCAACCCATCGACCAGCATTTTCTTCTTCCCTTTGAAGAAAATCACAACCCAATCTGAGCAATAATTTGATCACATGATGGTGCGATTCTACAAAACGATCTCAATCCTCCCTGGAAAAGCCTCGCCTCTCTGTTTGGGAATTAGCCCCAAGTGTGGCGAGGGGCGTCCTGTTCTTGGTGCTGATGAGCCTGCTCTGTCCCTCGTTTCTTTGGATGCACAGGACTGGGCTGTGTTCAGAATGCAGAGAAGGGGCCGGGAAAGCGGCCTGCCTGCCGAGCCCCAGCTCCCTGTATCCCAGCATCAGCCGCGAGGGGTCCTCAGACCTTGCCAGGAAGGAGCAAGAAGGACGGGCTGTTTAGAGCAGAAGCTGCAGGGTCAGCGTCTGCAGCAGGTGCGCAGGCGCCCACCCGACATCACCCCAGCACATGCAGCTTCCTGAGCCAGCATGGCCCTGGGTTGCCCGGCTGGTCTGGGAATTTCACAGTGAGACAGGGCTCAGGAAAAGGGGAAGCCATCCAGGACCCACGTCTCCAGGGCCCGTGGGCAAACCTCCAGCACACTGACACTGCCGTGGTGCTGGTGGCAGTTCTGTGGTCCCCACGCCACACCCCTACCTCACCACACTCAGGGTGTTTACTCAACCTGGCTATCACTGGTGTTACTTGTGATTTTTCTCTAAACAATTAGTTCTTAATATAAATGTGTTCTAAAGGAGGTTCGTGTCCAACTGTGGCTGGTGCCCTGCGTTGTGTCAGATGGAAGCTGGCCAAAAAGACAGCAGCGGCCCATGCCTATAATCCCTGCAACTCGGGAGGCTGAGGCAGGAGGATGCTAAGTCAGAAGCCAGCAGGGCAACTTAGCAAGACCATGTCTCAAATAAAAAATAAGGGACTGGGGATGCGGCTCAGTGGCTAGGCACCCTTGGGTTCCGTCCCCAATACTGAAAAAAGAGAAAGAAAGCAGACAAGGGAGGGCAGAGAAAGTTGAGCACAGGCCCCTGGGCCTGGAGGCCATCCTCCGGGCCTGACGGGATTGGGCAGGACTGAGTGTCCCAGGAGGCACTTCCTCTCCTGCGTGTCCTGAGGAGGGAAGAGGATGGAAGGTGCGAGCTGTGTGCCGAGCTCTGGGCGCTGCCCCTGCAGGCCCCTGGGTGGGAAGGGCCAGACGAGAAGGGCCAGTCGGCAGCCTGAGGCCGCAGTGTGTGGAGTGGAGGGCGGGGCTGTGTGAGACTTGGGAAGCTAGGCCTGGGCCAGGTTAGGCCAGGGCCACGGCCAAGCCCACCTCATTCCCAGAAGGTCTGCCGCGTTACCCACGATCGAGGGAGCACGCCGCCCTGGCTTGCCGCTGCTCAGGCTAAGGATCCAGGACCAACTCGTGGTCTTTCTTCCTCCACTGCCGATACAGGCAGGCTTATAAAAGGCACCAAAAAAGCAAAAGGTCCCTGTGGGCAGAGCCACGCCCAGGAGGGTACCCAGGCTCTGTGTGGGGTCTGCAGGGCTCACGGATCCTGCCCTGTCCATCTTCCGCTGGACCGTAGGGAAGACGCATGTGGGCTCTCTGCTTGCCACGGGGCAGCAGCATGACGGGACGGCTGGGCAGAGCTGGCAAAGGGCCGCTTCTTCCAGGACAGCAGAGGGCAGTGCCCTGCTGGACCAGGTTGTCCTCTCAAGACGTCAGGTGAGGGGGGCTTGCTCCCCGAGTGCCCTGGCAGGGAGGTGGCTCTCCGATCTGAACAGCTGCCGAGCAGGGCACGCGCCACTCCCCGGTCAGCGCACACCTTGGAGAGCACAGCGGAGACGCGGCAGCAGGCAGGTGCTCCCGCCCCGCGACACCCCTCCACAGACTGATGCTGACGCTTCAGAACCTGAAATGTGCAGAGAGGAAACGTGGATTTAGGTGTGACGCTGCGGATCTGTGGGCGGGAAACACCTCCTGCAGCTTTGCGGAGGTGGCAGCTCCTGCTGCCTGTGGGGACTGTACTCCAGGCCAGGAGTGCCACTCCAACACAGCCGGGGGGCGGGGGGGACGGCCGCTGGAAGTGTTACCAAAACTCCGTCCTTGTCCCAGTGCCAATCCAATAATGAGGACACAGTTTTGAGAAAAAGGAAAGAGGTTTTATTGCTTTGTTATCAGAGGAAAGCACTGGGGACTCCTGCCCTAGAGGCTGGGGTTCTGCCCACCAGGGTAACAGGGGTTTTTAAAGAGATGATTCAAAGGCTGGGTTCCCAGTGTTCTCTGCCGGAGTTGCAATCCTCTTGTTAATCTGGGACACAGTCACTTCTGAGATCTTCTGGTGCCCTCCCCAAGTCGGCATTATTTCATTCCTATGGTGGGTGTGTGCTCGAGGCGGGTGTCTCTGCCTGGGATGGGAGGAGGGGTGATCCTCTTGCCCCTGAGATTGGGAGGAAGAGAGAGAAGAGGAAGGAAGGTTGTTTTAAAACTAAGTCGCGGCGGCAGAGCAGCAAGGGCTGTATTTAGAGCATAAAGCAACACTGTTCCAGAAGGACCATGTCCAAACTTCAGAAAGCTAACACGAAAGAAGTTCTGTCTTTCTTATTGTGCAGGGAGGGGGCCCTGTGCTGAGGCCACCCAAGGCCTCAGGGCAGGGGCCGCAAGGTTGGCCAGGCTTGGGAGTGGCATCCATCTGCTGTGCCCACATCCCCTTGACCAAAGCCCGGTCACATGATCACACCTGGTTGCAGGGGCCCTGGGAACTGCAGAACAGGGAGGAGTGGGTGGATAGCTGGTCTCTCCATGGCCCTTCAAGCGATTCAGATCTAACTTAGCAGCCCTTGCCCTCATCCCTGGCCCCTCTCAGTCACTGGCCTACACGGTGCTCTCTGGCCTCATGTCTACAGCTTATGGTCCACTGGCTTCCCAGCCAAGGGTAGGCCTCATGAGAGCAGAGGCTGGGCCTCCCCCCATGTCCTCGCCACCCTGGCACACAGTGGGCAAGAAGGCACACATGAGGGAAGGAGAAAGGACATCCCAGTGGTCACACTGCAGGCTGGCCCAGCACAGGGAACCTGGCCGGCCTCCAGCATGCTTGTCTCAGTGCACAGAGCTCCTCAGACTCAGTGCTGGCATCCAAGCCCCACTCTGCCCACCACTGAGGCCAGGCCGAGGGGTTCTGGGGTGAGACACCTGCAGCAGACGGGAACAGAATCTCCACTGCAGCTGCTGCAAAGGTCTGCCTACAGCACACGGACCCCAGGTCGTCTGGAAGATCTCAGCACAGGTACACGCACACTCCACTCCGTGAGCACCCCGCTCCATGAACACACCGTTCCATGTACACACACACCCCACTCCATGAACACCCCACTCCATGAACACCCCACTCTATGTACACACACACACCCCACTCCGTGAGCACCCCGCTCCATGAACACCCCACTCTATGTACACACACACACCCCACTC
>CM053401.1:178219450-178303300 GCA_028644305.1 Xerus rutilus
CCACTCTATGTACACCCCACTCCATGTACACCCCACTCCATGTACACCCCACTCTATGTACACCCCACTCCATGAACACCCCACTCTATGAACACCCCACTCCATGTACACCCCACTCCATGTACACCCCACTCTATGTATACCCCACTCCATGAACACCCCACTCTATGTACACCCCACTCCATGTACACCCCACTCCATGTACACCCCACTCCATGTACACACCACTCCATGTACACCCCACTCTATGAACACCCCACTCCATGTACACACACACACCCCACTCCATGAACACCCCACTCCATGTACACCCCACTCCATGAACACCCCACTCTATGTACACCCCACTCCATGTACACCCCACTCCATGTACACACACACACCCCGCTCCATGAACACCCCACTCCATGAACACCCCACTCTATGTACACACACACACCCCGCTCCATGAACACCCCACTCCATGAACACCCCACTCCATGAACACCCCACTCCATGTGTGACCCAGGAGCCCTGTGTTGAAGGCTTGGTCCCCAGCCTGGTGCTGCTGGGAGGTGGTGGAGGTGGTGGAGGTGGTGAGGCCAGCGGGAGGCCTCGGTCCCTGGGGTGCACCCTGGAGGGGACTGTGTGGGCCAGCCCTCCTGCCTGTCTCTCTTGCACTGGGCTGTGAGGTGAACAGGCCTCAGGGCCACTCAGCTCCACAAGCCCAAAGCCGCAGGGCCAGCTGGTCATGTGTGAAGCCCCCACAGCAAAAACCCAAAAAGCCTCTTCTCTTCCTAAGCTGATTACCTGCCCAGAGGGCTGGCAACACAAGGAGGGAGCCAGAGGCCATCACTGAGCTGATTCGTGGCCGGTGGACCAGGCTCTCCCCCAGGTCCCAGAGGAGCCGAGGGGAGGAGTGGGCACCGTCCCCAGGCCAGGGCTGCGGTCCCTGTGGACGACTGGGGCACTGTTGGGCTCCACATGCTGTGCGGGCCCTGGATCCCAAAGGGGAGGGGAGGGCTCCTTTGTGGCCTTCCAGAGCCACCAAACCACCAGCTCTCTGCATGTCACTCAGGGTCCCCCAACCGGGTGGGTGACGGTTCCCATAGAACTTCAGCACAGGTCTCGAAGGCTGCTTGCTTCTCCAGCTTGCGCAGCAAGCTTGACTTCTGGTGAGAGTCGGGGCGAGGCCAAAGCACCTGGTTAGAGAGGGACCGCTGCCCTGCTGCGCTGATAGAAACTCAGAATCTGTCACCTGAAGAGCTTGTCCCAGCAGCAGAACTGACTCAAGATGAGGAGTGGGGAGGCGGGCTCTGGGACAAACGCTTTGGCTCTGGAAGTTGATGTTGGACATTTGAGAAGACAGGAAGTCACGCCACCAGTCCTGCCAGAGGGTGAGCCCTGGAGGAGTCCAGCCAAAGACTCCAGGAGGAGGTTCTCACGTCCTCCGTGGCTTGGTATAAAGGCAAGCGTGCAAAGGTGTCGGAGGCCATTTCTGGAGCAGGAGCTCACACGAGGCAGTGAGGGGCGGCTCTCAAGGGCAGCTCAAATCCACTCCCGACACCAGGTGACTCCAACCAGCCTTGAGTGATGGGTGTAGAGGGTTTTCACATTTCCCGGGGTGACAAACGGGGTTCCTAGTTTGGGCTCTAGTGACACAGAGCTTCATATCCAGCCAGAAATATTCAGGGACCTTCAGGAACATGGAGTGAAAGGACACTCCACAACCTGCACGTGCTCCGGAGCTCCTGTAGCGAACGCACGCGCTGGGGTCCGTGCTGAGTGACGGGGACGGCGCTGTCGGGACCCACATGTGGCCCACGGCGGACCCCTGCAGACACTCGTGTGGGGTCACGGGATGAGCTGGCTGCCTCGCAGCGTGTCAGCCTACAGAACATGGCTGGCAACTTGGCATGACTCCTTGAGACCACTAGGAACCTGTTTCCGGGACTGCAAAGGCGTCCACTTGTGTAAGGATGCTGGGTGTGTTTGTATTCACTCTCCAGTGAAGTAGGTGATCTTTCCAGAGTGTGGATATGCATGTTGCTCCCCTTCTCAGTTTCTTGTCCTCAGGAGAAGGCCCAAATCTTCACCTGGTCACACAGGTACCCTCGGCCCCATGGCACATCAAACTCTAGCTAGGCCAGTGACACAGCTTCCAGCTTTGAATACCCTCGGCTACCTGTGGTCCGGAGGTTTTCCACTGCATGGATGCCTCCTCTGACCTGGCTACTCCTACACCCTCTGGGAAAGCCCAACTTCCCAGGACCCGGCAGAGACCCTCCTGTGGGCCATGACATTCTCTTTCCTTCTGCTGCAGCAGTTTTTGACAGTCTTTCATCAGTGATCATTTGTGAGTGTCCCCTACTAAATCTAAAGTTCCTTGAGGGATAGTCCTATCAGACATGATGCTGAGGGTGGGGTAGACATCATTAAGTACTTACTAAATGAATGAATGATATAAACCTTGGCCTTATCTCTCCTGGTCAGCCTTTTGTGATCATTATGAAGAGTATTAGGTTAGGTGACCAGTACCCAGTGATAACTAGGTTGGGAGTTCTGGTAATTGTGGAGTAATTTATATCATAGAAGCTCTCTATGGTTGATGAACTCTGGGAAAACCTTAAACTATTTGAAGTTACTTGACAGTAATGATCAATAACATGTAGGAACCATTGAAGACTCTACCTAGGAGGAATAGAACCACACTAGGTGAGGCCTGTGCTCTTGTGGCCTCCCTCCAGTCCTGGCTTTGAAGATGGGCAGATCTCAGGCACAAAACCAGTCTTTGCAGTCAAGGGATTGGAGCAGACATAGCAGCTGGAGTGTGAGAAGCTATATCCTAGAAAATGTGTGACCACAGCCAGGGACTCCCCAACAGACTTATAAATGCTGCCCAGATCCTTGGAGGCCCCTGGAACTGTGCATGTGCTAGTCACTCCAGAGAACCTAGGAAAGCAACAGCTAGGAGACAAGAACTGGGTAGCTCTCAGCTGCTGCCTTCTACAAGGGAAACAGATTGAGGTTTGGACTTCAGCCAAGTTAACTCCCTGCTATGACAAAAATAAATATACTTCAGAGAGATGACAACCAGGTCTATACAGCATATTGTCTACAATGACAAGCACACAAACAAAAATTTCTAGGCATATAAAGAAAGAAAAAATGTGACCCATAATCAGAAGGGGAAATTACCCAAAGAAATTAACCCTGAGTTACACAGATATTGGAATTAGCAATGTTATGGTATAGATGCGAGGTGTCCCTCAAAAGTTCATGTGTGACACAATGCAAGAAAGTTTATAGAGGTGAAATGAGTGGGTTATGAGAACTTTAACCTAATCAGTGCATTAATCCACTTCGATTAACTGGATGATAACTGTAGGCAGGTAGGGTGTATCAGATATAAATGAGTCATTGGGGGGCATAACTTTGGGGATTATATTTTGTTCTTGATGGGCAGAGCTGTCTCTTTGCTTCTGGGTGCCATTTTCTGAGCTGCTTTCCTCCTCCACACTCTTCCACCATGATGTGCTACTTCATCTTGGGCCCAAAGCAACAGAGTCAGCCATCTATGAACTGAGACCTCTGAATCCAGGAGCCCCAGATAAATTTTCCTCCTCTAAAATTGTTCTTCTCAGGTATTTTGGTCACAGCAGTGAAAAAATAGCTTACTAAGACAAGCAGTTAGAAACTTTAAATATCTCTTCTAAGTATATTCAAAGATTTAAAGAAAATGTCAGAATGAATGAATAGATGGGGAATAACAGCAGAAAAATGGAATCTTTAAAAATATAACCAGATAGAAAGGGTAAAACTGGAAAGTACCTCATAATGAAAACCTCACTGAGAAATAGATTGTGGAAGGCAGAAGAAAGGGTCAGTACATTTGAAGATAAATCAACAAGATTATCCCATCTGAAGAATGGTTGGTGGGAGGACTGAAACACACAGTTCTAGTGGGACAATGACAAGTGACCCAATATCTCTCTAACTGGGAGTTATAGAGAAACAGGAGAGATATTAAGAAAAATCCTTGAAGAAATAAAGGTTGAATATTCCCCACATTTGGTAGAGAAGCAAACACATAGATCCAAAAAAAACGTAATGAATCCAGACAGGATAAACACAAAGAAAGCTATTCTTTATAGTCAAACTGCTGAAATTAAAAAAAAAGAGAGAGAGAGAAAAGTCTCTACAGCAGAGGGAAGCAGTATCTATAGATGACCCCAGAGAGGAAGGTGGCTGACTTCCCTCTAAAAACAATGGGAGTCACTGGCCAATGGAATGACCAAGAATTATATACCCAGAAAAAATTTATTCAAAAAGGTGGAATGAAACAAAGTCATTCCTGATATGCAAACTAGGGTAATATGTCACCAGCACACCCACGGGAAGTGTAAAAGATGTTCTTCAGGCTGAAAACCAATGACATTGGTCCAAAATTCAGATCCACAGGAAGGGACAGAGAAGGCAGGAAAAGGCTCTCTAGGCCAATATGAAAGACAGTGACCTTCTCTTAATTTCTTTAAAAGACAGCTCACTATGTAAAGCAAAACTATAGTGTTGTATTATGGGTTTATGGCGTGTATAAAGGCAAAACATGGCAGCAACGTGGCAACTCAGCTAGACAAAGACCTTGTGGGCAGATGGGACCCTGTAGTGTCCATCTCTCTATTTCTGGGAACTGGCTCAGTATCAGCTCTGGTGGGCTGCCATGCTTCTCTTGTTAGGATGCCTAGAATTAGAAAAATCTCTTTATAAATACACAAGTTGGACCATTAGCCAAGTCCCCGCAGAATACAGTCTGCTGACCTCCCACCCCTGATGAACCTAGTTTCCTGGGGCCAGAGAGGCCATGGTTGAGCAGGATATAAAGGAGCGACAGTCTCTGGGAAGGAACAACATTCCCAGAGTCCACTTTGGTTTTCTCCCCAGTAAACAGGTGGTGACAGTGTCACACCTGCCCTCAGTACAGACACGGTGACCACGGCTAGAATGGGGGAACCATATAAGATCAATTGCAGGAGCCCTCCCTGGACCATCAGCTCAGCCCCCAAGGAAAGGCCTCTGTGGGCAAGCATTACGACAGAGGCAAGGTGCCACTCGGCCTTGACCGCGACCTCAGGGGGCCGCCTCCTCCCGCCCCATGGTGGGGGCCAGGTACACGTACCGCCTGGCCAGTGCTGCCCCAGTGGTTCCAGCACAGCAAGATGGGCTGGTCCCCAGCTGCCCCAAGCCTCCCCATGATCACACATCTCACTGTACCTACAGAGAATTCATAGCATCCTTGCTAAAGCCAGAGGGACATGAGGAAAGCGGTCGTTCAAGGAACTGGCTTCCTTGGTTCTGTGGACTGATCAATCATGGGAAGGAAATGTGCAGGCCCTTTGTGTGCACCATTCCCTCTCTGAGCAGAAAATGTTCCCTTGCTTGAATTGCTTTAATGGCTATATTTATGCAGCTGAAAGTTTCTTAAGAAATGAAAGTAAAATCAAATTGCTGCAAATGCTCAGATAATTTATCAGAGAATATTCAATTAGAATGCATTAATGTTTTAGATTTCCATCATCAATTTAATATTTGGGGATTCAGTGCAGTCACTGAGCTGCAGTGCCCTGTGGCAGGTGTCCAGGGTGAGGGCTCCAGCAGGTGCCCGAGGCCACTCCAAGTCCAGCAGTGCCATAAGGCCTTGTGGAGCTGGAGCAGGATGCAGACCAGGTGTGGGCAAGGTGCTAGCTAGTGGGGTCCAGGTGTCCAGGGTGCACCACCCTGAGGACACAAGCAGACACTGGGGAATCTTCTGAGGATGTTGGGGCAAGGTGGCCCATGGCCCCTTATTGAACAGGGGTACCCTTCACTCTACAGTGGTGGCCTTCTTAGGGAGACTGTATGTCCTCAATGACACCAAGTAACAGCTGAAGGGGTGGCAATCCATGTGCTCATTCATTCAATCACTAAGTCCTCGCATGCTCACCCTCTGAGGGGGGAGGCTGCAGAGGGAGCAGATGGGGCAGAGTCCGGCCCACATGGATCTTTTGGAGGGCAAAGGAGGGGGCACATCCTGGGACCAGAGGATGCGGTGCCGGCGGCAAGCTCTTGCAGATAATGTGACTGAAAAAGCCACCTCTGGTGAGGGACTGCAGTGCAGTGGCAGCAGAACTGTGGTGATGTGGGGCAGGAGCCTCCACAAGGGCTCAGGGTCCCCAGAAAGAGTCCAGAGGTCAGAGTGATGGACAGCGTGACTGGGAGAGGGTGAGTGAGGAGCTCAGAGGGCCAGGCCAGGTCAATGGGGTGGGTGGCTGTGGGAGGGCTCAGCATTTCACTTTGAGACCCAAGGGGACCTGGTGTGGTCATCAAGACCCCCGTGCTGCTGCACGTGAGTAGATGGCAGGGCCAGGGCCAGTGGAGGAGGATAGAGACGGAGCTTCTGCAGGATCCCTGTCCAGAGACAGCTGGGATAGGGCTGTGAATGTCCCGTTTAATTAAAACTTGGAAACCCCAATAAATCCTTTTATTCTTTAAGTTTGCTTGGCGAAGTTCAAGATTCGGGAGCCGGTGCCCTGGGACTTGAAAGATCCTTGGGTCCTCCCTCTCCCTGAGCCTGGGGCTCCAAAGAGCAAGTGTGACTGTACCAGCCAGCCCGCCCCATCAGCCCTGGAGGGGAGCCCAGCTGGGAAGCAGCAAGGGGCATCCCCAGGGTCCATGAGTAACTCCATCTCACAGGAGGGCGCTCTGCTGCCAAAGGTGACCCAAACCAGATGTGTGTGCATCCAAGCTCCCCTGCTTTGAACTACCTGGCCACTGCTGTTGGCACACCATTGCTGATGATTGTGATAACGATGATAATAATGGCGGTGCTGCTGCTGCTGGCAATGGCTATGATGGGTGTGGGAATGATGGTGATGTTTTGATGGTGGTGATGGTCATGGTCATGGTAATGGTGGTGATGATGGTGATGGTGGCAATGGCAATGATGGGTTATGGGTGATGTGATAGTGTTTTGATGGTGGTGATGGCAATGATGGTAATGATAGTGATGGTGATGGTGGTGATGGTGATGGTGGTGATGGTGGCAGTGCTGGCAATGGCTATGATGGGTGTGGGGATGATGGTGATGTTTCAATGGTGGTGATGGTGGTGATGGTGATGGTGATGTTAGTGATGGTGATGGTGGTGATGGTGGCAGTGCTGGCAATGGCTATGATGGGTGTGGGGATGATGGTGATGTTTCAATGGTGGTGATAGTGGTGATGGTGATGGTGATGTTAGCGATGGTGATGGTGGTGGTGATGGTGGTGATGGTGGTGATGATGGTGATGGTGGTGATGTTTTGATGTTAATGATGGTGATGGTGGTGATGGTGGCAGTGCTGGCAATGGCTATGATGGGTGTGGGGATGATGGTGATGTTTTGATGGTGGTGATGATGATGGCGGTGACTTGCATGGTGATGATAGTGGTTATGGCACAGTGATGGTGGTGATGATAGTGATGGTGATAATGATGATGGGGATGGGGGTGGTGATTACTGGCACAGCAATGGTGCTGGGGATGCTGGGGACTGACCATAATGATGAGGAGAACCACTGGCCCTTGTCATCAATACCAAGCGCCCTAGCCCCCATCTGCCAGGTACTATGCTGGGCACCAGGGTCAGGATGTATGCTGTGAACAAGTTGACCTGCTTTTAGGGAGCTCCAGGGCAGGCGAAGGAAGAACACATTACATCATGGTAGGCTCACTGTGACACTTGGAGTGACAGTGGGAGCCCCGGAGGACACCTTGGGCTTGGGGAGGCATAAGCAGAGAAGAGAGCAGGGAGGCGTTGTCCACCCAAAGCAAGAGGGTATCAGACACACAGCAGACTGCGGAGGTCAGCAGGTCCCCGAGATGTGCGGCTTTTGTGTATCTGGAAGGTGCAGGAGGCGGGGCCAGGGTGTGAATTCAGAAGAGTGGGAGGCTGGGCCACGGGACCATAAGAGCCGCCAGTGGAGCTGCCTTCACATGCGGCACTGGGACACTGCCGGGGCAGAGCGATGTTGAGAGACTGGAGACTGGCATGGGTGAGAGAGAGCCCCCAGCTGGCAGGAAGGGTGCACTGCCCCCGAGAGCGCAGGGAGCCTCAGGAGCCTGTGCCAGGCAGCAACGTGGCCAGATCCTGATTCGTAATGCCGCTCCCCTCCCCAGGGGAAGGGGGATCCTGGAGCTGGCGTCCTCCCCTCCTCAAACCCGGACTCTCCTTCCAAGGAAAGCCCTGTATTGCTGGGGCCATGTTTCCTTCCAAGTCACTTCAGAGGCCACAAAAGGATCCTGGGCTCACCAAGACTTGTGCCCTGTCCGCACACTTCCTCTCCCCACTCCTACGCCCAGCATTGGGTGGACATGCAGATATTCTGCACATGCCCAGAAAACACTGACAGGGCGAGAGAGGCCATTATAGAAACGTGGCCTAGGCTGAGAAAGGCGCTGCCTGTGTCACAGGATGACCTCAGTGATCCTTGGAACTCTGGCCGATGAACACCAGAGCGCCCACCTCTCTGGAAGCAAGGCCAGGTGGTGCCCCTGCCAATCATCCCACCCTCCCTGGGACAGAGACTTTCATGCAAGGAGTAAAACTCCAAGCTGCAGCACTGAGACCCCAACAGGCATCCCTCACCCAGGTTGCTATGGGGAGAAGGTGGCGCACTCCTCTGTCACAGCACAGGGCAGGAGCCCACAGCCTCCTGCGGCCCCACCCCGGACAGAGCCATGCTGGGCTGTGGACATCAGGCTCCATCACAGGGACCGTTGTCACCAGGGCTCAGCCTTCTGTGCTATACCTGCAGAGGAGGCCCAGGCACTGTGCACAGGGCCTGCAGGGCCTCCAACAGACAGGCCGCCCGTTTGGTCAAAAGCTGAAGAGGCTGGCCAGCTGGGCCCTTGGGCCTGAGACTGTCAGCTTGCCTGGGCCAGGCCTCCTGAGAAGGCCCCTGGCTATCTGGAACCATCTCCTCTCACGCCTCAGCCTGGCGTTCTGCTGGAAGGAAGGGCAGAAGGTGTGGATCCTGTCTGTAGCCCCGGGGAGGGCCTCCGTCCAGCTGAGCACGTGTGGACTTGCAGGTGGCAGTGTGCTTGGTGGCCCGTCTCCACTTGTGGTGGAATCTAGTGGCTCCGAGCTCCAGCAGCCCAGACAGCACACGGCAAAGCCATGTCTGCTGACGGCGTGTGACACAGTGGGCGAGCAGGGGCGCTGGGCAGAAGCACCTCCTGCAGGGCTGCTGGGGAGCTGCAGAAGGCCAGGGGGACGCCTGGACTGTCACCACTGTGCCCTCTACAGTGCAGGCAGCCTGGAGGGTCACAGAGTGCCCAGGGGTTCCAACTTGCCAAAGCGGTTCCAAAACCACTCTGAAAACAGGGCAGGCCACGACAGGATGGCTGTCAGAGGAGCCTGAGAATGTCCCCTGAAAGACACTCTGCAGCTGCCCCTGTGGAGGTGGGAAGCCAGGAAGGGACGCCCTGTGCCACTGGCTCTCAGCAGGGGGACATCTGGCCCTGAGGCAGAGCTGGGGCTGTAGCAGAAAACAAGACTTCCTGGGGGCTGGACAGAGATGCCAGCCCGCCCCCCGGGTCCTGGTGGAGAAGGTTGTGGGGCCCAGGAGTCGGGCCGTTCTCAGCCTCAGGTGAGGCCTGGACACAGAATGCGGATGTCACGGCCAGGCAACCGTGCACCCCAGGCCCCGCTGCAGATGGTGCGTGCTCCTGGGTTAAGCCAGAAAAGCTGGGTAGAAGGCAGGACTCCAGCCAGACTCTGCAGCCAGCCCCCTCTGGGTCTCACTGTCCCTGTCCCTGGGGCAGAAGTGGCAAGCCCCATTCAGGGCATGGTGAAGTGCCGCTCCTCAGCCACTCCCTGACCTGGGCGCAGGTTGGTAAAGGTTCCCACCTGAGGATCTGAGCTCGGGCAGCCAGTAGCAGGCGGACAGGCCTGCCCAGGTGAGCCACCAAGGCAGGGCCACGGGCCCCATGGCTGCACCTCCTGACCACAGGAGAAGCAAGGAGCCTCTGTGGCCTGTGTCGCAGGGCTGGCCACTGCCCGGTGCTGGCCTATGCCTCTCACCAGCTTGCTCTGTGCTTCCTGTTAGAGCTGGCAGTCAGTGAGATGGAGCCTCCACTGACCTGGCCTCATTCCAGACTGGGGGGCAGAGGTGACAACAACTTCATGGCAATCCATGTCCCCTGAGACCTCACCAAGCTCGAGGCTCTCTTAATGAAAATTTAAAAAGATTTTAATGTATGTTAAATAAATACCAGCCACTTGTCAAAGCCGCATTTGTTGAGGATTAATTTTATAGCTGCTACATTTCTGATCAACTCTTACTTATAATTAGCCCCTACAAATGTTCCTAAATAATCAGATAATAATTGAATAGCTTAAATAAACTGAATTACACTTAAATAGCCATAAACCAGGAGTTTTAAAGAGGCAGGTCTACGTATCTGGCTGATGTGGTGTCAGGGGGGTGGACACTCAGCTATTACACTCCAGAGGAGGACAAAGGGCAAACGTGCTTCATCACACGGAGGGTTATCTTAGCGTCTCCGGGCCGCCTGGGAGCGAGTGCAAGCTGTAAATGCTCCTGCATGGGCGCTCCAGGCCTGAGGCTGCTTTCAGGCCCATCCTTCCAAGGAGCTTTAACCTCCTATCCCCACGTCCACTCCCCTGGACCTTCAGCCCTTGGTGGATTGGGAGGTGGAGGCCGCACAGCTCCCAGACACACCGGCAGCTCCCCCTCAAGGACTCAGCTTCGCAGCCTGGGTCCCGGTTCCCTCAGCCCCTTCTCCCTGGCCAACAGGGAGGCTATGCCAGCTGGCACGCGTGGTGCACTTGCTGGGAGCCGCCCTCCCCGGCCCAGCCCGTGGGCAGTCCGAGGAGGGCAGCACACTCTGACCACACTGCTGCTGCTGGGTCACAGGCCCAGAGGCCAGAGTCTCGCCCAGGGTCACTCAAGGTGGAACTGGGCTTTGAACCCCAAATTGTGGAGCTCCACCCTGCCTCAGACCAACGCTCCCACCCGCAACCACCCCCTGTGTGCAACGGGGAGAAGGCGTTGCCAGGACAGCGGGCGGGGACCAGAGCGCCCGCTCCGGCCGACCTGTTGCCGCTCTCACCACCTCTGAGTTAGTTATAGAGAAATGAATGTTCCTGTGGGGTTTTGCTCTGAAGGACGGCTGAAGGTGACTTGAGCCTGGCTCTGCTGCTGCGTGGCCTTGAAGGGCCGGGGGTCCCCTCTGGGTGTCCTGCATGGCTCCGACCATCTTCTGGCTGCTTTCAGATCACGAGGCACCAGCCAGGCACTTGGTATGCTCGGTGCGATCCGTCCTAGCTGGCAATTAACGGTGCCACAGAGAGAGATGCAGCCAGAGAGCCTGTCCAAACCAATTTCCCTGGGCTTGGTTATTTGAAAGTCTAAAAATCCCTAATACCACGAGGTAGGCAGTATTTAAATGTAAGTTCGGTTCCCAAATGAAATCTTTTAGTTCGACTGTTCAACTTTATTTGGAAATATGAAACAGTAACTTGATTACACGTTAAGGTAGCTCTGGCTGGGGGATTATAGCCGAACTCTGCTCCTCTGAGTTACCCTCCTGCCGATGGAATCCATCAAATTAGGAACTCGGTTCTGCCGCCCCGCGCGGAATGCGAGGTGGAATGGCGGTGCGGCTGGTGGGCGGCACCCGAGGCAGCGGCTCCAGCACCCCGCCACGCCTGTGGCAGGAGACCCCAGCGCTCTTCCCCTGCCTCGCAAGAGTGTCCACCTGAAAGAAACCTTCCTGCGTGTGTTTCCCACGCAATCACTAGGTCAGCAAACTGTCAGAAAATGCAAGTCTGCTGTCAGAAGCTGTTCCACGGCCAGCGGGGCTGCAGCTCAGGGCGGCAGACGCTGGAAACACAGCATCCTTAGAAAAGCCGGGCAGCGATGCTCCTCCTGTGTCTGGGGGGCCTCGGGAACAGCCTGACAGCTGCACAAGAGGCGGGCCAGCCCGCGGTGCTGGTGGGGCCGTGCCTCTGGGCCTCGCCACAGAGGCCCTGCTCCCCATGAGTGCTCCCCACAGTGGGCACAGGGAGTCGCAGCTGCGGACCTCTTCAGGAGGGCCATGTCCAGCCATCCCAGGGCCTGCGGGCACCAGAGCTGCAGGGCAGCAGATGGAGATGGAGATGTGTCCTCAGCAGAGCATCCTTGAGCTGGGCTCCACAAAGACCCCTCCATGGTTCCACTTTGTCTGGAGACACCAGGAGGCGGCGTCCTGGGCCACATGGTGCAGGTGAGGAACAGGCCCAAGGCAGGGACAGTGGGACAAGTGGCAAGGAGCAGTCCCCGGCCTCCCTTTGCCTCTTCCCCCACGGGCCTGCCTCCGGCACGGGTGCCAGTCCCCTAGAGCTCACTCAGCTCTCGCCTATGCCCCTTCTCCTGCAGCCCCAGCCCCTCCCTGCCCCTCCTGAACTCACCCACCCCTCACTGGTGGTGCATTTGGCACTGGGTGTGTGGGGGTCCAGCCGCAGGGGTGCCCCAGAGTGGGATCTGGTAAAGAAGAGAGTGACTTTAGTATTGGAGACTCAGGGGGTCCTGGGCAGGGTGCCCATGTGGTGGGTAAAATGGGGGTGTGAGCTGGACACCCAGGAGCAGACAGTGGCTCAGAGGTCTGCAGTGGAACGTCAGGGTTCCTTCACTGCAGAAGCCACCTCTCAAAGGCACAGGCAAAAATGTGGGCCAGATTTACAGCATGTGTCAGTGAAGCTCACACAGCTATACTAGCTTCAGGCACAGCAGGATCTAGGAGCTCAGGTGATGTGGATGTTACTGGACAGCTTCCTCCTCATTGCGTGGTTAGCCCCAGTCTCAGCAGAACACCCCAACACCAGGCCCTGAGCTTATGCTAAGCTCACAACCCCCACTCCATGCTCTGGAGAGAGGTTCTCCTCTCCCAGAAGCTCCAGCAAACTTGTAGAGAAGGACCCTGGTCCACTGTGCTTGCTTCTACGTCCAGCAGGAAGCTAGCGCTGTGCTGAGAAGGTTCAAGGATCTGATTGGCCAGTCCCAGGTTATGTGACCTGCTGGGCATCATTCCTGCCAAATCCTTGAACAGAGTAGAGAACAAGCTCCCTGAGGAATAGGGGGGACCTCCCCCCACAAAGAGAGGGGCACAGGACAAGCAAAGCAGACAGGTGGCCAGGAGCCGTCTGAGGCTGGGCTGGGCAGCACCCTCTGGCCTGCAGGCAGAGCTGCACCTGGGCTTCAGGCAGGACAGGCCACCTGCCAGGCCCGGCCGACTGCCCTGGACACCATGCCAGCCTCAGGTGCTTGCTGTCCAGTGAGGATACCCCAGCACATGTGTGCCGTGAGAGGGGCAGGCTGTGTGGCTCAGGCCCCTTCCCTCAGAACCTCCAGGGAGCTACCCGCCTCTGGGTGGCAAACGTGTAAAACTCCCTCGGCCAGCCCTGTGTGAGCAGGTGGGAGGTGCTCGCTGGTCACCCTGGAAACGGACCCACGGCGGCCCGGCTGGCAGGGAAGTGAGGGTGATCCAGCCCTTGGTGGGTGTAGGAATCGGCCCCGCCATCTGGAAGGCAATTGGGTGGTCAACAGGAAAAACTAAAAAGTGGATCTTTCTTGCCCAGCAGTTGCTGGCTATGTAGGCAAATGCCCAGAGGCTGAGTCACCAGGGGTACCAGCACGGGCAGCACAGTGCCTCTGGGGTGGGGCCCTGCAAAGAGGCGCCAGAGGGAGGGGAAGAAGGGAGCCTCCTCCAGCTGCTGTGTACACACAGGGTGAGCACGTTGATCGGGGCCCGTGAAGGACGGCAGGGTCGTGGCTTTGTGAAACAGTCCCTCACAGATGACCTTGTTCCATGCCCTGGGCTGCTCTGCAGGCCTGAGGGCTGGGACCTCTTGAGTGAAAAGGGCCTTGAATCCTCCCAGACAACAGAGCCAAGTGCCACAGCCCTGCAGCTATGAGCAGCACCACACAGCTCACCTGAGTGTGGGCAGGCGGGCGGTTCCTGCCACACCTGCGTGCAGGGCAGGGCATCCTGGGGAAGCCCCCTGCTGCACAGCCTGGGCTGGAAAGCTTTCTCCACGGTCGTGGCGGAGCACAGAGGGTCCTACCCCAGGTGTAGGGCCGGCCTGGCTGTGGGTACTTGTACTGGTTTATATCTATAAATTGCTCCACTCGACAAAGAAAGTTAGCGGAAATGAGCCGAAAGGCAGGAGTAGAGGGAACTTGCTACTGCAGATGTGACGTGGGCAGAGATGGAAGGAGGGACAGTGTCCCCAGTGGAGGGGACTGGGCAAGACAGAATCCCCTGGGCAAAGGGACTAGCAGTTCTAAAAAAAGCCACCAAAAGGGCGTGTGTGCGTGGCTGGGTGACATTCAGCAGGTGCTGCTGGGTGGGCACCAGGCTAGAAGTGAGGCTAGTGGTGGGTTGGGACAGGATTGGAGGGACCCCTGTGAGTCAGGCTGCCTGAGTTCCAACAGATCCTGAAGGGGTCACAGGCAGGGAGGGCTCTGGTTTAGCCACAGGGACAGCTCTTGGTGCCCTGACCCCTAGTCTTGCTCTCAGGCCTGAGCACAGGGCTTTTCAGGTATGAGCCAAATGTGCAGCCAGGTTGGGGAGCAGAGGTCCACACGCCAGCCAGCCACAGTGGCCCCTTGTTGGAAGATGCAGATGCCAGGGGCCAGCTCCCTGCACACCTGGCCCCCTGTGGTCATGATGCAGAGCCAGGACTCTGACTGCTCATGCCCAGCCTGCAGGCTGGGGCTAGGGCCAAGCCTGGGCCCATCTCAGAAATGTCAGGCCCCAACCCACATGACATGACAGACAGAGCAGGCTCTTGGGCAGCAGGGAAAGCACATCGCAAACCTCTTCTACAACATTTTTCTAGGAAGCAGCTCAATTGTAAAAGAAAACCTTCCTGGGGCCAGAAGTTCATATCCCCTGTGTCTGCCACTGTCCACGGTGTGGTGTTCCAGTGAAGGGACAGGAGGACACGCGTGTGCTGGCCTGGAGTTGGGTCCCTGGCCTGGTGGACCTGTGTGCTTCAGAGGCCCAAGGACACTGCCTAGGAATGCCCAGTGAAGAGATGAGGAAGGACAGGAGGGGCGCCCTGCCTGCCACAGTCACACCCTCCTGGGAGCACTCACTGCTCCTGGAAGGGGCCACTGGAGGCCCACACTGTGGCATGCCCCAGGGTGATGCTGTTGGCCACAGGGAGGAGGGAGGAGGCCATCTCACACCCACCGAATCTGAGGAGTGTTCCTACTCTCTCCCTAGAGAAAGGCACACATGCTCGGAGCTGAGGGGTCAGCGTGTGCGGGGACCCACGCCATAGCCCTCCGCGTGCCTCTCAGACAGCGGCTGCTGGGGAAACCATCCCTTGGCTGCTGGTGGTGGATTCTGGGGTCCAGTGAGAGGAGGAAGGAGGGGACCGTGGTCCCAGCTGAGACTGCAGTGACAGGCACCCAAGTAGGACTCAGGGGCAGCACAGCCCCAGGACAGAGTTAGGTGCCTGCTGCAGGGTCAGAGAAGACCTGGCTCTTGAAACCACAGGCCCGTCTCCAAGAGTGCAGAGCTCCTGAACCAAGACGCCCTCCAACAACAGGTCAGTCACCAAAAAAGTGCTGCAGTCCATGGTGCTGAGAACCTCTCGCATTCCCCGATCTAAAAGTTTGCAGGGCCTGGGGCCCCTGTCCGCCGCACACCCTGGCTACCCCTAGCCTGCAGTCGCTACAGGAGGATGGTGGCCTGGGGATCTGTGGGGGGCACTGCCGTGGGCAGGAAGCCTGAGAGGGTGAGGGCCCACCTGCCCTGGCCAGCTGGCTTCTTTGGCGGGGCCATGGGGTGGCAGATGTTGGCAAGCGTGATCTGAGCTGGGGATGTTGCTCTCAGCACCTGGTAACAGGAGGCACAAGAACTGCATGTCTGAATTTGGGGCCCTGGAGTTAGACTTATATAGAAGGATGCTGAATCTCCGCCGGCTCTGTCTCTGCCTGGCCAGGGATCTGTGGCCCGTTGTCCCCGTCTGAGGTTTGGCAGTTCTATCCCCATGGAAGGAGGGAAGCTCAGGCAGGTCTTTCCTGCTGTGGCGCTTTGGTGAGGCCACCACATGATGCTGGACGGGCAGCACCAGGTCTCAAGACCAGCTGAGAGTCCACGGGCACCAACCAGACTCGATGCGCTAGGTGACCGACTGGGGCAACATCTGTGACTCCAGTAGGATGCCAGCCAGCTGGGGACCATGAGATACAGAAGCGGAAGTGATTGCCGTCTTCTGTATAAAGACCTGTCAGCCACAGGATGGCCAACCACGTCACCTGTCCCTGAGCCAGACAACATTCACTCTGTGGTGGCTGTAGGCACAGTGTGATCCCGAGCTCAGCTCAAGCAGGCCACCCAGAAGGCAGCGAGGGGACCCTGCACACCTGCAACAAAGACCACCTTGGTGATCTGAAGCAGGGACAGGCCAACGGACCCTCCAGCTGTGTGCCTTTGGGTGACAGAGGCTCGCTGTGGAGCCGAGAGCAGAGCCGATAGACCCAGCCAATGACACGGAAAAGCAGGCCATGGCTGCTCCTGCACCCAGCAGGGCCGTGGGGCACTGGGATGCAGAACACGCCAGCCCCTGCCCCCTGGGGTCAGTCCCCTGCCAGCCTGCTGTGGCCACCTGGCCTGGGACTTCTGGCCTAGGGCCGCCTCTGTGGCCCTGTCCCATGGCCTTAGCATTTTTCCTGTCTCCCTGGGGGCCACACAGCCCCCATGGTGCCTTAGCCCATCTGCTAACCAATGGGACCGACCAGGGAAGACGGCCCCACGGGGAAAGGGCATGGCAAGAGGTCACTGCAGCCACGGGCTGTATGTCACAGGCCAGCCCGGGCAACCAAGAGGCAGGCCCCACTGCCTTCTCTTCCAGCAGAGTGAGGTTTTAAATTATTACTGCCACAGTTTCAAACAGAATTCCTAACGTGCTTGGCAAAGCCCTTCGGTTCTGAGAATCAGCCATGTAAACAAGATTGCGGGTTCCCGCGCTCAGGGCGCGGCTCCCAGCTCTTCAACCCTCCTGCTCTCTGGCTTCGCTCCTGCCAGCCTACAGCCGGCATTCGCTCCCATCTCCCAGCCGCCCCACGGTTTCTCCAGGACTCTGTTGCTAACAATGCCAGGCCCCTTGCTGGGCTCATAGGAGCCAAGGACTGTGCCCACCCGTCCTTTCCGCTGTGCCCGCACCCCAGGGCCGACTTCCTTGAGTGAGGGCCAGAGGCTGCTGCTGCCCAGGGTCACACTGCAGGACCCAGCCCTGGGAGCATCAGGGCCCTGCCTCAGGCCAGGGCACAGCACAGGGAGCTGACCCTCCGGGCAGCCTGGTGGGGCTGGGCTCGGGGTCAGGGTGGCCTCTCGGGCCACCCGCTCTTCTGTCTGGTTTTTGCCTTGTTTCCTCTTGTTGCCCCAGTCCTTGGCTGTGACCCTTGCCAGGGGACACTCACACCTGGCTGCCCAGGGCCCCACAGCCTCCCTGGCTCACCCTCCCGGTGGAGGCCCTGCAACAGAGGCGTGCCGGTGTGTAGGCCCCCTCCCGGGCCTGGCCCGTCCTGCTCACAGGGCTTCCCAGCCTGGCTCACAGCAGGGCTTAGTGTGTGGGGGTGGCTCCCAGGGTCCAGGCTCCACCTCTCAGGGGTTTGCCTGAGTCTGGGGCAGCAGCACAGAACCCGGAATCTGAGGAACTGGGGCAGTTACAGGCAGCTCTGTCTGCAGGACTGCAGGCCCCAGCCCACACTGAGCCCTCACGCCCACACAGGGCCAGGCCACCGCCCTGAGGGTGGGAGAGGGGTCAGCCTCAAATCCAGGCCTCAGCTCCTGGCTAGGTGGCAGGGGCAATCTGCAAGGCTCACTCTGGGAAAAGGGGAAAGTGGCAGCTGACCTCATAGTTCAAGGACCGACACCCTGCGAAGGTCCCAGGAACCGCTGTAGACGGTCATCGGTTGTGTAGATGAGAAGAGCAGTGCAGAGACGACTCCGTCTGGAGTCACACAGCAGGATGCAGAGGCAGGACAGGGACCCAGGCAGCCCCAGCAGATCTAGCTGCCCCAGGGAAACTCATCTCTAGGGCCACGGTGGGAGGACCCACGGGGGAACCTCCGGATGTCGGTCTGTGCCGCCTCCTGAGGGACGGAGCCGGGCCTGCCCACCCTCTGGAGGCTCCCAAATGACCTGCAGAGCTCACCGAGAGACACAGGCTGAGCTCCTGTGCCCAGAGCACACTTGCAGCTGCAATTAGATCCTGCTTTGCAGAGACGGAGCATGAGCCCCATTGAGGATGTGCCCACTAGCAGGCATCCGAGATGCTGGAGTGCCTGTAACGGCCCTCGATTCCGGAGCCCTGCTGAGCAAACCATGAGGCACGGGCTCTGCAGCCCTGCCTGCCAGGACTCGCTACTGAGTTGGTTTTGGTTTTCTTGGTTTTTGGTTTTGGGGTTTTTTTTGTACTGGGCATTAAACACAGGGATGCTTCATCACTGAGCTATATCCTCAGCCCTTTAATTTTTTTTATTTTGAACCAGGGTCTCACTAAGTTGCTGAGGCTCGCTTTGAATTTGTGATCCTCCCACCTCAGCCTCCCCAGTGCTGGTATTACAGGCCTGCACCACTGTGCCCAGCTGTTGAGCAAATTTTTTTTTTTTGGTACTGAGGATTGAACTCAGGGGCACTCGACCACCGAGCCACATCCCCAGCCTTTGTGTTTTATGTAGGGACAGGGTCTCACTGAGTTGCTTAGTGCCTTGCTGTTGCTGAGGCTGGCTTTGAACTCGCAATTCTCCTGTCTCACAGGGCCTCCCAAAGTGCTAGGATTACAGGCGTGAGCCACCGCGCCCAGCTCATTGAGCAGATTTTAAGGAGTATTTCCTCGTGGTACTAGGGGCCTGTACGGGTTCTAGCATTTCTTTGTGAGGGTCAGTCCTCCACATCCCTTTATGGTGCAGGGGCCCCGGCCCCGTAGCAGGGATCCCATCTGCCCCTGCCCCAGCTCTGAATACGGGGTGTGCAGGTTCCTGTGTGCACACAGGGGTAGACCCGGGGCGGTGGTTCCCCAAGTCAGTTCCTTCTGGTCCTTGCACCCAGCATGGTTTTGGAGCAGCCCAGGACCTCTAAATGTGTTGAATAGGATGCTTAAAACTTCTGCCCTCAGAACTTGGGGGGTGTCACTGCCTGGTAGGTCACAGGGCTAGGCGTCATAGGTCTTGTGGCATGAAGTGTCGTCCAGCTCGGTAATGATCCCAGCAACTCCTGCTCCACTGACCTGGAGCCATTCCAGCTCCAGCCTAGACTGGACCCTGGGCTACGTTTGTCCCACGCGGATCCCCAGAATGACAGTGAAATGCAACCTCGCCTCAGATCTCTGGAGGAAGCTCTGTGTGCCGACAATAGCCCAAGGGACCCCCAAAGCAAGAAAGCAACTTCACTGGAGTCCTCTGTCAGCAGAGGGGCAGGGAAGCCTCCTGCAGCTCAGAGCTTGTGATCTTGGGCCCGGGAGCCCCAGCTACAGGAACTCCAAGTTAGAATTAAAGAAGCCAAAGGAATATTGGTGTCCTTATTTTAAATCTTTTGAAACTGTTAATCCTAGATTATCAAATGCAAAATGTGCCCCAGCCAGAAATGAAAAGCTCACAATAGCAGAGGTTTGGAACCAGGACCCGGTTATCTGTCCTTGGTGGTCCGGCTTCCTTGAGATCAGCAGGGCCTCTACTTATTTGTTAAATCTTCCACTTCTCTAATTTACAAAAGAAGGTTTAAGGAAGCAATTTCACTTGGCCTTGGCACAGAGGAGCTTAAAGTCGCATAAAACTCACGCAGCTCAGGCGCCTCTGCCTCAGATGCCAGCCCGGAGCCTTCCCAGGCGGCTCGGGGGTCTGGCAGGTGCTGCTGGAGACACGTCCAGGAAGGGAGCTGGGAGGCCTGAGCCTGTGACCTGAAGGTTTGCCCCTCAGGAGCCTCAGGAACAAGGAGCTGGAGGAGAAGATCGGGGAGGTGCCTCCAGGAGACCCAGCCGTCTCTCCCAACCTAAACCCCGTCTAACGTCCTCACCTATTTCGTCACCATGTGCCTAAAAGCATGTCCCTAATGTCCATGGGACAAAATGCCCAGCAAGATCAGAGAGCTGTCTTAGTTGCTCCCTGATTTTCTCAGCAGACACAGTGGTTCAGGTGGCGGAGTTGCCGGGAGGCCAGCGGGGGCAGCCTGCCTCCTCACTACCGTCTGTTTTCTCTGATCACTTGAGACGTCCTTTCTCACCGTAACACAGACTATGTGTCTGCCAGTCGGCATCATCAGAAGTACCACCTGCGGCAGATCAAAACCATTCCCTCTGTTCAGACGTGCAGAATGCCCACCTGAGCCGGGGTCCATCCCACTGGCTTCTCAGGAGAAGCCCACAGTCCACCCGAGGCAGGTGGAGATGGGACAGGGTCTGGTGGGGTCTGGAGGAACCCCAGGGCCATGGGGCTGTCACAGTATGCCCACAGGGCAGAGGTCCTGGCAGACCTGCCAGTCCTGGCTGTGCAGCAGTGCCCACTCCCCAGGAGGACACCCGGCCGGGGCTGCTGGACGCTCTGCCCACAGGCTGCCTTGAGTCTGCCACCTCCTCTGTGGCCACCAGGCCCTCTAGAGCCCTCAGAATCTTTTCTTTTCTTTTGGTGCCGGGGATTGAACTCAGGGGCACTCGACCACTGAGCCACATCCCAGCCCTATTTTGTGTTTTATGTAGAGACAGGGTCTCACTGAGTTGCTTAGTGCCTCGCCATTGCTGAGGCTGGCTTTGAACTCACGATCCTCCTGCCTCGGCCTCCCTAAGTGCTGGGACTACAGGCATGACCACTGCGCCCGGCTCTCGGGATCTTTCATGTTCGTTCCCAGGCCCATTTCTGTCACCCCACTAGTTCCCACAAGTCAGCTCTTAGCAGCCGTGTGTGCAGGAGGGTCCCAGGGCCCCAGGGGGCTGCTGCACCTGGAAGAGGGCAGCCCACCGCAGTTTGAGACAGCACACCGTGGGGCACGGCCAGGGGTCCTCGCCTCACCTGACTCTTGCTTCTCCCACTCCAGTCCCACGTCCTTATCCCCAGGAAGTTCTCTGCATCCCTGGACACAGTGGTGCCTTGGGGCGGGAGCCAGGGCCAGGCAGGCCCAGGGCCAGGCAGGAGCACAGCTCGTAGGATGCAGGGCTCGGTGGGGCAGGGCAGCAGGGATGGCTTCCTGGAAGTGGGGGCTGGGACCATCCAGCAGTGAATGCAGGGTAGGGAAAACCATAAACACAAGGACAAATGCAGGAACCCATCACTACGCGCCCCTCAACGCCACCACAAGTGCCTTTATTCTCTTGGTATCATGAGGAGGAATGTGGCCCAGAAAGGCCAAGCATGTTGCCCAGGTCACACAGCAGATGTAAGAGGACTGGGCAGCCTAACTCACGAGTCTAAACCCTGAATCATAGGAGTGCATTCTTGGAGGAGGAAATCAGGACCCCAAAGCAGGGGCCCTGCATGTGTGCCCACCACTTCTTTATGGTCAGGCCCCTCTCCTTACACACAATTCCTGGAGGCACCAAGCTCACTGCCCTCCAAGCCTGTGGAGGCTGCTGCTTATAGGTTCCAGACCCAGACTCGCCTTCCTCAAGCTCAGGGGGACTCCCTGCCCAGCCTCCGCTGGGTCTGCTGGCTCCAGCTGGAGCCCCACCCAAGCTTGCCTCTCCTGAGGTCCTACTCACGTTCGCTTTCTCCTGCTCGACATTGAACCCCCAGGGTCCCCAGTCTCACCACGATTGTCTCCCTGGCATGCTGGGACATTAGCCCTGCTGCCTGCCTGGACAGTTGGTCAGCATGGCCGTTCTCAGCAGCAGGTGGCCGAGAGTAAGGGCTTGAATGGGAACTGGGCTGGGCCATGGATCTGGGAGCTGCGGTTGCCTGGACAACCTCCTGCAGGCCGCAGGGAGCCGGCAGGGCTCTCAGGAGCAGGATGCACACTGAGCGGCTGCCAGGCCACGTGGACTACCAGTGGCCTCAGGACACGGGCCTGGCTGGGTTGCAGCCTGTAGCCTCAGACCCGAGCTGGTCACCCTATCAGTACACACTCTCACTGTTAGGTTTCCACAGGCTCAGATGGTGAAGAGGGAGTGTCCCATGCTGGCCCAGGCACCACCCTCGAGGCTCAGGCTGAGATTGGCACATCCAGCCCCAAACTGCCTCACCCCTAGCTCCAGGCCCAAGTTCCAAAAATCAGGAAGGGTCCTGCTAGAGGGCCTGGGAGTGTTTCAGATGCCTGGGGGCCCAGGGCTGTGGAAAAGAAGGTGCAAATTGGTTTTCTGGGCCACTTCTCTATCACCTCCATCCCGTGACAATCCAGGCGGGAGCCTTGCAAGTCAGCCCAATTAATGACACAAATCAGCAGCAGGTCCTTCCACGCATCCTTCTCGGGATGGGCAGGTGGAGCTGCTGGGGCTGCTGCTCCTTGTGAGGTGAGCATCATGGCAGGAGCCATGTGACTATGCCCAGACGTCCCCAGATCCCCTCATCAGAGGGAGGACCCTGTCCCATGGTCCTTTGGCTTCTCCCCTGCAGCCCTTTCCCACCTCTGAGGCCTGGGGTCTGGCACCTGCGGGACCTCCATGGACAGCATTGGGGCCAGGCTGGTGGGGACCAAACTAAGCAGACATGAAAGCATCGGAGGCTAGAAACTGTCTCCTCAGAGAGAGACCAGGACCACCAGGACCAAGAGCGCACGGGTGTTTATGGAGGCACCCAGCTTCCAAGTGCGCTCGTGGCCCTGGCTCTTCTCCAGGAACGCAGGAAGCGCATTTGTATCCCGCAGCCTCCCGTGACTGTGATTTATCACATCTCCCCAAATACATCATTAAGACGATCATGTGCGTTTACGGAAGCGGCCGGGCTGGAGCCCAGCACCCGCTTCACTGTGCCGGCCCCCAGCTCTGTTTGCCGTGATTTAGCACTTGTGTACATCCGTCAGAAGGAGGCTTCACTCCTGATGGCCGTGGGGTTCCCTCCCTCTGCTGCTGATTGGTATAATTTGCGTGACGGCTCCAAGCCTCCCGCTGGGTCGGGGCAACTTGTGGTGCACATAATTACAAGCCCTTCTCGCATCTCTGTGTACTGCGTGGAGGAAAAGACACTTGAAGGCACCTATTTTAGTTGTACTGATGAAATGCATATCCACTGGGGGCTCCGCTATGTAGCCCTTACTGCATGACAGGCCTGGTTCTCCGGGACTGGACCAGCCCAACAGAGACGCAGGAGAAGGAGCCGGAGGGTCTCTGAACTGTACACACCCTGCCTGGACAAGCCTTGGCTCAGGCCCCTGCTTCTGATGCCAACCACTCAAGTGGCCCCAGGCCAGCTCAAGGTGGCCAGGACAGGGAGGGTACACCGCTCCTGCCCAGGACCTTCTTGCATTTGGAGAAGCGAGATACCCTGGTGGGAACCAGGACCATCATGCCAAGTTCTGGAATGATCTGCAAAAATGCCTTTTGCATCCACTCTGGGCTCAGAACTGCACCTAGACAGGCTGGCCAGCTCTAGGACGGGCGTGACAGAGGTCGTTAGAGATGGGGCTTAGGGGTCCTTAGAAAGAAACTGGAAAAAGAAGAGGCAGACATGCCTCTTCCCGACCCCACACTCCCTGGTCCTCGGGAAGCCTCTGCTGTGGGGGCCCGTTGGAGGGCCCTGCCATGGGATTCCCCTCAGGAAAGGCCTACGTGGGGGTCCCTCTGAGACAGAGGCAGCATTGTAGGAAGGTGTGACTGAGCCCCTCACCACCATGTCCCTGTGATGTGGCCCCACACTTGTGCTGCCTGTGTGACCCTCTGGGTGGGTCCGTTTGGGATTTATTTAGGATGATTTTGCTTTTTAATGGAGGAGCCAAGGAGGGAAAAATCAAGAACTGTAATCCAGTTCCGTTTCCCAAACAGTTTCCAGGCAGCTGCCTGACGGGTCACAGAGCCCCCGAGGGGGACAGGCAGGAGCGTCACTCGAATGTGGATAACAGCTGCGGTCACTGCGTACGGAGTGTATAGCACCACAGCACCTGCCTGAGGACTTACAGGCAAGCTCACGGCCAGCAGTGGGCGCAGCCTCGGACCAGGCCTGCGCTCCCTCCTGGGCCCCCTGGAGAGCGTAGACGGGAAGAAGGGAAATGAACGTTTCATTGTGTGAAATAACATGAGGGGGAAGTTGGCCTCGGAAGGACGCTTAGGTGCACAGCCATGCGCGCACGCCCTCACCAGAGAGCCATGCCCTCCATGTGGAACCTCCCCAGCCCCTGAAGCCCCCACTCGGCTGTCTCCACAGCGGACCTCGTGCTGGCACCTGCTCTTTATCCTGCTGTGGGCCTCACTGGGCAGTAGCCAGGGTCGGAACAGCCCTCCTTTTCCAGGCTGGATCACATTCCCTTGCGTGGACGGACATGGGTCTGTCTGTCCACTGATGGACTCCTAGGTCCACCTGCTGGCTGGTGTGAGTAATGCCGCTTATAGGAAAGCTCAATGAGCCTTGTCAGGTTGGCAGTGCCCGGAGGCCACATGTAGCTGTGGACTCCGTGTCGGACAGTGCAGGGCCAGCCTAAGGGCTCGGTGGACTGAGGAAGAAGACGTGGACCCAGGACCCAGGTGACTGTGGCCCCCTTGCCCTGCATGCATGCAGTCCCTCTGCTGTGCTGCTCAGTGTGGCCTCAGTTCCTACCTGGGTCAGGCAGGGACACCAGTAGGGGCATTCCTTGCCTTGGGGGCAACAGAAGGGCTGTGAGGTCATGATGTAAACGTGCCTGGGACGGTGCCCAGAGTAAGATACACTGTGGGGACAGCTGGGGCTGGGCTGGGCTGGGTGGGGTTAGGTGCCCCCCCTCAGCTCAGGGAGCAAAGCCGTCCCATCTGCACAACCTGAGCCACACTTGATAACAGACCTGGAAATGGAGACCCAGCATCATGACCCCCTGCCTGTGTCCAATTACTTTCAAGAAGCATCAGCTGCTGGGGACGCACGCACAGCACCTGCTGGAGGAGAGCGTACCCGTGCCCGCAGGGAGCAGGGGCACCAGGCAGCAGGGCCCAGCAGAAGTGCTGGCGGCACAGCCCTACTGACCAGTAGGGTTGGCATCAGGTTGCAAGGGGAGAAGCCTTAGCTGTCAGAGGACCCTGGCAGCACCCCCAAGTCTGAGCACCCCAAGGCTTGGAGTACCTGGAATCCCACACTCAAGACAAGAGCCAACCCTCACTCTGCTCCTGCCCATCAAGTCCTAGTTTTCCAACAGGAGGAGATCCACAGGGACCTCGGCCACTGAGAAGCCATCCCTGTGGTTGATCAGCCATCCTGCTGGACCCTTGAGAGCCCTCAGCCTCCTGGAAGGACAACCTGCTCCTCCTGCCTCCCTGAGACTGCTCCTCATGCGAGGGACTGAGAAACAAAGGCCATGCCCTCCACGCCTGAGCGTCCTTGGTTTCAAGTGAAGACATGGAGAGGCAATGCTGGTGAGGCGCCCTTAGCCCGGCCACGCCACAGCGCCCAAGTCCTCCTCCATACCCTGACCGTTGGCACTGTGTCGTCATGGTGGCGAGAGAGCTGCCAAAGCACCTGCCACCTTGTCCACTGCAAGGAGCGGCAGCAGTGATGATCTTCTAATGCTCGTCACGGGGAAGCAGAGACGTGTCAGGCGCCACCTCGGAATTTCCCTCTAGTCATTCAGAAAACCAATCGCCACAAACCAGCCTGGGCGGCTAGGGAGGCTAAGAGAGGCATGGCCAGCCTCATTGCAGCCTCTGCAGGGAAGGAAAAGGAACAGAGGGACCCCTCGGGCTGTGGGGCCAGCCCCTCTCACACACGTTCTCCAGGAGCGGGGTCCTTCCAGCTTCCTCGTGTCCAGGTGTGGACAGGATCCCTGGCTCTTCGGGAGCATGCTCCGTCCAGCCAGCAGGGACTTGACGTTGTTTTGGACAATCCCTGGGTGCTTCCTCTCCTTCAGGATGGGTGGTGGCCTTGTGCTTCCCGGTTGGACACCATCGTCACATTAATGACGGCTTGGCAGCAGTAGCCTGCAGCCCCACAGCCGGGGCCGGGTGTGCTGGTGAGCTGCGTGTCCACCCCTGGGCGTCCACCTCGTGGTGCCTAGCGCATCGCTCCTGGAATGAAGCCCCTTGTGGTTCATTCATCTCAACACAACACCATGGTGTCTGAGTGACACACGACCATCGCGCCCCCCGTAACAGGTGGGTGGTGGTTTTCACAGAGCAAAGGCGTCGCCATGTTTAGATCACCAGGATGGTTACTGTGATGCTAGAATGACAGGGGACAGAGTAGTGGACACATGGTCATTCCAGTGTCCCTGAGGCAGGGGTGGCACTCAGCCATCAGTGGCAAGTGGTGCTTCTTCTGTGTACAGCACCCCCGGGGCCAAAGTGCTGGACACAATGGCCCTTCCAGCCTTCTCAGGGCTGATGGTGAAGGCCAACCCTCCTCAGGCATGGCCACTGAAGGCCACAGGTTGGCCCTAGTGGGCCACCTGTCTCCTCCTCCCTGACCCTCGGGCCCACCTGCCCACATCGGGCCCCCACCAGAGCATGTCCTCCTCCCAGTATCTTGGCAAGCAAAGCTGCCAGAGCAGGGCAAAGGCCACACGCACACAGCCAGTCGGTGGTCAGTGCCACTGCACAGCTGCCCACTGGTCTCCAGCACAGGTGGAGAGGAAGGGTGATGTGGGCCAGGGTGCCCCGAGAAACAGCCGAGAGGGTACATGCACAGGAGGAGGAATATGGCGGGCAGGAGTCCCAGGTGGACTGGGCCGCACTTCCAGGGTGGAGGCCTCTGCAGGGAATGGCTCCTGCTTGGGGCAGGCCTGACTGTCCTGTTCTGGAGCCCACCCACAGTGTTAAGAGCAGTCAGCTCCCCTCAAAGTTCACTGTTTAATGCCAACCCCACCCCAAAAGAGCCTCACAGAAAATAGGCCCACACAGTGGGGCTGGGGGAGGGGACACAGAGCCTCAGGCCCTGGAAACGCCTCCCACCGCGTGCCGGAGGGCTGCTGCCCTGATCTGCGATGTGCTGGGGAGACTGACCGTCATTTGCATTTCTTTTACCCCCCAGCATTTCTGTGGCTTAGAGCAGGGAGGCCAGAGCGAAGGAGGCCAGAGCCCCTGCTCCGGGCTGAAGGCCCTGATGGCGCTTCTGCTCAGCTCCGCGTAAGGGCAGCTCAGTGAAAGAATCCTCAACAAGCTCAGGGCGCTTGGGAGGCTGGGCCATACAGCAGGGAACTGCACCCACACATGGAAGAGGACGTTTGTGGATGCGGAAGGGGACTGGGGTGCCAGGCTGCTGCACCCCCTGACGGGTGCTGAAGGCCAGAGCTGTCCACAGAATAAAAGGCTTGTCTCCAGAGCTGGCCTGTCCATCCCAGCCCAGACAAATCAGGCCGACAGGCCACCCCTTGCACTGTCCAGGAGTGTGGGTGCCGGGCGGGAGGACGGGCCGCACCCCCAGACCTCCCTGCAGCCCAGCAGTCCTCAGCCTCCCTGTCCACCGGGGCTCAGGTCCATCGTGGCTGAGAAAACTCCCAGGAGAAAGCAGCCCTTCCCAGGCTTCCCTGGAGCTCAAACCTGAGGGTCCAGGGCCTGAGAGCAAAGCAAGGATGGGTGGCCTGGTCACCATGCACAGGGTTCTCAGCTGACTCATGAGCTGGAGTCGGGCAAGTCCGACAGGCCCTGAAGACCCACTTCCCTCGTGGGAATCTGGCCCCGGGTGTTGGTGCCATGGATCAGAGGGCTCTGAGGACTTCAGGTTGTATCTGAGGCCAGGCTGGGCATGGGACAGTAAGGGAGAGGGGCCTGCAGTGAGCCCGAGGGCATGCTCCTCACTTGAAGGGGGCAGCTCTCTGGCACCCCTGGGTTATCATCTTGAGCCCAGTGTGGCCAGCTGTCCTAAGTTTTCAGACCCAGAAATCCAGATTCCTGTGTGAAATCGAACTTTGAGTTCTGCTGACCAGACTGAGAGGCTCGGCCATTCTCAGGGCACCTGCTATCCTTCATCTGTCACCCTCGCCTGTGACTCCCTGAGGAGGAGCAGCATCTCTCCACACAAGCACAGAGGGGAGTTATGGCAGGACCCTCTGCCTTGAAGCCAGACCACCAGGTGCAGGCCACACTCCTGAGCCCAGCTCTTGGACTCCAGGAGAAATAAAGCCAGTCAGAAAGCTGCCCCTGCCTCAGGGAGGCCCACTGGCCCCTGAGATCCCTGGGTTGGTGCTCTGTGTCGCCACACAAGCAAGGGTCTGGAGGCAGGAGAGCATGTTGGAGACTTAAGCTCACCCCCGCGTCGCAAAGATGTGTCCATCTTGGAATCCATGAGTTTGTCAGCACAGTAGGGTAGCACACTTGTTCTGCATCTTGTTCCCCCTCCTTCTGGGCAAAGGAGCCCCCTCACACGATGATGATGATGGTCGTGCTGGTGATACAATGATGGGAATGAAGGGGATGGTGATGGTGGGATGGTACTAGTGACAATGTGGTGAAGATGGTGGTGGTGGTGGTACTAGTGACAATGTGCACCAACATGATGGTGGTGACTATGATAATTATGATGATGGTGATGATAGTGATGGTGGTAATGGTAGTGATGGTGATGATGATGGCGGTGGTGATGGGGTTGATGGTGATGATGATGGTGGTGATGATGGTGATGATGGTGGTGGTGATGGTGATGGTGATGGTGGTGATGATGGTGATGGTGATGATAGTGATGATGGTAATGGTAGTGATGGTGGTAGTGATGATGGTGATGGTGATGGTGGTGATGGTGATGGTGATGGTGGTGATGGTGGTGGTGATGATGGTGATGGTGATGGTGATGGTGGTGATGGTGATGGTGATGGTGGTGATGGTGGTGGTGATGATGGTGATGGTGATGGTGGTGATGGTGATGGTGTTGATGGTGATGATGATGATGGTGATGATGGTGATGATGGTGGTGATGGTGGTGATGCTGATGATGGTGATGATGATAGTGATGGTGATGGTGATGATGGTGATGATGCTGATGCTGATGGTAGTAGAAGAAGAAGAAATTGTAACCACCATCTCTTGACTACTTTGAGTCTTTAAATTACAAGTATCTTGCTTTTAACCCTCTTGGCAGTTTTAGTGTATTAGGTGTCATTATCTCCACTTCATAGAAGAACAGACTGAAAATTAAGAAAGTCAAACTTGTCCAAAGATACACTAATAAGTGATAAAATGAGGAAAGGAACCCAGAACTATTTGTATTCCCAACATGCTTGAAATTGTTGACAGGGTGTCTTTCCCATGAATCTGTGTGTGTCGTGCCCATTTGAATGGCTAGGTCTTTTGTGTGCAACTATTAAGTTGGCAGCATAGGACTTTGTGTGTATATCACATTTATGTACCAGTTTCATGTGCATTCTTTAGAAAATAAGACTCGCTATTCTCCACTAAGTAAATTTAATGTCACAGAATGACCTATCAAGAGATGCTGTGCTGAACACCCAGGTGGGGCCGGCTCCCTCTTTGTGTGTTTTGTTGGGAAGACAGGAGAAAAGCTGCCTTGGGCAGGTGAGGATAGCTGGAGCACCATTCATTTATTTATTAAAGGACCATTATTCGTTTGGCCACCGTGAAGCACATCAGCGTGTTTTCCACCAGATGTTGGGAGCACAGGTTCCCTCGGAGAGCGAGCATCCGCTGTCCTTACAGCTTGAGGATGGCAGCTCTGGGTCTCACAGGCTTTCCTCCAGACTTCAGCGTCCCCCATCCTGCATGGTACTGAAAGGTGTCCCCAGTGTACCTTGTCCACCGCAGGCTGCTGGTGACTGGACCTGCAGATAACTGGTATGACCCCAGATGAGACTCTTGAATCCTACCAAGATGAGTAAGAATGGAGAAAACATGCTCTCCCTCCCCGTGCCGACAAGTGAATTGGGTGCATCCCTGATGCTAGAGGCCAGTATGAATGAGAGCGTCACCACAGGGTCCCAGGTCTCATGCAGGGCCGCCAAGGCTGCTTGGTTCCACCTGTGCTGAACTGCTGTGAGGCCGTGTGTGCGTGCTTCTGTTCCCAGCACTGACCTCATTCATTTATTTGGAATTAACCAGCAGGAAAACTTGGGAGAAAAGAGGTTTTGATAAGAAACCAGACAGGTCCCTCCTGGGACCAGACAGGAGGCCTGGTCAAGGCACCCCAGAGTGGTGAGAGTTAGAGGAGGGAACACTTCCACTTGAAGGCCTCTTTCATCGGGAACCCTTCCAGCCTCTACAGAGCTGCCGTACCATGGGCTGGCGCTGGCCACGGGCAGCAGGAGCAGCACTGAGAACAGGTGTGACCCCAGAGGTCACAAGATGATGCGACACTCTGAGCGCAAATGGCGCACACACAGGTGCTTCCCAGGTGGTGTTCAAGGTGGGGTTTCCTGTGGCCCTGAGGCCATGTCCTTGGTCCTGTGGCCTCAGCCACAATGTCCTGGTCTAGGGCTCAGAGCTACTGCTCTGCCAAGACTACGGGTCGTGCAACTGAGGTTCCCCACCCCCCGGTCCCCTTCATCACCCCTGCACCCCAGGGTGTTTAAACCACCTTCGCCACGACCCCAAACTCCAGGGCTATGGGAGCAGGCACAGCTCTGGCCCGGCCTGAGAGCCGCACGTGCCCTGCACACACCTTTCGACACGCACTGCATGGGCAGGAACAGCTTCCGCCCCGCTTTAACAGCGAGCAAACCGAGGCAAAGAGGGAGTTGAGCAGCTCACTCGCGTTCACAGGTAGAGGAGTAGAGCCAGGACTTGCTCCTGGGCAGCTGAGCCCAGAGTGGACTCCTGCCCACGGCACGCTGAGGAAGCTTCATTACAGCAAACTGGGCATGTCCGGCCAAGCCCTGGACTCCTTGCACGTGAGCCCACACTTCTTTGCAGGGGTTTCTACAAAGTCAGCAACAGCTCCACCTTCCCCCTGACTGGGCTCCTCTCTGCCCACATCCCAATCCAGTCTGTCTCCAGACCTTGGCAACTGTACCTTCAAGGCACATCTATAATAGAGCACCTCTGGCCACCAGCACCAGGCCATGTCGTCCCTCACCTGTCCTATACCACAGCCTCTCTGCTTCTGCCCTCTGCTATCCACAGTAAGACCAGCACCCGCATCTCCCAGCCTTCCTCAGTGGCATAGTCCATCCTGGCCAGGAAAGAGGTCAGCATCCTGGGAAGGTCTTCCTTGACTTCCTGTGAGTTCCTGCTCTACTCTCCTCCCTGCCCATCCACTGGTCACCTTGCCAGCCCTAGACCGTGACAGCCAAGCTCCCAGCTCTGCATCTCTTCCTGCCGCAGCTTCTCCTAGTCATCCCTGGATGGAACACTTCCCCCAACATCTACATGGCTCTCTCCTCACTCTCTCCAGGTCTCAGCCCCGGCGTCACCTTATCAGAGAAGGTTTTGCTGATTCCCTTATCTAAGCTTGTGTCTATGAGGACAGCAGCACCTGGCCCTGGTGCCACGGGGAACATATGCAGAACCCAGTGGGTAGTGTGTCCAGAAGTGAACATGGGTGGAAATTCTACACAGTCATTCTGGTTCATGTTCCCAAAGGGAGTATTCTAGCCAGGACCTCTTGACTCCAGAGGACTGGGGGTATAGCTTAGTGGCAGAGTGCTTGCCTAGCATGTGTGTAGCCCCAAGTTCAATCCCCAGCACACACACCACACATTTCTTTATTCCAAGACCTGTTCTTGAATGAATCATTACCAGTCCACACCTACTGCACACAGAGGAATATGCTGGGTCCTGTGAGACAGCAAAACCCACAAGCACCTTTGTTCCAGGAAGCCACCTGACACCTGAGATGCACCTGCTCTGATCAGGCCCCATCCTCACTCACCTGGGCCTCCCTCATGTCTTCCTGCCCCTGTTCTTGGCCCTTCTAGTCCATAAGTTGCACTGCCCACAGGGAGTCTGAGGACAAAGGCTTGAACTAGGGTGACCAAGAAAAGCATCAACAAAGTGGACTCAGAGTACCTGGTTATGAGCATTTACCTGAGAAGAGATCACCTGTGTGTGCCCCCAAATAGACAACTTACATGCTGTCTGTGGGGAGGAGGAATTCAGGCCAGGATTCAAGCTGGACTTGGTTGAATGTTCCTTGCTAGGTTTGACTTCAAAGATTTTTTACAATGTTATTTTCAAAATTATGTTTATAGAAGAAATCTCTAAAAATCAAAAGTAAAGTAAAATTAATGAATCAATCATTAATGGTGACATTGCCACATGGGTGGGAATTATTTTAAGTGACCTAAAGACATGACAATTTTACCCTATACCCTGGTGAGATATACTCTAAGATCAAAAAGAAAAACTTTAATCTGATTTCAGTGATCACAGGGTTTGTGAGAGTATTGGTATTGTATTTTGAGGCAGTTATGTGTGTCTTAGGTATAACTGAAATGAGTAGATATTGAGAACCATTGTTGTTGGTTTAGGAGAGAGCAGACACAAATGTAAAACCAGTGGTGCTCAGTAGAAACCTGCAGACCTGAATTGGCTTGAGGTATCAGAATAAGCTCCTAATACATCACATCTTTTTAAAAAATGGATTTCCTAGCTCTAAACACCATAAAGAAATAACAGCTCAGCCCAACATCTCTGAGCACCCCAGGCTCCTAGACTATAGTCTCTAAAGGGCATTTCCTATCAAAAAAGAGTCAGGGCTTTTCTGAGAAATTCTAATTCCAGGTCTCGAGCAGGAAATACACGAGATGATCCCAGAATAACTTGTCACAGCTGAGTACAGAAGCACTCCAAGACTGCAGGTCATGCCGAGAGGGCATGCTGGTCAACTTGAAGGTGCTCCTGGGGGCCAACTGGAGTCACTTTAGTGTAGTAATTGCAACAGATTGAAGTGGTCCTTAGATTAAGTTATTTAACTCATAATGAATGACACTCTAAATATAAATCAGTCTCATAGTCACCTGAGGCAGCTAGGTAGCCAACTCATTATTTTGAAAACTAGAAAATAAAGCAAAATAATTGTTTTTTCCTGACATTCCTGTATGGCCCATACCTCAGTGTAACATGCGAGTAATTTGTGATTTATAGAAGTTTTACACCTGATCAATGAAGTAGAAGTGATGAAATGTTCCTATTTTATAGTCCCTGATGAAATAATGGACCCAGACTGTGACCATTAGTTGCTACTAACCTCCCAAAAAATCAATAAAATCAATAAATAAAAGAGAGACAGAACCAGGCATTATCTGCTTTGAATGGGAGCACACAACCTGTACCACCCATGAAAAATTTTCCTCCATTATCACAACAGATCCTGACCCAGCCCCTAGAGTTCATTGTCACTCAAGAGCCATAGAAAAGGAAGATGGGTAAACTCATCCCAGATGGCTCCTCATGGAGATGAGCCAACGGAACTCAGTCCCGGGAATACACAACAGGACCAATGATCCATTTCCTTCTATATAAATTGTGATAGGATAGAAAAGTCCACAGAAATCTCTAGATTCAAGGAGGTCTGAGAGAATAATCAGCAGGATGCAGATCTTCTGTGGAGTCCACTCCTTGCTCAGAATTCCTGGAGATGGGCAGGGGACAGAATGCTCCCAGGTACTGCCTTTCCTTTGCTGGTGGCCCACCTCAGGAGCCATCTTGGCCTGGCCAGCTCCCAGTTCCTGCGCCTCAGTCCATGTGGCCTTCTGCCAGGCACTTAGCCTCTGGGCCTCTGGGCCTCTGGTTCCTCATCCAAGTGCTAGCAATGATGATTTTTATCTGTCTTATAGTGAGCCTGTGAGGATAAATGAGATCATGAGAGGAAAGTGATTAGCAAGTACCTGGCATGCCGTGAGGTGTTAAATGTTAACTATTGCCAACATCAACATCACCACTGTCACCTCCACCATCACCACCCCACACCACCACCATGACTCCACTATCATCATTACCTCCACCATCACAACCACCACCTCCACCATCAAAACCCTCATCACCACCACCATCATCTCCACCACCCCTACTATCAACACTCTCATCATCACCACCATCACAACCACCACCAACACCAACACCTTCCCCACCTCCATCACCTCCACCATCACCACCATCACAACCACCACCTCCACCATCAACACCCTCGTCATCACCATTATCACCACTACCCTCACCTCCACCATCCTCATCATTGTCACCATCAACACTATCATCACTGCCATCAGCAGCACCACCATCTCCACCACCACCACTTCAAGAGGGGACAGAGGGCTGGGGTGTGGCTCAGTGGCAGAGCGCTTGCCTAGCATGCGTGAGGCACTGGGTTCGATTCTCAGCACCACATATAAATAAAATAAAGATCCATTGACAACTAAAAATATTTTAAAAAAAAAAAAAAAAAAAAGAGGGGACAGAATTGAGTAGTTCTAGGCCCCCTCTAGGAGATTTGGTGTTTCCCCAAGTTGGATTTTCTTGACACTGCTTGGTGATAGGAGTAAGAACAGTGTGCTGGTGTCCCGGTCCTGCCTGTCTCCCCAGCCACCCACCTACACACAGCAGATGCAGCCTGTGTACCTCAGGGGAAGCATAGTGTCCCCTCACCCCTTGCCGTGCTCTCTGCGCTCAGAAGTGACGCGAGATTGTCAACAATCGACCACCAGGAGTTCTGGGCACCAGCACTTCTCATTAGGGCTCTGCATGGGGTTCAGTATGTGAGCTTCACACGCCCACCTGTGGGTTCATGGCACCGTGGCCGTCGCCCCTCCTCTGTAGTCACGGGAGCTACTGTGCAGACCCACAGAGGACCCACAGAAGGCAGGCGTTTAGGAGGCCACAGCACCTCAAGTCTTCCTGAGGGACAGCTGGGACTTTCCCAGATCACGAGTTGACAGCAGTGCCTGTGCTCTCAGTGGCCCCAGGGAAGGCACCCTCCGCGGCAGGGCACTACCAGCTCCCCGAGAGCTGAGCTCCATGCGCCGTGGCATCCACCAGGAGCTGGAGGCTGGCAACAGCTAGATGTTTGCTTTTTCTTGACCTGAGCAAATTAAATCCTCTCTGAACCGCAAAATTGCCTCCCCTAAAATAGAGACCATGGGCAGAAAAGTGGAAAGAAATATAAGGGTACGCGTTCCGCTGTGAATGAGGTGCTTGCAGGAAGACGTGCTGCTGGAACTCAGGCTCTGTGAGCTCGGGATGGAGGGGACTTGCACATGGCCAGGCGGTGCAATGGGCAAGGGCACAGGCTCCCGCAAGTCCCTGGGCTCCTGAAAGCAGGCTGGGCTGCATGGAGTGGAGCTCACACGGCGTTTGTGTCCTCGTCCTCAGTGGAGCCAAGAAACAGCAAGTCCCAGTGCAGGAGTCGCCCCGGCCCAGCTCAGCGACTCCCCGCAGGCACCTGCAGCACTACACCCGCCGGGGCTCCACCTCCCTTGTGGGGAACGAGCCTTCTTTCTCATCGTGTCCCCAGGTGGATAAGAGGAGGCACTGCTGGGCCCTTGGTCCCCTTCAGACAGAACCAAGACAGCAAGGGTCAGGACACCCTGGGACGACAGGGCATTGTGGGCAATGTGTAAATCAAAGGCTCCCCACCAGGAAGCTCTGTACCCAGGAGACAGTTTGGCTGTCACAGCTGGCAGTGGGGTGTGCTGGCATCTGGTGGGCTGAGGCCAGGGAGGCTGCTAAAACCTGACCGTGCTCTGGACGACCCTGCAGAGAATCACCCGGTGCACAAGCCAAGCGTGCAAGGTGAGCAGCTGTGTCCTGAGTGAAAGGTGTGCAGCCTCCTCAGGACCACTCGGAGACCAGGGCCCGGCTGTGAGTTTTGCCTCGATTTTGGATTCTGGAGTTGGAGTCTCAGGTCTCAGACCCGAGAAAAATGGCCAGTAACTCAAGAGGGTTGGACTGAGATGCGAGTGTCCGAGGAGGTGCCTATCTCCGTGTGCCGCAGGCATTTCCTGGGCACCTACTACGTGCGTGCTGTGGTGGGTTGGCCCAGCTGCAGCTGAACGCCTCCAAGCCTGGGGTGCAGACAGGCAGCAACTGCAAGGCACTTCAACAGAGGGCGAATGCACGGGAAATTCCAATTAAAAGGATGAATCGCCATCATGGCTTCCACAGGGCGGCCGTGGAGCCCCAGGCCTCCATGACCGGCTCATTCCACTTGAGAAGCAGCCATTTTGTTTAGGCTGACAGCTCCCCACAGGCAGTGGACGCTTGAGGGCAACACCCAGGAAGCAGGAGGCAGCCGAGGAGCAGGCAGCAGCTACTTTCGGGCAAGGCTGCCTGCTCCCCAGCAGCCTCCAGAGCAACGAGGCCTCACCCAGGGACTGCCTGGGGACCCAAGGCAGACAGAGTGCCCACACCGGCCAGCCTGACCCTGGAGCGCTGCCCAGCGGCTGTTGACGGCTGCCTGCCTTTGATTCCCCTCTGACCCAACGCAGCACTGTGCTCGCTCAACTTTGAGACCCTGACGCAGCGGGCATCTCAGCAGGCTCACAGGCAGCCCCTGCCTTCAGCCTCCCCAGCACCCAGCCCTCCTTGGGACCCAGCCCACCCTGCACCCCGACTCCTTCCTCGGGACCCAGCCCACCCTGCACCCTGACCTCCATCCCAAAGAGACTTTCCTTCAGGGTCTTGAATTCCCCTCAGGTCATCCAACATCTGCCCCCTCACAAGAGGGCTTCAGGCGTGCAAGCTGGGGTGACACCTCTTCCACCTGCCTGTCCCTGTCCCCTCCCCACACCCTCTTACCTACCACCATCAGGGAGACGGCTCTGCAGGAAGCCACTGGCCACACTTGCCATGATCCTAGGCCACTTCGAGACAGATATTGTCGGCCCCATGGCTAGAGGAGGGCAGGTGCCTTACTGAGTCCCCCAGATTACCTTGAGTTGAGGATTAGAACCCCAAAAGGAAATTAACCCCTGGCTCCCAGCGGTATGGGCAGGGACGCTGCCACACAGCCGTTCCAGGGTCGAGCTCTCTGTAACCCCACAGCAGACCCCAGGTAGGGCCTGGCTTTGTCAACAGGGCACAGACTGAGGGCACCCTGGAGAGGTGGCTACCTCACTCCTGCCCACCAGGCAGGTTTCATGAGAACACACTCATGGCTTTCACTGGTATTCATATGACTTTAAGGACTTCTTCCTAATTTGCAAAAAGCAAAGTAATTGTGAGTTGTGACGTGTGAGAGCGTCAATGTTACACAGTTACACAAGGGCCTTTCACAACACTTTCTGGGGTTTCTGCTCATTACAAGAAGCTCACTGAAAATAATTGAAGACTGAATTTCATCATGCTTTGAAAATATTTCATAAAATGCAAGAAATACAACCATCTTCCAGCCCCTTCAAGTAATGTTCCATAATTTGGGAAAAGTTGAGGGGGGTAAAAAAGTAAAAATACTTACTTTGCCCAAGTTTATTCCATTAATTTTACGAGAGTAGTTTTAACATCGCCGAATATTGCTGCTGGCCCAGCGCTGTTGCAAAGGGCTTTTAAATCAAGCTTTGCTGCAAACTCCCAAGTGTCTCACTTAAAGCAGGGTTACGATTTCATGATCACTTTCAAAAGCAATTAAAGTGAAGCTCTACCCAGAAAAGCAGATAGAGTCAGGGCAACTTCAAACCTGGGGCCTCCAAAATCGCCAGCACACACCCCAGGCCTGTTTTGCAGAGCTGGCTGGAGTGAGAGACCCTGAGGAGACACCCACACCAGGGTGTCTTCCCCTCTGAACAGCAGGCTGTCCTTTCGAGAGGCCCCCTGGGCAGGCAAGGTGACCACCAAGGGAACCTTGGCCCCTAGTCAGCTATGAAAACCTCAAGCTTACTCTCTGGGCCTCAGAGTCTCCATCCGCACAGTGGACAGGGCGTGGTGGCCATGGGGCTGACATTCTGGGATTTTAGGGTCCCATGAGGAACTCCAGGGGTGAGGGGTCAAGGTCCCCGGCCTCTCCTATTAAGAACATCCATGCTGGTCCCAGAGCTAATGTCAGGCCTGGTGAGGCCTGATGAGGACGGTCAGCTGGAAACCACCTTGAACAAAGAGCCCCATGGCAAGGATGGAGAGTGGACACGAGGGGCCTGGAGCTGCCGGGTGATGCCAGCCCACGCCAGCTTGGTGTGGCCCCTCCTCCTCTGCTCGGGGGTCCTCAGGCCAGCCCAGCCTCCACGCCACTCCCTCCTCTCCCTCCTGTCCCTGCTCACCGTCCTTGTCCCTCACACACTGCCCATTCAGAGGCTCCCCACCTGCCCCGCCCCATCCCTCTCTCACCCTCCGGGGCTCAAGGTAGCAGCTCCTCCAAACCCTCCCTCAGCCACACCACAGTGGTGGTGACCCGGTGGCTGTGTCTGTCCACCTATCCCTGGGCCCTGCCTCCCTGTTTCATCTGTTCATCCAGAAGTCACTGGGCACTGGCTGAGTACACGGGGTCAGGCCTAGGCAGGCCACTCTTGGGGACAGACCACCCTGTTGTGTGCCCAGAGCCCAAAGCGGCAGCAGAGCAACCTCAGTGCTCAGAAATGAAGGGATGGCGGGAAGAGGGGCCAAGAGAGGCGGGAGGAGGGAGGAGGGAAAGGAGGCGGGAGGAGGGAGGCGGGAGGAGGGAGGCAGGAGGAGAGAGGAGGGAAGGGAGGCAAGAGGAGGGAGGAGGGAAGGGAGGCAAGAGGAGGGAGGCAGGAGGAGGGAGGAGGGAAGGGAGAGAGGAGGAGGGAGGCAGGGAAGGGAGGCAGGAGGAGGGAGGAGGGAAGGGAGCCATCTACGCAGGCACAGAAGCCTGGGAAAACCTGGTCTCCTGGCAGCAGGAGAGTCAGGCGTGAGCGTCACCACGAGACCTGGCTGAGCCCCCGGAAGGTGTAAATGCCTAAGGAGAAACCGGCATTTTACCTCTGGGCTCCAGCGAGAGCCAGGGCTTAACACAAAATTGCCTCGTTTGGCCAGGGCCGAGGACAGAAGCCGCCAGCCTGCGCCCTGGGGCCAGGAGGAGGAGGCGGCTCTGCCGCCTGGGCTCTGGGCTCTCTGCCCTGTGGAGAGGCGCAAGCTGCTGCTGGCCGCTCAGGTGACAGGAGAGCTTCGTGCTGTTTCCCTGGGACCTTAGGGTTCAGTGTGGTGCAAGGAGAAAGCCCTGAAGTCCTCACAAGAACGTCCTGGCGGGAGAACCTGACCCAGGAATGGAAAGCCTCCTTTTGAAATGCAGGGTAGGGCCTCTCGGAGGCTTCCAGGTGGCAGAACCGCCCACAGGTGGCCTAGGCGGGCACTCCTCCAGGAGGCGGTCCCAGGGAGGGGGAGCCGGTGGTGGGCACACGCGTGTACTTGTGTGTGTGCTCATGTGTGCATATGTGTGAGCATTTGCGTGTGTTTCTGTGAAGTGCGTGTGTTGTATGTCTATGTGCTTGTGTGTCTGTGTCTGTGTGTGCATGTGGAATGTTTGTGTATGCCTGTGTGTGGTGTTGGTGTTTGTGCGTGTGGTGTGTGTGTGTAAGCTTGTGTGTGCGTGTTTGTGTGTGTGCATGCGTTGTGGTTCTGTGCGTGTGCTGTGTGTGGTGTGCCCTGTGTGCCCAGCAACTGTGCAAGGCAGTGCACCTGACTTTCCCCGAGGAGCTCCCTGCCCGGGCCCACACCCTCTGCATGTCTGTCCGGTGACATGCAGAGGGTGATGATCTGGCATGGTAGGTGATCTGCCCGGCAGAGCCGTGTGGTCCGGCTGCCCCGTCTAGCCCTGTAGGGGCAGCTGCTGGCTGCCTGCTCGAGGTTGAGGGCCTCTCCCGGAGGGGAGGATCTCTAGTGGAAACCAGATGGGACTCCCACCAGCAGCCCCCCGCCCGGAATGCTCTGGGAAGGAGCCCCTGTGCTCACAACACAGGCCACACTTGGGTCTTCTCAGCTACAGCCTCGCGGAATCCAGCATCCGCTCCTGCTCAGGCGGGTGGGTCCTGGTGGAACCCCCTCCTCCAGCCCTTCCCAAGGACAGAGCCGCCTGCAGAAGTCCCAGGGCGAGCGGGAGCGTGGGGCGCCATACGTTATTTTAATGCAGACATCACTTTAAACTAACCTTTCACCATCTGTTCTGTCCTTTAATAACAAATGCAAAAGAGGGTAATTCTCGGTGGCGCCATAAAGCCAGAAGTGGGATGGAACGTCGGGCTGTGCTCCTCCTGCCTGGCCCGCCGTGCGCTTCTGTGACGTTTTCCTCATTTTCCAGACACAAATCAAGGGGAAACTGCTCTCCCCTGATCTGGTGAATTCGTTTGCACAGTATTTCTGCCTAACGTGGTAAACCGTGGGAGAGTTCTGAGCATTTTGAGAGCCCCTGCGAAGAGCCCCGGACAGACGCCCAGGCCACAGCAGCCTGCTGCCCGCCAGCTCCAGAAGGCACTGGAGCAGCCCATGGCCAGGTGGTCAAAATGTACTGAGATTTCTTTGCAAAAAAATTATCGTTAAGTTTGTGGCAGGTTCTTTTGAGCAGTTGTAGAGTTAAATTTCCCGTGAAAGGCGGGAGCTTGGCCTGCAGGATGTAGCGGCGGCGACTCCATGAGCCAGTGTCTTCCACGGTTGCCGGCGACCCTCCCTTCATGCCCTGTCTGCCTCTGGAGGTTCCCCGGCTTCATGCATCCCTTGAGTCCAGGGCGACCTTGCAGGGGCACTTGAGGCCCTACTGTGCCCTCGTCCTAACCCAGTCATCAGCTCTCAGGGCGCCAGCCCTGGGAGGGCACAGGGCACAGGTTCCTCCTCTCCTCCTTTCCCAGTGACAGTCGGGCACAGGCAAGACTTTGCCCTGTGTGACCTGGTGTCCAAAGTTTTGTGAAACTCCCTTGGGCCTTGCCCACAGATGACCATGGGGAGAATACTTGCCTCAGCCATCATGGCTTCGAGGACACTACCCTGTGGCCTCCTGCAGAGGAAGGGGTCGATTCAGACCCAGCTGGAGCCTCTGCCCGTGATGCCAGCCAGTGGACACAAAGCCCAGGCTGTCACACCCCCAAGAGAAAGCAGGGCGTCTTGGGGGACATGGACACAGCAAAGCGCACGCGTCCCTGCCACCCAGGGGTCTGGACCTGAAGCTTGACCAGCATGCGCACCTGCCTGGTGGTGGGAGAGTGAGGAGGTGCAGTGGGGGCTGAGACCTGCGGGTTCCTTGCAGCCCAGGTGGGTGTCAGCAGGCAGGTGAGCAGGTGCGCAGCACACACAGCACCTGCGTCCCGCCCACCACCTCCCCAGACGCACAGTGAGCTGCAGGCCTGTGTGATGAAACCTCGTCTCAGGACTTGTGCTTCCTGTCACCAAGGCTGGTGCCGCTCCAGGGGGTGGTGGCGCCTCCTGCCCTCAGCAGGCAGGGCTCTGTGCACCTGCAGGAAGTGCTGGTCCTGCGAGGTCTGCCTCGGAGTGCGGCCTTCCTGGGCTGCAGCTTGGAGAACACCTTGAGCAGGAAAGAATGACCACCACACCCCTCGAGCCTCCTGGGGACCTTGCTTGGCTCCTTGCTGCAGAGGTGTGTCTGGGACAAACCTGCTCGGGTGTGGGGAGGGGCCCCAGTGCCCTGTTGGCGGCCACACTCACTGCACCTGGGGTTGGCCTGCAGCAGTCTGACTCACCCCTGGAGGGACCGTGTGTCCTGGGTCATGGGCTTTGTAAAACCCAGAGGGCTGCTTCTCTCTGCTCTGGAAAAGCTCCAGCCCCCCTCCCCCAGGCTAGAGGGCTTCCTGCAGACGTGGGGTCTGTCTCTTCCCTTCATTCCTTCCTCCTGTCTAATTTCTATTGTCTCAAAACATAGTCAATGTCATCAGATTCTCAGTGGTGCTGATGTAATATATAAAGAATAGGATGTTAAGCCGGGTGGCGGTGGCACAGCCTGTAATCCCAGCACTTTGGGAGGTTGAGACAGGAGAATCGCGAGTTCAAAGCCAGCCTCAGCAATGGCGAGGCGCTAAAAAACTCAGACCCTGTGTCTACATAAAACACAATAGGGCTGGGGATGTGGCTCAATGGTCAAGTACTTCTGAGTTCAATCCCTGGTACCAAAAATAATAATAATAATAATAGGCTGTTAAAAAGTCTTTTTTTCTCTTACATTTACCAAAGGTGCTGGACTTAAGTGGCTCACGCCTGTGATCCTAGCAACTTGGGAGGCTGAGGCAGGAGGATCACAAGTTGGAGGTCAGCCTCAGCAACTTAGTGAGGACCTGAGCAACTTGGCAAGGCCCTGTCTCAAAATAAAAAGGGCTGGCAGTGAGGCTCAGTGATTAACACCCCTGAGTTCAATCCCTGGTACCCCCAAAAAAGCTGCAAATGTGCATTAGTGTCCCGCAAACGCCCCTGGAGAGGGCTCCTGACCTGCTGCTGTCTTCGGGGGCCAGAACCCAGGGTCCCACCACTAGGTGGGGCTTTGGTGTCCCACTTAGGGTACCTCCTTCTGCTGCCAAGGGCTTCCTTCCTTCGCCTGCTTTAACCCTAAGTGTGGACGTGCTGGAGCCTGTGCGCTTGCTGGATGCAGTGGGGCCTTCACCCTAGGAAAGTCTCCTCGTGACGTCACCAAGCAGCCTGAATATTTTTAAACGGCACTTGTGATTCCTACTGAACCTGGTGGCGCTTTCAGAACATGTGTTAAATTACAAAGGTCTTCTTTTTAACAACTAAATTTTAACATTTCAGCAAAAGTCGTGGTTTGTTTTGGGGAACACTTCTGAGATTTCCCCTATGGTCCAATTTGTTGTAAAATGCTGTTGTGGTCCCCGAGGCTCCACGTCTTTAGAAGCTATATTCTCCAAAGGTGTCATCAAACTTGAATGCAAGCCGCAGACCTCGGCTTTCAGTGCCCCGAGTGAGGCGCCCCCAGCCGTGGCGCGTTCCCGCCCAGCGCTGGCGCCCTGTCCCTGCTTCCCTCCCCCACAGACATTCTGCTGCTGCTGGTGAGAAACACGCAATTCTTAATTCTGCAGTTGTCCTTTCTGCTTCCCAGGGATTTCTGTTTGCCCAGTGATCTGGGCACAAATAAAACGGCCGCGCCCTGTGCAAACGCAGGCCCTGGCACTGCCTGAGTGCTTCCCACTCCCCAGCCCAGCCTTGACACTGGGACCCGGACTGCCATCAAGCTGGTTTTCAACATGATGCGGCTTCTCTGAGGAAGGTTTTGTGCTGATTTAGCTCTGTGATCAAGTGACAATGGCTTTCAGGCTCAGTTCCTGTTCTAGGCAGTGCTCAGCTGTCACCTCTGTCCCCCCTCCGTGATCAGGGTCCTACTGTGAGGCACCTCCTAGGAACTCTCCTCCAGTGCCTGCGTCATGGGGCGGGGGCTCTCCCTGAGGCCTCCACACGCCCAGGGGGCTTTGCTCTGTCTCTGGCTTGGTCTCCTCCATTGGATGGCAGAACTCTCAGGGCATTCGAATCGCCTGAGTAGTGGATATCCACCAGGTGTCCCGTGCTCCCTTCCAGACGCTACACTTGAAACGCTGCACTTGCACCTAACTGGCCACAGGACACACTAACCACTGACTGTCCTTCCTGTCCCCAGAGCAGATGGACAATCAGCCGCAGTCCCCAGTGCACCTCAAAGGTCACTCGGGTAGGGCGGCTTGTCTGGGCCGGCCGGGTCCCCGGCAGGCTGACACCCCCATCTCCTGCCTTTCAGATCCGCTCTGACAAAGACAACGACATCCCCATTCGGTACAGCATCACGGGCGTGGGTGCCGACCAGCCCCCGATGGAGGTCTTCAGCATCGACTCCATGTCTGGCCGCATGTACGTCACACGGCCCATGGACCGGGAGGAGCGAGCCTCTTACCATGTGAGTAGCCGGGGGGTGTGATCAGCCGGACCCACAGCACCTGGTACCAGCTCTCCAGTTCCCTCGACCCAGACACAGCAGTTTCTGAGAGAAAGCTTGGCCCAAACTTCCAGACTTGGCCACCTTGCCTACCCACTTCTCCCTCCCATCTGTTCTTTATACACACAGCTACCTGTCCACTCACCCCCCACCCACCCTCTAAATGTCCACACATGTACCTACCTATCCTCTCGTCTGCCACCCATCCATCCTCTGTCCACTCATCTAGTTATCTGTCCATTTATACCCCCAACCATCCATCCCTCCGTCCATCCCTCCCCCACCATCATCCAGCTATCCATCCACCCACCTACTTCACCAACCACCCACCCCACCCACCACTTCACCCACCACTTCACCCATCCAGGTTTCATTTCTCAAGCATGGACCCTGCGCCAGCCGTGAGTGAGGTGCTGGGCATGGAGAGATGCACGCAGGAGACGTGGTCCCGCTATGGGGAGCTTTTGGAAGCTGAGACGAAGAGGCCCCGAAGCTTTCTTGGCCTGAAGCCCCTGACAAAGACGGTGCCCCAGAGTCTCCAGGTGGTGACAGGACCCCTCTGCACCTGCCCCAGGGGGCACGTCCTCTTGACTCTCCCTCTCAGACAGTGGTGGCCAGGGTCAGGGGGAAGAGGTGATGGGGAAAGAGGGTCTTATTAGTTGGTAGAGAGAGAGGCATCTGGAGGAAAGCCTCTGTGTCCCTTCTGAGCAAGAGGGAGGCTCTGCTCCCTGCCGAGGCTCCAGGACCACTCTGAATCACCCTGGAGAAGAGGAGCACCCGTCTCCCGGCGTCCCAACACCACGTGCTCACATGGACATGCTCGAGTGGACGCAGCATGTGCTCCACCCCCTCCGTTGTTCTCCCCTGCTGTCCTCCACCCCCGCCTGCACACAGCCCTCCCAGAATGCACAGGGTCCATGCCCGGGCTAGAGGGTGCCCCCGCCAGGCATGGGGCCCGCAGAACGTTCACTGTATAAGTGGGGCGGACACAGACACAGCCCCCCCACGAGCAGACGGCAGGGCCCCGCGCAGCCCCCACCACCCACAGCCCTCCATGCGCGGCTCCGCCCACTGCCTGCCCGCCATCTCTCCCTGACTGGCCGTCACCTCTGAAGCCTGGTCCATGTCACAGCGCTTTGCCACCACACAGGCCAACGAGGAGGTCGTTGCTGACGACGCTCACCCTTTCCAGGATTAGCGATTCATTTTTAATTATCGTGGTCTCCAAGTGAAAGCCCTCAGCCTGAAGAGTCCCTCTCTTTCCAACATCTTCTCCCGGAGGCCTTGACGCCAGCCTCAGTCGCGGCTCTTTGATTTCTTCCTGAAATGTGGCTCTTGTCAGTCGCGTGTCTCCAAAATGGCTTCAGTTGCTTCTGGGAGGTGTGGCTCTTGGCAGGGCCACTGGTGAGGCTGGCGTTCCTGCTACAGGTGACCAGCTGCAGCCAGCTCGGGCTGTTTTCTTCATCGTGGAGGAACTCTCCACTGAAAGGAAGCCTCCCCTACACCGTGAGGCTGGACCCAGAACCTCCCGGCTCTCCTGCTGTGGCCAGTGGTGAGCCAGGAGGGGCCTTACTCTGCTCCTTCTGCTTCCAGGACAGCTGCAGAATTCCACGTCCTGGTGCAAAGCAGAACACAGGGCCCCGCGTCCAGAACCCGTGAGGAGTTTTCAAGAGGGTGAGAGCAGAGCGTTGATTTCAGCTCCACAAGGCCCTTCTGAGCAGGAGTGTTGTGTGGCCTCAGGTCTTGGGCGTGGAGCTGGCTCTGCATGCCCATACTCTTTCAGGTGGCATTAGGATCGTGTCACCTCCACGGAGCAGGGCTCAAGGACCGGCAGGCCTCTGGTCCTGCCTGGAGAAGAGAGGGGGCCGGGCTCCAGGGCTGCGCGGGCTCTTCTACATTAAGAGAAGTCTGGAGCCATCTTTACCCCTTGTGCTGTCTTCCACCAAGAGAAAGGTCCTCAAGCTGAAGACGCTGTTTCAGCAGGTCTTCATGACCCAGAAGAGGACGGATGTGTGGTTGGGCCTAGAGGGACAGGAGTGAGTGGCCAAGGGCACCCCTCTGGAGTCATCTGCTCTCTGGCCTGCCTGGAGGCCTCCATGGCCTGGCACAGCTCCCACGTACACAGAGCCCCCCTCCCCACTCCCCTGGCCTGAGTTAGAGGAGACCTGTCCTCCGTGCCTGGGGCCCCGTACGGTCCTCAGAATTGTGGCCACCTCAGCTGCCACCACACGTCCACAGACCAGGGAGACAGTCGGCCAGTTGAGACATTCCACCAGCAGAGCCACAGGAAATGGTCACCCTAAGCCTAAAGAAGTTGCCCTCAGTGGGCTCAGTGTCTGTGCCACCACCAGACCTGTCACACACACGTCCCCTCTGCCTCCTACCACAGCCTGAGGTTTCAGGGTGTGTGTCTGCAAAGCCACCTGGAGTGTGCACGGAGCCTCCTGCTGAGGAGCACGCCTCCCAGGGACTCTTGGTCTTCGAGGTGAGGAATGCTGACCCCGGCACGGGGTCATGCAGGGCTGCCCTGGCACAGAACCCCTCCCCCTCGGCCCACTGTGGGGACAGCAGGTCAGCAGGAAACAACAGCCCAAAGTGGAGCAGCTAGATCCGTTTGCCGAATTCTGGATGGAAACCTCGTGCCCCTCTGTGCCTAGAGTCTGCATCCCCAGAGAGGGTCCCCTCCTGTGAACGCCAGTGCGGCCCCTGAGGATCCCCCGCCCCGGGAGGCCTCGGTTGCCCATCAGGGCTCCCAGCAGGCAGGCGGGAGGTGCTGGTTCTCCGGGCTGTGCAACACATTAGCGCCACTTGGTGCTCACAAGGCAGATGAGAAGCGGGTTGGGCCTGGCTGTGTTTCTGCTTAGTGTCTCATGAGGCCAGAGTCAGCGAGGCCGGGACACTCTGGGGGCATGAGGAGAATATGCCTCGGGGCTCCAGCAGCAGGCGCCCATCCTGGGCTCGCAGGACCCATGTCCCCAGTTCCTCGCTGGCTGTTCACCTGGGCCACTCTCACCTCCAGAGGCCCTGGCCTTGCTTGGCCCACGGGCCTGCACGTCCACCCAGCAATGGGGAGTAACCCCCACACTCCCCTCCTGCTACCAGGTCAGCTGAGAAGGGCCGTGGGGGGGGGGGTCAAGCCACCCTGTCCTCAGGTCAGCTGTGCCAAGCACATAACCCAACCTCCTCCAGGCAGGGTGACGTCATAGTCACTTCTGGGACAAGCAGCTGACATTGATGAAGCCACCGTGGAGTCTCTACCTCCCAGCCCCTGAACCTTGCTCCATTTCCACCCAGCTCCTTCAGCTGGCAAGGGAAGCGTGCCTGGGTCCCTAGTTGGAGAGTGTGCTGGCAACTTGTGGACACTTGTCACCTCAGAAAACCAGCATGTAAACATTCAAATGTTTGTTTTGCAAAATGGTGAGCTACAAGATTAAGGATTCCATAAGGAAGACACATGGAATCCTGCCACATACTGTCACCTTGGGCGAGTTTCCTGAACATCCTGGCCTGGGCCTCCCATCTGCAGAGCAGGGATGGAGTAATGCCTGCCTCAGAACTGGTGGATGGGAGGTGGGCAGAGGCACCTGTGGATGGTGAAGAAAGTCTCCAAGGAGCCCTGACCTTCCAGGCCCCCGGGCTGTGTGGGGTTCTGTGGCCCTGGAGGAAGCTCACCCTCTCGTCAGATTCAGAGAGAGAGGACGACCAGAGGGGAGAGACCTGGCTTCCACACACCTGCAAGGCCATCAATTCACAGGCGCCACCATCCCCGAGCGTGTCCCCTCGCCAGCGTGACCAAGCCACACATGGGCATTCACCAGCGCCACCTCTGATGAGGACAGGAAAGTGGCCTCTTCAGCGCGCCCTTGGAGACACCTTGCACAGGATTCCAGGTTTGCACGTTGCAGGAAGCCGGAGAGCTCCTCTCAATGTGTGTCCCCCACCCCGAGAGGCACTGCCAGCCCCAAGGCCTGGTGGGCCCAGACTCAGAGGCCATGGGGAGAAGGTGCCCTGAGGCTTCCAAGGAAACCATAAGCCGGCAGGCGTCCGGCAGGAGGTGCACGCTGCTCGCTCCCTAGCGGCCCTGGCGGCTCCGGATGCCCAGGACGGCCTTAGTCAGGGGAAGACAGCCTTCTGCTGGGAACACCTGTCCCAAGCCTCCCAGCTTTGCTTTGCACACTGCGTACTAGAGGTGACAAGAGGAGCGAGGGCCACCGCGGGAAACCTCCGCTGGGCATGTCGTGGGCTGCCCGTGGGCCCCGGTGCGAGTGCGAGCACAACCAAGTGGCTTTCTGAGATTTCCAAACAGGACACGGCGCTGGCCTGGCATGTGCCCAGGCTCCCGGGACCCTTCCCTGACCTGTCTCCTGTGACACACCTCCCGGTAAAGCTGCTCCTGATGCCCCTGAAATGCACCGTGTGGAGGGTAGAGTCCACTCCTGGCTCTAGGAACCTGAACAAAACACGGCGTCCATGAGGTCGTTGTCCACTCTGGTGTTTCCCGTCGCAGGCATGGGACAGGCCTCCTCCTGGTCCCCAGGGTCTGGGGAGGCCCCCGGGTGCTTCTTCACCTCCCTGTGTCCAGGTGCAGGCTGACTCGCCTTCAGCAGAGATGTGTCGAGTCACCACGGTGTGACCCTCACGCTCTGGTGTGGGGACGGCTGGCCGACCCCTTCTGCTCCTCAAGTGTTGGTTCTTCCCCTGAAATCCCAGGTCTCTGATGGCCCCACCAGCCCTTCTCCTGCCTGAAGATGCTGGCCCCCTGTGTCCGGGTCCTTGTCCTCTCCTCAGTCTCAGCCCAGTGGCCCTCCCCTGAGAGGCCACACTGGCCTCTCCTAGCCCAGGGCTGCTGTCCTTACACCCACGATAGGTGGATCTCCCCTTTCCTGGTTCTGCTCTCCTGTCTGGTGAGAGGCGCTAGGGGCAGCCACATCTTTTGTTCCTGAATAATCTAAGGTCCAGCCAGCGCCAGGCATTCACTGAGAAGAGAGTGAGCAGGTCCAGACCCTGCAGGGTGGGTCTGGGCAGCCCCCGGAGCCTTCTGGCCTGAGTCCAGGCTGTCTTCCCTTTGTTCCTCCAGGACAGTTCCCACAGCAACTCCCTGGGGCGGCTCCCCACGGGGGCAGGAGCCCCTTCCCAGCCAGCCCCTCCCTGGGGCCCCCACTGGCCACCCACTTCTCTACTGACCAGGCCCTAGAATAGACATGGCCAGAAGGGGCAGATGGGGTGGCCCTGTCCAGGCTGACTCACAGTGGACGCTCACGTCAGCCTCGCTCCAGACCTCGCTGAGTGCTCTCTGCCCCAGGCCTCCCCCAGGCCTCCCCTAGGGCCACCTCTCAGGAGCAGACATGAAGCCCCTTATTCTATCAGGCACAAATGGCCTTTGTGTGGCCACTATGAGTGGACAGGAACTCCCACCTAAGGGGACCCTACCCACCCCAGGCATCTGGAACAGCCTGAGAAGCACCAGAGGTCCGGGGTGCTTTCTGCCAGGGAGGCGCTGGACAGCGCCCTGTCTCCTGTTCTCACCGCCCCATCTGCTCAGAGGAGAGAATCGAGAGTCAGAGAAGTTTCTGGATGTGTCCCAAGCCCACTGTCCCCTGCCCAGCTGCCTCTGCCATTATGCCTCCCAGTGCTGTGGTCCCCAGGGAAGTGCCCATGCAGGGCCAGGGCCCCCAAGGGTGGCTGCGGCTGACGCGTCCATGTTGTCACCAGCTCCGAGCCCACGCCGTGGACATGAATGGCAACAAGGTGGAGAACCCCATCGACCTGTATATCTACGTCATCGACATGAATGACAACCGCCCGGACTTCCTCAACCAGGTCTACAACGGCTCCGTGGACGAGGGCTCCAAGCCAGGTGAGCCGCTGGTACCCTAGACCCACGGGCTCTGCCGGGCAGGGGGCGGGTGCCAGGACTCACCCACCAACACCACACACCAAACAGGTTCACAGCCCCTGCCCTGGTGGACCTCAGGGTCCAGCGGGGCACAGACCAAAGGTGTGACAGAACCAGGAACTGCAGTGACATGGGCTTGGAGGAAGCCAGCCTGTGGAGTCACTGGGACACTGTCAACCAAGGAAGGACCCTCTGCAGGGTACACGTAGGCTGGGGACTGCAGCCTGGGAAGGGGAAGAGCCCAGTGAGGGTCTGGGGTCAGCTGCAGGTGAGCCAGTCAGGAGGGAGCTCGTGCCTGGGCCCCAGACAGGAAACGAGGCCGAAGGCCAAGCCCTACCATGCCCACACAGTCGGTGAGCCCAGGCTCCCCCAGCTCCAGGAGGTAGCCGAATGCGGGGCCCTCTGTCCCCACAGAGATGACCCAGGAACCTGTGTCTTCTGGGGGCAGGAGGGTCCTCTGTGAGAACAGCATTGCCCTGTTGGGCAAGGGCAGATGAGGTCACTAAGGAGACCTCTGCAGGGGCTGCTGAATGTGGCCACCAAAGCACAAGACACCCAAAAAACTGGACACATGACAAGGAAACGTCCACACGAGCGTGTCCCGAGCAACTCGGGGGACAAACTTACTTTTAAAAGTTTTCCTGTTGAGCGAACTTCAGGTTTCACTGAGTGTCCCACGTTTCAGCTGACTGGCCACCCCTGCTCCCAGGCAGGGCCACAGGGAGAGTCAGCTCTAGGCTCCGAGGAAGCCTATGGCACCAGGCACACCAAGGCCATTTCTGCAGTGACATCCTAGTGTGCAGAGCCAGGTGAGGCCAGCTTCAGAAGCACCACCTGCTCAGCCAGGTCCCCAGGAGGGGCCCACGGGGTCTCTGGGGCGGGAAGGCACATTTGTCGTGGCTCTGTCCCTGGGGCCAGTGTTTCAACAAGAATTGCATTTCTGATTACTTGTCTTGGGGAATGGTGAGACACGGTGAGCCCAGGGTCACCAGAGGGAGCAAGCTGTGCCACTGTCTCGGCAACACTCATCCCTTGAGGGGCAGGGACAGGCGGTGGATGGGCAAATTAGCTACAAGCCACCAAAGAAAGCGAATGAGGGTGGCAAGGGAGCTCTGGGAGGGCGGGAGCGAGGCGGCAGCTGGGGGTGTTCCTGTCAGCCAGAGGGGGTGGCCGCTCTCCGGGGACCGAGGCCTATTGAAAGGCAACAGGATTCTCCTGGCCATTTTATCACAAATCAGATTTTCCACATCTTACTTTAAAACAAATCAATAGCGAAAGTCTTCCCAAATGTGTAGCTGGCTTTGCTCATTAGGGTAACAAAAGCCGCAATTACCTCAGCTCCTCGCAGAAATCCCCATAAGCCTCTAAGCCTAGAGACCCTGGCTGACAGGCGGGCCTGTGTTGCTGGCCCTGCCCAGCGGCCCTGCGTCCCGCCCGGCCCACTCCGCTCCACCTCCTCCCCCTCGCACCTGAGCTTTTCAAGGACTGTGCATTCAGAGCTCTGGGGACCCCCATCCGGCTTGGTCCTGGAAGTGGCCACGTTTGGGGCAAAGTCTGAGACGCAGGCAGCTGCACCACGGCACCCTGAGCCAGCCCCTCCCTCCCGTTCAGCCACCGAGGACAAGGACGCGTGGACAGGGATGGAAGGGCTTCTCCATGGCTTCATGGGGGGAGGAAAAAGTGCCGCCAGAAATTAGTCCTCCTCTGGAATGGTAGACTAATGAAGGCTTCAGATGTGCACTAAGGGACGTGAGCGGAAGGAAGACTGAAGGCTGACACATGGAGACGGCTGGGTCCCCGTGGGGACACTAGTGAGCAGCCTGGGCACGGGGACCACGAGGAGCCTGCACTCACCTCCTTCCCCACCTGACCCCTCACTTCGTGACGCCCTCTCTGGCACCACTGACCTGCTCCTGCTGGGCAGTGGCCTGGCACTCGGTGGCCACCCACTTTGGCAGAGCAGCTCTCACTGTGGCTTGGGGCGCAGCCCTCAGACCTCCCCAGAGAGCCACTGGCAGAGCCGCCTCAGGGCACCGCAGAACGGCCGCACTCTGGCCCTAGGGCTGAAGTCCAGAGACGAGGGCAGCTACGGGTAGGGCAAGACCCCACGCTGAGACGGAACTTTCCAGACTGTTGCTCAGCAGTCCGTGGCCCCTGTCCTCGGCGCTGGTGGGTCACTCTCAGGAAGTCTTCCGGGGCCACGCTGGCCTCACAGCCACAGGCCCCGGGGAGGGCACCCCTCCTCCCAGGTCCCACACGAGTCCAGGTGGGTTTCCTGGGTTTGTGACCCACCCTGCTCGTGCCCGTGCATCCCGGGAAGAGACATCCTCCATGCCCGTGTGCCACGACACCACGCCCCACATCCCACTGCCCCTGGGCTTCCGGCCTGCTCCAAAGCAACCCCACAAAACACCTCCTGAGCTAGAATAAGGAAGAGGAGCGTGTGCTGCTGGACCATCCATGGCCCTGTGGTCCAGACGTCTTCTACAGAGGAAGAAGTGCTGGAATTCAAGTCCACCAGAAGGGGGCCCAGGTTAGGGCTCCCCACAAGAGCGTCCAGCTGAGGTGGTAGCACAGGAGGCCCTGAGGAGGAGCGCCCGGGACCTGGGCCCACGGCCAGGGCAGTGTCCCTCACACCACCTGAGCGCCTACCTCCGTCAGGTTCACAGGGCAGGATTTCACTGGAGCAGGCATCTGTTATAAAACTCGTTCTATTTTGAGAGAAGCACAGATTCACATGCAGATGTAAGAAACAACGCAGGCAAATCCCACCAACCCTTCACCCCGCTGCCCCGCGGCGGCTCCTGCATGGCCGTGGCGTAGGGATCGCCCTGGTCCAGCCCCGGCCCGGCCTCTCCAAGCCTGCCACTGCCACCTGCACACGGGGCGTGTGTGCGCGTCTGTGCAGCCTGTCACACATGCAGCTGCGGGACCCACCACCAAGACACAGAAGGTCCATCTGGGCCCCTCCTGCTGCCCTCTGTGGCCACATGGCCTCCCTTCCCTGTGTTCCCGCACCCCCCCAACCCCTGATCTGCACCTGATCTCTGTGGAGTTTTCATTTCAAGAGTGTTGAATAGATGGGGTCGTAACAGTGAGCTTTGGGGACGGGTGTTCCCAGCAGTCCTGTGGGGGCTCATCCAGTTGCTGTGTGTCCGTAGGTCGGTTCTTTCATGGCGGAGCAGAAGCCTGTGGTGTGCAGATCTACCTCAGTTTGTCATTCACCCGCAGAGGGCACTGGGGTTGTTTCCAGTTTGGGCTCTTGCACAGAAGGTGACGGGTGGGGTGTGGCTCAGTGGCACAGGGCCTGCCTGGCCTGCACAAGGCCCTGGGTTTGACACTTGGTACCAAAAAACAAAGTGAGCACAGATGAATAAATAAGGCTTCTGAGAACAGCCCCATGCCCAGGGTCTGGACGTGCAGACGTGCCAGCGTGGCCACGTACGACAGCAGGGCGTCTTCGTTTCCCTGCAGCAAAGGGCCCTGGAGGCCATTCCTGCTCCCGTGCCTTAGACGGCTTCCCACGGTGACAGACACCCAAGGAAAGGAGGAAGGTTTGCTTCTGCTCAGTTGCAGGAGCTCAAGCCACAGTCGCTCATCCTGTTTCTTCAGGGCCTGTGCTGAGGCAGCGCATGGGGCAGGAGCATGTGGCAGGGAAGCTGCCCACCTCGTGGGGCCAGAAGGAAGAGCCCGTGACGGGTCCACACCCCTGAGGGGCGTCCTCGTGGCCTTCTTCCTCCACCAGCGCCCAGGAACACAGGGCTGGGACCAGGCCTTCAGCACATGGGCCTCGGGGCCCCCCGAATGGGGTCTTGGGCTGGAGGGAGAGGGCCACCCCACCTGCATGGCTGCGCCCACCGTGAGGGGCAGCTCCTGCGGCCCAGCCGGCATCGGTGGTGACCACCGCGCCTTCCCTCTGGCGGTGTGCCGTGACAGCTCTCTGTGGCTCGAGCGCCGTTTCCCTCGCCATGACCCACGCAGCACATCTTGCCTGGGTCTCCCATCTGTGCCCGCGGTGCACCATTGCGTCTTCTGTCCCCTCCCTAACTGGAGCCTCCTCTGCATGCGGCTCGGAGCTGCTCCACGCCTGCGCCCTCCGCCAGGCCTGTGGCCTGCCACTGTCCCTCCACCACGTGACTGGCTTTCTCACAGGCTCACTGTCCTTTGCGAGCAGAATTCTGCTCACCTGGGGAAGTCCAGTCTGCAGTTGACCCTCCTGTGCGTGGGGCTGGTGTCATCTGCACGAGCTCCTCACCAAGCCCACGTCCGGCAGGTGTCCCTGTGGCTTCCCGTCCGTGCTGTGTTGGGTTGATTCGTGTGTGATGGGTGAGGTGTGTGTCTGGGTTCACTTTTGGCCCATTTCCGTAGTTTGACTTCTCGCTCCAGGACCCTTGTTGAAGGAGTGCCCCTTCCTCTAGGCTGCTTTCATCTCTGTCGAAAACCACACGTCCCTACCCCAGCCACCTGGAAGGCTGAGGCAGGAGGATTGCCAGTTTGAGGCCAGCCTCAGCAACTTGGCAAGACCGTATGTCAAAATTTAAAAAGACTGGGGATGTGGCTCTGTGGCAGAGAGCCCAGGGTTCAAGCCTAAATAAAAAATAAATATAGGTGGGCACATTTGGGTGTGTCTGCGGGTTCTCAGTGCTGGTCCACCCGTCTCTGTGTCTGTCCTGCCCACTCCGTGCTGTCTGCATCACTGCAGCATGGACAGGGTCCACACTGGCACACCCGCCTTCACCCACACACCTTCCCTGGGGCAGGTCGGTGCCCACAGCCTGGCACCTGCACCAGCCTGGCATGCTTCCTGGAGTCCATGTGTGGCGCCTCTACATCTGGGCCTGCCACCCATGGCCATGGCGTGACTGTGTTATGGGCCTGGCAAGCCAGTGTCCTTGCTGCCTCTAACAGCTCAGCAAAATGAAAGTATCCCTAACCTGCCCCCTGGAACTGGGAGCTTAGGTGGGGCATCCACCAGGCTCCCGACAAGCAGTGCCAAATTACTGACAGGCAGTGGCTATTAATGTCGCCATAAATTCTTACTCAAAATAGTTTGTTTTCCTGGTCCACCAAGTTGCTTTTGTTGAACTGAACCTTTTCTAATGAACACGAGACGCATTTAAAAAGATCAGACATGCTCCCGCTGTGTGCCAGAGTCCTCAGCGTGCCTGAGCCAGGTGGGAGCCCTGTGCCCCCCGCCGCTCTGCTGGGCAGGCCTGCTGTCCCCTGGAGTTGGAGCCACGCCTCACGCGTACATTTTTCTAGATTATGACGAATCCCCAGTTAGCTGCATCTGACCACTGGCCACATTCTGGCCTGCGATGGGCTAACAAAAGCCACACTGAGGCCGGTTCCCCGACGTGCTCGCGAGGAAGTGTTCGGTGCAGGAGGCTTACAAAGGACCCTGTTGGCCCAGGAGATGGGGGGGCAAGAGGCGGACCTCAGCAAAGGGCCCACCTCAGCCTGCCAGGCACCAGGGACAGGGCAGAGCCTGCCTCACCCCAGGGCTGCGGGTTCCTCCACTGAGCTCAGCACCAGCAGGTCCCAGCCGTGGCCCCAGGGCAGGAGCACCCGCGCCCATGCACAGTAGCCCGAAGGAGCTCTCTACAGGCAGAGAACAGGCCCGGAAGCAACAGCAGGCAGATGTGGTCAAGGCCATCTGACTGGGGGTGCCTGGTGGAGGCCCTGCAGGGCTGCTGCAAGCCAACACTGCCCCGCTGAGGATGGTGTGCCCCCACTTTCCCTGGAGTGAGACCCCAGAGCCACGTTTCCTGGAGCTGACCCCTCCTGTTGGATCTTGGCGTTGATTTCACCAGGAGTCTCCATGAGACCCTCTGAGACCTGCAGGAGAAATGGGAGGTTCTGACCAGAGTGGACACCTCTCCCCGGGGGCATGCCCACCTGCACTCAGCACGCAGGCACTGGGGCACCCGAGGGCCTTCAGGGGCCGTGCTCTGCTCCTTTGAACTTGGCCTCTTTGACAAGAGCAAACAGCGGATTAAAACCAGCTGCTGCTACAGCCTGCAGACCACAGCGCCTGTCCTGCAGCCCTCGCTGTGAGCTCTGAGGGGGCTCTGCTGGGTGAGGTGCGTGTGCCCCCAGGAAGGGGGCCCCTGAGGGCAGAGCTGGAGGTGGGGCCTCAGCAGGCCCCTACCTCAAGATTGCGCCGCCCCCAGGCATCACATCACCAGGCAGGAAGGAGGAGGAGGGAAGGCCCTAGGGACTGTGCCTTTACCTGAGGCGGGCGCCTGAGCCAGGTACTGGGGGCAGGATGAGAAGACGGGACCCTCCCGCCTCAAGGGGTCTGTTGTGCAGTGATCCAGGAAACATGCAAGCTGTAGGTGTTGACAGATGGCTCCAGGCACACGGGAGAAGGCAGAGAAGCCCAGGCCCAGGCGGTCAGGAGGGGAAAGGTCCCCTGCTGCCTGGCCTTTGCACAAGCTGGGCCTGGAGCACCCACCCCATCCTGTTCTTCCTCGGGCCGCACTGGCTCCTGCCCAGGTCCCTATTCCTAGCAGCCTCTCCACACCCTTGGAGCTCTCCACTGATACTTGGTGACTCATTTAGCCCGTTTGTGCCTCCGCCACCAGACTGCCACTCTGCAGGACAGAGACCAGATCTGTTTCTTCTTCACCCTGGGTTCCAAGCAGGAGCAGGCAGCCAGGAGGATAAAGCACCCCGTGGCCCACCCCAGTGCTGGCCCCAGGGCACAGGCCTTGGTGCTCTGAGGCTCAGCCTGGGGTGGAAGGTGGGACAGCCGGCTGGAGTGGATCCACTGAGTCCCAAGCCCCTGACGCTGCCCAGCCTCTACTTGCCATTCTCGTCATTCAAGGCCGGCACAGCGCCTTCCTGCAGCATCTCTGGCTGGAAGTCAGGATCGCCGCTGCGTCCCCAGGCCTGGGCACCCAGGGTGAACTCTGGACTTTTCTTCAGTTCCCAGGAAAAGGTACCTCGATAGGGACTGTCCTAGCTGCAGAGGCCCTGATCAGACTCCCCTGCGCCTCTGCCCTTGTCACAGAAAGCAGGCCATGGTACCAATTCTGAAATTAATGTCGTTTCACAATATTAAATACCAGAGAAATCTCATGCTGCATATGGAGTCAGAAACCTCCATGGATACGTGGCGGAGTTCGGGGTTACAGAGATTATTCTATTAGGGGCCCCATTGTGTTTATTTTATTTCTGGCTGGTGGAAGTCCCCTGAGATTAATGCCACGGACTAATGCACAGATGGCACCAGATACTGGAAAGTCATCTGAATATTAAGAACTTAAATCTTTAGCCTCAGTGATTTGAGCAGAAAGCCAATTATGAGGCTGAATTAGTTTTCAAATTAAACTGCAATTTAAGGCTTGTGAAATTAATCCTTTAAGGTGCATGGCAGCCTGGTACATGAGTTCCAAGGAAGAGCCAAGCTGAGAGATCTGCCTCCCCCCTGCCTGTCAGCACAGTTAATAAAGAGACATCCTGCCTCTTCCAGGTCAGAGGCAGGCTCACCTCCACCGGAGCCCAAGAGGAAAGGCAGCCCTGGCTTGCAGCTCCGTTTGTTAGGACAACTCCGAGTCCTGGAGTCTTTTGGGAGAGAGAGGAGCCTAAGGCAGCCTCACAAGAAAGCCCTAGAAAGATGGCTTCCATCTGGTTCTCCATTGAGCACCCTGGGTTAGCTCAGAGGCCGCTAACGCAGGCACTCCCCAGCGGGCACTGTGCAGGCCTGCCAGCTGCAACTTTGGGGATGGCCCGGCTTCTGCAGACCTGAAGCACCGAGGAGTGGGTAACTGGGAGGTCACAGGTGGGCATGGGGTCAGCAGGGGACACTGGACACCAGATTCCCACCTTCCCTGACATTTGGGGCCAGCCCTGCTCACGACGCACATGAAGGCATGGCCACACTGGCCCCCGCGGTCAACAGCACAGGTCCTGCACCCTGAGCCCAGCTCACTCCTCTGCAGACCCCTGAGGGGCCCAGCAGCTTCACCACCTTCAAACCCAGCTTCCCAAAGAGGAGCCAGGATCAGCAAGGAAGGAACAGGCAAGCAGAGCCCCGCCCCAGGAGGGCCCCGCAGGATAGGCCCGGGGCTGAGAGCTCCTGTGCAGGCAGGGCCCCACCTGGACTCTGAAGTCACCCAAAGCCAGGGAGACCCGCGGTCAGAAAGGTCCAGGTCCTGCTGTGCTGTGAGTGGTCAGTGGGGGCTCGCGGGCACTGCTGTCGTAGCCTTGGCTTCATCCCCACAGTATGTGGATTGGTGTCCCAACTCACGTCCATCTGGAACCTCAGAAGGTGGCCTTGATTTAATATGAGGTCGTTGTGGGTTAGTTGGTCAAGATAAGGTCAGTAGGGTACACCCTAAATTCAAGGCCGGGGTTCCTCACAAGAAAGGGAGAAGACACAGAGATGTGCTACATGAGGCCAGAGCAGAGTGGAGCCGTGTGGCCATGAGCCCAGAACCACCAGGACCGGCTGCACGCTCAGCCCCCCCGGGGATGCTGCCTGCCCACGCCTTGCTGAACTCTGCCCTGGCCCCCGTGAGGACACTGCAGTTTAAGCCCCAGGTGGGTGGCTGTACCAGGACCAGTGGAGCCTGGACATCCCTGGTCACACAACGTAGCCCCCCACCGCGCCTCTATCCAGGCTCCGAAAGGATCCTTCCTCCTGCTCCCTCCCCCACATGTCTTTTAGGAAGAAAGGAAAACTGCCGAGGCCTCGCTCCCATTTCATCAGGCCGTTGCCGTGGCAACCCTGCTGGTCCCCCCAGCAGCTCAAGTGCTAGAGCCCCAGTGCCCACTGATCCTAAGAGCCAACCGTGGACATGCCAGGTTGTCACCATTTCTCTTCTTTGAGAGAAGCCAAACTGTGGTGTGAGCTTTAAAGACCCCGTCTCCCGTTTCCCTCGGGCACCTCTCTCCTCCCTCCCCCGCTCTCTGACATTTTATTTTCTGATGCCCAAGCAACACTCACTCTTGGAGGGAAACTTGGAGGTCACAGACACAGGAAAACAGCAGGCTCTCGCATGGCGTCCTAGCACCCGTTGCTGCTGACCACCTTGCCACTCATCTCCCCTGTCATTTTCCTCTGCAAATACACGGTTTTATTTTATTATTTATTTTGGTCCTGGGGGATGAATCCAGGGGCGCTTAACCACTGAGCTGCACCTCCAGCCCTTTTTTCATTTTTTATTTTAAGAAAAGGCCTTTTAAGTTGCTGAGACTGGCCTCACACTTGAGATCCTCCTGCCTCAGCCTCCCAAGCCACTGGGATTATAGCACGCACCTCTGGGCCCGGCTTAAAATGGCTTTTGCTCATCTGGCGTGTGTGTACATCTTCACTGCATTTCTTCAATCAACAATAAAGTTGACAAAAAGAAGGAAGAGGAGCGAAGAGAGAGCTGTGGTGAAGACGGACATGCAGGCCTCCACAGAAGGCTGCAGCCCCACAGGCTGGACCTGCTGCTGCCACTCCCTGCGTCCCGCCTGGCCGCTCTCCTGGACACGAGCTGGTCTCAGTGCATGTGCTTCATTTTTGTGACCAGAAACCAGTTATCAAGTATGTCATTTGCTTCTGAAAAGAAATTCCTGAGTTTACCAGGAGGGCTGCTCCTTCCTGAGATCAGCCAGAAACCTGTGGGGGCAGGAGGTCTAGCCCTCCTCAGGAGAGCAAGAGGAGCCATCAGAAGGCAGCCAGGCCACCCAGGTGCCACCTAGTCCTGCCGTACAGGACGCTCTCCAGTGCATTTGGACGGGGGCCTGCGTCCCGAGGGGCTCCGCCCCGGGTGGCCAGGCAGAGGCTATGCTGGAAGCCAGGGCCCTGCTGTGGGGGCCTGTGGGGCTACATTGAGCCCGGTGACAGTGGAGGCTTCCGGGAGCTCACTGACCCTTCCTCCTCGCCCGCCTGCCCTCCTCCCCCTCCTCCTGCACCCTGGGAGGTGAAAGGATCGCCACCCAAGGCAAAGGGCAAGGGTCACAGCCTTGCTACTCCAGGCTGATGAGGAGCCAATGTGATCACACCTGCCCCTGCTTGGGGACAGGTGGCTGAATCAAGGCCACTCCCAGGCCGGAACCCTCCTGCTAAGGATGGAGACCCCCGAGGACGGCTCGGAAGGTGCCATCTCTTCTCCATGAGGATGGGGCCTCGACCCCGCAGGAAGCACACCACCACACAGGGATGTGCTGCTTACGTCAAATGTGAGGGACACGATCATCTTTTAAACAAAAGCCAACAGACTTTGGACTCCTGGTCAGCACACAAGTAGCCCTGCAGTGCAGGCCCAGGCCCTCGAGACACCGGGCAGTGTCCACACTGGCAGACTGCAGGTCCAGGCCAGGGCCACCAGCTCCTCACAGGGTGGGGCTCATCACCAAGAGCCTCTGCCAGGACAGCCATCCTGGGGCCATTTGTGCTCACAAGACAGGACACGGATTGGAGGGGTGGAGCCGTTGGGTCCAATAGGACATTCCGTTACTGGAGGAGCAGGCCTTTGAGGAGTCAGAGGAAGACTCCCAGGGCCCCTGCCACTGATGCAGGGCTGCGTGGACAGCAAGCCAGGGCAGGGAGGGGCCCCTCATGCCACACAGCCTGGCCGCTTCCACACAGGCTCCACAGTCCTGGGGCAGTAGCTGTGCAGAGAGGAGGGCCCGAGCAAGGTGCCAGGTGGAGCCCAAGGGCGGCCAGGGCAGTGTGTCCCCCACCCGGCTGCCCTGGCAGCTGGCCTCCAGGGTGTCCTTTCCCGTGCAGGCCAGGAGGGAGGCCTGGGCAAGGCCTGCTAGCCAGCAGCCCACACACCTGGCCCCACGAGCAGGCCTTGTCTCCAGCTCACGGGCCTCTGAGGAGGGAAGCCAGCCCCCCGGGCCTGCTGATTCCCACCAGTGCCGAGGACTGATTACCATGTCCAGGTGGAAGCCTGTTTCTTCCTTTCATAAAGCGTGCAGCCGGTGTGTCCTTTGCTGTCCTCCCTGAGGACCGTGAGAAGACAAAAACCTATGTAGATGCCCCTGCACGTCTGTTAAGCCAACCTGGCCCCCACACATGGCTTTCACCTTGGATGGCAGACCCTGGGCCAAGCCCTGCTGCCACGTGGCCTGGTAAACAAAGTTTCCCAGAACCAGGAGACCCACTGCTGGGTGCTCCAGCTGCACCTGCGGAGAGGGGTGGTTGGCCCCAGGCTGCAAGACCCCTGAGACTAAAGTACTCTCTAGACTGGCAAGTCCCCACCCAAGGGCACCTGTGGGTGCAGGGCTCCTTGCTTCTCTGCCAACTTGATTTCTCCTTGACTTGAAGGACCAGGGCAGGTGCCAGGGTTGGGCAGGTTGATGACAGGTGCCAGGAACCTGGGGTCCACTCACCATCCCTCTCCCTTACCTGACCGTTAGGGCCGAGAGAAGAGCTCTGAGCCCGGGCCTCACCTCCCACCTGTCCACTGCATGACCTGTCCAAATCCGCCACACATGCAGCCTCCTGGACTTGTTCCAAGATGTGAGGAGCGGGTGCTCCTCGTCACTGGGCAGGCAGTGCTCCTGGGAAGGACCCAGTGATGGAGCAGGGGAGCCCATCAAGGTGCTTAGAAGGGCCTGAGGCCCCATCCAGGTAGAAGCAGCCCAGTCTGCCCGCGTTGCTCCGAGGGAGTCCAGCCAGCGCGCCCAGCCCTGGGCTCCCCATCAACCCTCCCACCCCCACGCTGCCAGCCCGCCACCCTCCCCACTAGTGGCAGGGTCTGCCAGCCACGGATCCCCTCAGGCTTCACTGGGGACACTCACCAGTGAGACAGGGGGCGTGGGGCACAGGGAGCCACCAGCTTCAGTGAGCTGGAGTGGCTGCTCCCTGGGCTCCAACTGAAGGACACTGTTCTGTCACCTCCGACCCTGGCGACTTTCCAGCCCTGGCCTCCCTAGCCATGGGCAGTTTCAGATACTGCCCGACACATGGCTTCCCTGGGCTGAGCTTCCAGAAGGCAAGAGCCGTACTCAGGCTCAGAGTCATTTCCCGGATGAAGGTCTGCAGGTCTGGCCTCGTGTTGGGCGTTGGTGGACTTTGGTAATCAGCATGATTGTCCACCTGAAGCACTCCAAGTTGCCCAGCGGCGCCCTCACGCTCACTTCGGTTGAGAGTGGGACAACCCCCGGCTCTGCATCTCTGGCCTCCTCCAGGGCCATTTCCTCCTGCCTGAGAAACGCCCTCAGTGTTTCCTGCAGTGTAGGCTCCAGGTGACAGATCATCTCTAAATGTGTCTTTATTGTACTTCCAATTTAGCAAGTTTGGGGGTTTCACTGAGTAAAGACCGATGTCTGGGAGGAGACGTCAGAAGCAGCCGTGGTGCTGGTGTGACCGCCAGGCGCTCTGCCCGCAGCATTCACCCAGGCGGCAAAAGCCAAGGCCCGACGGGGTGGGCTGGCGGCCCCGGAACACAGCCCCCTCTGTTCTAGGGCAGGGGCCAGGGTGCGGCAGGTTGCTGGCAGGTGCTGGGAGCCTGGGGTCCACTTGGCACGGGGCAGCGCCGCATCACTCCCTCCACCAGCTGCCATGAGCGAGAGCCTCGCCCCAGGAAAAGAAGAAGGAAGGGCAACGGAGAAGACGACCACCTCCCCCAGACCAAAAGGAGTAGCAGAAACCCTGTCTTTCAGGATTCCTGGACACAGAGACAGCACCTGGGACGGAAGACAGTAAAGAGAACAGACTAGGAGGCCACGGAGCGTGTGTGCGTCTTGGAGCAGTGACAGTGAGTGGGGCAGCGGCAGCAGCAGCGATGGCCCGGCCAGGGCCAGCGGGCCGGATAGCAGTTTAAGCCAGGTCATTCCCGGATCCTGCCCCAACACCCTCAGCCCACGCCCGAGCAGTCTGCCCTGTGCCCAGGCCCTGGCTTCCACACCAGCCAGACCCTGACGGAGGGCCACCGTCACAGCCTACAGCACCGAGGACGGCCCCAGCATGATGCCTGGGCAGTTTCCTGCCTTCTGTGAAGGGACAGCACTGTGCAGATTTGATATTTCAACTTACAATTTGTTTTAAAAAGTTGCACACAAAAAATGCCTGTTGGCTTTTCAGTTTATATTTGAAATAACAGGTTAACAGGCAATGGTTTGCTTGTGGTTTTGCTGCACTATTGCAATTTCAGAGGCTTTGAAGCAATTTTTTTATAGGATTCTTTGGAGGGAGGAGATCAAATCCATGTCAAGGCAGTGGTGTGAGCAAATCTCATCCGTGTGACGCACCCATAGTGTGTCCGATTCAGACTGATCTCCAAATCTGTCAATTAGAAGTTCTACTTTACGTAAAGGGTCTTTTAAAAATGTGGATCTTTAATTTTTTAATTCGATAAACTAGTGAAGAGTATCTAGTTTCCATGAAAAAAAAAGAATAATGTCTGTTACTTTCCTTCATCATTTCTTTCATTCATTGTTTTCTGGCTTCTTTTATTTCTATTTAAAAGTCTCATTTAAGTCTTATTGCTTCATTAAAGGCATTATCCCCTTTTAAAAACAAAAAATCTCTAATCGCTTTAAATTTTTTTTATCTTTGAGCCATTTACCATAACTAACTGGCTTTTTTTTTTAAGTTGGCAATGGATCTTTATTTATTTATATGTGGTGCTGAGAATTGAACCCAGTGCCTCACCTGTGCTAGGCAAGTGCTCTGCCACTGAGCCACAACCCCAGCCCCTAACTGGCTTTTTGTAAATACTTTTTTTTAGCTGTAGATGGACACAATACGTTCATTTTATTTTATTTTAATATTGTTTTGAGGATCAAACCCAGTGCCTCACACACGCTAGGCAAGCGCTGTACCACTGAGCTACAATCCCGGCCCAATTAACTGGCTTTGATTTTCTTTGATTTGTCCTGCTTATAGTGCTTCCTGAATCCATGACTGGTTTTTATTGGTTTTGGAAATTTTTTAGCCATTTTCTCTTTGAACATTTCTCTTGCTGCTTTTTCTTTTTGGCCTAATGGGCTGTAGTTATACATTTGTGGGGTCTACTAAAGTTTCATGTTTCTTGTGCACTTTTCTGCCTTGTTTTGGTCTGTATATTTTCTTTTGAAACATCTTCCAGTTAACTAACTCTCTCTTTAGTAGTATTTAATCTACTGTTAAACCCACTCAAGTTCTTAATTTCAGTTGTTTTTCAAATATAGTTTTCCTGCTCTATTTTTTTAAAATAATTTCTAGTTCTCTGGCAAAACAAAAAAAAATTTCCTCTTATCCTTTTAACTCCCTGAACATAGTAAGCTGTTTCTTTTTTAAGTTTGCATCTGATTTCTTTGTTACGTGACTCTCCTCTGGAGCTGTTTGCTGTCTGTTTTCTCTCTGTTTTAAGTCTGATTTTGTCTTCTTATATGCTTAGTAATCAAATGCTGCACATTGAATATGAAAAGTTATAGAGATAACTTGAAGCTAAGTGTGCTGCTGCCTTTCCCATTGGAGGATTATTATTATTATGGGATGAATGTAATAATCTTAGGTCGCTTTAATGAATCTTCCTTAACTAGAGCTCTGTTTCTATGTGTTAGGACTATTTATTTCCACATCTCTCTAGGGTGCTGCACCTCAAGGTTCAAGCCAAAGACTAGAGGCCTTACCAGGGACCCTCCTGTTTGGCAAGACTGAAGTTTGGTCTCTGACTCCCATTTCTGTGAACCTGTTGAAAGTTCAGTGTAGCTCTTGGCCTTTCTACAGCCAGTTTTTCCCTCAGCAATGCCCTGCAAGCTGAGGGTCCTGGGTGCAGATGTTCCTTTCCCAGCACTGCCACTTGAGAGCTCAGGGCCTTTAAACAAGTGGTTTTTGTTGTTTTTGTTGTTGTTTGTTTACTTATTTTTTGTCAACTTTCTTGTTTTCCTTGGCAGGAAGATTGGATTAAAACTTAGTTCACCTTTGCTAAAAGCAAAACTTTCTGGATTTTTTTTAAACAGCCAGTATCTTTGGTAAAGTTCTATTGATAATTAACTATATATAAATTAATAATAATTAGGTTTACACACAACTGCTCAGACGAAGTAGAGGAGATCTGTTAGCAGATGTTTTTCTTAGGACTTCAGAACACACGGGTTCTCTGTCGTGTTCCCTGGAAGACACCGGAAACAAGTGCTAACTGAGCGGGCAGGTGTGCTACAGGTCGCAACCCGCTGGTCTGGTTGCAGCCGGTTTTCTGTAACACACAGGGAAACGCAGGAGCCTTTGTGCTGTCCACCAGGGTGGCACTCCTGCCTCCTGCCATCGTTTTCTGTGCTCGTCTTGGAACCACCAAGCTGATCACCTCACTCCCCTGGTGAACAGACACTGCTGGCCTGGATCTTTGAACAGAGTGTGGGGACCTCAGCATGGGCCCAGCCATCCCAAGCCCAGACGGCCCTGCCCTGTCTCTGTTCTTCTCATGCGGGGCTCTCTCCTACCCCAGGGTGTTCGCCCCTCTAGGCAGGGTCCTCCTCCCGTCCCCATCCTGCTCCCTCCATTGTCATGGTCGCTGAGAGGCCTCTGCGGCCCTCTGTAGTCCACCTTCTCACCCGGCCATTCTGCATCTGCAGTGGCTCTTGCAGGCAGTCCCTCTTCTCTGCAAAGCACTGGTCACGGTTTGCAGTCATGTGTCTCTGTACCTGTCTGTCCAGTCTCCCCGCACTAGCATGTAAGGGAGCAGGGACAGCGTTTGTCTGCTGCACAGAGCACCGGGCCCAAAATGTGGCATGTGCCGTCGGTAATGGAGCGAATGTCCTCATACAGTAAAATGGCGCTCAGCCACAGAAGGAATGGACCTCGGGATGTGACGAGAGAAGCCAGAGGCCAAAGGTCACGTGACATAAGCTCCTTGTCCCACGTGTCCAGAGTGGACGAATGGAGGGAGAACGGGGGTGAGCACTCGTGGTACAGAGCTCTCTGCAGGCCGTGGAAAATGTCCAGGGACTAGATGGGGTGAAGTCGCACAGCCCCGCGGGAACGCTAAAACCACACCGCTGTGCTGTGACAGGGCAAGCTGGGTGCGGATTCCCCTCAGTAAAACGCGTGTGTTGGTGATGGGATCCAATGGGGAGCAGCGTCCCCTCCCCTTGCCGTCCCACCACCTCCATGCCGCCCTCTGCCCGCTGCGGTTTCTCTTCCTTTGAGCCTGGACGGTCTGATGCCACGTGCCTGCCTGAGATGGGATTGTAGGCCTGTGCAAATAGACGCCCCCTCCCTGTGTCTGTGTCCCTGTTTTCCTAAGATACCTCCCTCGGAGTGCTTTACTCAGCACAAGTGGAAGCTGACAGGCTCCTGGCCGGATGCCTGAGGGCCACCTGCTCCACCTGAGCGTGTCCCACCCAGGCGGGGCTTGGAGAAGTGCCTCCTGCTCGGGCCTTGGACCTTCCCCTGGCTGAGCAGGGAGATGTCAGGGCACCCGCTGCAGGGAGGCTCGCTCCAGCTCAGCAGAGTCCCTGGTGGCTTGGGCTGGCATCCAGGTTCACTTTCAGCGCTTCCTGGGCCCCATGACAGGTGTCAGGCACGAGCTACACCCAGCTGCCCCAAGAGAGCCCTGGGGGGTGGCGAGGTCTGCCGGGCGCATGGCGGGACAGAGCTGGTGCCGATGCCACTTGAGCTGCTCGCTCCTTGCAGGCACCTACGTGATGACGGTCACGGCCAACGACGCGGACGACAGCACCACCGCCAACGGCATGGTGCGGTACCGGATCGTGACCCAGACCCCACAGAGCCCGTCTCAGAACATGTTCACTATCAACAGTGAGACAGGGGACATCGTGACAGTGGCGGCAGGCTTGGACCGTGAGGTGAGACAGGGGCACACAGGGACGGCGAGCGCCTAGCTCTGGGGTACGGGGCACGGGCAGGCACTCCTGGGGTGCCCAGGACTGTCTCCTGTGTGGGCTGCGGGAGAGAGGCAGCAAAGGGGCACCTCCAGCTGCTGTGGACCAGCCCCTGGGCTGGCACCCTGAGAGGTCCCCAGGCCAGGCCCTGCATGCCAGCCACAGAGAGCAAAGGAGGCTCGGAGAAGCTTGGATAAACGCTGGTGGTTCTCAGGGTCCAGCCATCACAGAGCCCCAGGTCCAAGAGTGACTTGAGCACCTGGGGACCTGAATACGTGCCTACCTAGAGAGCTCAGTCCCCCATCCCAGGGGCCACCCCACAAGCAGCTGCATGCCCTTATCTGAGCAGACCCAGAGAGACAGCACTGTGTACCAGCCTGGGTGACCAGGGCTAAACCCACTGGGCACTCATCTGGGAGGGGCTCTGCGCCCTGCACCTCCCTGTCCCTCCCACGGCCATGAGGCTGCTGGTCTTCCTCCACCAGCATATGACACCGCTGCCCACCAGCCAGAGCCTGTCCCCAGCAGGAGGCCTCTGGGAAGTAGGTGAGAGGGCTGGGTTGGTTTCTGCAGGGGAGCCCACCAGGCATCTCCAGGCGCCTGACTGCCTCCCTATCTGGACACACGCCAGACCCGAAGATTTGTCACCAGCCTCGGGCTGACAGCCCCAGCCAGGGCATGGGAGAGTGTGCCCACCTTCTCCCCACCAGGCCTCCCATGTGTTGTGTGACCCCACAGGCCAGGGCCACGGCAGACGTGAGGTACTCAGCGAAGCCTTTGGCTCCTGGGACAGGAGGACAGGGTATGGCTGCGGCCAGGGGTTTGCAGAGACAGCAGCCATGGCCTGCTCTGTCTCGGTGGCCCCAAGAGTCACCTCCAAGTGGGCTGCTTCTCCAAGACCATAAGCTAGACTGCCCAGCTCCGGATCCTGTTGCCCGTGCACAGGGCCAAGGCTGGTGGGGAAGCACAGGTTCCCACCACAGGCATCCCCAGAGCGGGGACCCCAATGCCCGAGGCTCCTCCTCAGCTCTGGACACCAGGATGTGTCCCGCCCCACCACCAGTCAGCTCCTCCACTCTGCAAACCAGTGCCCTCTGCAGCCTGGGAAATTCCTCCTGCCCCTGCCCTGGAGGGACATGGAGCGCTTCTCTTGGAGATCCTGAGTTTTACTGGGTGGTGCAGCAGGGTGGCCCGGGGCAGGCAATGGCAGCCCTGTGGCTCGGCGGGAAGTTGAGGTGGCCTCAGGCACATCAGAGGAATTGTGGATCCCAGTCACAGCTCCTCTGCCACTGAGAGTGGGACCCAGGCACCGTGAGGCTGGCGCAGAAGACGCAGGCAGGCCCTTTTCTGCAGGATTGAGGCTTTCCTGGAGCGACGTTGCTAGAACTGTACAGTGGGGGGCTGGAGCTCCAGGAGCTCATGTGCCATGGCCAGTCCCAGCACCATCCACTCTGACTAGAGGACCCATTGAGGCCCTGTCACCCTCCCCCAGGGACTGACAACAAGCACCTGCTCGGCCTGGACAAGGCCCTGCAGTTGAGGCTGGCCCTGGTCCTGCCCCTGTCCTTCAACTTGGAAGAGGTCCCAAGGACCTGAGAGCAACACCAGGTGGGGAGGGCTGTCAGAGAGGCCCACCCGACATCAGCCAACCAGACGCCACCCCCAGGTCCACCCGACGTCAGCCAACCAGACGCCACCCCCAGGTCCACCTGACATCTGCCAATCAGACGCCACCCCCAGGTCCACCCGACATCTGCCAACCAGACGCCACCCCCAGGTCCACCCGACATCAGCCAACCAGACGCCACCCCCAGGTCCACCCGACATCAGCCAACCAGACGCCCCCAAGGTCAGCCCAGCTCAGAATCTCCACCTGCCCTGCGAGGGGGTCAGGCCCCTGGGCCACATGTATTTCTCCAGGCTGCCGCCACCCCTGGAGCCCTTCTGTGCCTAGACAGCAACGTGGCGTGACCAGGTGTTGTGCACGGCATGCTCACACCCTCTTATACACACATGCCCACGTGGCGGCCCAAAGGCCTGGATGGCACAGCCATGGAGCTCTGCCGTCTTGGAGAAGGGTCAGGGGAGTACAGTGGGCATCAGGCCATGGAAACTGCTCCCCAGGGTGACCCTTGCTGGGAGGAGCTTTCCCTGGAGTTGCCGGGCTGCCCAGTCCACAGGCCACCTGCGCCTGGTCCACGGTGAGGGATGCGCAGAGGTGGAGAGGGGGCCGTGGCCTCATGCTGTCTGAGCTCCTGCTCTGCCCACTGGCCTCGCAGGGGAGAGCTGAATAAGAGCTGTGGTCAACTGTGTCTGGGCAGAGGCCATCCTCTGATGGACCCAGGATTGGCAAACCAGTGGCCAGCAATAAGGCAACCGGGGTCAAGATGTCCCGTCTCCAGACACGTGCACCTCACTGGGGGCCGCTGCCGGCCTACCCGGTCCTGCCAGCACACACCTGAGGGACTCTCCCAACTCGGGCCTGAGCTTCGGCCCACGAGAGGCCACACCTGAGAGCCACTTTCCTCCACCCGGGGTCCTGGTCCTGCCTTGGCTGCACAACCCACACGGTTGTGTTGGACACAACAAAACCTGGAAGGCCATCCACAGCTCTTGGTTTCCCTTCAAGGACATTCGCACCCAGCACCGTGCAGCAGTCAGCGCTCAGGAGAGCGCCAGAGCAGGCCTCTCGGGAAGGGAGGCCGCAGGCCGGGCCCGTCTCATTGGGAGAGCCGGGTGAGTTGCGCCCTGCCACGTGATCGGCCCTCTGGAGGGACTTCCAGGAGGAGCTCTGAGAGGCGCTGCCCCTGCAGCCCCACCTCCACGCGGATCCTGACTAGAATATTCACGGCCTCGTCAGGAGGTGAGCGCGACCCCAGGTCCAGCTCCGAAGGTGAGCGGGTTCTTGGAGACGCAGCTCTCCTCAATCACTGGGCCATGTAATGACCCTGCCGGCCACTCCTGATGAAGTCCATGTCCCTAGGAGAGACCCTCAGCCCCTCACCCTGCAGATGGCCGTCAGCGTCACCTCCTTCAGCCTCACGCTGCTGACATCAGATGGCACTGCGCCATCTGGAAGGCGGTCTCCATTATGATCCGTCAGTTACTCAGGTTCTTCAAAGTCACACAGAGACGCTGTTGGTGACAAGACCAGCACCTCCCCTCCGCCTCCGAAGCAGGTGACACACCGCGCACTGTCGTGACTGAGGCCACAGCCCTGCCTGCCCTTGGCGCGAGGGGCGCGTGCTGTCTTCTACGGTGACACGCTGCTTCATACTCCAACCTGCTGCCAGGGGTGGAAACACGCGGAAGCAGGCAGAGAGCCCGGAGGCTGAGGCAGGCCTCCCTGCGCCCGGGCCTGCGTGGCCGGCGCTCACAGCCGCCACAGCGCCTCAGGCCACAAGTGCAGCGCTGTGCTGGGAGGACCCTCTGGCCATCCTATCATGCTGCCCCGCTGTCCATGGCCAGTATCTGTGTCCCGGGCACCCGGTGCTCTCTGTCACGGCTGCTACCGATTACCAGCAGCAGCTTCCTGGGGTGCCCCCGGCCACGGGCTGGTCTGGTCAGCCAGGAACTGAGTGAACAGGAGACCCTAAAAAGACACGTCTACATCCACCCTGGAACCCAAGTATGACCTTATCTAGGAAAAGGCCTGTGCAGATGTGAGGAAGTGTGAGGGTCTGGAGAGGTCTCTGGGGTCAGGGAGAACCCCCATGCATGGACCAGCATCCTGAGAAGACACAGGTGGTGGGATGGCCACACAAAGATGGAGGCTGAGACTAGAGGGATGTGGCCACAAGTCAAAGGACACTAGTGCTCCCAGGAGCTGGAAGAGGCAGGAGGATCCTCCCAGGAGCCCCGGGGGAAGCAGCCCTGAGACCCCTGTCAGACCTCGGCTCCCAGGTGGCTGTATGAAGCCACAGAGTGTGCCCACTTGTTGCGGCAGCCCCAGGACATGAGGACATCCCTCAGGCTTCTGGGAGTGGCCAGGGACCTCACTTTTACATCACCCTTCCTGAGGAGGCGAGACCCGAGACTTCTGGAACCACAGAGAAGAGAAGCCACTGTGAGGGTGCCAGGGCCTGGAGCCAAGGTGAGTGACGGTCTCTGAGGCACAGTGAGCTAAGGAGCCCTCAGACCTCGGCCGGCCCCTGCTGAGCAGGACACAGGGTACTGTGTCCCGGCCTAGCCACAGCACTGAGAGAGCGCGGCCCCCTGCCTTACCGCCACACCATCCAGCCTGCGTCTGCGGGGCCCTGCCCAGCAGGCTGGGCTCTGCACACTGCTCCCAAGGCAGAGGCGGACAGCGAGTCCCTGGGAACATGGCTGGTCAGGCCAACTGAGCTGGTGATGAGGCCCCCACAAAGGACAAAGCGACGCAGGTGGACAGAGCGGGATGTTCAGGCTCACAGCCACACAGCAGTAACACAGGCACCAGAGGACTGGGCACACCCAGGAAGCCGCCACCTGCACATGCAGCTCATGCCATCAGGGCCCCACTGAGAGGGGCCTGTGGCCCGGCTTAGAGGAGAGCCCTTGGAGTGTGTGGCCCTGCTTGGAGGGCTGGGGTCCCCTCCTCGGCCACAGCCTCTTCTGGGCTGTTTGCTCTTCCCAGGGCTTCCCAGGAGTGGGCGGCTGGCAGGAACAGGGCCATGCACTTCCTCAGGAGTCTCTGCTGGGAACAGAGAGGCCTGCAGCCACAGCCACGTGTGTGTGCGAGCAGTGGGCCCTTCGTGACGACCCTCCTGCCTGCGGCCAGGGCAGGAGGTCATCAGGATGCATCCTGGCTTCTGGGATGGTGAGCGAGGCCCCCAAGCAGCTGGGAGGACTCTCGCCACTCTGGCTATGCTGCGGTCGCTGGGTCCCTCCTCCTGCCATCCCTCCAGGCAAGCAGTCTGTGGACAAGGGCAGGTGGCGTGTGATGCACATGTTCCATGTGAGCACACGTGTGCATGAGCGGGCCTACTGCTGATGGCCCTGCCTGTGTGTGCTCAGCCTTGTCTCCCAGAGGTGTGCAGGCGGATCGGCTCCATGGTGGATCTAGACCACAGTTTCTGTATCCACTCATCTGTTGAAGGGCACCTAGGGTGGTTTCATAGCTTACCTATTGTGAATGGAGCTGCTATAAACATTGAAGTGGCTGCGTCACTGTAGTATGCTGATTTTAAGTCTTTAGGGTATAGACCAAGGAGTGGGATAGATGGGTCAAATGGTGGTTCCCTTCCAAGTTTTCTAAGGAATCTCCACACTGCTTTCCAGATTGGTTGCTCCAATTTGCAGTCCCACCAGCAATGGATGAGTGTGCCTTTTCCCCCACATCCTCGCCAACACTTATTTTTTGTTTTTTTATTTTTTTTAGTTGTTGATGGATCTTTATTTCATTCATTTATTATTTATATGTGGTGCTGAGGATTGAACCCAGGGCCTCACGCATGCTAGGCAAGCTCTCTACCACTGAGCTACAGCCCCAGCCCTCGCCAACACTTATTATTGCCTGTATTCTTGAAAACTGCCATTCTGACTGGAGTGAGATAGAATCTCTGTGCAGTTTTGATTTGCATTTCTCTAATTGCTAGAGATGTTGAACACTTTTTCATGTATTTGTTGATCGATTGTATTTCTTCTTCTGAGAAGTGTCTGATCAGTTCCTTTGCCCATTTATTGATTGGGTTATTTGTTTTTTGGTGTTAAGTTCTTTGAGTTCTTTATATATACTAAAGATTGATGCTCTATCTGAGGGACAGGTGGCAAAGATTTTCTCCTGTAGGCTCTCTGTTCATGTTCTTGATTGTTTCCTTTGCTGTGAAGAAGTTTTTTAGTTTGATTCCATCCCATTTATTGATTCTTGGTTTTACTTCTTGTGCTTTAGGAGCCTTATTGAGGAAGTCAGTTCCTAAGCTGACATCATGAAGAGTTGGGCCTACTTTTTCCTCTATTAGGCTCAGGGCCTCTGGTCTAATGCCTAGGTCCTTGATCCACTTAGAGTTGAGTTTTGTGCAGAGTGAGAGAGAGGGTTTTAGTTTCATTTTGCTACATATGAATTACCAGTTTTCCCAGCACCATTTGTTGAAGAGGCTAGCTTTTCTTCAGTGTATGTTTATGGTATTTCGTCTGGTATGAAATAACTGTATTTATGTAGGTTTGTCTCTGTGTCTTCTATTGGTCTCTGTATCTGTTCTGGTGCCAACACCATGCTGTTTTTGTTATTATGGCTCTGTAGTATAAGTTAAGGTCTGGTATTGTGATGTCTCATGCTCTAGTCTTCTTGCTAAGGATTACTTTGTCTATTCTGGGTCTCTTATTTTTCCAAATGAATTTCATGATTGCTTTTTCTATTTCTATGAAGAATGTCATTGGGATTTTTTTTTAATATTTTTTTAGTTGTTGATGGACACAATGCCTTTATTTTATTGCTTTGTATGTGGTGCTGAGGATCGAACCCAGGGCCTCACGCACGCGAGGCAAGTGCTCTACCGCTGAGCTATAATCCCAGCCCCGTCATTAGGATTTTAATAGGAATTGCATTAAATCTGTATAATGCTTTTGATAGTATGGCTATTTTGACAATGTTAATTCTGCCTATCCAAGAGCATGGGAGACCTTTCCATCTTCCAAGGTCGTCTTCAATTTTTTTCGGTAGTGCTCTAAGTTTCCATTGTAGAGGTCTTTCACTTCTTTTGTTAGATTGATTCGCAAATATTTTTGAGGCTATTATGAACGGGGTAGTTTTCCTAATTTCTCTTTCAGTGGATTCATCTCTGGCATATAGGAATGTGTTTGATTTATGGATGTTAATTTTATATCCTGCTACTTTGCTGAATTCATTTATTAGTTCTAGAACATTTCTGGTGGAATTTTTTGAATCTTCTAAATATAGAATCATGTCATTGGCAAATAATGATAGTTTGAGTTCTTCTTTTTCTATTTGTATCCCTTTAATTTCTTTCTTCGGGCTAATTACTCTGGCTAAGGTTTCAAAGACAATGTTGAATAAAAATGGTGAAAGAGGGCATCTTTGTCCTTTTCCAGTTCTTAGAGGGAATACTTTCAATTTTTCTCCATTTAGAATGATGTTGGCCTTTGGTTTTGCATATGTAGTTTTTACAATGTTGAGATATGTTCCTTCTATCCCTAGTTTGTCTAGTGTTTTGAACAAGAGGTGCTGTATTTTGTCAAATGCTCTCTCTGCATCTATTGAGATAATCATGTGATTCTTATCTTTAAGTCTATTGATGTGATGAATTACATTTATTGATTTCTGTATGTTGAACCAAACTTGCATCCCTGGGATGAATCCCACTTGATCATAGGATCCCACTATCTTTTTAATATGTTTTCATCTGCAAAATATTGCCAGTATTTTATTAAGTATTTTTGCATCTATGTTCATGAAGTTTTATTTCCTTGATGTGTCTTTGGTTTTTGTATCAAGGTGATACTAGCTTCATAGAATGAGTCTGGAAGGGTTTTCTCCTTTCCTATTTCATGAAATAATTTGAGGAGGATTGGTGTTAGTTCTTCTTTGAAGGTGTGGTAGAACTTGGCTGAGAACTCGTCTGGTCCTGGGATTTTCTTTGTTGGTAGGTTTTTGATGGTGTCTTCAATTTCATTGCTTGAAATTGATCTGCTTGAAATTGATTTTCTGTGTCCTCCTGATTCAATTTGGGGAGGTCATATATCTAGAAATTTGTTGATGTCCTCAAGATTATCTATTAGAATAGAGATTTTCAAAATACTTTCTAATTACCTTCTATATTTCAGCAATGTTATCAAAACATTTCCTTTTTCATCATGAATTTTGGTAATATGAGTTTTCTCTCTCTCTTCATTGACTCTGCTAAAGGTTTATTATTTTTATTTATTTATTCAAAGAACCAACTTTTTGTTTTGTTAATTTTTGGAATTTGGAGGGGTTGTTTCAATTTCATTGATTTTGGCTCTGATTTTAATTATTTCCTGTCTTCTGCTTTTGGTGTTGATTTGTCCTTTTTCTATGGCTTTGATGTTAGGCTATTTATTTGGTGACATTCTATTCTTTTAATGAATGAGATCAATGCAATGAACTTTTCCCTTAGCACAGCCTTCATAGTGTCCCAGAGATTGTGATATGTTGTGTTGCTATTCTCATTTACCTCTAAGTAATTTTTTATTTCATCCCTGATTTCTTCTGCTATCCATTGGTCATTCAATAGCATAGTATTTAGTCTCCACATGTTAGAGTAGCTTCTATTTTTAATTTTATCATTGATTTCTAATTTCATTCCATTATGATCTGATAGAATGCAGCATAGCCTCTCTATTTTTTGTGTTTGCAAAGAGTCACTTTGTGGCCTAACATGTGGTCTATTTTAGAGAAGGATCCATGTGCTACTGAGAAGAAAGTGTATTTGGTTATTGATAGATGAAATATTCTATATATGTCTGTTAAATCTAAATTATTAATTGTATTTTTTTCATTCTATAACTTCTTTATTTAGTTTTTGTTTGGAGGATCTATCCAGTGGTGAGAGAGATGTGTTAAACTCACCCAGTATTATTGTGTTGTGGTCTATTTGATACTTGAAATTGAGAAGAGTTTGTTTGATGTACATAGATGTTCCACTGTTTGGGGCATAAATATTTACAATTGTATGTCTTGTTGATGGATAATTCCCTTAAGCAGTATAAAATGAACTTCTTGATCCCATCTGATTAACTTTGGCTTTATGTACACTTTATCTGATACGAGAATAGAGACCCTTGCTTGGGTAGGAGATCTGTGTAAATGATATGTTTTTTCCCATCTTTTTACTTTCAGTCTATTGAATCTTTGCCAATGAGGTAAGTTTCTTGGAGACAACATATTGTTGGGCTTTGTTTTTTAATCCAATCTGCCAGTCTATGTATTTTGGTTGATGAGTTTAGGCCATTTATATTCAATGTTATTACTGAGAAATGATTTTTATCCCCTGCCATTTTGATTTATTTCTGGTTTTTAATTTGAATCAGTTTCTCCTTTGATTGACTATTCTAGTGTAGTTCCTCCCTTTGCTTGTTTTTACTTTATTTTTAATTTTTTCTTCATGAAATATTTTATTGAGTATGATTTATAGTACAGGCTTTCTAGTTGTGAACTCTTTTAACTTCTCTTTATCATGAAAGGTTTTTATTTCATCATTAATTCTGAAGCTTAATTTTGCTGGGTATAGTATTCTTGGCTGGCATCCATTTTCTTTCAGAGCTTGGTATATATTATTCCAAGACCTTTTAGTCTTTTGAAGGTCTGGGTTGAGAAATCAGCCGAGATCTGGATTGGTTTCCCTCTAAATATGACGTGTTATTTTTCCCTGGCAGCCTTTAAAATTCCATCCTTAGTCTGCATGTTAGGCATTTTCATAATAATGTGCCTTGGTGTGGGTCTGTTGTAGTTTTGTATATTTGGGGTCCTGTAAGCCTCTTGTATTTGATTTTCCATTTCATTCTTTAGGTTTGGGAAATTTTCTGATATTATTTCATTGAAAAGATGTGCATTCCTTTGGTTTGTGTCTTCAAGACTTCATCTATCACAATAAACCTTAAGTTGGTCTTCTCATATTATCCCATGTTTCTTGAAAGTTCTGTTTATGGTCTCTTAACATCTTTTCTCCATAGTCAACTTTATTTTCAAAATTATATATTTTGTCTTCATTGCCTGTCTTCTAAGTGGTCTAGTCTGTTGATGCTTTCCATTGAGTTTTTAACTTGATTTATTATTTCCTTTATTTCAAAGATTTCTGCTTAATTTTTTTTTAGAATCTCTATCTCTTTGTTGAAGTGATCTTTCACTTCTTGTATTTTCTCTCTGATTTCACACCTTACATTGTACTTTACCTCACAGATCAATTTACCTATGAACATTCTAAACTCCTTCCCTAACATTTCTTCCACTGTGGTATTGATGGATTCTGTTACTGAAGTATCTTGGTTTGCTGGGGCAATTTTTTCCCTTGCTTTTTCATATTGTTTGCGTGTCTGCCCATCTAACAGTACAGATCTGAGGCAGTAGAGTTATAGTGTCCCTGAAGGTTTCCAATACCTCAGTGTTTAGAGGGAGACAAATAATAACAGCACCTAATGCAAACAATGTACAGCATTAAACCAAATAGTTCCTGCTTTGACACCTACAATGTTAATTGTCACAATAAACAGATGATATGTTTTTAAAGAGGCAATTCAAAGGCTCCACTCCACATGTTCTCTGTCTGAAGTTGTAATTCTTTTGTTAATCTAGGACAGTCATTGCTGAGATCCTCTAGAGCCCTCCCCAAGTCTGAACTCCTTCATTCCTGTGGTGGGTGTGTGTTCAAGGACAGGTAACTCTGCCTGGGATGGGGAAGAAAGGTGATCCTGTTTCCCCTGAGATTAGGAAGAGGAGACAAAGAAAGTTTATTTTAAAAATAAGTTGCAGAGGCAGAGCAACAAGGGCTGTATTCAAAGCATAGAGTGGACACTGTGGCAGGAGAAGATTAGGCACAGGAGGGTTCAGCTTTGCAGTGAGAGGTGTGGGTGGGGCACCTGGGGACATCCTGCAGGCCCCATGCAGAGTCTGTCCTGGGGCCACCAGCAGTGCACAGTCCCCCTACTGTAACTCAGCAAGCCACAGCAGGGACAGAGGGCATGAGGCCCCCTCGGGCTTAGCTTCGCACACCTTGGGATATAGCTCATGCCACACCCTGTATCCTGCACAATTTGGGTCTGGGCATGCCCAAGGTCAAGCCACGCCACCTCAATGTAGCTTCTGGATGCTTTCATCACAGCAGAAGTCCCCTCCCGCTGGCTGTCACTCCATTTCTCAGGTCCTTCCCCTACCAACCCAGCCCTGAGAGCCACTGATTTACCTGTCTCTGCAGATTTGCCTGTTTGGACCTTGCACGGGGGCACTGGTACTCAGAGTGTGCTGTCCTATCCGGCCTGAGCTCCTCGGTGTGGCAGAGGGCATCCATACTCCTCCTGCTCGTGGCTGGGGGTGGACTGTGTCTTGTCTCTGCGTTCACTTGGGCTGTTGGGATGTTGTGAATTGTGCTGCTGTGAGCTGCCAAAGCCCATTGGATCTGCTCCCTGCAGTGAGGTTTCTGGGTCATGTGGTAGCCAGGGTTCAACTGTTCCATTTCCACAGTGCCATACACCCCTCCACAGCACCACCCTGGGAGTCCTGACCATGCTCATGCAAGGAGCAGGCAGCAGGTGCTGAGCCACACAGGAGGGAGGCACCCCCACCTGCTCCACTGCTCAGCAGCAGAGGAGAAGGAGATTCCAGCTGTGACACTCAGAGAGCTCCAGAGGGTGTGAGGCCCAGCAGAGAGCCACAGGAAGCTGGCACAGAGCAGCACAGCCCCGTGAGGGGCTGGAGGCCCTTCCAGAGCAGTGGCAGGCAGCATCTACCCTGCTTCCAGCCTCACTCGGGAAAGGAGGGGTGCTGGAGTCTGCAAGTCTAGGCTCTCAGCCTAAATTTACCCCCATACTGAGTACCTGCTTGATGCAGAGCCCAGAGTTTGGGGAATCATGCTGGGAGCCTAGCAGGTAAAACCGGCCCTGTTCATCACAGGGTGGGTCAGTGCATGACTTGTCCCAGTCTGCGCGGTTGGCTGTGTGTCCTGTAGCCCAGGTCAGTGGGGAGGGCTGTCATGTGAGGGGCTGGCTGCCTGCGGAGGCCTCAAGGCCCCCTAGGGCAAGCCAGCCACTGCATTATTGATAGATGCTCTGCGGAATTTGCATGCTAAGCTGTGCGGAGGTGAGCAAAAGCCCCAGGGACAGCGCTGGTGGTTTTCTTCTCTGCTCTCGAACTTCAGAATGGTCAGATCACTGTTTAATGACTTCTTTGCAACTCCTCTGCTCATAGTGTGGCTGGCTCCTGGGGTGCCCCCCTGTTCTCTGTGCCCAGTGGGAGCCAGCCTGGACTGGCCACAGGAAGCCCTGTCCAGGACATTCACAGGTGTCCAGTTGGGGTGACCTGGACATTGCCCACCCAGTCACTTCCTTTTACCTCCATGAAGGGCTGATTATGAGCAGAGGCCATATAAGTCAGGCCCACCAGGGCCTGCAGGGCAGATCACTGGACTCCAGGGCATGCCCTGGCCAGCCCTGACCTCAGTAGAGCCCCTGGGTCCCCAGGGAGACCTAAACCATTGGCAGATGGGGGCCAGAGAGCCGGGCTGGGCCAAGGTCACCAATGTACACATGGCAAACTCACCTCTCAGAGCCCCGGCAAAACAAGAGACCCCAGAAAACTGGGTCCTGCCTGCCATTCTCTCAGGGTTGCTCCATCTGCTTCGTGTGAAGGACAAGATGCACTTTAGGACAAAGACCTGCGTCTGCTCTTCAATAAATACATCCAACCCCCAGCCGAGCAGCCACCCTCCACACAGATGAGACACACGTGCAGGCTGCTGTTTCCAGGAAAGCCTCGCAGCCCAACTCCACAGCAGGAGCCTGGACCCTGCCCACCGCCTCCCACATGCCCACAAATCCGGAAGGGGCAGATGACCCTGGTTAGGCCCAGAAGGACACTCTGACCCGAACAACAGAGGAACCTGAGCCTCCTGCCTGTGCTCCTGGCAATGCCAATGATCCAGGGCCAGGCCAACCTTGCCTGTGGTCTTTACCCTGCAGGAAGGCCACTGGCTGCTCTGGTCCTGCAGGAATTCTTCCTTTTTCCTGGGCAAGCCGGGCTGCCAGTCCTGCCTCCCAGAAGCAAGCCCGGCCCGCCCTCTAGTGGCAGTCGGCAGCACATACCTGCATTCACGTGCAGACCAGCAAGCACACACACAGGAACCGCAGCACATGCCCACGTGGAGACACACGCATACACATGAGCACACATGCACTGCACCCACACGCACACCTTTGTATACACACATATACACACACATGCACAACTTCGTATATACACACGCACACCTTTGCATACATATGTATACACACATACACACACACCTTTGCATATACACATACACACACATACACCTTTGCACACACACATACACACCTTTGCATACACACGTACACGCACACACATGCTCCCATGGACACACATGCACGTGTCCATTTCTAAAGCGTTCATTTCTCCCCGGTGCCTTCTGAGGGCAGTGCCCAGGGTGGGTCCATGCACAGGCTATGATGATGGCCAAGTGTGCCATCCTGCCGGTGCACATGGAGTCCCGACCCTCTGGCATGGCCTTCCTCCTCTCCTCTGATCATCTCTCCCTTGGGCCCGGGCCTGTGCTGTTCTCGAGGCTCTTGGTCTGGACCTTCTGGCAGGGCCACACTGCAGGGGACAGGCAGAGCCTCAGACCAGTGCACAGAGAGCTGGGGATGCAGAGGGCCCCCCGGACCGGGCACCGGGGAGCCCAGGAGAGGCCGGCAGCACCTGCCTGATTTTGGAAAGATGAGCTGAGAACCCCCTGCAGCTTGGATTCTCAAATAGGTCCTGGGAAAGGGGAGAGACTCAGATTCTTAAAAAACAAGAGAAACTGGTGAAAATGAAAGTCTCCAAAGAGAGGCACCTGCTGCCTGGACAGAGCCTGCTCTGTCACCTTGGGGAGGGAAGGACAGACGCCACCAGGGTGGCCCACACAAGGCTGCCCATCTGTGTGGCAGGGAGGCACAAATGGGATGAGGCTCTGCGCTGGCCAGCGGGCGTGAGTACCTGGTGTTTGACTCACATCTCTAGCCTGTCTGCCAATATGGTGCCGCCACCCCAGCCCATCTCTGCAGCATCCCTGCCAGAGGCCAAGCAGCAACAGGAAGACAGCAGTCCCCACAACACCAGGCCTTTCCCAGCCCTGGGAGGGCCGCCAGCCTGCAGGCAAAGGGAAGAAGCCCGGGAGGGAAGCCGTAAGCCGCAGCCGCCAAGTCTCCACGGGGATGGACAGGGAACCCAGCCTTCTGCTGGGCCTCTGCCGTGAGCAGTGCCATGATGCCCAAGGCCAGTGCCCAGGTCACATATGAATCTGCGCTTGATGGCAGAGGCCAGCAGAGCTGCTGCCAAGGGCAGCCAGTCCAGGTGGTGCAGACCGGGCTCCCCCACGCGTCCACCTGCATCAGAAGCTACACAAGCAGCAGAGGCATCCTGGCCAACCCTGCTGGGAGCGCCGGGGGCACATCCCACTGCATCGCACAGCGAGGACCTGGTCATGTCCCTTCGGCCCTGGAGGAATGAGTCGGGGCCATGCAGCACTTGGAGGGCACTTCAGAGGGCCCCTTTCTGCCTTGGTCCCCAGAACCCTTGCTCCTCACATGGTGCCAGTGAGAGACGGGCAGGGTCCCACAGACAGCTGCCCACCAGGCTGGCCCTCCGCTGTCCAGCAAGAGGCTTGAGCTCTAGTCAGAGAGGGGCATGCAGAGTCCACCGCTAACGGAGACTCCGGCACCCCTGCACTCCCACAGGGCCAGGAGAGAGGCGGAGGCCAGCTGCCCGGTAAAGTGCAGGAGCTGCCTGGCTGGGCACTTGCTTGCCAAAGCCACGTGTGCAGAGACGGCTCTGCTCCTCCAAACAGAGATGGTGCAGGTGTCCTCTGGCCCCATTCTCCCCTCTTCCATCTGGCACCAGAGGCGACCCATTCCCATTGAGGGCCCCTGAGGTGGAGACAGAGCCGACCTCCTCCTACCACCCATCACCCACAGCAAGGGAAGGGGACGGTTCCCGCAGGCAGCCCCAGCCCCAGCCCCTGGAGAGGGCTGGCCTCAGCCCTCTGCACCAGCCCCAGCAGCAGGCCACTTGGGAGACAGGAACACGCACCCCGTCCGCTAACCCCAGGCTGACCTGTCCTCCCCACATCCCTCCCCTCCAGAAAGTGCAGCAGTACACGGTCATCGTCCAGGCCACCGACATGGAAGGCAATCTTAACTATGGGCTCTCAAACACAGCCACAGCCATCATCACAGTGACAGATGTGAATGACAACCCCCCAGAATTCACCACGAGCACAGTGAGTATCATGGACGGCAATGGTGCCCTGCAGGACTGTGATGCTGGCCATCGCTGGCTGGCCATTGCTGCCACTCCTCTCCCGCTGCCCTGTGTGGGTGGAAGAGCTGGACAGGTCATGGAAGCACAGGCAGCTGAGGCACAGTGGGCCCCTGGCCAGGTCCCCTTGGAGGAGAGAGGCCAGAGGCCCCACCAGGCGATGTGGGCTCCAGTTCAGCACAGGCTGCCCAGAGTGAGCAAGCAGAGGGCCCGACTGGCGTCACCCGGCTTGTGCAGCAGCCCTGACTGGCAGATGCCTGTGTGGGCCTTGGCCCGGGCAGCTGCGTCCCTGCATGACAGTGGACAGTGGACAGCCCTCTGTGACCATCAGCAGAGAGGGAAGCAGTTGAGAGTGGACACACAGCTCAGGTCCGCTGGGTGGATACGTGTGCATTGTTCAGCTTGGTTGTGACCCTCGCCCAGTCGCAGGGACACTGTCCTCCAGAGTCGGCGCTCTGATCCTCGGGGCTCCACTCCCTCCGGAGTCTCACAGAGCACCAAGCCACTGCAGAGTCCCCTCCTGAGAGACCCTGTGGCTCAGGCCCCGCAGGACGTGTTGGCCTCCTGTGCCACCCACTGGTCTGCAGGCTTCCAACACCCCGCTCCTTGGCACCCTCCACCAGCACCCTGCAGGCCTTGGTGGGTGGAGGGCGCTGTGCCCCCGAGCTGTCCTGCGGGCCCTGCGAGCAGTGCTGACGTGAGAGGCACGTGGCTCAACCGGCTGTCCCAGGCCGAGACCAGGGCTGCAGAGGCGGGGTCAGGGAGGACTCCCAGGTTCTGGGGCTCTCCACTCCCACACGAGATGCCCCGCGCTGCACCCACCTCTCCCTGAGGGCCTAGTGAAGAGGGACACATGTCAGCAACAGTGACCACGGGACACACCAGCACAGCCGGGGCAAGCCGCCCACCAGGCACCCGCCAAGACCCTGAGGGGTCAGACTCAGGGGTGGGCAGGACACGGGCTCCAGGTGGCACACAGGCCAGAGAAAGCAGGTAACACTGGACCCCAGCTACTGTGCCACCAAGGGAGGGGCAAGAGGGCAGAGAGAGGAGGCAGCTCTTTGTGGCGAGCAGGTCAGCCTGTGGTGAGGGGTTCTGGAAGCCCAGCCCTCCGCCCCTGAGCGCACCCTCCCTGTCGAGCTGGGCCAGGAGGAGGTGGTAGGCACACGGTGCAATCTGGTGGGCAGGTGTCGGCTGGCCCGCAGGAGAGCAGCTAGTGCACCCTCTGACAGGGCAGGGTGGAGTTGGGCACCCCCACAGGCTCCAGGCAGCAGACCTGGATGGGCAGTGAGGGTAGCCAGGGGCCCTGGCATGCTGACCCCCTGAGCCCAGCCTGGGGATGCCCTGTGCAGCTGGCCAGGGAGGTGTCCCGCTGGCAGGAAAGGGCCCTTCTCTCTGGCTACCATTTCTATGTACTCTCCTCCCACAGCAGGAAAAGTCAGGAAAGGCCAGGCCAGGGCCAGGGAGTGGACACAGGGGAAGCAGCTGCTACCAAGCCTCAGAGGACCACAATACCCAGGCCCCAAGACCTCACAGGGGTCCAGCCGTCCTCCCTGCTTGGGAAGGAGACCATGCACTGCAGAGCCCCACCCATCTGTGAAGACGCAGGGATGCTCGCTGGCCTGGGGGTGCCGGTGCTCCCTGAGCAAGCCCACCCCTGGTGAGATCATCCATCCATCCCAGAGCAGAAGACTCCCCTAAGTAACCTCAGCAAGGGCCAGAGGGCGGGCACCACACTCTGGCAGGAACCTGCCCCAAAGCAGTCCTAGGGCCGCACTAGGGCTCAGAGCCCCTGCTGATTCTCAGACACCTCTGCTCCAGGGCAGGGGCTCAGGGCAGGGGCTCAGGCCAGGGGCTCAGGACAGGGACATAGCTCCCAGGGACACACCCTTCCCAGGGACAGCCTGATGTCTAGTTCTTGGGGTGCAGCAACTGCAGCTGCTCTCCCCACCACAGGGACCCTCACCTCCCCCCAGGAAACAGCTTCAGGACCAGGTGGTTGCCATGGAAACCAGGGCAGAAGGAAGCCAGGCGAGTCCAGCTTTGAGCTCCTCCCCAGCAGAGGGGGTGAGGCTCCCGTGTCTGAGGGGTTTGGTGCAGCATGCCCGCAGGAAGGGGCGCCTCTCAGGCAGACAGGAGTGGCAGGAGCCCTCCAGCTGTGCAAGATGCCAACTCCCAGCCGGCCCCAATCCTGGTCCTGGCTCGGAGTCCCCATCTGAAAGTGGGGTTTGTGCCGCCTGCTTGCTCTGTGTGCTCTGAGAAGGCCTTGCTGCCCCGGGAGGGCCCAGCGCCCACAGACCCCAGTCTGCAGTGGTGGATGGAGAGCCAGCCGCCCAGGTAGGGCCA
>CM053401.1:178303800-178327847 GCA_028644305.1 Xerus rutilus
TCTGGCCACCTGCCAGCAGCCACACTCGGAGCAGGGCTGGGCCCTGCTGGTGGGCCCTGCACAGCAGCACGGAGCCAGCCTGGCTGCACAGGCCCTGGAGTTTGCACCTCGCAGGGTCGGGTGCCTGGAAGCAAGAGGTGCGGCCCACACACCCATGGCTCCTGGACGCCCAGGCCTGGTCCTGCCAGGACACAGGGCCCTCTCCACACCTCGCTCACCCCCAACATGTGCCATCACCTCGCCAGGAGCAGCCACCCCGCTGGCCCACGCTCTCCCCCCGCCCCAGGCTGTCCTGAGCCACCTCGTGCCGGCTGCTCATTCAACCTGATCCAACAGCTTCTCCACGTTGCCCTTGGTGATAACATCTCGTGAATCGCGGACCTGCAGGGCCCTCTGTGGGGGCACCTGTGGTGGGGGCTCAGCTGGTGTCGGGGATCCCACAGCGTCCTGCTGACACCCTCACATCGTCCAGGCCTCAGCAGTGGGCTCTGGTGGAGGAGGGCTGACTCTCCACCAAGGTGGACTTCCCTCTTGGCAGCTCCCGCAGCCTGAGGCTTCACCCCCCACATCCAGCAGCTGGCCAGGCCATCCACCGGTGCTAAGCCTCCGTCTAGCTGATCTCTTCACCCAGTACACAGGTGCTTTCCGAGCCCCGTCATGCCTCAGATGTTCCGAGGAGCTCTCCCTCCTCAACAAAGGCCCTGTGGCCCCTCTGGAGTCAAAACGGCAGTGGTCAGAACGATCACCCCAAGGATACCTGTGTCGCACCCAGAACCTGTGACTGCACAGTCATGGGTGGCACAAGGGACTCTGCAGGTGTGATGGCAGGACCTGCGAGAGGAGGTGGTCCTGGTCACCCAGGGGGCCCAGTGCAGTCGCAGAGCTCCTGTAAGAGAGAGGGTCAGGGAGGGACTTGGGCACGAGGGCAGCAGGCAGAGGCAGAGGGAGGCGGGAGGGACGGCGCTGCTGGTGCCGTGGACAGAGGAAAGTCCAGGCACCGGTGGCCTCCAGATGCTGAAAACCCAGGAATGGACTCCACCCTGGAGCCTCTAGAAGGGGCTGGTCCACAGTCCCTGGATTTAGCCCAGAGAGACCCATGTTTTCTTCTGCCCCAGGACCGGAAGATAGCAAATTCATGCCGCTCTAAGCCACTAACAGGAGCATGGCACTCGTGAGTCTAGCAGGAAAGGAGACCAAGCTCAATCCCTCACCCTGGCTCACCCTCATCCTCACCTGCCCGGAGGCCTCCTGCTCCCCGGGGCTGCCACGAGGGTCCCCAGATTCTGGGCTCTCTCACATCTGTATAGCCCTGTCCACAGAAGGCGGCCATCACTGGTTCCAGAGCCAGGACCTGGGAGTCTTTGGCGGCCGCTGCTCGGCACCACAGTGGTAGAGGAACCCGGGTTTGTGTTTAGCTTCCTGTTATTACCCGGCAGGCACAGATTCTTACAGAATCCTCCTCCAGACTCAGCCCCAAGGAACAGAACTGCGAGGACAACGCCATCCTCATCCCTGAGAGGCTGGACAGTCCACTGCCTCAGCGTCTCCAGGGGCAGCAGAGAACGGAGCTGCTGTCTCCCTGGGCTTTACTGGTTCTCCTGACCTAGTGCTTGGCCTGACCCCGGGGGCTCTCCCTCACTGCCGTGATCTGATGCCGTCTCCTTCCTCCTACTTCGAACCTCGGTTCCCATCCTTGGTATAATTGCTTATTTACTTTACCCTGTGATGCACAAAATGTGAAAAATAGCACATCCCACCTCGCCGTGGACAGCAAGAGGACCTGGCAGCCAAGTACCCATGGCCAGCACAAGGACCAGTCAGGTTTGGGATTTCTTTGCAACTATTTTTGGCCACAGAGCAAGTCCCACGGGGACACCTGGCTCCTGACACCGGGCTGCTGACTCACAGGGGTTTTGCGTGTTTGAGAGACGGCTTTGCGTCTCAGCTGTGAGGAGGTAAGACCCACGAGCTCCAAGGCCAAGGTCGTAGGACGAGACGGGTGACAGTACAACCCTCCTGCGCCCATCCCACCCACCACAGGCGACCGTGTCTACTGGCTTTGCTGCATCCTTGCCGAGGGTCTTTCTGCAACATGGGCACACACAGGAAAGTCGTCCTTCCTGCCTCCACCACCAGAGCCACACACCATACCAGCTGCTTCTCGCTCACAGGATGATGCTGGCTTCTGCCCCCTTTGGTGTGTGGGGACTGGAAGTCCCCTGGTGGCACATTCTGGAGAAGAGAGGCTTGATCTGGCCGGTGGTTTGGAGATGCCATCAAGGACCGCGTCTGGTGACAGCCTTCTTGCTGGCAGTCCCAGGGGGCACAGGTGAAGACAGGCAGCGAGTATCAGTTCTGATGATGGTACCCAGCCCTGATCCCCTCCGCAGGACCCTCTAAACACCACAGGTGGGTGAGGCTGTGCCCTCTGAATGCCTCACAAGGAGGACGAGACCCAGACCCGAGTCCCAGGAGGGTGGACCACGTCCGGGCCACAGCAGAGATTGTGTTCATCCGTCCCCTTGCTTGGGCCGCAGCTGCCTCCACCTGAGGTGGGAGCACGGCCTTGCCCTGGAGGGCGCACGGTGGCTCCTGAGCAGAGTGCTCCTCTCCTGACGCAGGCGCTGTGCTGCAGTGTCTGGACAGCCTGCCAGGGCTCGGCCACCCAGCAGCGCTCGGTCAGAACCCTGCTGCCTCCCTGCAACTTCTACCTCCCAAATGTGAGGGGAGGGTGAGCAGAGCCCCTGAAGACACCCAGGCCAGACTGGAGAGCACCGCTCTCCCCAGCTGGGGCCTGGCCGCCAGAGTCCTGAGGACTGTCCCCTCACGGGGCCCTGGCACGTGGCATTCCCACACCCCACACGGTGTAGCTCAGGCAACAGGACAGTGGCTGTGGCTCAGTGGTCACGAGGCCCCAAGTTCAAGCCTCAGTGCTGAAGGGAAACAAACCAGCCATGTTTCCTGAAAGCTCTGGGGACAGGGGCCTGAGGTCGCGTGTGCGCAGGGCCTTGCTCCTGGGAAGGCTCCAGGAGCAGCATTCCCTGCCTCTCCCAACTTCCCAGCCCATGGGGTCGCATGGCTTGGAGCCACATCCCTGCAGGCCAGCTGGCACATCCGCCTGTAGCCTCCTTTGGTATCCACCAGCCCCAAATGCCCCCTGCCCTCCTCCACGGGGATGGTCTCACCTCAAGAGCTTTAACATAATTACACCTGCAAAGACTCTGTTTCCAAAGACCCTGTTTCCTCGCGACAGGCCCCGTCACGAGGTCAGGGGGACTACCATTCAGGGGCATCCATGCTAGGGGGACACTGGGGAGCTCCCCATAGGCTTGTGGGACAGGATGGGGCGGGGCTTCGAGAACCAGGTGAGCACCACGGAGGGGCCTTCTGCCAGGGGCTGTAGCCCCCAGACCCAGCTTTGGCCTCAGCATGCCATGGGGTGGGCCAGAGGTCCTTCACCCCAGCCTTTGTCCTCCCACTGGCCCAGCCCACGGGGACTTAGGAGACAGGACCTGGGAGCCACCCCTGGGAACTGCAGGGTGGGACGGGAAAGGGCGGTAGGGGAACGCCAGTTCACCCCGCTCCTTGCAGGCCGCAGACTACGAGCTGAACAGGGCCTTCATGCTGACGGTGATGGTGTCCAACCAGGCGGCCCTGGCCAGCGGGATCCAGATGTCCTTCCAGTCCACAGCAGGGGTGACCATCTCAGTCACCGACATCAACGAGGCTCCCTACTTCCCATCCAACCACAAGCTCATCCGCCTGGAGGAGGGCGTGCCGCCGGGCACGGCGCTCACCACCTTCTCGGCAGTGGACCCCGACCGGTTCATGCAGCAGGTGGTGAGGTAGGTCTGCAGATGGCAGCCCCCTCCGCTCGGCTCCCTGGCTTCTACCCAAGAGTCCCCAAACCCAGGAAGTGGGGGCACGGGGAAGTCCCAACCTGAGGCTCTGTTCCCGGCGGGGCCACAGCAATGCCGAGGACACCGTGATTCCTGCAGGTGCACAGCCCCAGCACCCCACCGGCAAGAGCACTGTGGGATCTCCAAGTCCAGGTGGGGAGGCGCGTGGACAGTCAGGCCTGATCCTGGCTCCATTCTCAGGAGCCGTGTGACTGGGCAGGCGACTTGCCCTCGGTTCCTCAGTGTTGCCACCTACAGAACAGGGACAGAGGACCTGCCTCCTGGAGTCCTGGACGGTCGGGGCGCCCATGGCAGCAGGAGCACTGAGACTGGGCCGCAGCACGCCCTCCTGCTGCGGGAGGCCAGGCTGCCGGGCAGCCCCGGGGACACACGGGATGCTGGAGGCCCAGCCCCTGAAGCCCACGCACCCAGCCCCTTACCTCCCCTCCCCTCCGCACCCCCTCCACAGGTACTCAAAGCTGTCGGACCCTGCCAACTGGCTGCACATTAACGCCACCAACGGGCAGGTCACTGCAGCCGCCGTCCTGGATCGCGAGTCCCTCTACATCAGAAACAATGTCTACGAGGCCACCTTCCTGGCTGCTGACAACGGTGAGCCCCTCCAAGAGGCCACTGCGGCTGTGGGTGAGGGAGGACGCTGGCCAGGGGACGACCGAGGCCAGGAGGAGGCAGGCAGCAGGAGGCAGGTCTGCGGCCTCCCACCCCCAGGCCCCAGGCCCCGCCCTGTCTTTCAGACCCACCACTGCCTTGAGCCCTCTGCATCCTGGGGCATCGGGGTAGGCGCCACTTGGTCACTCACGCTGGCCCTTGAGCCAGCAGCCCCTGGCAAGACTCCCTCGGGCTGTGCCAACCTCTGCAGCGCCTCCGTCAGAGCAAGGCCCAGAGACCTGAGCCATGGAGCCCAGGAAGGAGGGTGGCCAGGGCCCCAGGCAGGCCAGGAGCGGAGGAGCCCGGGGTCTAGACAGGGAGGGGCCGCACCAGAGCCTTGGGGGTTTCTGAGGGCCAAGGGCCAGGCCTCCGGTGATGCTGGTCTTGCAGCTGGAGGCCCCCCAGGACCCACAGCACCCGCACAGCCAGCTGAGCAATCCTGGGGGTCATTCCCTGCAGAGACGGAAGGGGCAGGAGGGGAGGTTCTGGAGTCAGATCAGTCGAGGGCCACCGCTCCCTGACGGGAAAATAACTGAACTCTCTGCCTCAGTTTCCTCCTCTGCAAAATGGGGGGAACACTACTAACTCCAAGAATCAAATAAGTTGTCACCCACGGCACAGGACAGGCTGGCACAGCCAGCAGCAGGCCAGCGGTCAGCTGGGCTCTCCTTGCTGCAGCTCCCCTGGTCCCTGACTACCCAGGGCCCACTGCTCAGCAGTGAGCAGAGCAGAGCAGAGCCCCCGCCTCACAGGCCAGCGGCCTGAGGCATCTGTTGGCCAGAGCCAGGTGCAGCTGCAGCACAGCACCTTCAGGGCAGCCCAGGGCCAGGCTGGGTAAGGCAGCCTCCTCTGACCACGCTCCCGTCCTCACTGCACCACTGCATGGTCCAGATGGCTGCGGGGACCCCAGCCCCCATGACCACATCCTGACAAACGGGGTGGGGAGGCAGGGCGCACCTCAACCCTTCCAAGACTTTCCGGGAGAGCCACACGGGCCTCTGAAGTGCACAGAGGTTGGACTGACTCTGCCATGTCCAGCTGCAAGGGATGCTGGGGAAAGTAGCCTTTTCCATGGACACTGATGGTCCCAGGTGAAACTTGGGGCTCCGATTCTTTCATTAAAAGAAAGCAGAATGGATGCTGGGGGCGGCCCAGCAGTCTTCACCCCAGCAAGGCGGCTGAGAAACAAGTCACCAGACAGTTTCAGGATAGAGCGCACAACAGCAAACCAAAGGACTGGGAGTGGCCGGGGCAGTCTGGATGAGGACCTGCCCCTGTGTGACCAGAAGGGAGAAGCCACGAGAAGAGGCCATGGGAGAGGAATGTCCCAGAGTCAGGAAGAGACAGGCAAAGGCCCAGAAGCAGGGACCTGGGGACAAGCTTGTGGCTCTGGGAACTGCTGAGCAGCTGAAGTTAAAAACAATCATGGCCGTGCCCAACAGCTGGCCCACAGCAAGCCAAAGTCAGTGGCCGCTGCCGGCCGCCCCACCCCGCGGGCCCCCGGGTCCACGAAGCTCCTCTGCAGCCAGCCCGTGAGGAGCGCCCAGCCTCCCTGAGGCTTAGGTCAGAGAGGAGGGAGCACAACACCGGGAAAGGACGTGGGGACCCGTGTGGGGGCAGCGGGGCACCAGGCCGGAGCGAGAACTCCGTTGTGAAGGCGCCTCTCCTGGTTATGGGCTCTAAGCCCTTTCCCAAGGCAAGCCCTGCGCGGCACCCTGCGGACTGCACTGCCTTGACCCGTCTTCCAAGATTAAAGACACCTCCTGTAGAGGCTCTCCACCCAAAGCCATGGCTGTGGGGCAGGACCAGGAGCGGCCACCAGGAGGCACAGCCACAGCGAGGACACTACAGCCTCCACGTCGAGGAGCTCGGGGCCTCTCTGCCCTGGATCCTGGCCACGCACGTGCCCCTAGCCCCTCCAGCCTGGCCCACAGCAGGGCTGGGCTTTGGGCTCAGCACGGCACCTCTGCCACACGGAGGCCAGAGGAAACAGGGGCTCTATGGAGAGCGCCTCCGCTCAGCTCAGCTCGGGACAGTCAGGGCCGTTCTCCACTGCGGCTGGGTGTCTGAGCCCAGGGCTCCCAGCCTCTCAGAGCCCTGCTGGCAGGCAGGAAACGCAGGAGGGCCAGGAATAGCAGGGAAAGACCCCGGGGGAGGCCCAGGCCTCGGGTGCCTTGCAGAGCCCCTCCAGGGCCCCAGAAGGGAGCAAGGTCCCCAGCGCACACACAGCAGGACCGGGGACAGCTCAGACTCCTGTGGCTGCATGTTAGGGGAGAGTGTGTGGGGTGGGCCTGTGTGCTGTGTCCTGGGGGCCTGACTGCATGCCTATGTGGCCAGCTTCCCGAGGAATGGAGGGGTGTCCATTCGGGCTGGGGCTGAGGCTGGGGGTCAGCTGTGTGTCTGACTGAGGGCTACACCTGTGTCTCTGGTGTGCTGTGTGTGGCTGTCTGGGCGCTGTCCTTGTGGGGCCTGTTCCCACTTGGCTGTGGTCCTGGAGGGCTAGGCCTGGACCCACGTGGTCACCGTGACTGTCCTGCAGGGATCCCCCCGGCCAGCGGCACTGGGACTCTGCAGATCTATCTCATCGACATCAATGACAATGCTCCCGAGCTGCTGCCCAAGGAGGCCCAGATGTGCGAGAAGCCGGGCCTGGCCGCCGTCAACATCACCGCAGCTGACGCAGACGTGGACCCCAACGTCGGCCCCTATGTCTTTGAGCTGCCCTTTGTCCCGGCCACCGTGAGAAAGAACTGGACTATCACCCGCCTCAACGGTGAGCCCCTGGGGCCAGCGCCATGGGGACAACCAGAGTCTGGGGTACAGGCCCCGGGGACCACCTGCCCCTGAAGGGGGAGCAGCACTGGTGGGGTGGTCCTCCTGGAGGACCAGGCTGCCCTGGCCTCCACGCAGCGCCTGAGCAAGGCTGGGGGTGCCACCCTGCCTCCAAGGGTGAGCTCGGCTTGCTCCACCCCATGAGGCCAGCAGGTTGTCCCCACATTCTGTTTCGGGCCAAGTGCAGCCGTGACCCTGCTTGCAGCTGAGTCCACGCACCTGGCCACTCCCTGTGCTCCTGTCGGTCAGTCAGACCTGCCTGCCAAGTCTCCCTGCGACCCTCCCCAGAAGCGGGCTGGTGCACAGGCATTTCCCGATGCCGAAGCGCAGACAGCATTGTGAACTCGCCCTCCACAGACCAGGGCCTGCTCCCGTCCCTCAGCAACCCAGAATGCTATTGCTTTTAAAAGCGTTTTGTCAACATGTGGCCAAAACCGTCATTTTGTTGCATCTCCTGACTGCCAGTGGACATTTTTTCAAATTTGCGATGCTGTTGTTCTGCAGGTGGTCGGTTCAATGCCTTTGCCTCTTTTCTCTGGGTAGGTTTTTTCCCAATTGATTTGATAAAACTCTTTATATATTCAGGAAAGTGTCTTCATCCCACAGGCTGCAATAGCCTTTTCCTTGCATCACCAAAGCGCTGACGTGATGGTGTGCATAGTGTGCGTGTGTTGTGTGTGCACACGTCCTTGCTGACCAGATGGGTGTCTCAGGTTTCCACACCACCAGCCCTGGTGTCCCCTCAGAAGAGCTGCTGGAGAGCAGGCCTGGCCATGTGCTGAATGTTGCCCGTTGCTTTGTGCCAGGTGACTATGCCCAGCTGAGCCTGCGCATCTTGTACCTGGAGGCTGGGATGTATGATGTCCCTGTCACCGTCACAGACTCCGGGAACCCTCCGCTATCCAACACATCCATCATCAAAGTCAAGGTGTGCCCGTGTGACGAGAACGGCGACTGCACCTCTGTGGGCGCAGTGGCGGCAGCAGGGCTGGGCACGGGCGCCATCGTGGCCATTCTCATCTGCATCGTCATCCTGCTGAGTGAGTGCAGCCACGCACCAAGGGTGCCTTGTGGGTGCCAGTGCTCTGCCAGGGCCTGGCCAGGCGGAGGCAGGTCCAGGGTCACACCACAGTCCCTCCCTCAGCCTCGTCCTACCTCAACTGGGACTGTGGGAAATTGGGACCTCCTGTTCCTGTGGAGGTCAGGTGCAGGGCTGGCCTGATCCAGCAGCTCAGGGGTGTCAGTGGCCTGGCCCCTGTCCATCATCCACTCTGCCTACCAGAGCCCCTGCACCCTGAGGCTAGCTCCCTGGTACAAGGAACAGCCTCACCTACCCATGGCCAAAGAGCGGGCTCAGAGACCCTAGGTACAGCAAGAAAGGCAGGACCTTAGTGACAGTCTTACAAGATGGCGTGCCTGGAGGTCAGGCACAGGAGAGCAGCCACAGCAGCCTTTCATCCTTGAGCGCAAGGGTCCTCGTCAGCTGGGCACTAGGTGGGTCACCATCTTCCCAGACCTCGCCTAGGTCCTGCCATCCCCGCTGGGTTATTTGAAGAAATGTACCTTGAGTGGCCCCACAGTGGCCTCTGGCGGGAAGCCTGGGGTGGATGAATTCTGGCACCTATGCAGCTCTTGCTTCTTTACCTCAGGTGCTCTTTCTTAACTGAGGAACTTCTTGGTTGGTCTGGCCGACCCTTCCCCACCTCCTGGTGACAAGGGCTGTTCAGGCGTGGCTTTGCCTCTGCCACGCCGTAGGCTGTGGTGCTGTTGGGTGGCTCTCCATGCTGCTCCACACCCTCGGCTGCCCTCCTTACCGCCCAGTTTACACCGAGGCCTAGGCGCTGCACTCCGAGCTTGCCCACTGGACTGTTTCCCACACTGGCAGCCTACGGTGCCTGTGGGCAGCTCCCACGTGGACGCTGGGAGCTGTCAATGGTCCATCCAAAGTTTCAGGACTCTGATGGACAGGCTCAGGTCACATGCACACCCTGGAACCAATCACCAGCCAGGGAACAGAGTGCGCTCTGCTGCACCCAGGTCAGCTGCCCCAGGACAGTCTTACTGTCCCACTGTCTACATGGTTACCACACAGGACTGAGGCTGTGGGACAGGGGAGGGTGCTGAGGAAAGCCCATGACTCCGGCTCTCACCTGCTTTGCTCTGGCCTGCCAAAGCTCAGGGACCACAGTGGGGGGCAGGGAGGACTGAGCAGGTGGCTTAGACTCCCGCTGTCCACATCACAGCTCAGCCAGAGGGTCTCCACATGCTGGCCTGGCCTCCTGCTCCCAGGCACCGAAGAGGGTCACCTCCAGCATGCCCCACCTCTGAGGCCTCCGCTATTCTCCTGTCTCTGACCCGTTGACGGCCCTGGACTCCAGTTTTGCTACCAGGGCTTACGCTGGCCGCCATTGTCACTGTGACGGACTTGTTCCTATCAGAGCTGGAGGGGGCGTGGCAGGGTGGGGGCACTTGCTGCTCTGAAAACCTGGCCTGGGAGGGCCCTGCTGCCCAGAGCATCCATGAGAGGGACACTGATTCACCCAGGAGCCCGTCCTCAGGGAGGCTGCCTGGGCTGCTTCTCCAAGCTACTGCCCTGGGCCAGGGGCCAGGCTTGCAGGCGGCAGTGTCTGTCAGCCTGAGGGGTAGATACCCAGGGCCTCTGCCTCCCCTTCCCACAGCCTCCCATCTCGTCTCCCTCGGTGCACATGCCAGAGGCCCTGGCTGCCAAGGAACTGGCCCTGAGCAGGCTTGGTCTCCCACCTCCCTGCTTAGCGGGTGCAGCTCCGGGTTCCAGGTTCTGGATCAGCCACTCACGCAGTGGGATCCTCCCTCGCTCTCTGGTTTCCTCTCACAATTTGGGCCCATCGAGGATCCCTCTGGCCACCACTCTGTCCCTCTGCAATCTCAGGAAACACTGTCCTTCCTCTGAGCAGACACACAGCCTCAGGTTCCTCTTGTCACAGGCTCAGCAGCCACACCAAGGAATCAGCTGGGCTGTCCTCAGGTCCAGGGGCCCTGTGCCCACCTCACTTGCCCTCTGGGCCGCATAGCCATTGCCTGTCACTTCTGGGCCTCAGTCTCCACGTCTGTGAAAGAAGGAGGCGGCAGGAGCTGCTGGGAGGCTGGATGGGGCCACCGTGTGTGTGCCGTGAGGGCATGGGCCGTGTAGCCTGCCGGAGCCCATACCCAGCAGACCTGCCCACCAGAACAGGGCGCAGCAGCAGAGAGCAGGGGATGGGGCCTTCGTGCAGACAGGCACAGCCAGCTCTGCCCAGGGGTCTGGAAATGCACAGGAGTATCCAGGGGGCAAGGGGCCTGGCACAGACCCCAAAGGGCAGGGAGGCGGCCAGCATGGGTGGGGAGCGAGATGACCCCTCTGTCTACAAGTGTGGGTTTGTGCCTGAACCTCTGAGCAGTACCCCAATTCCTCTGGGTGATGGGAGAACCCCCAGCCTGCTCCCCAGTTACCCCTCAGTGCTGTGGGAGGCTGCATGGAGGTGACTCCCTGGGCCCCCTGGGGATGGCAAACGGGACGGCCCACACTCTCCTTCCCTGCGAGGTGGCCAGGCCCTGTGTGGGCTCCCTGCCCTCCCTGCCCCCTTCCAATGGGGAGAGATCCTTCTCCCTCCCTGATTTCTGCCAGACCCTTGGTGCTCACAGACCCTCCCTCTCGCCTCCTTTTCTAACCTCACGCTGTCGCCACGCAGAAGAGTGGTGGACATAGGACCTGTGGGTGGGCCGCTCAGCTCCCGCCCGGTGCAGGGGTGTGCTAAGCTGGGGCCTCCTGCAGGTGCAGGCGGAAGGGAAGGAAGTGCCACCAGACTTCTGCATCCGAGGCTCCGCATGCGCGGACCTGCTGCCTGCAGATCAAAATGTTCAGGAAAATGTCAGTCAGGGTCATGCCGGGCACCTTTCTCTCCCACCGTCACCCCTGAGTGGCACTGTGCTACAGCTGCCGCAGGGCATTCACGCTGTGCCAGGCTCCACGCCATGTGGAACGGGTTTGCAGCCCCCAGGGGGCTGTGTGGGCTCTGGGCAGACACTCCACCACCTTACAGAAGGGACGAGCATCTGTGGCTCTGGGTGCCCACAGGTGGGGTCACCCGAAGCCAACGCCCACGGGTCCAGAGGAACCACTGCAGACAAACGTCTTGAAACCCTCCTCAGTGCCAGGCAGGGCCGGGGCGAGGGCGGGCCCACTTGGCCTGGAAAGCCACATACACACAGGCACAGGCACACGTGGTCCCGCTCGTGCGCACCCCACACCCTGCTCACGGCGCTCGCTCCACAGCCATGGTGCTGCTGTTCGTGGTGTGGATGAAGCGGCGGGAGAAGGAGCGGCACACCAAGCAGCTGCTCATCGACCCCGAGGACGACGTGCGCGACAACATCCTCAAGTACGACGAGGAGGGCGGGGGCGAGGAGGACCAGGTGAGAGGCCAGTGCACATCCCTGGGCGGGCTCAGCAGGACGGGGCATCCAGCGGCCCCCGGGGCTCCTCACACCCGCCTCTCTGGCCCTGGGCTGAACCTGGGTGCTGCACGGGGGACCCGTCCTCATCATATCCTCCCTACAGCCGCCAACCCCAGCCCAGTGCTACCCTGTGCCCTAGAGGAGAGGGCACGAGGGTCTGCTGGACACACCAGTGCCCACCAGCACAAGAGTCCCAGCGAAGCGGCTGTAGGACCAGGGCACCAAGAGGCCTGGTGGGAAGAGGAAGGGCAGCTGGTCCCTGGTGAGGACCAGGAGAGAGCAGCTTGTGCTCTTGTTGAACAGCGGGGACACTAGAGCCACTCGGTGGAGCACAAGGCCAGCAAAGGCAGGGGGACGACCCCCACACTGCCCGGAGGTCATCCAGGACTTGGGACATGATGAGGAGGTGGCCACGGTGGGAGGCAGGCAGGGGACCGGCTAGGGAGTGGGGACAGCCGGCGTGCGCTCGGGCGGGTGGTAGACCAAGACAAGGACGCACCCGGGGACTCCCTGGTGCCCTGCCTGCTGCCCGCCTGGCGGCCTCCTGACTGCTGTGGCCTCCGTCCCCAGGACTATGACCTCAGCCAGCTGCAGCAGCCAGAAGCCCTGGAGCACGTGCTGAGCAAGGCCCCTGGGGTGCGGCGGGTGGACGAGCGGCCAGTGGGCGCTGAGCCCCAGTACCCAGTCAGGCCTGTGGTGCCCCACCCAGGTGACATCGGGGACTTCATCAATGAGGTGAGTGCCCTGACAGTGAGACGCCCAAGCAGGGGGTATCCTCTAAAAATAAAATCCCATGAACACCAACAGAGGCCCATGGGTGAGAAGGTGGGTCAGACCTGGATTCAGGGCCAGGCACTGCCCACCAGTGGCCTGGGCTCAGCATACTACTCAGAGAAAGACTAAGTCCCATCCCTGCCCAGAGGGTGAAGGCTCTGGGCTCGGTGGACAGCAGGCACCTAACAGGAAGTCGGCTGCTGTGGTGGTAACAGCAGTGGCAGCAGGGAGAGCCAGTCCAAGGAGGGACCGAGGCAGGGTCTCCCTCATCTGCAGGAAAGGACCTTCCTATCTTCCACGGGAACCCTGGGATCTACCGGGTCTCAGACTTGCCCAGCCCTGCCCTGCTCCCCACAGGGCACCATGGAGGAACTGCCTAGTCATGCACAAACTCCGATGTCACCCTAGACTGGCAGGCAGGGAGCCTGAGATGTCTGCCAGAGTCTGCTTCTGGACTGAGTTAGTTTCCTGTCGGAGCAGGTTTTCCCAAAAGCAGACTCAGAGACATCACTCGAAGGCAAGTGTTTGCCTGGGGCTGATCCATGGCACACGCGGAGAGGAGAGGAGCTGTGAGGCCAGCCAGCCAGAGACCGCAGACCCGGGGGCAGGGAGCTGGGCGCACGTGCACCCCAGGTCGCTGATCCAGGCCTCCTGGGCTGGCCAGGAAGCAGGCCTGGTGGCGAGTGGAGGGGCAGACACCAGCACGGAAGGAGAGGGCTGGTTCCAAGGACACCACACGCAGCCCCGTTTCACTGGCCATATCCACTTTAATACCACCGGACTCCTGACCTCTGGCTGGGTCCTCTGGCTGGGTCCTCGTCCCTCAAGGCTGTGACCAGGCGTGGAGAAGAGCAGTCCCCAGGAGGGCCAAGGTAGTGTGGGTTGGGCTGTGCACAGGTGCCACCCGGTGCCTGCCTCACCTTTGCTGGTGGGCACAGCTGGCACCTGAGTTCAGCACCCCAGCTCTCACAAAGCCACCCAGACAGGCTTCCCCAAACCTGCCCCTGGATGATCTTGAGGTGAGCGCCCGGGCGCTGATGGAGTTCCTGCTGTGTGCAAGGTCCCAGAGCCGCGTCAGACCCCCTCCCACCTGCTCTGCTGGGCAACCAGTGCAGGGGCAGCACAGCCCCCTGACTCACGTCTCTGTGGCCCCCAGGGACTCCGAGCAGCTGACAATGACCCCACAGCACCCCCTTATGACTCCCTGCTGGTCTTCGACTACGAGGGGAGCGGCTCCACAGCAGGCTCGGTCAGCTCCCTGGGCTCGTCCAGCTCCGGAGACCAAGACTACGACTACCTGAATGACTGGGGGCCCCGGTTCAAGAAGCTGGCGGACATGTACGGAGGTGGCGAGGAGGACTAGGTGCCCTCGCATCCAAGACGGAGTGAGAGCAGGCGGACCCCAGAGAGGACCGAGCCCAGGCCACCGCGGGCTTCCTGCAGGGACAGCGGCTCTGCTGCGGAGGCCCAATCCCGCCCTCCCCAGGTGGAGCTGTCCAGCATGACCTGTCCCTGCCTGGCCAGGCCCGCTGCCCTCTCAGTCGCCACCTACAGCAAAGGGAGAGCCAGAGGCACCGTCCTGACTTGAGTCCCAGAACAGAAGCACTGTTTCAAAAACGAAGTGCCTTTGGTACACGTGTCGGACCCCCAACTCAGGAGCGAGGAAGCGAGAGACAGCCCAGCGCGGCCGGCCCCGGCAGCCCCGCAGCCCCGCTGGCCGCAGGCATCAGGAGAGCGGACAGTCCTTCTTTCTTTGTTCTTTTTTTGTTGTTGTTGTAGTTGTTGATTTGGTTCTGTTTGGGGTTCTGTTTTTTGTGTGTGCGTCTCTAAGAAACAGAAGGCGTGTGACTCTTGAAAATGTGGCCTGGGTCCAGGTCCTCACAGCCTTTGCACCCACAGCAGCAGCCTCCCAGCAGCAGAGGCCCAGTGGCCACCCCTTGGCCATAATGCCCTGGCTGTGTGGATTTGGCCTTCACCCACGTTGGCGGCTGCCCCCACCATGGCCAGATGCTGTGAACAGCTGGGACACCAGGTTCCCAGGGACTGCCCCAGGTGCTCTCCACCTCTGCCTTGGCCACCCCAGCAGCCCAGTCCCCCGGAAAGCCTCTCTCTGGGCCAGTTGTCATCCACAGGGCCCTTCGCCTTTGGTCCAAGAAGCCGCAGCGTCCTGCAGACCCTGGCACAACCTGCGCCCCTCAGGATTGGACTCCCAGGACCCCGTCAAAGGCCCAGTGAACATGCATCAGCCCAACCCCTGAACACTCTCAACACTGGCCACCCTGGGGCTGTACAGAGGACAGAGAGCCATGCCTAGCCCCAGCCAGCGTCACTCGCCCCTCAGCCATAGCACAGGCTTGGTACCAGCACCAACTTCTGCAGACACTGGCTGCTCCCTGCCCCCGGCCGTCGGACCTGGGCTGTCTGCTGCAGACAGCCAGCGAGAGGCCTGGTCTTCCTGTGACGTCTATCCACACAGGCCTCTGGGCCACACGTACCAGAGACCGCATCTCTTCTCCTTGTCCCATGTCCAGGCCACTTTGCTCCAGGGCTGGCTCTGCTCTTCCCACGCGCGGCTTGACTCAGGCCTAGGGGAGGGAGATCAGTGCTGCAGGACGTTGATAGGGCCATGCCCAGGGACGCCCCGGAGAGGGCATCTGCCTTTCCACCAAGAGAGACAGCAGGCCTGGGTCACCTCTATGTCAGGGCTCAGGGGCACCTCAGGCCAGGGCAGGAGCAGGCACTGGGAGGGGCATCCTGTGCCTGGTCAGCTTCTGGCTCACCCCAGGCAGTGACATTGTGTCGGGGGGAGCAAGGGCCTGGGGACCTGGTGTTGGAGCACCCTTTGGGGAACAGGAGGCCCCAGGATTGAGGAAGGACAAAGACACGCACCCTGCTGCTGGGGCTAGGAACGCCTGGGGAGGCTGGGGTGTCGGGGCACCATGCTCCCCACCTGAAGGGCTCTAGCCCTTTGCTTCCCCAGCCTCTGGTCTTTCTCCTCGCTGAAGTCATCCCCTTTTCTAAATAGCTTTGGCCTCAAAGACGCACCTGAGTGGACTGTGTGGCCAGGTTTGTGGGTGTGTCTCATTGGACGTCAGGGTTCTTCCCCCACCAAACTCGCCCCCACCTCTGCTCTCCCCAGAGCTGGGCCGGGCCACAAGCTCAGCTCTGTCCATTCTGACCTCTCCCTTGACCACCTGGAGAGGGAGAAGGGAGGAGGGAGGAGGGAGGAGGGAGGAGGGAGGGGCCCGCCCTGTCCTGCCAGGAGCCCCTCCCTGCAGACAGCCAGTCCAAGAGATGGGCCACAGAAGGAAGGGGTCCCCACCCCAAGCCGTGCTATGCAAATCGCTCTGGGCTGGCAGCCAGTGAGGGTGGCCCCAAGTGTCTGGGTGTGGCCGTTGGTGGGAGGTCTGGTCAGCTGGGAGTGGGAGTTGGAATATTCTGCTTCATGTTGGGGACACTTCGTCCTTAGATGGCAGTTCTGAGCCCGAGGAGGGTGAGTGGCCCATCTGAAGGTGCATGTGATGGGCAGCAGGGAACTCCTCTGAATCCCCAAGCTACCTTGGTCCTCTGCCCCAGGACAGCAGAATCCCGCAGCCTGCTGGGTGCGAGTCTCTTGGCTGCCTTCCTCTCCTCGCCACCAGGCCCCCTGCATCGAGCAGGCTGAGGCTGCAGCACCAGCTAGGGTGATGTCCATGGGGCTTCCTGTGACAGCTGGACAGCTCAGCCCCTGGGGCCAGATGGGGTTCCCACACCAGATCCACTCGGAGCTCTGTTCCGAGGCCAACGAGTTAGCATTAGCCAAGTGTACAATCAATACAGTCTCTCTTCTGTAGCTTGTAGATGTGACCTGTCGTGGTTGGCCCAGCCACAGGGCCTGGGCTGGCCAGCAGGGTGCGGGGCATGCTTTAGTTTCTTTAGGGCATTTTTTCTTCTAGAGCAGAAGAAACCTGTGCTGCAAGGTGGTGTCAAGAACACCTTGGCCTTGGTCAGCCTGGGCACCCCATCTCCTGGCCAGCGAGTTTTTTCTTTCTTGTCTTTCAGCACATCCAAAACGCTAGGCCTCCCGCCACCAAAGTGTCAGCATAATGTCTGACTGTCAGGCCCTCAGAGGTGCCTCAGCTTCCCTAGCAAGAGAACACAGCCCATTGAGGTGACCACTCTGTCCTCTCCAAGGTAAAAAGCCAGGGGAAGGGATCTCCATTTCCATCATGCTAAAAGGAGTAACACCAAAAATCAGAACAGAATCTCCCGAGCACAGAGGCCTCCGCTGTGGCCCCAGGCTGGGCACTGCTCCACGCAGCAGCCCGGGGCCCCACCTCTGCGTGTACTCGAAATGCATTTTACTTTTCCTTTCTCTCCTTTTCCATTCTGATTTTTTTTTTTGCATGTTTCTTTCTGAAAATGGACAGACTGTGTAGCAGCCCGCATGACCGTGGTTGTCTTGGAAAGATACCGGAGTATGACGTATTCACCCTGCAACTCTGAGCATTGCGCCGTTAGACAAGTGTTCCGGCTTTTTTTGTAATCGTCAACAGCACAACTATTTTGTATTGTTGTTTGTATCATTTTGTACCGAAAAAAAAAAAAAAAGAAAGAAAAAAAAGGGGGGTGGGAAGAAAGTTGATGTTTTCAATGTGTTTTTAGTGCCAGGCGGTCTTGGTTCAAAGGAACTGCGGCTCTGCGAGGTGTGGTGGGGAGGCAGCCAGGCACCGCACGTTGCCTCCGAAGGAGTGAATAAAGTCCCTTTGAAGAGTCAGCCTCAACCTGCTTGCTTTTCTCCCATGCACACAGGGCCGGCTGTGGAAGGACAGGAGTGGCTGGGGTGGTTTGCAGGGTCCCTTCCCACAGCAAGCATGTTCTGGGAAGCAGGGGCGAACACATCCAGGCCCAAGGCATGCAGATATTTAAAGTTTTAGAAGGTATAAATCAAGCTAAGCATTGAACAAAACATGTTCCCCTCTTGTCTTAGCAAATACCCTTTTGGACACCAGAGGAAGCCGGCTCAAATGCAGGATTCTCAGGCCCCTTTGGAGCCAACAGGTGGCAGCAAGGAATGATTGGGCCCAGGGCATGGCCCACCCCACCACCCTTCCTGCCCCACCACCGCCCTTCCAACACTACAAAGGGCCGGCATACCTGTGGATACCAAAGCCTGACCATCTCAGCCTCGCCAACAAAAGCAGCACCCTTGGGTCTTTGGATGGGTCTACCTCGTAAAAGTTTACCTGCAGCTGGGCAAGGTGGTGCCATCTGTCACCCCAACCATTAGGGAGGCCGAGGCAGGAGGATTGAAAGTACAGGGCCAGCCTGGGAGATTTAGTCAGGCCCTGTTTTAAAATAAAATAAAACAGGCTGAGGATGGAGCTCAGAGGCAGAGCACCCTGGGTTCAATGCCCAGGAAAGGAAGAATGGAAAGAGAAAGATGACACACAGCTGCAGAAAGTCCCCTGAGGGCTGGTAGTCTGGAGGCAGCAGGAGCACTGGCTGCTGGTGGCCCGTGGCTGAAGAGTGCACAGCCCACGGCACTGTGCCTTCCTCCTCACCCCAGGGCAGGGCAAGGCCCAGCAGGGGCTGGAGTGCAGGGCCACGTGCACACGCAGACCTCCGGCCACTGATCATTTTCATTGCAAACCCTCCCGGGACTGAGCACCAGGCGATGGTCACACGTAATACTGTGGCACCGGCCTGAGCAATATCACCATCTCCACTCACTGGGACCCAGATGGCTAAAGTGACCTGGCCCCCAGCTGGCCTGGCCGTCACCCAGGCCTCCTCCAAGGCTGAGGCAGCCCGGGCTGCTGGGGTGGTCACCTTTGGTCCCCAGAGGGTACACAAGATCTCTTGTGTCCAGGTCTCTTCCTATCTAAACAACTGCAGCTCCCAGGCCTTCCCAGCATGATGCTCTGGGGCACCCTGGCCCTCCCCAGTGCTCAGAAAACCCCTCCCAGAGAGAGCAGAGGCAAGAGCAAGCCCCCCAGGCTCCCACGCAAGTCACACCGAACCAAAGACCCCTGAGGCTGAGAGGAAAGGTCACTTTCTAGGAGCAGGATTTGAACAGGGCCTCCTTGTGACCCTTGGTGGCTTCCCAGGGACATAACTAGCCAGCAGGAAGACCTGAGGAGTGGGTGTCTCTGAGTGCCACCCATAGAGCTCAGGCTTCAGGACTTTGAAGGACCCAGGTCAGCTCCACCCACCTCGAGGCCGCCTCCTGCCAGGAGAGATCAGTGTTCACCCTGGAGGATACAGCAGGGCATCGTCTTGGAAGCACCTCAGCCCTCACCCACACCAACCTGTTGGGGTGTGGATTTGGATGTTGTAGCCTCCAGAACTGAGCGGAGCCTCTGCACATCTGGTGGGGATCCGGTTCTCTTCCTGCTTGGAGATCCTGTTCAACGAAACCTTCATCCTGAGGCATGGCCTCCTTGCGGGGAAGTCTTGGAGGGTGCCCCCTCCTGGACAAACCAGGTGCTTGCACCCTGGGCCCTGGAGACTGGGGGACCTTCTTGGCCACCTGGACAGTTTTGGTGCAACTGCAGGCCCCAGATGCCCACGGCTGCCAGAGCTTGTGCCAGAGGTAAATGGGGCTGTGGGCTGGACAGTGCCTGCCAGGACTCGTGTGGACACAAGCCTGCTTGCACACCCGGTCTCCTCCACACGCGTCAAACCTCAGCCTCCTCTTGACACCTGACCTTGGAGACTCTTGGTGGTCAGGATCTTCCTTCCGGTTGGAGGCCCTGCAGGGAACAAGCCTCCACCCCCAACTCCTGCTTGGCTACCGAGACGGAAAGCACCAGGCCCTTTGCGAGACCAGCTCAGTGGTGTCTGTGCACTGAGAGAACAGCTCCTGGGAGGCCAGGGCCTGCAAGGACTGTCCAATTTCCTGTAGGCTGTCTGCCCACTCCAGGCACCCCGAAGCCTCAGCAGCTCCGGCCACATCTCCCTCCTCAAGCTCATCTGGACCTTGCCTGGCATGTGGCTCCAGAGGGACTGCTGGAGAGTGCTGCCCAGGAAAGGACACAGCTCTCCTCACCCCTGCCATGCGACCTCTGAGTCTCAGTGGCCCTGCAGCCTGGCGGAGAGCCAGCCCCACGTCTGCACCAGACAGCAGGTTCCACGGAAGCAAGCTGTGGGTCCACCTGAACTCTGACTGCCCCACCATGTGGCCAGCTGCCCTGACTGCTGGCCTGCGCCCACACTGGAGGAGCCTAGAACAGCTCACCTCTTCCCGGCCACACCTGTCCTGGCCACCTGGACTGCAGAGGTTCTGCCCCCCCGGTGATAACCCAGAGAGGCTGAGCAACCCACAGGCCACCTGAACCCCGAGCCACACCCCACTCTGCAGCTGGGACCTTGCTTGGAAAGTCAGTCAGTCCAGGTCCCACGAGGGTGAGGTCTGGGCACCAGGTGGGCAATGCCTTCCCTCCTAGCCCCTCCCCATCCCTGGCAGAGTTGGTTCTTCTGACTCCACCCACCCTTCCCTAGCCTTTTCTTAGGCACAAATTTGCACCCACAATGACTTGCATAACAAAAAATCACTCACAGTTAACTGCGGTACAGCTGATAACGGGGCACAATTAGCCACTTGCTAATTTTGAGGGTGCTGAGCAGCTAATTACACTCACAATCAGGCAACTGCCGTGGCCAGGCAGACAGTCCTGGGGAAGCACTCTCCTGTACTCTACCTGCGGACCACAGCTGGTCTGGTAAGGACCCCTCCCAGCTCCAAGGCAGAGGGTTGGGGGCCTAGAGACAGAGGCCTGCTGAGAGTGACCTGAAAATGGCACTTTCCCTGGAAGGCAAAAGCTTTCTCTTGCGGCCCTTGCTGGACAGAAGTTGCCATCCTCCTCTCTCTAGGGGGAATCAGAGCCATGGTCTGAGCCAACAGCCCACAGCACTGGCTGCTCAGCCAGGTGTAAACAGACTCACCTGCAAGGTAGGCAAAGAAGGCCTGGTCCCTTCCGGCACAGAGACCCTGCACCCCACCACGCACACCCGTGCGGGCATGTGCACACGCTGCCCTCCTCGGACCCACGGTAGGCTGTGGGGCGCTGTCCGAGGTGCTGACATCCCCACACCAGGACCATCGCTGGACCTGAGCCAGGCCAGCGAGTCACTGAGGGCAGGTGTCCAGCAGGCCCTTTGAGCACTTGCCCCTCTCTGGGCCTCAGAGTCCACAGCGAACAAACCCACTGTGTTTTGAACATCTCAAACCCAAAGTTAAAGATCCCAGCGCCGGTGGCCCAGAGAAATGGCTGACAGTCTCTGCACTTGGTCCCTTAGGCTCCGTGGTGCTGTGACACCATCCGAGCGTCAGGGAATCTGAATCCACAGACATGACACTGTAGTCTGGACTGTCCAGTGGTGTCTCCACATGGCCATGGTGACTAGCACCCTGCTAACCACTGGCCCTTACCTGTCCATTGCCAATGGTCAGAAGCACCCAGGCTGACCCAGCTGGCCACCTGGGACCAGATGCGTGTGCCATGTGGTCTTGGCGTGCCTGCTGTCCTTCAGCTGGGTACAATGCCCCTCTTTTCTTTTTCATGATGCTGTTTTGAAAAGCCCAGGTTATGAGGGGTACAAGTTCTGTTGCTGCCCAAAGATGCTCAGCCAAGGCACAGCGGGCCCACCCGTTCTGGGGTGCAGAGGCCGGGTATGGAGGCCGGGTGCCTGGCTGGGTCCCTAGGGACTGCAGAGGGCTCCCCTGGGGAAGGTCTGCTCTCTGCTCCTGCCAGGCCTCACCCCACTGCCTTGGGAGGTGGCCATGGACCCCCACGTGAGCTGTGCCAGAGCCTCCAGGACAGAAGCCATGGCTTCTCGTGCCAGGTCTCAAGAGGCAGAGCGTCACTCCTGCGGAGGCTCCTGACCAGCCCATACCCGAGGGCCCGCACAACAGGACACAGGGACCCGCCAAGGCAGTTCACAGAGGTCTGCAGACTGTCCCTCTGTCCTGGTCCAGCCGAGGGTGTCCTCAGAGCCCAAACAAGTCGAGTCTTCTGAGGGCCAGCAGTACAAGGCCAGCAGGACAGGGAGCACCGTCAGCCAGTCCACACCCCAGAGCAAGGCAGGCCTCAGCGTCTCCCTGGGTCACCCAAGGCAGGACTTGCTTAGAGGCCATGGTGGAGGCTGCTTGTCCGGAGCTCTGGGGCAGAAGGTCCAGGTGGAGAGGTCCCTTCTTCCTGTCCTGTACCAACTCTCTGGCAAAGAGGCCCAGGAGGAGTCCACAGGTCCAGTAAGAGGGCACTTTAATGGGCCCTAGGGAGCCGGGCATGGTGGCACACGCCTGTAATCCCAGCACTTAGGGAGGCTGAGGCAGGAGGATCGCGAGTTCAAAGCCAGCCTCAGCAACGGCGAGGTGCTAAGCAACTCAGTGAGACCCTGTCTCTACATAAAACACAAAATAGGGCTGGGGATGTGGCTCAGTGGTCGAGTGCCCCTGAGTTCAATCTCCAGTACCAAAAAAAAAATGTGCCTAGGGTCCTGCACTGCTGCACACCAGCATGGTCTGCGGAGTGGATTCCACCCAGAGCCAACCACTGCCCAGAACCCCAGGAGGGCCAGTCCTCTGAGCCAGCAGAGTCCATGGGTCCATCAGCCCCTCAGCTGAGCGAGGCTCTGATGTGGAGAGGCCCAGATTACACTGGGCTGGGCAGGGTGCCAGGGGCCGGGAGCAGGGCCACAGGGGAGCAGTCTGGCCACTGAGGCACACGCGGGCCCACGTTCTGTCAGTGCTGTGCTCGGGTTTTGCCAAGTGTATCCACTGGAGCAAGCACACCCTGAACAAGCCCAGGGCACTGCTAAGGAGCGGTGAGGGCCCAGCTGTGCCGTCAGTGCCACCCATCAGTGCCACCCGTCACCGCTGAGATCCCTGCCTCACAGCTTCCCCCCGACGGGCATCCTGGACACCTGGCTCCTCAGGTGTCGGTTAATGGCTTGCAGAGGCCCCTTCTCTGCTGCTGAGAGCCCCATGGCGGCTCTCACCAGCGGCTGGCAGGCGCTGTGCCCAGTCTGGACTCTGGGACTCTGAGGAAAGGTGCTCTGCCTGAGAGATCCTCTCTCCCAGAGGCTGTGCAGCCTGCCACCCCAGAGCCACGTGTGAGCCACCTGTGAGGCCCACCCCGTTCACAGCCCCCGCACGACTGGCCCCCTCCTCCATGTGCAGGGCCGGTCCCGGCTGAGGCTGCCCCTCTGGTGACGATGGCAGTTGGTGCTGGCCCTGCTGCAAGTCCTGTCTCCGGTCTGTCTCCCTTGCCGGCTGCACGGCTGCACGGGGGCCTGGGCATTTTCCCACGAGTCCTGTGGTGCCTTTGTCCACGCATCTCCCAGACCGTGACCCACTCGCTCGCCCTCCCAGCAGACTTTCATAACAGTGTTGTGGGGCGGCTCTGGATCTCCATCCCCGTGCCCAGTGCTGGGTGCAAACCCGCAGCTCCGTCTGGCCTGGCAGGACCACCCACCTGGGCTGCAGGACAGGACTGGGTGCCAGGCGACATCTCAAGCAGCCAGGCCCCTCTCCCTGGAGTGGGCGGGCCAGCCCTTCCCTGAGCGGGCACAGCAGAGGTGGGGAGGACAAGGGCCAGAGCTCCTCCACCTCCCTGCGGAGCCCCCGCTCAGTGACTGGAACTTCAGGGAGGGCCTCTGATGGGGCCTCCGGTGTCCTCAGCCTCCACTCTGCTCTTTGATCCCCTAAAGTAACTCTAGGGCTGGCCGGCAGGTCAGTGGCGGATGCGTGCGCAGCGAGGGCGAAGCCTGGCCGCATCACCGCAAGGCAGCCACCGCGACCGTTCCCTGGTATTGCCGTTGAGCCAGAGCCAGCCGCCTCCTTCCGCCTCCCGGGGCGGCAGCTCCTGCCTCTTCGGGCCCCCTGCCTGGGCAGGCCACACGCGCACCCACCGAGGCCCAGCTGCCCCGGCCGAGCTGCAGTCCTCTGTCCACTCTGGTCCTCCTGGCAGGTCCTCTAGAGGTCCCCAGCCACACACCCCATGCCAGGGAAGGTTAGAGGCTGAAGGGAGCCCGGATGAAAACCCCAGCACTGGCCGCAGGGATCGTGCCCGCCCAGCCATGGGCAGTGGCGACTGGATGCAGTGTGAGGAGCGTGGTGTGAGGTGTGAGGTGTGAGGCGTGAGGTGTGTAGTGTGAGGTGTGTGGTGTGAAGTGTGAGGTGTGAGGTGTGTGGTGTGAGGTGTGAGATGTGTTATGTGTGGTGTGAGGTGTGAGGTGTGTGGTGTGAGGGGTGAGGTGTGTGGTGTGAGGTGTGTGGTGTGAGGTGTGAGGTGTGTGGTGTGAGGGGTGAGGGATGAGGTGTGTGGTGTGAGGTGTGTGGTGTGTGGTGTGAGGTGTGAGGTGTGTGGTGTGTGGTGTGAGGTGTGAGGTGTGTGGTGTGAGGTGTATGGTGTGTGG
>CM053401.1:178327947-178359052 GCA_028644305.1 Xerus rutilus
GTGCTGTGAGGTGTGAGGTGTGTAGTGTGAGGTGTGGGGTGAGGGGTGAGGTGTGAGGTGTGTGGTGTGAGGTGTGTGCTGTGAGGTGTGAGGTGTGTAGTGTGAGGTGTGGGGTGAGGGGTGAGGTGTAAGGCGTGAGGTGTGTGGTGTGTGGTGTGAGATGCGTGGTGTGTAGTGTGAGGTGTGAGGTGTGTGGTGCATACAGCAGGCTGTGTGTGTGTGTGTGTGTGTGTGTGTGTGTGCGTGCTCCCATTTCCTTGGGTCTTTCTGAGCCACTGGCCAGCACCTTCCGAGGGCACATGGCGGACCTGACGTGCCCTGTGGCAGGTGCACACTGGCTCCCTGCCCCCAATGCAGGATGGGGAAGACCTTCCACCCCACTGTCCCAAGAGCGCCCCCACCTGTCCTGGCTGGAGACGGCACTCACTGGCTGGTGGAATCCAGGGTGGCCTGGACCTCGGCCCCTGTGCGGGCCAGCTTGCTGCTGTCACTGCCCTCTCTGCCCTCCTGGGAGCCCTGGGGCACCGGACTCCCGTGGGAAACGTGGACGCAGCCCACCAGCCTCAGGCCAGCCCTGGTGGTCGTTTGCCCGTCCTGGGCTCCACTGTGGCTGCTGGGTCGGGAGCCTCCCTGGAGGCCAGGGGCAGGGGCGGGCACCTTGTCCACTCAGGAGTGAGCAGTCCAGAGGAGGACGCTGGTGGTACCTTGCACCTTAGTCCCTCCCCAAGAAGGACTCTGGGTAACACAGGCGTGGGGCAGGTGCGTGGGTGGCCTGCCTGACCAGGGCCTGCAGGCTCTGGAGCTGTGCTGGCCGCCTGGCCTTCTCTTCTTTTCCAAAATTCTGAACTGGTTGCCATGGAAACTGGGAGACCAGTTGGGCAGAGCAGCTGAGGAGGCTGGTGCTGGTCTGGTCAGCCTGGGCCAGCTGAGACCAGGCAGGTTTGGTGGCAGAACCCAGAAGTCCACTGGGGCCTCCACTACCTCTGACCTGCAGCCTGGGCGGCCACCAAGCCCTCCTCTCGGGGCCTGGGAGGGGGCGTTGCAGGGCCCAAGAACAGAGCGGGGGCAGAGGAATGCCCCTGGGCAGGGGGCTGGGAGGCTCCCGCGCCCACCCGCCACCCAGCAGGCACACTCGCAGCCCCGCCGGGCATGGGCCCCTCTGGTCTGCTCATGGCGTGACCGGCTTCATCCGCCCTGTCCCAGGTGCCCACGGCCGCCTCACTAGGCATGTCCTGAAGCAGAGCCCACCCAGTGCAGGCCAGGGGCAGGGAGGACACTCGCAGAGCAGGGACGAGGGACAAGGACCGAAAGGCAGTACTGGGGTAGAAGCCAGCCATCCTAAACCTTCTCGCAGGACCCAGGCTGGGACAGTGGTGCTTCTGCCTCAGCTGCGGGACGCCTCCGTCCCCAACCCCGCCCAAGCACCAGGCCCCAGCATCACCACAGCCACGTGTCCCCACTGTCAAAGCAACACCTCAGTGTGGTGAGTGTGAGGTGTGCGGAGTATGTGTGAGGAGTGAGGTGTGACGTGTATGGTAACCTCACACCACACACAGCTCACACCACACACCACACATAAAACACCACACACCTCACACTTCACACCACACACCTCACACCTCACACCACACACCTCACACCTCACACCTCACATAAACCACCACACACCTCACACTTCACACCACACACCTCACACAAACCACCACACACCTCACACTTCACACCACACACCTCACACCTCACACCTCACATAAACCACCACACACCTCACACTTCACACCACACACCTCACACACTTCACATAAAACACCACACACCTCACACCACACACCCACAGCTCACACCACACACCTCACACCACACACCACACACCACACACCTCACATAACACACCACACACCTCACACCAAACACCTCACACCACACACTTCACACCTCACACCACACACTTCACACTACACTTCACACCAAACACCTCACACCACACAACACACACCTCACACCACACACCACACCCCTAACACGTCACACCACACAAACTCAAAACTCACCTCTCACACCACACTCCTCACAACACACACCTCACATATCACAACTCACCCCCCACACCACACCTCACACCACACCCCTAACACCTCACACCACACTCCTAACACCACACACCACACACCTCACACCCTACACATCACACCTTACACCACACCACACCCCTCACACCACAGATCTCACACCTCACACCACACATCCCACACCTCACACCACACCCCTCACACCCACAATTCACCCGACACCACACACCACACACCACACCCCTAACACCACAGATCTCACACCTCACATACACCCCACACCACACACCCCTCACACCACACCCCACACCCCTCACCTCCACCCCACGGCACTACAGAAGGAGCTCTAAGCTCTGCTGAGCACGGACAAGGCTCCGCAGCACGTGTCCAGGCCTTTCCGGTTTTAAGAATGTGAGACCGAGGCGTCACTCATGCAGGAACTCCCTCCCTTAGGGACAGAGCTTCCCGGGGCCCGCTGATGGCCAGCTTTGGACCTTGCTGGCCTCGTGCCCCCCAACAAGGCCACGGGGACAGAGCAGTCTCAGGATGGTGAGGGCCACACCCACCCTGGCTGCTCGGGGTCAGCCTGGTCCTGGGCACCCAGCACTCGCCTGGCAGGACGGGGCCTGCACTCATGGCCTCGGGCTCCTGCGGTCCTGGCCCCACACCCCCACACCCGTTGTGACAGGCCGGCTCTTCTCCTAAAGGGAACCCAGGGGACAGCAGGCAGAACTGCGAGCTGGGCTCGGCCTGGGGCACCGCATCTCGCCGGGCTCAGGGCAGCCACAGCACTGGCGTCCAGTCTCCGGCCTGCTCCGTGCAAAGGAAGCACGTGTGACACCGGCATCGGCCCTGCTCAGGTTCCCGGCCAGCCTGGTCTCTGCGCCGTGGAGGGCAGGGCTGTGGGGCTTCTGTGGTGACTCTGGTGCCAGAGCCACGCCCAGGGTGCCGTACCCGAGCCGCACCGCAGCCCTTGTGGCTTGTTACTGAAGGCCGGGCCTCGCCAAGGCCCCAGGATGGCCCGGAACCTGCCATCCCTGCCTGGACCTCGAGGGGCTGCGCCTGCAGCTGCGCCCGCCTGTCCCTGGGCTCCTCTCACGGGTGGCTTCGTCCCCTCCTGGCCTCCTGTCGGCCCCTCTCCCCATCCCACCGACTCTCAGCTGGGCATGCTGGGCCTGCCCGGAGGGCCTGCCCTAACGCGGCCAGCGCTTCAGGCCACCGGAGTCTCTGCAGGCGTGATGGCGAAGGGCTCATCCCAATCCCCTGAGAGTCGCGCGCCTTTTCCAAACAGAAGACGTTTCTGCAGGGCAAGGAGATAATCCTGGTTGCCCTCCTACCTCGAAGGCAGCGTTCTCGTTTCCTGGTGTCAGCTGTCAGCCGGTCCTTGTCCCTGGGAGCTGTCCTCCTCCAAGCTATGTGGTGGTCAAGTGCCCCGAGTCTCCCGTGTCTCCTGTGTCTGAGTTCCAGTGAGCTGTTTAGATTCCATCAAATTTGGAAAGTTTTCAGCCATTATTCAAATATTTTCTTCTCCGCCTTTGGGGCTCGTACACCCTGCCATCTATCCCGTTTCCAGGTCGGGGGTGACTGCCCGGTTTCCTCCTCTGTGGGCTCCATCCTCCTGCCTCCCTGCATGCCCGGGAATCTCTTATGGATGCCAGGTACTGTGACTTTTGCCTGTGTGCCAGTCACCGCAGATACGAGCATCCTGAGTTTCACTGTGGACACTGTGCAGTTACTTTTATTAACATCTGATCCCTGGGGAAGCGTACTAAGCTCGTTAGGTACAAAGCAAGCAGCTTGCACCCCAGCGGCCACCTGTCCCTCCCTCCTGAGGGGCATCCAGCCTAAGAACTGGTCACTGGGTTTACCAGCCTCGCCTCTGGTGCCAGGTCCCCCAGCTTCAGCAGAGTCCCGCACTCTGAGGCACCTCGCTAGGTCCAAACGCACACGCTGTGCCCGTCAGCCTGACTTCCAGGCTTGCACACCTGTGTGACGCCACTCCTGGCCAGGACCAGGCCTCTAGCCCCCAAGGACCCTCGCGCCCTCCCAGGCAATCCCTCCACCAGCAGCGGTGCCAACTCCACTGCACATGTGGGGAAGGGAGGGAGGGAGGCATGGGGCCCCGTGCAGGCCATGTGTGCAGCACTCTGCTGGGGCAGCGCGGGGCCCCTGCTGGCTCTGCACAGCCGGCCTGCGGGCACCTGCAGAGGCCAAGGCTGGGTGAAGGCTCCCCTGCGTCCCTTTGGTGGACAAAGGTGTCTGTTTCTCTTGAGCAGTCGCCTGGGTGGAGCTGTGGGTCACAGGGTTCACCTGGTACAACTTCACCAGGAAAGTTTCCTGAAGTGGTCGTGTGGAGTTCAGAGGTCATCAGTGCCCTGCACGCACCCGCTGCAGCAGAGCGGGTGGACTCACGGGCTCCACCTGCAGGTCTCTGAAGGCCAGTGGCAAGCCTGTTCCCAGTGTCTGGCACTGCTGTGGACCCTGGCTCCTTGGCCAGGATGCGGCTCTCTGCGCTGTGGCTTGGCATTTCGCCTGTGTAGGGACGTTTTAAAGGAGATTCAGACAAGGAATCTATGTGCCACTCTATTTTTCTCAGTGACAGAACAAAACAACCACTTAAGTAAAGGTGCACACAAACGTCTCTGATGTTTTCCAGAAGTAACATTCACAAAGTAAAACCAGCAGGCGCTTTTTCTTCCTACTGTTTTCCACCACATATGAATTGTGTATTGTGGATTCAGTGAATTCAAGGACAGGCCAGTCCAGGAAGTCTGTCCCCTCCTACAGAGCACAACTCAACCACAGAAACCAAAGGCCAACCTGGACATGGGTGCGGTGGCCGGACACACAGGCCTCCGTGGAGACCGGAGCAGTCTGTGTCCCTAGAAACCTGCCACTGCGGCCCCGAAGGTCTTCCCCAGAGTCTCCTCCAAACCTGGCTGGCCTTGTGCATCTGGGCCACAACCAACCTAGCTGCACGTGTGCAGCTGAGACAGAGAGCTCCATTCCCGCACAAGCCCACAGGGCAGCCGCCTTCCCTGCTCTGTCCAAGGTCTAGAGACCACACCCTGTGGGTTGATGCTGAACTGCTCTGTGCCGCTGTCACCGACCTCCCCACACGCCGCCACACTGTCTCTGAGCGTGGGAGGGCAGTCTCCAGCTCTGCCTGAGGACCCCGGCATTCTAGGGCTCTGATCCCCACTCCAGCTGCATTCTGGACCCGGCCCCACTTCCAGGAATGAGCTGCAGGGTCTGCTGGCTGCACAGCTGCGCCTCCTACTGCGCCAGTGTGGGCCTCCCCACGTCCTCCAGCCCCGAGCAGCAGCCTCAGACACCACTGTGTTGTGCTCCGGTCCTGCCACCTGCCCTCACGCCCTCGCGTCTGCAGCCCCGGCCACCTCGCTGGGCTCGCCATGGCACTCGGCTCGGCTGCGGGCTCCCTCTGCACTCCTGCTCTGCCTCCCTCCCTCCTGCCCTTCTGCCCGAGTGCAACTGCTAGTATGGGCGGCAGGGGCAACGCCAGGTCCTCGTCATGCTGCCGACCTCCCGCAGAACGGCCTCATCCTGCCCTACCCCCAGAACAGGCTGGGGTGACACCAGACAGCAAAGCCCGAGGGGCAAGCCTGTGGGGTGAGACTCAGGTCTAGACCAGCCCCCGTGAGAGAAGCAGGAGAGCCAAAATTAAACCAGCCACACTTGCAGAAGTCCTGACTCCAGGCCAAGACCTCAGAGAAGGCAGTCTCAGTCGTGGCTACAAAGCCGGAGGGTGGCCTCATAAATGCACCTCCCCGGGCATACTTCATAGCACAAGTGTGCCCTCCACACCTTCCTGGCACAGCCCCCAGAACTCGGGTCTAAGCTGTGCAGGGTGGCACACGCCTATGATCCCAGCGGCTCGGAAGGCTGAGGCAGGAAGAGGCAAGAAGCGTTCAAAGCCAGCCTCAGCCACTTAGTGAGGCCCAAGCAACTCAGCAAGACCCTCTCAATAAAATATAAGAAAAGGATGGAGATACGGTTTGGCGGTTGAGTGCCTCTGGGTCCAATCCCCAGTACCAAAACACACCTCCTCAGATCTAGCCTCGAGGGTCTCCAATGCCACGGGTGTCGTGAACTTTGAGACACAGAAAGTCCGGCAGCCCATCCTCAGAGCACAGCAGTAAGATGCCTGGGATGCAGGACGGCACAGCACAGGCAGTGAGCACGCAGCGAAGACTCGCAGCCCCTTGACAGACAGGAGGTGGAAGGAAGCCCCGCCCCCGCCAAATACTGGACCAGCACAGAGAGACTGTGTGGGTGCTAAAAGGCACTAAGTCCAAGGGGATTTTCCCACCACCAGAGAACAAAGGGAGGCGGGGACAATTAAAGGTGCATCTCTTTAACCCAACAGGAGACAGTAAAACCTAGGTGTTGGGGAAACTGTGCACCCTGGATACTGAGCCGAAGAGCAACTGGGGGGGACCTTGCACTCTAGGGAATGTAACACTGGCTGTGCCTAATCTGTGCGTCCCCGACCACCAGGGACCCGATCTTGCAAGGAATGTCATTAAAGCAAAGCCTCACTTTCTCTGTACCTTGTGTCTCTCAGTCCATTCTTCAGGCTTGGATAGGTGAGCGTGGTTCTCAGTGTCCCCTCCCAAAACTTATGGTGCAATCTGACCTCAGGACCTGACTGCCTCTAGAAAGTTCCACCCAGGACCTCAGGATGTGGCTGCCTTTGGCAGGGGGTCTTTACAGGTGATCAAGCTACACTGAAGGGCCCCAATCCAATGACTCGTGTCCTGACAGGGTGCAAGCTGGCCACGGAGGCAGACCTGCAGGGGAGGCAGGGGAGGCAGGTGCTGCTTCTACCTGCCTGCGAACACTGCGGAGCTGGCCGCTCCCAGCCTCAGGAGAAGCCCATGTGCCCAGCGGTCCTCCGGCTTCGCGGCCTGGGAGCAGAGCATCTGTCCTCCAAGGCCCCACACTTGCAGCCCCTCTCCACAGTCCAAAGGTACAGACAACAGGAACAAGAAGGGCCCTGGGGACACAGGGCCCACAGCGGCCAACCAGGTGCTAAAGGCTGCACACCCCGTCAGGGCCCTACCCGCCTCTGCCCACCAGGGGGCGGTGCCAGCGCTGGGACCCGCCAGGGCGGTTTCTGTGTGTGTCCTGAGGTCTTCCCGGCCTCCCTAGGGTGCTGAGAGCAGAAGAGGTGAGCCCACTTCCTGACCCAGGGCTTGGCCAGCAGGGCTCTGGAGGCCCTGTCCTTGCAGAGAAAGCTATTCCCACGGGATTCACTGGGCTGGGGTCACCATCACCTGAACGGGACCAGAGCAGTCTCTGGCCACCTTGCCAAAAACCTGGGAAACTGAAGAACAGGCAGAACAGATACAGATAGATTTGTTTTTAATAAAGGAGTTAATTTTCTTTCAATCCTATATAAAACAATAGCAATTAAAAACTTCATTTTTTGAAAGTAAAATATTTACATATGAACAAGTAACTGTGCAAAATTTACATGAAAAAATGGAAAGACAGGGATTTCCTAAAAGATAAAATAAAAGGTGTAACAGTTCTCAGGTGCTGATAAAAAATACTGATCAGCCTTCAGTCCACCAGCGCGGACTAAAGTCTAATGTGAGGATCCACACGGAGAAAGCCCAAGTATTTACAGTCATAAAAGTACTATCAATAGACAATTTAATACAATAACCTCTGAAAATATAAAGAACCAATTAGTATATTTGTAATAAAAAAATAGGTACAAAGAAGGGGCTTTGCTCTGGGGTCTGTAAAGTCGGCCCTCGGCTGGCATACAGTCTCTTAGCAAAATAATCATAGTTTACATAGCCATTTTCATGTTATGTGCCAAAGATTATGTACAATTACTGACAAAATACACCGACCATTTTTCAACACTTGATTCACACTGAGAAACAGTCTTTTGATGATTCTTCTCAACTTTGATTTTATTTAATCTAAGTTTTCACTTTTAGCTAAAAAACACAGTGCAAGTAAAATATATTTATGCTGAAAAAGTTCTCATTTCTTTTAACTTTACAGCTTCACAAACTGTAGCAAATAAAATGCATTTGTACAGATGCTGAGCACATTCAGAAGGGCCGCCTCGCTGGGCTCCGGCCTCCACCAGGCAGGAACGCGGTCCCACTCCGAGGTGACGGCTGCGATGAACTGCATGTTCCTGGGGAACTTCAAGCGGAGTGGGGGAGAGGGAGGAAGATAAACAGTCTAAAAATCAGTTTGCTTAGCCAACTGACTGTTACAAAAATAAAATAAGTGAAATGAGGTCATCGGCTGTAGACAGACACCTACGTGGTACGTCAGGCTGAACTAAACCCTAATGCACAGGAATGCGGGGCTGCAGAGCCGGCGGGCAGGGCTGTCTGCTGAGCGACCCGTCAGTCTTTAATATGGCTTGTTTGGCAAGAAGGCCACTCAGTCGAGGATGAGCGGGGGCGCAGCTGACCTTCAGGAGCATCCACAGGCCTGTGTTCTCTGCTACACGAGAGGTTTCCTTCCACACTGAGCTGATTTAGAAACAGGAATATAAAACTGTTCCCTTGCAAAGAGGTGGCTGTCTTTAAATAATATCCCATTTGCTTGTTACAAAAAGGCGCAATCTGCAAATACATAAAAACGTCCCCAGGCGTCTCCTTCAGAAACACCGCGCGTCCTGTGCTACTTGAGGAGTGCTTTGTAGAGCAACAGTGAATGGCTTGTCTCGCGCTCGTTTTCTAAACAAAATATGAGGTCCCTGAGGTTGACCCGTGTGATTCTTTGCCGCGTGAACTGTCTGGGGGTTCCCACGCCGGAGCTGCCTGGGACTGCCACGCCGGGGCCTGAGCCCTGGTGACGAGAAAGGAGAAGACGATGTGTCAGAGGGGGGCTGCAGAGCTGGGGAGGGCAGCTCCAGTGCCCCGTGTGCCCCAGGACCCTGCTCTGGAGGACGCCAGATGTGGCACAGGCTCCTTCCACCAGGCCTACAGCTTGAGGTGTGTGCAAGTCCCTAGCTGGGAGGGGTCAGGGGAGGAGACCCCTGCTCTACAGCATATGCTCAGACCACCACCCTCAGATGCCCCACAAACATCACACCCTGGCCCTGGGTGGGAGGGAAAAGAAAGCAGAACACTCTTGTCCCAAGACAAGTGGCTGACCAGCCCTGGGGCAACAGCAGCCTGACCTCCATGTGACCAGCAAGGCTGCCCAGGGGCCCCCTCCATGGCCTACCTGGGGCCATGTCACATTGCTCTGCTGATAAAGGCACCAGGTCTGATCTCCTGGGCTAAGCAGAGGAGGCCAACTGTTCAACAGCTGGTGACCTCGTGGGGCCCCAACTATAGACACCCAGCCCCAGCCCAGTCACAGCCCACCCAGCTGCTCTGAGGCAACCGTGCCCTGGCTCAGGGAAAGAGAGCTGCTGGGTTGGTCTGGAGCGTGTGGGGTCACCAAGCAGCAGTGCCCAGCACCTGCTTCTTGTTACCACCCCATCTGACACCCCACTGGGCACAGGCTCCAAAACCCCAACAGGTGGCACTGGGTCTGTGCTCCAGAGGCAGAGAGACAGGTGGCGGAGGTGGGAGGTGGAGGCAGGAGGCGGACTGTTCCCGTGAACTCCAGGGGCCTGGCACCAGCGCTTTCCCTGCTGTTCCAGCCAAAATGAAAGGAGCCAGAGTCTCCAAGAGCAAGCACTGCCCGGCACAGAGCCAGCAGGTGCAGGCCAGACACCTGATGTGGATGGTGGCCCGGACTGTCGTGGTTTCTTTATGCTCATGAGGCCAAAGCCAGTCAGCATGCTCCCTTGGGTGCTCTGAGCCACCTCCATGACCTCAGTGGCCACTTCCTCTTGGATGAAGAAGTCGAGCTCTCCTGTCAGCCTCCCAGGGTTTCCCTCCAAACACTGGTGGACACTTGCACTCAGAAGGAACCAGGAATGGCAGAGGCAGGCTTCCCTGCAGGTGCCCTGGACACCAGCTACAAGCCAGTGAGGGGCAGGGACAGAGGAGGACCTGAGAGTTAGAACTAGGTTGCCTGGGCAACGCAGGGGCTTCCCTCAGCATGAGACCACCAGGGTCAGCCCAGACCTTGCCTGGCCTGGAGACGTGGGTTTCCACACTGGCTGCCTGTGCGACAAGCTGATCTGCCTGCCTCTGGGGCAGAGGGAGAAAGCCAAGGCATCGGGTCCACAGAGGCACCGCTGGTGCCTCAGGGAGGCAGGTCCCTGGGGCCTGGCCACATTGCCAGACGTGCAGGCAAGGCATCCTCAGGAGCAAAGTCAGAATCCGTATAAGCAACATCAAAACCAGTGCCAGAGACTGGCTGATAATCAGTGTGAGGGCCTACCGAGGGCACAGCCAGCTCTCCCTGGCTACCTGCAGCCCAGGCACGGTGGTCGTGAAGCAAAGCCGCCACCGCCCACCCTACAAGAGGCTCTGGAGGAGAAGGGGCGGGGTTTATCAGACTCAGCTTTGCAGGGTTTTGTAAGTACAGATGAGGCTCCTGGACTGTGAAAGAGAGGTGAGTGCTCAAGCACGCCCTGCTTGGTACGGCAATCGCTCTGACCACCTGGCCGAATCCAGGCCTCTCCACTCTGCCAAGGAGAGGCCAGCTGGTCACTGCTCCAGGGTCTTTGGTCATGCGGCTCTGTGGGTACTGTGGCCACAGCAAGAGGAGCCTCAGTCTTGGTCCCAGGACAGGGACCAGCTGTCTGAGCAGGACCCTCACTGTTTGTCCAAAACGCTTAGGCCGTGGGAGCAAGGCAGGTCATCTGGCCTGTGGCAGCTCAGAGCTCCCTACTGAGGGGAGCGTGGGCAGGAAGCACCGCAGGGTCAGGGACGGGCAAGAGCTGCCCACCCTCGAGACTGAGGCTCTGCACTGCAAGCAGAGAAGAGACAGGAGCCAGGGCAGCCCCAGCACCTGCCAGCTTTGCAGCTCAGTCAGAGCAGCCTGCAGCGACTCCCGTGCCTGGCCTGGCCTCCCTGTGCAGCAGCACAAACTCTCACCCTCCTGCTGGGCACTGCCCAAGAGTCAAAAAAAGGAGGCCAACTCCTCCACTGTCCAACTCGGCCTATGAAATCACACACACAGAAGGACCCTCCTGTGGGCCCTACTGTCCAGTGTGGCCAGTGCAGGTGCAGCCACAGAAGGTGGCTCAATGTCCCAAGGGAGTAGACCCGCTTTGGCACACCCTAAACCCCTGCACACCCAGTGTGTCACCAGCGCCACGGGGCTACCCTGGAGCAGATGCCTACTGCTGAGGGCGTGGCAATAAGCTGCTCCCCACCCTGCCCAGCACCAGGCTGCAGCAGCACACACACAGCCCCAGGACAGCGGAAGGCTCCGGGGCGCGGCGGCCCTTGGCCCAAGCCCCCAGCTGGTCTGTCACCACCTGGCCCTTGCTGATAGCCACCCTGACCCCTCACCTGCTTGAGCTGTCCCACATGAGTCCAGTTCATCTGTGAGAGGGTCTAAGAGCATCCACGAATGCTTGGAAACAGCTGAAGCACCAACAGCCACAGCCTGGCCACCTCCCACCACCAGCTCCAAGCACCAAGGAAGGCATGTGCAGGGGCCACGTCAACCCCGTGCGTGGAGAGGGATGCCACTCTTCAGGTAACTGCAGGAAGCAGGAGTCAACAGCCCAGGGCACAACCCACCACCTCCCGACAGGGGCCGCCTTACAAAGACGAGAGAAGCTGGGGGAGACTACAGGGGCCCAAGCACCGAAAGCCAGCCCAGAGAGGCCTGGGACCCTGCACAGGACAGGCGGAGGGCCCAGCATGAGGTCTGAAGGGGCCTTCGAGGGGCAAAGTGGAGATGGAGGGTCCTGAGAAGAGCTCCTGACCACTGGTGGGAAGGGAGCAGAGTATAGGGGAGCACGGGTCCTGCAGGGAGGGTCTCCGCAGTCGGTGCCAGTGGCCCACCCTGAACATCCAGAAACCCTGCCCTAGCAGCCTGGGCCTCGCAGCGCTGTCAGCAGAGGGCACCACCGCTCCACGGCAGGGAGCGGCAGCACAGTGGCACAGGGTGGCGAGGGAGGGGCACACCCAGTGGCAGAAACTCCCCACCAATCAAAAGCCAGCCAGGAAGCAGCAAGCCAGAGGCCGAGAGGCTCCAGGTACACTGGGCAGCTCTGCAGAGGGACAGGAAACAAGGAAGAACAGAGACCCCAGCTGCAGAGGCAGGAGGGCCTGGACCCAAGGCTGGAAGCGAGCCCAGATTCCAGAAGATCCAAGCCGCATCCGGGAGCTGGGAGCTGAGACGCAGCCCGGCCTGCTAACGGGGAGGCTGCGGGCGGGGACGCGGGCGGGGACAGAATGATCACCAAGGCACAGGATGAGCGGGGCCACTGCTCAGATGACAGAGGACACAAGGACACTCAGCACAGCCCTGCCTGTCACCAGGCTGCACGACACACACAGCAGGGCAGCGTGGGACAGCTGGACGCACACTCCACGGAGGAACGCAAGCAGGCAGCCAGGCCAGGGGCTGCGCTGCAGGAGAGCCCAGCAGCCTCCACCCCACGACCGCAGGCAGGTGCTGCAGGTGCAGAGGGGAGGCCACGAAAGCGCAGACCAGCCTTCCCGACACCAAAGCCTGAAAGACATGCAACAAGAGCACACGACTGACGCGGGCCCAGGCTGGGCACCGGTGCTGCAGCAGCAGCGCCTTGCAGACACCCACAGCAAAGGCCACTCGGGAGGCTGACCGCCAGGCGCCAGGCAACATGGCCTCAGTCCCACAGCAGCAGGCTAGACACGTGGTTTCGACGTGGGTGTCCCCCAGTCGGCCCACAGGAGACAACGCAGGTGAGGTGGATGGACTGCTGGCGTGGCCCCTCGCAGGCCCACCCACGGGGCGGGCTGGTGCTGAACAAGCTGGGGGCACCTGCAGGCGGGCGGGGCGTGCGGAGGAGACAGGTCACAGGCCAGTCCTGGGCTTACGCATGCTGTCCCTGCTCCTCGAGCTGACAGCGTCCCTCCACCAGGCCTTTGGCCAGCACATGCTGCCTCATCGTGAGCCTAGAGCAGAAGAGTCTGCTGACCGCAGACCAAGGCCTCTGAAACCCTGAGTCCAAAATAAAGCTTTCTTCCTCTCGGGTGTCCCTGTCAAGTCATTAGGTCACAGTGACCCACCAACACAGCTGGGTGTTTCTGAAGATGCCACTTACGGATATTCACGTACCACATGACACAACACAGACCACATCAAACCTGTGGAGGTGCACAGGTGACATCAGAAACACACTCAGGCCAGGAGCTGCACCACCACTTCCTCTGCAAAACCACCAGCAAGAAGCCCCCAGAACAAGCCCCAGAGCACACAAGCCCGTCCTCAGGCACCACCTCACACCCACAGGAACCAGTCGCCTCGTCAGCAACACCCACGTACGCAGTTTCAGCAGTGCGGGGACATGTCTTGGCGAAGCCGTGGGAGAGGCCCATCTCCTTGGCCACATGTGGCAAGCCAGGCCTGTGCGGCCACAGTCAACCCCACAGCCCCACTGCAGGAGCCGCCCCCAGACACACCCCAGTGCCTCAGGGCACACAGGCACCAATGCTCGTCATCACAGCCCAGCTGCGGCTGCCACACGACCACAACCCAACGCACGTGAGAGGAGAGCTCAACAGGCGACGCGGTGCCCAGATGCACCAAGCAGAGGGGGCCTGCTCTTCACGGCCCTCCCAGGTGAAGAGGAAGGAGAAAATACAGCTGCGTAGTGAGCAGAAACGGGCGGACGGTACTGGTCGGGGACAGGACGGGACGGGGACGGCCCCTCTGCCCTTCTCGCACACAGCGTTTTGTGAAGCTCTGACTCTCAGAGCCATGACGACGCTGCACCCCAAAGTCACAAGCCAACCACGACACGGGCATCCCACAGAGAACACCCACCGCAGGAAGGCGAGAGGGCCGTCATCTGAGCAACCTGAAGGCGCTGCACGCTGACCTGTGGGGCTCCCTACAGAGTCAACTGCGCGGGCATGTTCGCTCCTCAGGGGGCTCGGCACTTCCAGAGCTCCTGTATCTGCAGACTGGGACCAAATGGCACGCACACCCGCTGCAGACACAGGGACACAGGTCCCACACAGGAGTGCCTGCGGTCTGCATTCTGACCCCATCAGCAGGACAGAGTGGACAGAAACGGGTGCAGAGGACAGCGTGGCGGTGGCCAGCACCAGGGCCTGCTGCTCACCACCACCTCCAGCAGGAAGAGCGGCACCCCCTGAGAATGACCCGCCCGCAGCCTGCGTGTCCTGTGGCATGGGAAAGCACGCAGATCGAAAAACCACGGGCCTCACCGAAGGACACAGGAACCAGCCCAAAGGAGCTCAGCAGGACCAAAGCCGGTCCATCTGAGCCACAGAACGGTGGCAGTAACAGACTGCAGCACAGCACACAGCCAGCACGCACCCGAACACCAGCACCGAAAGAACGGGAGTGGGACGAGAGCGCTCTCCTCACAGGACTGCAGCACATGTCGCGGCCCCAGCAGCAGCGCCAGGCAGAGGCCAGAGGAGCCGCGAGGGGAGCAAGGGGACGAGCAGGGGCAAGTGGGCCACGGGGCACAAAGACGAGCACGACGGCCTGGAGAGGCCCAGCCCTGCACAGCCCTGCACAGCCCTGCACAGCCCCCTGGGCCCGGCACCGGGAAGCCCAAGCCCACTCGGCACTTCACCACAGCCCTTCATGGCATCCCGGTGCCAAAAGACCAGGGGAGGCCACGAGCGCTACAGAGCAGAGGGAAGGACACAACCCAACACCAGCAGCGCCCCAGACAGGACGGGACGCTGGTGAAAATCCAGCGAGGAGGAAGCACTTGCAGAGACACGTCGAGGAATGGCAAGTGTCCCAAACACACAGAACCCTTAACACACCATGAGAAGACAGCCCACCCCACTCAACAGACAGGCAGAGCCCAGAGAGTCTCCCACCAAAGAAGATGCAGAGACGGCGCTCAGGTAAGGGCACAGACCATCCACAGACAAGGACGTCCTAACAAGTCTCGGGCCAACCTCAAAATGCTACCACTGGCCACACACACAACATGGTCTGCAGTGCACTAAAAGCAGAATGGTGACATCCCTGAATTCAGACATTAAAGACACAACGCTGGGCACGGTGGTGCACGCCTGTAATCCCAGCACTCAGGGAGGCTGAGACAGGAGAATCGCGATTCAAAGCCAGCCTCAGCAACGACGAGGTGCTAAGCAACTCAGTGAGACCCTGTCTCTACATAAAACACCAAATAGGGCTGGGATGTGGCTCAGTGGTCGGGTGCCCCTGAGTTCAATCCCTGGTACCAAAAAAAAAAAAAAATCAATAGAGCTGGTCATGGAGGCTCATGCCTGTAATCCCAGCACTTAGGGAGGCTGAGACATGAGAATCGCGAGTTCAAAGCCAGCCTCAGCAACGACAAGATGATAAGCAACTCAGTGAGACCCTGTCTCTACATAAAACACAAAATAGGGCTGGGGATGTGGCTCAGTGGTCGGGTGCCCCTGAGTTCAATCCCTGGTACCAAAATCAATAGATAGATAGATGAAAGATAGATAAAGTGATACAAGTCTGTGCCACCTTCTAAGGGTGACAGTCTATCTGTTATCTTAACTCAGGCAATGAAGGAGGCACTCAATGTTGATCCTGCCCTTCCTAGAACAGGAACTGCACGCACACCTGGGCAACCAACAGCAGAGGAAGGACGGCTTCCTCAGAAAACGACTCCAGCGATCAATAAAAGCCAAGTGATAAGCTGACATGCGCAAGGTCCTGGATTCAAGTGCTAGCATCAAAATAAATACATACAGTGATAACATTACACCACTGTTTTGGTCACTCAACCAATTAGTGGCTCTGGGAGTTGACTGTCAGACCCCTGTCTCCGGGAGAAAGGGCACAGCAGGAACTTGGCCTTTTGCAGAGGAAGTCCAGCCACAGGGGTCTCCAGTCCAGCTGCAACACACAGGAAGCTAGAAGGATGGAGGCACCTGCTAAGCCGTACCACCAGGGCACAGAGGCAGCCTGTGGCCGGAAACACCTCAGGCCAGATGTCTCAGTCCCCAGACAGGCTTCCAGGAAAGAAAGCTAGGTGGGGTTGGACAGTGGATACTGGTGTTAAAAAACTTAAAAAAGAAATTGCAAGGTAAGCCAGAGTGTCTTGGGTGCACAACTGGGGTCATGGTGTCCTCACATCACTTTCTGACTTCAGCGATTAACTCTGGAGGGCAGTAAGGGGCTGGAAAACAGTGGGCCTGAGGGTTTTTCATGTGGCCAGCAAAGTCCTAGTGCTTGAACTGGTTGATGGGCTACAAGTTCTGTACCTCAGGGTGACCCAGGAGGCACAAGAGAAACCCAGCCAGTAACGCATCCGTGTCTCTAACGCTTCCTCAGAATGCAGAGTCCAGCCCTGACCCTCCCCAGCTGTGCTGCCCACACTCAGGATCTGGTTTCTCTCTTGGTTCTGAACGACACTCCTGGTGTGGGCTTCGTGGCCGCCCAGCCAGGGCAGGCTCTTCTGAGAAGCGTGACCAGCTCTGGCGCCTACCCCACTCCCCTCGCCATGGCCCTAGGCATCTCCAGAGTTGGCACGTTCTCCTTATTTCTGACCCATCTCCCTATTCTGCCTTGAGCTCAGACCTGCATTTACAAGATGTCTACTTGGGTTTCTTCCAACACTATGCCTAGCACTTTCACCTAGCTTATACTGAGAGTGATTCTCTGGACCCCTCCAACACCCCACTCCAACAGCCCAGTCTCCACACCAGAAGAGTGCTTCCAGGAGGTCACTGCTGGCACTTAGACAAGTCAGCACACCCTGGTCCAAAGGCTATCAACAGCCCCAGCAGCCCCAGAACCCACCTCCACGCCAGTGCGTGGGGCAAGGCAACCCAAGTGCAGCAGTCAGCAGCCGCTACAGAGCTGAGGGGCAGAACAGCTGCCAGAGAAAGGCAAGAGCAGGGAAGTAGCCAGGGGAGCTGAGCCCAGCCACCTGAGATGCCAGAAAGGGCTCTTCCTCAGAGTATGGATCACACCCCGGAATAAGACCCACCGTCACCAAGTCTAAGACCACGCCCAGACAGAGCACAGAAGGACTGAGAAATACCTTGACCTTTCACAGATACCTACAGTGAAAAACCCACACAAATCCAAGACGATCTGCTGCTAACAACTGCCTGCTGAAACAAGACAACCTGCTTCAAAGGAAGGCAACAGAATCCATCGCCTCCCCATGAAGTTCACACTAGCCAGCATCCAAGCAACACTCACTAGACATGCAAAGAAACAAGGAAACCTGACCTCCCACCAGGAGGAAGGCAGTCAACAGAGAAGGAATAAGATGGCCTAGGCACTGGACTTGGCAGAAACTTTAGAAGTTATGTTCAAAGATTTACAGGAAAATGGTCTCAGTAAGGGGCAGACAGGGTCTAATTAGGTCTCAGCCACTAATTAGAAACTAAAAAAGAACCAAATAGAAATCCTAGGATTGAAAAATACATTCACAAATGAAGACTTCACTGGAGCCTAAGAGCCAACTAGAGATGGCAGAACTCTGTCTGGTTGAGAACCTGAAGACAGACAGCAGAAAGCATCCAGGGCAAAGAACAGAAAACACTGGAGTAAGTGGATACAAGTCTCATCGCCTCTGGGCAATACCAGCAGGTCTGGCCTATGTGCGACTGGAGCCCAAGCCAAGAAAGATTGAAAGAGAAAAAACACTTGAAGAAACAATGACCAAAATGTTTCAATGCAATAGAAACACTGACCTACACATCTAAGCTCAGAAAACCTGAGGCAGACGGAATATCCAAAGACCCACACTTAAACACAAAATATACTCCTAAAAAACAAAAGTTAAAAGTCTCAAAGCAGAGATGTGTTGTGTACAGGAAATGAGAATAAAACTTACAGCAGGACCCCAGAAGACAGCAGAACAACTTTCTTAAAGTTCTGCAACACAGTACTGGCCCAGTACTTTAAAGCCAGTGAGAACATTCCTTAAAAATGAGGATGAGGGCTGGGGCTCAGTGGCAGAGTGCTTGCCTAGCACGTGTGCGGCACCGAGTTCGATCCTCAGTACCACCACATAAAAATAAATAAAGTTGTTTTTGTTTTTTTTTTTTTTGGTACTGGGGATTGAACTCAGGGGCACTCGACCACTGAGCCACATCCCAGCCCTATTTTTTTGAGTTTTATGTAGAGACAGGGTCTCACTGAGTTGCTTAGCGCCTCGCCCTTGCTGAGGCTGGCTTTGAACTCGAGATTCTCCTGTCTCAGCCTCCCTAAGTGCTGGGATTACAGGCGTGCGCCACCACGCCCGGCTTTTTTTTTTTTTAATGAGACTGAGACCCAGCCACTGTCATGTAAACAAGAGTGGATGCCAGTGAGAATGTCCCTCAGGATGAGATGGACAACCACTTCCAAGTCAACAGAAGTGGCGCCTGCATCACCAGCACAGCTGGCCAGAGGGGCATGGCAGCGTAAAATCCAATCTTAGACATGTTCCCTTTGCCCGCCCCAATTTCAAAATCAGCCAATGGCGTGGACCGTAACCCTGAGCTCCTCCTTTCAGAGCAAGGGGCAGCGCTGGGTCAGGGACAGAGGCTGGCAGGTGGAAGAAGTGGAGCTGGCCTGACCAGCCCACTTCCAAGCCTGCTGGTTTCTTTTTTTTAATTTTTTTTAGTTGTAGATGGACACAATGTCTTTATTTTATTGCTTTGTATGTGGTGCTGAGGATCGAACCCAGGGCCTCACGCATGCGAGGCAAGCGCTCTACCGCTGAGCTACAATCCCAGCCCCCCTGCTGGTTTCTTTAGGCACCTCGGTACTGCTAACAACTGTGGAGCCTGACATGGGGCTCCACACGCCGCCCTAGGGGTCGTAGGAACTCCCTCAGAGGAGACATGTCCCACTGCCTATTATAGCCTTGGAATGGGGGAGGAAACTGTGTTCCCTGAGGTCCACAAGAGCCAGCAAGCACCCAGCGAACAAATAACCCCATGTATGAACCAAGGCAAGAAAACCTACATTTTTATATATATATATATATTTTAGTTGTAGATGGACACAATATCTTTATCTTTATGTGGTGCTGAGGACAGAACCCAGTACAAGCGTGCAAGGCAAGCGCTCCACCACTGAGCCACAATCCCAGCCCCAGGAAAACCTACTCTTGAGCTCAAGGGAGAAGGGCCTCCCTGGTGGTCAGGGCATCCGAGGGGCTGTGAGTGTGACTGGGCCTCTATTCAGAAACATCAGTGGCGAGTCACAGTGGCCACACCTGTACTCCCAGTGGCTCAGGAGGCTGGGGTAGGAGGACCGCAAATTCAAAGCCAGCCTCAGCAACTTAGTGAGGCCCTAAGCAACTCTGTGAGACTCTGTCTCTAAATAAAATATACAAAAAATGAAAAAGGACTGAGGATGGGATGTGGCTCGGTGGTAAAAGTGCCCCTGGGTTCAACCCCTGGCATACCAAAAAAAAAAAAAAAAAAAGAGCCAACCATGAGAGAGACATTAATAGGGATCCATTCTCTTCTGGTCAAATTTTTACATGAGTCAGCTTTGCCAGACCCTCTAAATATGTGGTTAGAGACGATGTATAGCCCAAAAAGCTTAGGGGAGCGCTTTATCAAGCTGGTGTTCTCCAAACTAAAGTGATCTGTAGTGGTAATCTTCAGATTTATAAAGAAATAGCAAATTTAATTGGGCATTTATTTATATTTTGCAGGGGTATGGGGACTGAATTCAGGGGCACTCAACCACTGAGTCACATGCCCAGTCCTATTTTGTATTTTATTTAGAAAGAGGGTCTCACTGAGTTGCTTAGCACCTCTCTTTTGCTGAGGCTGGCTTTGAACTTGCGAGCCTCCTCCCTCAGCCTCCCAAGCCTCTGGGATTACAGGTGTGCACCACCATGACCAGCTACTGGGCATTTATTTAATGTTCTGTAATTGGATTAAGGTAACCTGTTATCAATAAGATATATGAAAGTGTTACTTTTTACACAGGAATAGGAATTAAAATGTATTTTTGGAAGGCAATAAGGTGAGCCTGATTTGTTCAAAGGTCAACATTGTAAAACATGAAAGCACTTTGCCACTTTTTCCACAAAAACAAAGTTAGGAGTTCTCTTAGTTTTTGTTGATTCGTCTCTCAGATGTAGTGCTATACTGTATCATTTGCCCAGAGCACCCCCTTACCTGAGATGAGGCTCTGCCTCTCACCCCACTCCATGTTAGGATGGCTTCAAAGTAGGCCAGACTTAAGCTCATTTAAAGTTGTGTTCAAAGGAGAGATTTTTATTGTAAAGACTACTGTCATCTCAAAATAAACAAGGGACATAATACTACATAACTAAATGAAGGCTCAGGATTATAAAAATCATATTTCTTGGTTCATAGCTATTACACAACCTGTTTTTTGCTCTTGTTAATTTCATTTTATTTTTTTTCTTGCAAAAATATATAACTTTGGTAATGTTTTGCAGAACCACTAATTTGAGACAGTAAGCCCTCACTTTTAGGACAGACAGGATACACAGCTGACTTCCAGTACTCTCACTTAAAGACTGGTGAAACTGGCCTGCTGGGTGCTTAAAACCAAGACTTGGAGACCAAAGTAAAAGGGCTAAGGAAAAAACAGCCAATATTTTGGCCCCTTGACCTCTTAGGTCAGTCAAAATTCAGGGAACAACAGGACTTCTCTAAGGGCTCTACAAATCCAGTGAGTCCCCTGACCTCCTTATCAGGAGGCTCAAGAGGATCCCAGAGACCAGGAAGCCAACCAGTACACATTTTGCAAAGAAGAGGGTCACTGGAGAGGGAATTGTCCCTGATGCTTCCAAGGGAAGCCACATGTGATCAGCAAGACCCTGACCAATCCCAGCAGATGGCACAATTGGTAAAGGAAAAGCTAAAAGGAGCCCAGAGGCTCCTCACAAGTTCCCAAGAGTGATCCCTGACAAACTGCAGCTGACTCTAACAGTGGATAGCAAAGAGGTCAGTTTTGACCAACTTGGTCTTAGATAGTTGGCAGGAAAGTGTAACCAAAACACAGCCACGCCTGGACATCTAAAAAATGAGACAATGGTTCTTCTGCCTGAGATATATGTTTGTGTCAGTCCTCCTGAAAGTCAGTAAAACTGAGAGGTTATAAAGGAAGGGTTTTTATACAAGAGTTATGGATAAATATCAGAAAAAGTTCTGTCAGAATCACAAGTTTCTCCTGAGTCAATCTGAGATCTATCTGCGTTTTCTGTCTGGTTTGGGGGTGTGGGTGTGGTAATTACGAACTGCTGCTCAGACTCCTCTTTTGGAGTTTGCAATTCATCACTTCCAGTCTGGTGACTTGATTCTAATCAAGACCTGGGAAGAAGACAAGCTTCAACAGAGCTGGAAAGGACCTTACCAAGTGCTCCTCATCACCGGGATGGCTATCCAATCTGCTGGAAAGGGCAGAACCTATTACTATGGGCGATTTCACCTCAGTAGGTTAGTATGACTAGGATGGATGGTAACACCAAAGGGTGCGATGAAAATAAAACCAAAAGGTGTAAAAAAGGAGAAGGGGGACTTGTGAGGAATAGAAAGTCAGACGGTCCATTTACAGAATATAGTGTTGGGCCTTAACTGGGACACAAGATTGAACTGCAGACATTTAACCACAGACCTTCCCTTTGCCCAGCCAATTTTAAAACTAGCCAACAGCATAGATGGTAACCCTGAGCTCCTCCTATTAGATCAAGGGGCAGCGCTGGTCAGAGATAAAAGCAGGCAATGACCTGCCCAGGTGTGCTTGCCAGAAGGGGATTCTGAAGCCCACTCCTAGGGCACAAGGAGAGTCTGCCTTGCCCACCCACTTCCCAGCACACACTTGGCTCCTCGCAGCACCTTAGTATTTCTAACAGCAGCAAGGAACCACATACGCTAGAGAAGGTCAGGAAACAGGTAAAGAGCGGATCAATTTAAAAAAATTAAAATTTTTTTCCTGAAAATTTTTTTAAAATCTTTTTTTTAGTTGTAGATGGACACAATATCTTTATTTTATTTTTATGTGGTGCTGAGGATCGAACTCAGTGCCCCACACATGTGAGGCAAGCGCTCTACCACTGAGCCACAATCCCAGCCTTTTTCCTGAAATTTGTTTAAAAAAAAAAAACTAACAGATGAAAGCAAAAATAACAACGCATCAAAACAAGCTTTGAACTGAACAGGAAGCTGACGCAGCTCGGGCACAGCTCGGGCACAGGGAGGCACGCGGGGCTCCTTCCCCAAGTGCACGTGGCTAGCTCTCCTGCACGGCTTCTCCCGTCCATGCTCTTCAGGGACGCAGCCACCTGCAAGCTCGGGGCTCAGAGTGCGAGTTCCCCAGAGTCTTTCCTAAGTCTCATCACAGTAAAGCAAGGTGGTCTCTTTATGCAAACTATGCAATGTCCACAAGTAAGCTGGTCTGAATGTCAGTTCCAAATGCAAAACAGACAACAAGGAAGGTGGGGTGACACGTGACCCTACAACTGTGCTCTGGGTGGGTCTGCCTGAGGAAGGGGCTCTGAGATGCCCCCTGGGGCCCTTCCAGACCCTATCCCCCAGGAAGCCACCGTACCTCTGCTCCCGATCCCGGCCCTGCACAGTCCACTTTCCTCTTTTTCCTGGGCCCGATCGCTGCCAGGGCTGTGAGGTTGGCATCCCGCTGTCGCATCTGTGCCAGCTCCTGCTGCTGCATCTTTGTGTTGGGAAGGAAACAAGGACCATCACTTCACACACATTTTTACTTAACAGCAAAAGCAAATATGCAGATATCAAAGAGCTCTCTGAAATTTTCTAAATTGTAACTTCTTTAGTATTTTGGCTTTTAACAGTGAGCATATTCTGTAACTAGAAAAGTAAGTATTTTTTAAAAGCAGCAGATGCTCAACTTAAAACACCTGGACAGTAAGAACAAGTTTAAGTCTAGAGAGCAAATCTAGAAGTCACCGTGAAACCTAGAAGCAGAGTACAAGCTGTCTGCACATAAGAATACCTTTGACGTGGTATTTCTTAAACTTTGCGACGTTTTAAATAGCTACGTAAATGCCTATGCTCAGAAACCCCATGTGGTCTTCTCTGTCAGAGTCTACCGTATGAGCTTCACGTGTGCAGCGGGGCTTCTGTGGCTGAGAAGCTCACCTCTTTCGCCTTCTGCTTCAGCCTTAATTGTTCTGGATCTTCTTGTCTGGATCGAGACTATTTTTGAAAGTAGAAAAGGAAAAACAAGTTATAACCTATATGTGTATCTTATAACAAATATGCTAACCTTATTCATTTCACAGCATTTTCTAGGTTGTGTTTCACATGCTTATAGCCAAAGGCGGAAAATTCAGCTGCACACCATGAGGAAAATCCATTACTCTTAAGAAAAATCAATGCTGTCCGATGCGATGGGATCTTGGGTGTGATCTTTGACTAATGCTGCCCGCTCAGCACAGGACTCTGACTCATCTTGGCATGAAGTGGGTGAGAAGAGCAGCCCTGCAGGCTCTAGTGCTGCTGGGGAAGGGCTGGGGTCCCCGGTACCCAGCTCCAGCCCCTGCTGCCTCACAGAAGGTCCTGCTGGCAGCATGGCCTCAGTCTGACTCAAGCAATGAGGGGCAAGGGGGTCACGCTTTCCTCTGAGGGCAATGTGGGCCTGAGCTGCAGTCTGGTGTGCAACAGAAGGCTGGCCCACAGGCACTCTGCCTTCAGTGGCTGGACCTGGAGGAGCAGCAGGCCACAGGAACCTAAGCAAGCTCCACATTTGGAGAGCACAGAGCGCTCAGAGCAAATAGGTCCCGCTCTGCTGCTCCACTTTCAAGTGCACAGTCACCTTTCCTTGCAGACCAGCCCCAAACACTGCTTTGGTCACTCAGAACCCACAACTTTGGGCAAGGGTGTCCGAGGGGCGGGGTCTCCGAGGGACGGAGTGAAGCACCCCACTTGCCTTGGCTGCCCGCATCAAGATCTCCCTCTCCTGCTCGTCTTTCCTCTGCTTTTCAATCTGATCGAGCTGTTCAAAAAATTTGAGCTGAGCCCGGACATCACTTGCCTGCTCGTATCTGTCGTCATCCTACAAAAAAAAAGCAAAAATATTGTCTGTCATGAATCTGGAACCCAGCAGGCCGGACAGTCTGCACAAGCCCCCTCCCTGGCCTGTTCCCATCTGCAGCGGATGCAGCCTTCTCACATCTCCCTGGACGACTCTGCCTGCCCACAATCAGGGTGAAGTCTTGCGCTGCTTATTTTGGGGCCTCCTGGGACAGCTTCTGTTTTATACACTTTGGCATCATCTGACTTCATTGTAAGCAACGTTTTTAAATTTCCCACAGTAACACCAAAACATTTTAAGATGCAGTGGCTGCAGTGTGTGTTCCAAACACTGCTCTGAGACTGCTGACCCTGACCACAGGACTGTGTAGCGCCTGCCTCTCCCAGCTCCCAGCCACTTGTGTGACCGCGAAAAAGGGACGGGAATCTGCCTCGAAAACCTGCATGTGAAGAGAACTGCAGACTCCCCACAGCCCACAGGTTCAGCTCAGGCCTGGGGAAGGGCCTGACACTTGCAGGTTCTGGGAGCCCTGGGATTGAGGAAGGGCAAAGACTCCATGATTTTCAAAGCTGTGGATCCACCTTCCAAGGTACCATCCCATCACAGCATCCTCCCACAGGTCCCTGGCCTTCCCTAGCCCCGGTCTACAGAGCACCTGAGAACCCCAAGTGGCTAAGAAAATAAGTGCAAAGTACACAGGGCACTGGGACACCGCCACCCTCTGCCCAGTGTGGACAGACAGCTTCCAGACCGCCTGGATGATCAGGGGTCGACAACAGAAAGACATTCTCCTCAGGAAAACGGCCCCATTACCTTATAGGAGAAGTTTTTTTGCTGAGCCGTTTCAGATATTTTTTCTACAAGATTCTGTAGCCTTTGCTGTGTGGCATGGGATACATAACTTACTACGTCTGGATGTAATTCCGTTATGCCGTGCTTTTTACCTACAGAGCAGGCCAAAAAAAAAAAGTATTTTAAAATCATTTGCACATCTTCCTGGACACACTACTTCACCATCTCATCTCTTATCCTCCGATACTACTCTGTGCACCCAAGGGGCAGCCCAGGTGGGAAGCGTGTGGAGGATGGTCATCTACCTGAAAATCGTCAACCACGTGAAATCACAACTCGGGCAAACCCCACGCCAAGGCAGAGGCGTGCTCACCTGCAGCCCACACGCCCGCCATGGAGCTGCGCGGAGGAGCACGCTGAGCCTCCATAAAAGTCACTGAGCGCACCAAACCCACAGGTGGACTCCAGGGATCTTGATGGCATCCCTGGTGGGAACTCACCTATTTCCAATATCCTTCTCTGTAACGGCGCGGGGAGGAGGAAGGTGTCATCCTTACAGGACCGCGTCAGCGTGCCCACCAACTCAGAGTTTGTGGCCAGTATCCTTGCACTTTCTTCCGACAGGTTTACTCCAGCCATTGATGCAACATCATTAATGTCATCGTCGTCCCTAGGAAAGGGAAGGAAAAATTATTCCCGCTACAGAGAAAGTCATCAGGAACAGCACTTAGGTAGCTGACTTGGCGGCGGCAGGCATGGGGACAAAGAGCTGCTGGTCCTGTCTTCTCAAGAAGAAGCCTCTCTGCCTTACTTAGAGCAGTGTAGGACTAGAGCTGAGCACGAGTCTGCACGTGGCTGTGTAGGAAACTCAACCACAGTCCACATCACGTCCAGAGAGCAAAAACCAGCTAACTGCTCTGAGGGTTTTATGCCATGGGAAACCTTCTTTTTAAAAAATTTACCACCAGCCAGGCATAGTGTGCACACCTGTAATCCCAGCGGCTGAGGAGGATTGCAGGTTTGAAGCCAGCCTCAGCAACTTAGCAAGACTCTGTCTCTAAATAAAACTTTCATAAAAAGGGCTGGGGATGCAGCTAGGTGGTTAAACAGTGCTAGGTTCAATCCCTAGTACCAAAAAGGGGGGGATGGTGGGGGTGGCAGCACACACCTGTAATCCCTGCAGTTCAGGAGGCTGAGGCACAAGGATTGTGAGTTCAAAGTCAGCCTCAGCAAAAGCGAGGTGCTAAGTAACTCAGTGAGACCATGCCTCTAAATATAATAAAAAATAGAGTCGGGGATATGGCTCAGTGGTAAATGTCTCTGAGTTCAAATCCCCAGTACCAAAAAACTATTTACATCAGCGTTAATTTCTTTTTAAAACAATCACAGGCTCTCAGAAGCAGCAGAAGCACCAAAAGTTCTGAGCTGAGAGGGCTGCCCACCTGACATCCCACCGTCTGGACACCTGCCCCACCTGCAATCACCAGCTCTCTCAGACCCCTCCACACATGACCACCATCCCAAGAGCTTGATACATGTCTGGAACTCGGGGGGTGGGGGGTGCCTCCCCAGGTGACAGGCACCTAGCAGGGAGCCACTCTGAAGCTGAGTGCTGGCCCTGACCCTCCACCCAGTCATACTCCACCCAGTGTCTTGCTTCTACACAGGGTCTTGGTTCCATCTTGCCCAAGAGCAGCCCTCTGCTATTTCACAGCCCCAGATTTGGCCACCAAGAGAGGCGTCCTGACTAGCTTGTGCCCTCACCCTGAGCCCGGCTCTGATGGGACAGGTAGCCTCTGCTCAGCCACCCTTTCTCACCCAGTCCCTAATCGGCCTGTTTGCTAAGGAGCCCTCATCCTTTTAACAGAAAACAGCACTCAGAGGACAAGGTCTGAGCACCAGACACCCAGACACGTGCTAGGCCCCTGCCTGGACCAGTGCATATGAGCCTCCGCAATTTCATCCTGCACCAGGGCCACTGGCTGTCCGCAGCTCGTCCCCTCTACTGTACTTCCAGCTCCCTCTCTGGATAGCAAGACGACAAGGCACCCAAAGAATGGCTCACTGACTTTTCTGATCCTTGTAGTAACTGGTCACCCTCCCTTTCCCACCAGGTGACAAGCACCCCTGCTGGGCCACTGGAGCTGCCCAACCCTACATGCCTGATGGCTGGCAGGCTGAGGCATCTGCAAAGGGCAGGTGCCACACTGCTTAGTCACAGTGAAGGCTAGCTTACACCTCTAGCACACAGCCCGTAGGAACCTCCATGCCTCCAGGGGCACTCAGACTGGCCCTCATCAGAGACCAAGGCAGTGCAGCCCTGTGAAGCTCTGAGCACCTGGCCTACAGGGTGCTGGCTCCAAAGGTGGGAACCAGGAGCGTTTGGCTGTGACAGGCTGAAAGTGCACATCCACGGCCAGCCAGCCAATGCCTTCCCCTCCTGCTGAGGGCAGAAGCAAGCCTCCCAGCTGCTGTTCCTATATAGGTGAGGTCAAGATCAGGCGGAAGGGACATCCTCGAGGATGTGGCTGCCAGGCGCCCACGGGAGCTCCGAGGGTGGGGTGGAGGGCGCAGGGCCCTGTCCTCCGTGGTCTGCCTGGGCGCTCAGGCTCATCCTTACCGAAACGAACCTCCCCCAGGCTCCTTGAGCTTGTTTTTCTGCGCGGCTGCTGCCTGTGCGGCGACGGCAGGAAGGGCTTTGGTTCCAGGCAACACCGTGGGCTTCACCACTGGGACTGCAAGGAAGGACAGGGAGCACACAGCAGTCAGCAGGGGTGCAGCCTGCCGGTCTCCACAAGCTCCAGAGAGACCCCTGCCGGCTCGGGAGCTCCAGGCTGCAGTGGACGCCCAAGCTCATCCCGAGCACTCTCTTCCGCGTCTCCCCAGACTCCAGAAGCTCAGGGTGCCAGATGACGAGAGGGGACAGCAAGGCAGGTGAGCGCGTCCCTGGAGGCCGGGGCTCGTGGGGGCGAGGCCCAGGTCTGCCCACGCCAGGACCAGCCAGGCAACACAGTGGGCCCAGTCTCGGAAAAGAGACTGACACAGGTCATTTTCACAACCACACTGGTGGTGGTGACGGCTGCATGTCACAAACACCACCACTGGAGCATGTATCCACAAGGTGAGCCTGACGCCACGCTCTCCCTCCACAGCAGCACACTGAGGCTGCCCCAGGCCGGCCCTGCCCTCACCTGGCTGCAGCTGGTTCAGCTGGATCTGCTGGGGAGTGGTGAGCATGATCCGGCTGTGAGGCTGCCGCAGGGCGACCATGGGCGTCTGGGTCAGGGTCACCTGCGGGGGCCGGATCAGGGCTCCTGGCTTCGGGGGCTGCTGGATCACCTGGGCAGAGCCGGCAGAGCACAGCGGTGAGCAGACTCCCAGGGGCACTGAGTCCCTTCACCTGCCCCACCCCCCATGGAGCAGCTCTAGGGAGACCCTTGCTCCTCAGCGAGGCCTGGCCCCCAGAGCCCAGGTCAGCACTCTCTGTGTGGCCTCATGGGACCACAGCGGAGAGAAGGAGCCAAGCGCTGCTGCCCCCAGGCTGTACTGGGCAAGGCCAGTGGAGGGCAGCAGTGGAGTGGTCTGCGCATCTCAGACCCCTCTCCCACCTGCTGGCAGAGACACTGCCGCCTGCTGGTCACAGGCAAGTGGCTTTTCCTCCTCTGAGTCTTCTGGGCTGAGCGCCCCTGAACTTGGCTCTGCTGCTCTCCACAAAGCCTGTGCCCTCTCACTACCCACAGGCTGTGCTTAGGCAAGTCCCCCTACCTCAGGCCCTACCCAGCTCGGCTGTCCGACCCTGTCACCTGCAGCTACACAGAAGGCTCCAGTGCTGGTAGTACTCTACCACTTTCTGTACTCTAAACTCTACCCCAGAAAGCGGGGGTGCACACACACACAGCTCAGATCTACAGTCTTGCCGCAAACCTTTGGGGCTGGGTATTTGACTAGGTGTTTCTGGCTTTGAAAAAGGCGCCCTGGTGTGTGCACAACTGTGATGAGGCAGTTTCAGGGGATGAGGGTGGGGGCCAGACTACAGCCCTGCACCAGAGCCATTTCTGCAAGGAAACGGGCAGACAGGCTGAGTCCCAAGCAGCTCCACCAAGAAGCCTGCTGTGCACCACGAAAAGCCCGATGGCCACCACCTCAGGCCTTGGTGTGACAGACGGATCAAATCCCCAGCCAGCCAGCTGCACACATAGGCTACAGCCCTGCTGCTGAACACAGCGCACTTCCAAGAACAAAGTTCACAACGCTACTGGCGTAATTGAGGGCCAGAGGCTAGAACTTCCCCATAAACAGGACAGCCCACAAAATCTTCCTTCAACAGAACTCGCCTTTTGAGCAAATCAACTCCATACCATAGACTATGAATAGGACAGTTCCATCCTTACGGAATGCTACAGCAGAGGAACAGTGATCTCCACCCAAGGTGGCACAGGGGCAGAGGAAAGCCCCACCTTCACAGGTGGACCTTCAGCACTGCGAAGCCTGACCTGCCTGGCAGAGCAGAGCCTACAAGGACCAGGAGCCTGCTCGTGCATTACCATCAAGCTGCTCCTAGAGAAACAGAACGCCTCTCAAGGTTGTATAAAACTGCATTTCTACTTTGATGAGTCCTCTCTGCCTACGGTGGAAGCGCGTTCAGAACAAAACTCCTACAGAAGCCACCCTTGCTCCAGTGGAAGAGCGCGACCTCAAGACGGACGCTGGGGGCCAGCTCCACGCTGCTTATAAGATGAGCCGCCCACTGGCAGCCCCGTTTTTCCCTGAGCATCACCATGGCACACCAGTGCCACCAACCGGCCACCCTGTAAAGATGACAGCTCATCCTATCTCTGGCCCTGCGTCCAATGCCAAGGTTTCTTGGGCTTGGTCCGTCGTGACCATAGAGAAGACCCACCCATGAGACACGCTACGCCCCGTGTCAGGAGGTGGCAGGTGTGCCAGTGCCAATGAGCTCGTTTCCCCGACTGGAAGCAGAACCCAACAGCAGGGCCTCTGCTGCTAGCTTGTGCTTTCACTCTCGGAGAGAACACCCTAGCTTCTTCCCAGCGGGAGCTCCCCACCTGCCCAAGGAAAGGGCTCTCTGAGCCAGGGCTGGAATGTAAGAGGCCAGCAGGAGCGCGGGTAGGCGCTGCAGAGGAGCAGCAATGCCGGCGCCTTCATACCAGCGGTGCGGGCTGTGCCTGCCTGCCAGGGCCCACCTGTGTGGGCTGCGTGAGGCTGATGACAGGGGGCTGCAGGGCGCTGCTCACGGAGGCGGCCGTCTTGCCGGCCGTGCGCTGCACCGAGCCGCTCAGCACCACGGCCGTGAGCGCAGTGGTGGCCTGTGAGGCGGGTGGCTGCTGTTGCTGGCTCTGCTGGATGAAGGCCGCGGAGTCGGGGGTCAGCTGTCTCAAGGCAGGTAAGCTCCTCTGGTAGGGAGACAGATAACACGGTCAGGGAGCAGCTCGAGTGCAGAGTTTATTCCTTAAATTCAGAAACGTCCGGCTAAATAAAACAGATGGTAAGCCGGGTGCGGTGGCGCAAGCCTGTAATCCCAGCACTCTGGGAGGCTGAGACAGGAGAATCGTGAGTTCAAAGCCAGCCTCAGCAACAGCGAGGCACTAAGCAACTCAGTGAGACCCTGTCTCTACATAAAACACAAAATAGGGCTGGGGATGTGGCTCAGTGGTCGAGTGCCCCTGAGTTCAATCCCCGGTACAAAAAAAAAAAGATGGTCGACCCTGCAGAAGCATGAGTGAGTGCTGGGGCCAACCACCAAACCTGCCTCATCCAAGTAGGGCTGTTCTTGCTAACAACTGGCTAAAATTTTTTTTTTTTAATATTTTTTTAGTTGGAGATGGACACAATGTCTTTATTTTATTGCTTTGTACGTGGTGCTGAGGATCGAACCCAGGGCCTCACGCATGCGAGGCAAGCGCTCTACAATCCCAGCCCCTAAAATTTATTTTAAAACACAACAAACAAAACCCTCAGTATTTTCAAAAGCCTTAAAATGTGATGCCAGCAGCGGTCACATCAGACAATCTGATGCCCAGCCCCTCCCCGACCCGGTGGGGACAATCTGATGCCCAGCCCCTCCCCGACCCGGTGGGGACAACCTGATGCCCAGCCCCTCCCCGACCCGGTGGGGACAACCTGATGCCCAGCCCCTCCCCGACCCGGTGGGGACAACCTGATGCCCAGCCCCT
>CM053401.1:178359152-178436910 GCA_028644305.1 Xerus rutilus
AAGCAGGAGCACTCCTCTCCACCCAGGTGCAGCCCAATGGTGAGGCCGGTGTCAGGGCTCAGATTTACGAAAAAGCTCCTTCAGATCAGAATGGACTTTCCGTCCTGCTGCGACACTGTGGCTTTAACTCACCTTCAGGAAAGGCACGAGGTAAGGTTGAGGTGAAGAATTGAGTTCTCGGTATAACCTGCTAGTGAAATCTTCAGCTTCGATCTTCCCGTCCTTAAAAATAAAATGCACACGGACCCTGCAGTGGACTCGAGCTGCACACGCACACACCTGGCCGCGCCTCCCTCTGTTCTGGCAGCCGTGGGGGCGGCAGTGCACCACGCACAGCAACCTGAGGCTCCTGTGCACAGGGTAGGTGGTCATCAAGGACTTGGCCACGCCTCTGGCTGGCCAGGTTCATGTCCGTGCCTCAGCTCTTTCAGAAGCTTCTTGCTCAGTGAGTACTTTCACCCAGTGCTGTGCTGGGAGACAGAGGAGCCCAAGACAGCCTCACAATCACAGCCACTGTTGTGAGCACAGGGTGCCACAGACCATGCAGACAGCACCAGCCAGCAGGGCCAGGACACCTGTGAGGCGCCACTGGCTGCACGCTTACTCCTGCACGGCACCACAAGAGGAGCACGAAGGCCCAGAGAGAGAGAGGGTACAATTCTATTCCTGAAATTTCCAAGAGAGTTCTGTGTAAAGGCCTGGAAATCCAGCCCGAGAGGTGGGACCAGATCCCATGCACCTCTCTGCTGTGCCACAGCAGGTGCACTAGTGGACACAGGGCTGGGCCAAGGCCTAGCAGCACTGCTGCATCCTCCCAGGGCTGACAGAGCCTGGACTACAGGTGGCAGTGGGCACAGCAAAAGTGGGCCATCAAGAGCACCGGCATAGGTGAACATCTGGGGCCTGGGACTTGTGGGTCAAGCAGAAGAGGCAGCCACCAGGGTCCTCCTGACACAAGGTCTAGGGACAGACACCATGACTAGGGCAGGTTTTTGGAGGACACTGGCTCTCCTGCCAGAGCAGAGGCACCAGCAGCCAGACCGGGGCATTGGGGGGCAAAGCCCGGGCTCAGGGACTCCACAGTGGGGAGCACTGGGACTGTCACAGGAGGAAGAGCCTCTCCTTGAGTGAACCACTTGTACCCAAGGGTACTTGCTGCTGACAGCCAAGCTCAACCCTAAGTGATGGGTCAGAGAGGGTGGCCAGCAGCATCCTGGGCTGCAAAAAGGTTTTGTAAGAAAGGGTGCAAGGGCCACTGGGGCCATGGGAAGGGTACAGTGCTTTGAGGGCAGCTGCCAGAGACAGCTGAGGAGCAAAGAGCATCAGCAGGTGGAGAAGCACACAGCCAAACAAGGCTGTGGTTCTGAGGCTGGTGGCACAGGCCTCCCCTGCAGCCCTCCCTGGGAGAGAAAGGCTCAGCAATACAGCCGTGGGTCCCAGTCTGAGTCAGTAAACTCCACCAACAGAAAGAAAATGCAGGACTCTCAAAGTCCAGGAGATGTTCAACAACCAGTTTCCTTAAAAAGAAGTCACATGGACTTGGCTGTAGCTCAGTGGTAGAACACTTGTCTAGCATGTGCGAGGCATTGGGTTTGATCCTCAGTACCACATATAAATAAATTAAATAAAGGTATTGTGTCTACCTACGATTAAAAAAAGAAAAAAATCACAAGGAAACAAATAAGAGCCAGAGGAAGGGGAGTGCTCAGCTTCAGAGAGCGTGTCAACTGCACAGGGACCTAGTGCACATCCCGACTGTACTGGTTTGCTGAAATAAAACACCTGTGTTCATAGGCCACTGGGAAAGGGGTAAGGGCCAGGCATACAGCGTCGGGGACTCCTGAGTGTGTGAGTGTGCCCACGCCCATAAGAGACGGCCCTGGGACAATCGGGGCATGGGAGTGCAGGAGGTGGCAGGGGCAGGCCCAGCTGCGACCACCGCACAGGAACTGGGAAAGGACTCAGCAGAGGATGGCACTCTCGCTTTGTGAAGTGCTTGCAACACTCCACTTAAAAGCAGAACAACAGGGAGAGCGAAGAGAGAGAAGGCGGACCCTAAACCACAGGGTCCCCGAGGGGCCCTGAGCTCCGGCTCTTCCTCCTGTGATGTCACACACTCCTCCAGCTCCATCACGCCCCTCTCCAACGCGGACCCGTTCCCCTCAGGGACGTCAGAGTGCTGGCTGCGTGCCTGTCACACAGTGTGAGGCAGCAGCCAACACGAGCTCCTCACCAGCAGGTTCTGCACCAGTTCCTTCACGTTCGCTGCCGTCTCTGTGGACTGTTTGCCAGATGAAGCCAGTTTTATCAACGTGGACAAAAAATTTTTACATTTCTTCACGTTTTCCATGGTTTCCTGGATTCAAGTAAAAAGATATAAGTAAAAAAGTCATTAAAGATTTTCATTGGGGGCTGGGGCTGTAGCTCAGTGGTAGAGCGCTTGCCTCGCATGCGTGAGGCCCTGGGTTCGATCCTCAGCACCACATATAAATAACAAATGAATAAAATAAAGATCCATCAACAACTAAAAATATATTAAAAAAAAAAAAGATTTTCATCGTAGCCTCTGGTCAAACTAAACGTGCGCAGGTGGGAGAGACATGGAGATGTTGCCTCTGAGCTTCTGAAGGAAGAGAGCTGCCTCTCGGGGCTGCTGGGCACAGCTCCAGCCTCAAGTGGCCCTAGGAAGGCAACTGAGAGGTGACCAGTGTGGCAAGAGGAAGCCACCAGGACATTCATCCTGGTGCTGCTCACCATCAAGAGGGACTGATGCCCGTCCCCACACAGGTCCCAACTCTGAGGCAGCCCCTACAATCCATGGAAAGTACTCAGCAAAGCAGCGCGAGGAAGCAGGTTCAAAGGCACCATGCCAGCTGCCCAAGGTCCAGGTGCAAATGACACAGACAGCAGGGCAGTTCTACAGCCTGCAGGGCCCTGTGGCCACATGTCATTTTCAAACGTGATTGCAAGGGCTTTCGCTGTTCCCAAGTCTATGCTGTCTGAAACCTCGAATGGAAAGGCTAGGGCCTTCTCCTGCCACCCCTCTGTGGTCCCTGCCCTCAAACAGCCCTCATGGAGGCAGAGAGGACTGCAGAGCCCGGGCCTTCACGCTCCTACAGCTGGAGGGCCTCTACGTGGCTAGTGCTATGCATTGACAGGAATGGACAGGGCCCTCTGCACACCAGCCAGTGGTCTGGGACAGAAACCCAGGGCCAACTCAAAGTCCCATTTTTTGGCTGGTGAGCAGCAAATGACTCCAGGAGGACTGAGGAGAAGCAGTCTTACCGTGGCAGCTGTGGAGGTGCTGGCCGCCCCTGGGACCGTGCGCTGAGGTGCCCCTGTCTGCACAGCTGTGGCCGTCCCGAGTGAAGCCGCCTGGGCAGAGCCACCCAGGACCAGCTGAGGCTGCAAGAGTCCAAAGCACGAGGTGAGTGCCTCCCAGGCCGCCAAAGCCAGCGAAAGAAAAGGCTTCCTGCAGAGGGGGAGACCCAGACGGCTGAGGGCCCAGGCCAGCAGGGAGACCCCAGGCAGAGGGAACTGCACTGCCCACCTGTATCTAGAACTGGTCAGAGTGACACGATCGCTGAGAGCCTGAAGGCACCAGAACACAGCACAGGGTGGCAGTAACGAGCTATCTCGGCAACCACCATGCCCTCCAAAAGTGGACAAGACAGGGGCACACTCCTCGGCTGTAGCCCTCACAGAGCAGCCGCAAGAACATGACTGGCAGGCGCAGCCTGGCTCCCCTCGACACCAAGGCCATCTCTTCTGCTCTACACGAGGGGGGACACAGGAAACTGACACTGGTGGTCAGTGTCGGCGGGCAAGGGCAGCGCTGCCAGACAAAGGGACACATGCCAAGCAAACGGGAAGCCAGACTTCTTGCAGCATGACAGCTCCCACCATGGGCCTCAGATCTCTCACCTCCCAAGGTCTCCAGCTGACGTGACTAATCACGATGCAAATACTGACTAATTTTTTAATCAGTACTTTTCCAATTTATAAATCTAGCTGTCAACACCTTATCCCTCCAATGTTTAAAACACTGCTCTTTTCTGAAGGCAGGGGGCAGTGCAAGGCCGAGTCCTTGCTGGCCAACTCCTTGCTCCTTGGGAGGCTACCAGACGCCAGGGTGGCCCCAGCGCTACGCTGCAGCAGGGAGTGCAGAGCAGGGCAGGTGAGGCCTTCTGCACGGGATGCCCTCACAGGGAGTGCAGGGCAGAGCAGGTGAGGCCTTCTGCATGGGCCACCCTCACAGCGACAAGTGTGCACTGCCTTCACTAATGGAAACCACCGAGCAACTCACTTCACAGAGAGAAAACGTGCAGGGCAGACCAGGCAGCCAGCAGGGGCAAGCAGGTGGCTGGACATCACTCCCATGCCTGCCGGGACCTGTGGCACATCTCCCTAGCTGGTGTCCGCACGGCATCCCCTCCTTCAATAAACTTGTCTTCACTAACCCTGATGCAAGAGCTCAACTGGGAGCTTCAGCCCCTTCTCAGAAAGTCGCCAGAGTGAAAGGCAGACATGCCCATCAGGTGGACAGGGGCGGGAGCCCTCCCAGGAAGCCCACTCTCCTAGACTCTGGGTCCTCTCAGCTACAAGAGGTGTGCTCAGAGGACAGTAAAGGAGCCCCGGGGCCAGGTGCCCCTAGAGCTCCCTGACCTGTTCCCCCATGTGGGAACAGTGGCCACTGCAGCACTGCTGTGAGGACCACAGACTAAGCGGGCAGGTGCTGCACCCAGCATCAATGCTACAGGGCCACCACTAGGGACACCCACAAGCTTCCTCTCCTGGAAGACCAGGAGAGGTCCTGAGCCACCTTGCTCCAGCTGCTCCCTCCTGACTGCCCAGAAAGCACTGCCTCCCTACCCAGGTGTGTCTCCCTGGCCAGGTATGTTCCTCCCTACTCCAGTGGGCCTCCCTACCCACATGTGTCTCTCTGGCCAGGTGGGCCTCTCTGGCCAGGTATGCGCCTCCCTACCCAGGTAGGCCTCCCTACTCACATGTGTGTCTCTGGCCAGGTGTGCCTCCCTAGCCAGATATGTGCCTCCCTACCCAGGTGGGCCTCCTTACCCACATGTGTCTCCCTGGCCAGGTGTGCCTCCCTGGTCAGACTTCCTTGCCTCTCTAACAGGAGCCAGCTAGGCTGCCACACAGACCCTTTCCTTAGGTGAGGCCAGAGGCTAGTCCGTCAGGAGCACATACCAGATGGACCAGCATCTGCAGAGCCCTCTCCCCTCCCACAGCCTAAAACACTATTTTAAAAACAAACAATCCACCAGGGTTGCATGAACATTTCCAGAGCTGTGCTCTCATGCTGGCCGAGGCCAGAGGTCCTGCATGGAGGCAGTGCAGCCTGGCAGCTGGCGCACTGCTGGAGCAGCCCTGGCCATTCCCTTTGCCACCAGCAAGTGCCTCAGCAGCGGGATGGGAAGAGAGCCCGTGTCCCCACCACGAAGGCACCACGAACACTGAGGGGCTGCACAGAGCATCGGTGCAGCCCAGCACAGGCTCACTGCCAGCACGCCCGGGGGCTGAGTCTCGGGCGACTGTTACTACGGCCATGGATCTTACTTATGCTCCTGCCTTGTGGGAGCTTTTCAAGTGCTGTTGGTGTTACGTTCCATGCAGCTTTAAGGAAAAATGAATCCTGATCTATTCTGAGCTGGGAGTCAGAGAACTATCCCTTTCTTCCTGGAGAGCCTTCCTCTTCATATTCAACTTGGTATCAAAAATAAAAACCCATAAGGCCTGGTCATTGCAAAGAAAATCCACACTCTGCCCAAGAGCCCCCACTGGTGTGCCGAGCCACTGTCTCTTACCTGTACCCCAGGGGAGCGCTGTAGGGTTGTAGTAGGCTGTACCGTCGTCTGGGCCTGAGACACTTGCTTAATTATGGTAGTTGGGGTCACCTGCCGTGCAATAATAGGTGTGCCAGGAGCCTGAAAATGAGTTGTCATGTAAAACAAGCTAACATAAAAGTGATTCCATAGCCACCTGATGCACACAAAAACCAATCCTTGACACTCAGGTGGGTCCACAGCAGAGTCACAATAGGCAGTGACACCTCCATGTCTACAGCTTTCTTGCCAAGGCAAAAGCCTGTGGTGAGCATAGGTCTTCTTAGACCCTCCTGAAACATCATGAGACTCTTTAACATAGAAATTCTACAAAACACGATGTCTGCCCAAAAGCAGGCGTCTGGGAAGCCACGTGGCACTGCTGTCTTAGGGTGCTGCTGACCACCACAGACGAGGTCCTCGTGGCAGATGTGAAAGGGAGGGTCAGGGCAGACATCTCCCGGCTGAAGTGAGGTTTGAGAAGAGCTGACAGAGACAACAGGAAGTCAGACGGTGGCAGCAGAGCCACCAGCAAAGCCAAGCCACCCATGCCAACCACGTGCTCAGGCACAGGACACACTGGCCTGGAAGGTGCCACGCTGCCCCCTTTCAGGTACTGGGGGCTACATCCATCTCTAGCATGTACACACCCATCTATGGGACAGGGGCGCCCACTCCAGAGGAGCACAGCCAGTGACGGAGGAAAGAGTCCTCAGGACCGTTCCTCCTTCACTTCATCTGCCAGCCTGCCACCAGCGTGAATGTGGTCATGGCACCAGGCAGGAACAGGTAGTGAGCTGGCACGTGCCCACACACATCATGGGAACAAACACGGTATCAGGCGCTGGGAAGAGCACAGCCAGAACTCAGCTTTTAGCCCCAGTGCCCACCCTGCCCATAGCTCAGAAGGCAGGTGTAGCAACCCCGTGAAGCTCATGTGCTGCCCCACAACAAGGGCCCGGGCTGGCTCGGCCCTGCTCTGCTCCATGATTCAGTAGCTGACTGTGGCTCAGCCCTCAACAGCCCCTCAAGCTACATGCTAGTGTGATCTCCACTCTGCAGAGGAGGAAACTAAGGCACCAAAAGGTAAACTGCAAGAGGCAAGGAATAAGGGCCAAGGTCCAGCCGGGCAAACGACCCTGGGTATCCGCTCTAACCCACTCAGCCAGCTGTGCTGAGCTCAGGCTTCAGGGGCCGGTTGTTCTGAGCCAGCACAGCCCTGGGTCAGGAAGGAGGCGGTGCCATCCCAGGCCCTGGCTGACAGTGGGGCGGAAGGCATCCACATGTTTTAGAGCCCACTGGCACAGGACACCTGACCTGTATCGCGGCCTCCTCGGCATGCATGGTGGCAGGGAGTAGGGGGTGGACAGGCTGAGCGTGGGACAGCCACTCGGCAGGACTCTTGTACTCACCTGTACAGTGGAGATCTGGACGGGAGGGGCACTTGTGGGGGCCGCAGGGCGGGGCGCCATGGTGCTCTGAGGCTGGGCCTGAGCGTGGGCCTGGGCCTGCATTTGGGCCAGGGCCTGCTGAGGGATCATTAACAACTGCCCATTCTCGCTCCGCACAAGGACCATTCCTGGGGACAGAGGAGACTGGGCATCAGGAAATGATCCTCAGCCCAGCGCAGAGGAGGCCCCTCACAGGGGTCTGCAAAGGAACACAGAGAAGTCAGGAAGCACCTGCACACGCCAGCGAGATGGAGTCGGCACAGGTTGTCGGCGGCTGCAGAGGATCCTGGGACAAGCAGCAGCAGAACCCGCCTTCCACGCTGCCTGCCCCAGAAGCCACCTGCTTTACATGTGCCCAAGCCTGCAGAAGCACACACCCTCCACTGGCCAGGCTGCACTTGCCCAGCCACTGTCCTGAGTGGGCCCACCTCACAGCTCCACCTAGGCCTCAGAGAAGTGCCTGCTCTGTTGGTGTAGCAAGCATATGCCCTTGGGACAGTCTGCCCCGCCTACCTTGCTACCCACCTCTGTCTGAGGCACCAAGGCGTGCCCGCTGTGCCGGGGTCCTGCCTCCACTAGCTGCAGGTGACTGGCTGCGCCTACAGGACATGACCATTTCTACAGCCCTACCCCAAGTTTCCCAACCTTGTGTCCTTGGACATTCGAGCCAAGCGGAAAAGAGTAGGGTCCACTGGTAGGCACACTCCTCTGGGGAAACGTGGGGCAGTGCTGTTCCACAGGTGAGCTGGGACACCCACAGCCCACATGCAGGGCAGGAAGAACCCCGCGGCCTTCAAGGTTCTTCAGCTAAATCTCGGGAAAGCAGATCCCACCAGCCAGGCTGGACATCAACCATAGCCTCCAAAGCAGCACCCAGTTATGCCGCAAGTGCATCAGAAAGGGAAACATGACAAGTGTTTACATTTACTCTGCCACCACGGGTCGCCTCTGAGCTTCAGGAGACTACTGACATCATCACATGGCCCAGCCAGGAAACAGCAAAGTGAGGGCAGTGAGGGTGACGGACCAAGAAGAGACAGGGGCTGCAACCTCCTGCAGGCCAGGCCTCTCCCACGGGAAACCTCAGGAGTGCCAGAAGAGCTGTGACGCTGTTGGGCTCCTTTAAGAAACCACAGCAGGGTCTCTCCCTTGGGCTCACCTCTAGATTCTTGACCCAAAAAGTCACGCTAGTGCTATTAAGAGAGCATCCCTCCCAGCATCCCTTTGAAATAAACCATGCTGAAATCAAACAAAGAAGCCTGAACCCAGCTGCTGATACACCCAGTGCAATCTCCAACCCGGAGCTCGGGAGTGCACCACCAAGGACAGGCCTGGAGCTCAATCAGGGAGACCTCGTCGCGCCACGACGACACTGGCACCTACGCAGGGCGCTCGGGCCAGGCGTCCCGCCGGCTGCATGGCCAGAGCTGGTGGGAATCACAAGGGAGAACAAGACTGCCCAACACAACAAGAAGAACCTCGTGAACACCATCTGCTGCATCCACCCACCCACTGCAGACCACCCTCCCGTCCAGCCACGAGCTCACCCAGTATGGCACACAGTGGCAAAGCAGCCAAAGAGGGCGCCACGGCAGGCACTACTTTAACCCCAACTGAGAACTGTTAACTGAGCAGTTAGTGAATGAGCACAAGCCCTTTTCCTTAAAACATTACATCCATGGAAATTCAAAGAAATATTTTAGAATATCGGTGAAATAGTAATGTGATCAAAATTCTAGCAAAGTGGCATGCTGGATGTCGTCAACTATCTGCCATGAGATGGGCCTACAGGATGGCCAGCACACCTGCAGACATGGTCAGCATGCCTGTGGCTGGGGCCAGCACACCTGTGGACAGGACCAGTGTGGCCATAGCTAGGGCAAAAGTTGGAAGATGGATTCAAAGTCCTGCCAAGAAGTGATGAGGTGACTTAAAGCAAGCACCTGTGCCCGTCTCTGGCATTAAAAATATTGGTAACTGGGTCTGAAATGTGTAAGCAAACGGAAGGACAGATGGGACTGGTCGGGAAGGCACCATGAGACTTTAAAAGCCCTGGGCCCAACACCCACAGCGGACCCAAGGAAGCTGCACAGCCATGTCTCCCCGTGAGCAGACCTACAGCTGCTCCCGGGGCCATCTGGCGTTTCCCTGGTTACAGCACATCACAACCACAATCATGGGATGACAAGAAGGCAGACAGCTGCGAAGTGAGTGGGCGGCCAACAGCTGCATGGAGCACCATGCCCGGGGTGTGGACCCAGTTACCACCACTGGTTTCCAACAGACATGGCCGGTACACACTCAGGGCAGAGAAACGCCACCTCGTCTCAGAGCGCAATGAGCAACTTGAAGACGAAAGCCTGGGGAACAGTAGCCTGCCACGTCCGAAGGCAGCACACAACCTACCAAAGCACAGCTTCTGACCCCCCACCACTCACCACCTGTCTGCACCTGCAGGGCGCCTCGTGCAGGCTGATTGGGAAGAACCAGCCACCATGCACAACTGGCCAGGTGTGGTCCTCACCTCACTCCAAACAGGGTGTCCAGGCTAGCAGGCAGGGAGCTTCATCCAGAGCTCCTGGAGGAGAGCCGCCTGGCTCAGTCAGATCCCCAACCCAGGCCATTCCTGCACCTGCCCAAGGGACCAACAGCAAGGAGAAAAAGCTCTAGCAGACAGGCACACAGCTCCACTCAGCCAGCCCAGGCCAGGGGGAAGGTAGAGGCTGAAGCAATACACTCTAGGTCCACCTGAAAGACCCTTCAGAGGCCACTTCAGGGCTCATAGAAGGGGTGTGGTAGGAGTCCCAAAGGTTCCAGGCTCCTGACCTTGATGTGCACTCAGCCAGCGCGCAGAGCAAGAAACATCACATGTCCAGATGGCACCAAAAGAACAATCTGAGGTTCCCTTTTTAATAACTTTAGCCTTCTCAGTATAGAATGAGGTGTTCTTTGCAGAAAACTTGAGAAATGAAAAGAAGTACAAGGGAAACAGGCACCTCCTTTGGTCAATACAGCTGGGTTCTCCAGGGTCCTCCCTACACATGGGTGAGCACAAGCATCCTCCAGGTAACAGTGAAGGGAACTGAGGCGCTGTGGGTGTTCAGGCTGGTATTCTCTCTGCTCTCCTCATCAGCATTTCCGTGCCATTGAACATTCTTCAAAGACATAATTTTTGTGGCTACAAAATGCGGCACAATACATGATCCACAATTGTCCACAACTTCCTTTTTGGTGAAGATGCAAGCTAATTTCCTACTTTTCACCATCCTGAACACGTAGATCTTAAACTTAAGACAGTACAAAGTACTCCACCAGCAGCTTTGCAAGGCCACATGTGTGGAGGCCAGGAAAGCATGGGGTAATAGCAACAGGCAGTGGCCTCTCTGGGATGGCCCTCCACATTTCTCCCTCAGTTCCCTCCCAGACCTACCAACTCTTCCAGAACCCACGCCCCCACCTGCAATCACTGGTCCCAGGAAGAGGGAATGAATCCTGCCCTCCCCAAAGCACCAGAATTCAGGAAAGGCCCAGTGTTCCTACCCAACCTAACGGTGTTCCTTAACCTTTGGATCACCCACACTCCTTACTGCATTTTAAACCAAAACACAGAGCCTCGAAAGCTGCGCAACAAACCAGCGGGCATTTCCAGCCTGACACTATCAGCTTCTAGGAACAGGCTTTCACCCACCATCCACGTCACCCAGGTGGCGAGGCACAAGCTCTGGCTGTAGGGCCTGGAGCCAAGGGCTCCTCACCCGCCTACCCACGACGAGACTCTCACTACCTCGCCATTCACGGCTCTTCCAGCGCAGCCACCCCATCCCATCCCAGACTGGGAGGACAACTGGCCAGGGGAGAAGGATCCCTGGGCTGTGGTGAAATCAACCAGAGAATGGCCCAGGTCAGAGGGCGAGACTGCTCTCTCCTGACTACAAGACAGCCACAGACTCCCTTCAGGGGAACGCCAAGCCAGAGGGCAAGCCTTCTGAGTCCAACCTGTGCCCACACGCACCCTCACAGCGCTGTGCCTGCTACTAAGGGCGGGAGCAGGCACGGGATTGGACCCCATAGGGCACGTTGCAAATGCCAGGGATGCACTGCCATAGTATGCACCAAGAGCTCAGGGCTTCTCCGAGGGCCCTCCAGCAAGCGCAGACACATATCAGCCACCAAGCTGCAAGGACCCCTCCCTGCCACCCTCCGCTTTACTGGCCCAAATCCTGTGCAACAGAGCCTCTGTCAGAGCTGACTGACAGTGCCCTACGCCTTCCTTAATAATGGCTTTTGGTGAACACTCTTTTTCATTTTAAGTTATGAAAAACAAAGTGCTTAACCCTACAGACCCCTCCCTGAATGCAGAAACACTGACGGCGGGACAGGCAAACTCCCAGCTCTACCCTCCCAGCCCTGCACCAGGAGCCAGAGGCTCCTGCCCGCCGCCTCCAGGCAGCGAGTGAGCAGCAGGAGCGCGCCCTCGCATCCTAGGTGTGCTCCCCTCGCCACCTTCCTGGCTGGCCCCAGCATGAAGGGCACCCAGGAGAAGTGGGGTAAGGGCCAGCCCACCCTACATGTTGCAGGCCCCCAGCACTCAACTCTGGCTGCCTCATCTGTCCCCTGTCCTGGCTGTTACACTGCCACCAAATTCCACTTTAACTACCACACTTCTCATTTCTAGGACTTCTGTTTGCCTCACTGTCAAATCGCCCTGCTTGTGACAGCATGCTGCTCAACTCCCAGGCTACAGGCTCTCTTGCCCATCTTCCATCAGTTCCCTGTGGGGCCCTGCAGCAGCCCATGTGGCTGGGAGGACTCTTGCCCAAGCATGTGCTGGGCAGTGAGGATTCGGCCATGGAGGACAGCCCCGCAGGAGTCCTCAACAGGCACTTCTCCTCCCAAAGCAGGACAGGCAAGGAGAACTCTGCCTCTTGGCCAATGGAAGCTTCCCGTCCCAGGGCCTTGGTGCCAGCCCTGGCCCACTCAGCAGTGGAACACAGGTACCCAGGACAAAGCAAAAACCAGCACCAGTGAGCCCTCACCCCCACCCCCGACAGGCACAGTGGCTAACAGGCCCTGCTGTGGCCCCTCCCTGACCCCAGGTAGTTTTCTTTGCATTCTAGAAAGCTAAACTCCACACTTGAGCTGACACATATCCAGATTCTCCACCTTTTTGGGCAAGGAGGTATGCAGGGTGCCTGGTCCCATCTTGCTGCCCGAGTCACCTGCAAGCAAGATTCCTCTGCGACATGGGCACCTAAGGATCCCAGCAAGGAACCTAGGGACATCGCCAACACAAACGCAGAACCCAAGCAACAGAGTAATAAAAATGAATTAAGAATGGCCTCTTCAAAGTTACAAAGAACACCCAAGTGACAGTCCAAACTCACAGATGGGCCAGCAGGGCCGAGGCATGCTCCCAGAAGACATGGGAAGGAGAGAGGCAGAATTCAGAAAGGAGGGGTGAGAAGCCCAACAGGTGAGCAGAGTCTAAGATCCTAGAACTGAACTCTTAAAATCCCAAGAATCAGCAGAAAAGACAGAAGCCAACAGAGCTCTAGAAAAGCAAAGCCCTCACCAAGATGCATGTCCTGGACTGAGGCCTGCATAGAAGGGCCCAGCCTGAGCCGTGCACAAGGCCCACAAGCAGAGAGCCAGCCAGCCTGAGGGAAGCCGCCCAGGCCACAGCAGACTCCCAACGTGAGCAGCACGCTGCAACAAGCTGCCTGCCTCCTTTTAGGCACAACTGGTCTCAAAACGAGCACCTTCTAGATGAAGGGCAAGGCCACTAAGACAAGGAATGCTTAGAAAGCAGAAGACAGGACCCAGGAAACATGGGCCAGCATCCAAAGGTGACAAGGGGGATTTCAGGAGAAGAGGGAAGGGACAGGTGTGGTGCGTGCCCAGAAAAGGACCAGCCCACGATGGGCACCACGTGGGTGATGCAATGCCAATATCTGCCTTGGCTCAGTTCCACCAGCAGTTCCCTGTCAGCTGACACCAATGGGGGACCTGGAGTTGACAGAAGGGTGCCCACGGCAGCAGGGAGTCACCCCAAGCTTTGCTGGCAAGCTGGTAAGATGCAGGCACAGCCCGGGAAGGGGGTCTGTTTCTCATCAACACCCTGCTCTCCAAGATGGGGGACAACTAGTGCGAAGTTTAAGCTTTACCCACGGCACAAGGAAGGGCCACGACCAAGACGCAGCGCCATCAGGGGGTGGGGGCGGGAGGGGTTCAGAGCTGTCACGAAGACAGAGCCCAGGATGTCCAGGCAATGCAAGGGCCAGGCATGGCCTCCCGGAGCCCTCTGGGTCTCTTACTGTCCTGCGGGGAACCTGCCCACCCACTAACACACGAGGACATATGGTCCCTCTAATTCCTGACGACACAAGCATAAGACAAAGGCCCTTGCTGCCTGTACTCGTGCAAGTCACTCGAACCCATAGGCTGCAGACACCATGGCGTGGGGCTCCAGAGCAGCCCAGCAGGCAAAACAGTCCGAGAAGAGCACACAACCAAAGGACCCAGAAGACAACATAGAAATGACATCCTCTGAGGCCAAGAGCAGCAGTGAGCCTAGCCCCCCTCTGCTCTTACGGACGTGGAGCACACTCCAGGCCCAGCCTCTCCTCATGAAAGGGCAGATTCTGCTTCTCTAAGAATGTGTGTGTGGCAGAGCACCAATGGGCACCTTTCCTTTGAAACCTGCTCACCACTGAACTCATGTGGCCTCAAGAAGACTCAAGAAAGGACAGTAAGAGGACACACGCCACCTGTGCCAGGTGAAGCACTACTGCATTTCCAAATGCTGAGCACAAGAAAATGCCGTGACCAATTTCGGAGCTAGTGCTTGCAGCTCCCTGCACTCGGCAAAGAGCTGTGGTAAACCCGTGGACCTCAACTCCTCCTGGCAGGCGTGGGGGCCACCAATACTGATGCCGCGAAGCCAACCTCCACAACGGAGGCCCTGCACACACGCAGTCCCGGGCCCACAGGCCAGTGCCCTTGGGGCAAAGTGTGCAAGCCAACTCCAAAGCTCATGCAGCAGTGCACAAGCCAGGGAACCCAAATGATGGCTGAGAAGCAGCGTACAGGCCAGCAGCTCTGCTCTCAAGATGCCTTGGACAGCCGCAGCCTCAGAAGCACAGTCCACATCCACACAGCAACCCCAAGGGCAGGGACAGGCCAGAACAGATAGACGATGGCATCTAAGTAGGGGCAGTCTTCTCAGACAGGCTGGACCCACACCTCACACCATGTGCCAAATGGACTCAGATGGACCCAGGCCTATAGGTAAAACCTAAGACCAAAACAAGGAGAGCGAAGAGAGGCATAGCCTAGATCACCAGAAGCAGTCCATGGGGAACCAAGGCAATAGTCAGACTGCACCCAACTCAGACACTGAGAGGAGAGACAAGCCAGGGCCCTGCAAGCCTCTGCCTGACCTGCAGGGCTCTACCCAGAGCATCCACGGAACCCTCAAGTGCCAGAGGAAACAGAAACCTACACGAAGCTGTGGCAACAGATCTCAACGGACAAACGAAGAGATAGCCAGCATCCCTAGTCATCAGGAGACAGACTAAATCCACAAGGCAATAGCATGGTACCCGGAGCACAGCAGCCCCACCTCAAAAGAGTCACTGAACAGCCTCCCCAGCAGGGCATGCGGCCTCCATCCTGGGCAGCCACCAGGTAAAAGCAAACACACAACCTCACAAAGAGGTTAATCACAACAGTTTCGCACGTGACAGGGAAAACGTGGAAACCCCACAATAGGTGAAAGGTTGATTTCCAAGATACCTAAATATTATGGAACAGTACTCAGCAATAGGAAGGGATGAGGTACTGATACACACATCACCACAAAGGAATCTCAACTAATCATGCTGAATAACACAGCCAGGGAAACACAGACCGCGCTTTCCATTCTATAAACGCCACCATGCAGACTTGGCTGTGGGACCAGAAAGCAGAAGGGCAGCACATGGGCAAGAAGGGAAGGTACCACAGAGGCAGAGGAGTGCCTGGTGAGGGATTCCTGGGTGTGTGCACAGCCTCAGCCTCACACGCTGCCACGTCAAACGTGCTCCATTTACCATGGGTGGACTGCATCGTTGTAAGGCTCTTAACAGGTGCACATGGCCCTTACCAAGCAAGACAGCCACCACCTCAGAAGTCACACAAAGCAGTTTGGTGAACACTAACCACTCCAGTCACCAACACATGCAAAGTCAGGCATGGGCCACAAGTTGTACTCCGTGCTCGCCTGGGCTCGGGAAGCTGAGTGTGCGGGCGGGAGCACCAACAGTGCCTTCTCAAGCAGGAGGCCCCACACCCAGAGCCTCAGCAAAACAGCACTGGCCCAGCTCTTCTGACAGGAAGAGAGACCTTGGGATGCCCCAAAAGGAAATGTGGCCAGACTCTGGCACAGGTCACACAGAACCCACACTGCAAGAGCCCTACTCCAGCTCCCAGTGTCCACGAAGCTGCAGGGGAGAGGCCACAACCCGTGTGTACCACTCTTCTCCCTCCAGAAACTTGACCTTGGCAGAAAAACGAGCCCAACAGGCTGCATTGGGCTCCTCTCCTAAAAGACTGGTGGGAAGAGCACTGGTGTGGGGGGTCAAAGGCCTGGATCCCAGCCTCTACACCCCCGCTGCTGACCCACCAAGTCTGGACTCCTGCTCAAGACATGGGGCATCAGGTCCAATGCCCTGCATCTTTTTGGCACCAAGCTCTGGCTCTGGGCTCACCTGGGTGCTGGCAGGGGAGCTGCAAGACCATCTGCCAACTGGGTGTCCCCACCACTGAGCTAGATTTCGTGAACGGGTAGCTGCTCCCTTGGAGCAGAGCTAACCAGCCATGGACTCCCCTGTGGGTGCCTTTTTATCCACTGGTATACTCCTGACTCAACAGGACGGCTCCTGTCAGCCTGTGCATGAGACAGTGTTCACAGGAGCTCAACAACGTGAAACTGCAAACAAATCACCACTGAGCTCAAGGACCCTCGCTGCTCCAACAAATGTGGAGAGACTGACAGTCAGGTGTGGACCTGAGCATCCCAGTGCACAGCTGCAATAAAGGCAAGTTGGAGAACCCAGCTTCGTGCTTCTGGGAGTGGTGCCACACCTGCAAGATTGAGGCAGGATCCTATGCAGGACGCCACAGCTGATGGGCCACTCTCCACAGGCCTTCCAAACTCGCCTCTGTGTCATGTCTCAGGCTGCCAACAAGGCCTGTGATGACATGCTGCCACACAGCCTAATTATTATGGAAAGGGCTGTCTTGGGTTCCTCCTACCTCTCTGGTGGCTCCTCTGTGACTGCACAGGCCACTATTCTGACCACCTACCCTGGATCCTCTTCCTCTCTGCTCACCCTCCAGGGAACCCTGACCTCTGCGACCCCTGCCTACTTCTATGGCCAGCTGAGGCCTCGGCCCCTGGCTCCCTCACCACCCACTGTGCAGCACGTGCCAACACCCAGGCCTTCCCTGCGTCTCCTTCACACCAGCGACTGCATCTACCACACAGCACTGAGGGCAGGGCAGGTCCCAAAGGCCCCCCGTTGCAGCAGTGAGCCTTCCACAGCCCTCCCGCCCTCCCCATTCCCACATCCTGGTGGTCTCCAGGCCCCGCCAGGGCAGCTCCCACCTCTCACTCTCACAGGCGGCCACAGAGCCCAGTGCTGGCCACGGGGTCCCACTCTCTCCTCCCTCATAGCTCTGCGGGGCACCATCTCCTGGGCAGCAGCCTCTAGGTCTGCCCTCAGCTTCTCAGGGCTGCAGAACTTAGTCCTGAGTGTCTCTGCCTTCCCACCTCAGTGCCAGTGCCTGGGGGCAAAGTAAACAAATGGCAGAACTGGGAGCTCAAGCATGCCCCCCAGCGGAGCAGCTCCTGTCTACCTGGCACCTCCCCCCACCACAGAACCCTTGCCACTGAACTCTCGCTTCCCTCTCCCTCGTGTGTGTGGTGCTAGGGACTGGACTTAGGGCCTCTTCACTCCACCAGCAGGGCTACGCCCCCAGCCTCACCTCTCTATCTTCAGGCAAGATAAAATATCTGTGCCAAGTAAACAACCCCCTGCACTGGCTCTGAAAGGTCGCCAAGGCCATCTCTGCAGACATCTGCATCCCGTACTCACTCGCAAGCACCTACTGAATGCCCTTTGCAAGTACTGGGCACACCTCACAGGAGCTACAGACAAGCCTGCCCTGTCAATAAGGACGACACAGGAATCAAGCACCACCTCCACTGCGGCTGGCGGGGTATCCTCTCAGGAAGTGGCCCAGGTACTGGTGCCAGCAGCCCCCAAACCACCTTCCCAGGCAGGGAATGTGCCCCTCCAGATGGCACCCTCCAGGCTATGAATTCGGATGTGGCCTCTGAGCCAAGTGACAGCTCCCCATCATTTCCACACAGTACACTACACTCCTGCACCCAGGGCTTCCCCGGGACCCTCGACCAGCACCTGCTCTGGGCCACAGGCAGTCCTAAGTGGAGTGCTCAGAGACAGACTCACACAGACCCACCCTGTACTGCAGCCCAGCCTTCCATCTGCCAGGACTTCTCTCAATTCTCCTCAAGTCTCAGTTAACTTTAAGTCACTGACATGCTTTGGTAAAATTACTTTAAAATAGTTTTAGCTGGGTGTGGTGGCGCATACCTGTGATCCCAGTAGCTCCAGAGGCTGAGACAGGAGGATCACAGATTCAAAGCCAGCCTCAGCAACTTAGCAAGGCGCTGAGCAACTCAGTGAGACTCTGTCTCTAAACAAAATACAAAACAGGGCTGGGGGTGTGGCTCAGTGGCCAAGTGCTGAGTTCAATCCATGGTACCCGTCCCCCAAAAAAAGATATTATTAAGTGTGTGTGAATATGCTTACCCAAGTAGATGTGTGAGTACATGTTTCTGCCAAGCCAGCTCGCTACAAGCAGAGCCCTGCTGCAATCCACGACCCAGAGATGCCTCAGGGCCCGTTACTGGGCAGTGTCCACGTCAGTTTCTACTGGCACCCTTGCACAGGCCCTCCCCACAGTGGGCTGCATCTTCAAAACTTCAGACTACAAAGTGCTGTGCCTGCCTGAGTCTCCAATATCCAACACAGGCTCAAGTTCAGATCCCATAAACACAAATCCCCAATGCTACAGATTAAAACTGTTTGCTGAAACTATTAGGAATCGCTGGGTCTAGGGAAGGAGTACTACACTTTCCTTCACATTGGAAATTCTGCACAGTAACAACTGGACGTAGGTACTGCTCTGCTCTCTAAAGATGTAGGTGAATATCTGTATATCTATTGAAATACAGAAGATAATTACAAACTATTTTGAAAGTCTATACTCCAGTAAAAGAGAAAATCCCAAAGACACCGACAAATTTCTAGAGGCATATGATCTGCCCAAACTGAATTGGGAAGACACACAAAACTTAAAAATTCCATTTCAAGCAAGGAAATAGAAGACGCCATCAAAAGCTTACCAACCAAGAAGAGCCCAGGACGGAATGGATTCTCAGCTGAATTCTACAAGACCTTCAAAGACGAATCAATACCAATACTCCTCAAATTTATTCCATGAAATAGAAAAGTAGGGAATACTACAAAATTCATTCTATGAGGCTACTATCACCCTGATTCTAAAACCAGACCAAGACACATCAAAGAAAGAAAATTTCAGACCAATGTCCCTGATGAATACTGACACAAAAATTCTCAGTAAAATTCTGGCAAATCACATACAAAAACATATTAAAAAGTTAGTGCACCACGATCTAGTGGGTTTCATCCCAGGTATGCAAGGTTGGTTCAACATATGGAAATCAATAAATTTAATTCATCACGTCAATAGGCTTAAAGACAGGAATCATATGATTATCTCAATAGATACTGAGAAAGCATCTGACAAAATACAGCACCTCTTCATGTTCAAAACACCAAAAAAACCAGGGATAGTAGGAACATTGTAAAAACTATGCAAAAAACGAAGGACAACATCATCCTAAATGGAGAAAAATTGGAAGCATTCCCTCTAAAAACGGGAACAAGACAGGGATGCCCTCTTTCACCACTTCTATTCAACATAGTCCTTGAAACACTAGCCAGAGCAATTAGACAGACAGACAAAATTAAAGAGATGCAAATAGGAAAAGAAGAACTTAAACTATCATTATTTGCCAACAACATCATACTATACTTAGAGGATCCAAAAAATTCCACCAGAAAACTTCTAGAATTAATAAATCAATTCAGAAAGTAGCAGATATAAAATCAATACCCATAAATCAAATGCATCTCTACACATCAGTGATGAATACCTGGAAAGAGAAATTAGGAAAACTACCCCATTCACAATAGCCTCAAAGAAAATAAAATACTCAGGGATCAATTTAACAAAAGAGGTGAAAGACCTTTACAATGAAAACTACAGAACACTAAAGAAATTGAAGAAGATCTTAGAAGATGGAAAGATCTCTCATGCTCTTGGATAGGCAGAATCAATACTGTCAAAATGGTCATACTACCCAAAGCACTGTACAGATTCAATGTGATTCCAGTTAAAATCCCAACATCATAGAAATAGAAAAGGCAATCATGAAGTTCATCTGGAAAAATAAGAGACCCAGAGTAGCCAAAGCATCACAATACCAGATCTTAAACTATTCTACAAAGCCATAGTAACAAAAACAGCATGGTATTGGCAACCCAAACAGACATGTAGACCAATGGTACAGAATAGAAGACACAGACATAAACCCACATAAAATACAGTTATCTCATACCAGACAAAGGCGCCAAAAACATACACAGGAGAAAAGATAGCCTCTTCAACAAATGGTGCTGGGGAAACTGAAAATCCATATGCACAAAATGAAACTAAACCCCCATCTCTCGCCATGCACAAAACTCAACTCAAAGTGGATCAAAGACCTAGGAATTAGACCAGAGACTCTGCACCTTATAGAAGAAAAAGTAGGCCCAAATCTTCATCACGCCAGATTACGCTCCAACTTCCTTAACAAGACTCCTAAAGCACAAGAAATAAAAGCAAGAATCAATAAATGGGAAGAAGGTAAAAAGCTTCTCAGCAAAAGAAACAATCAATGAAGTGAACAAAGAGCCGACATTCTGGGAGCCAATTTTTGCCACGCGCACGTCAGACAGAGCACTGATCTCTAGGATATACAAAGAACTCAAAAAACTTAACACCAAAAAAACCAAACAACTCAATCAATAAGTGAGCTAAGGAGCTGAACAGATGCTTCTCAGAAGAAGATATACAATCAGTCAACAAGTATATGAAAAAATATTCAACATCTCTAGCAATTAGAGAAATGCCAATCAAAACTGGTCTGGGACTGTGCCTCAGTGGTAGAGAGTTTAGCTCGCATGCGTGAAGCACTGTGTTCAATCCTCAGCACCACACAAAAAATAAAGATACTGTGTCCATCTACAACTTAAAAAAAAATTTTTTTTAAACTACTCTAAGATTTCATCTCACCCCAGTCAGAATGGCAGTTATCAAGAATACAAACAACAAGTGTTGGCAAGGATGTGGAGGAAAAGGCACACTCATCCATTGCTAGTGGGACTGCAAATTGGTGCAACCAATCTGGAAAGCAGTGTGGAGATTCCTTAGAAAACTTGGAATGGAACCACCATTCAACCCAGCCATCCCACTCCTTGGTCTATACCCAAAGGACTTAAAAACAGCACACTACAGTGATGCAGCCACTTCAATGTTTATAGCAGCTCAATTCACAATAGCTAAACTGTGGAACCAATCTAGATGCCCTTCAGTAGATGGATAGATAAACTTTGGTATATACACACAATGGAATATTACTCAGCATTCAAAATGAATAAAATCATGGTATTTTCAGGTAAACGGATGGGGTTGGAGAATATCATGCTAAGTGAAGTAAGCTCATCCCAAAAAACCAAAAGCAGAATGTTCTCTTTGATAAGTGGATGCTGATCCATACTGGGGGGGGGCATGGGAAGAATGGAGGAACTTTGGTCCAAGGAAAGGGAGAAAAGGAGAGGGAAGGGGACATGGGGGCAGGAAAGATGGCGGAATGAAATGGACATCAAAGCCCTAGGCACATGTATGACTGCACATATGGCGTGACTCTATACTGTGTACAACCAGAGAAGTGAAAAGTGCGCCATTTGTGTGCAATGAATCAAAATGCGTTCTGCTGTCGTGTAAATCTAATTAGAAGAAATAAATTTTTAAAAATAAATAAATGCAGTTGCAGGGGGGAGATGCAGATGTGGTGAAGTGAGGCGGGCGCCATGCTGGAGACCCCTGGCTGATACCAAGGGCCTTCCCAGGGAGCCTTGTGGTCTCAAAAGCCACTAAAGCGTGTGCTCAGCCTAACTATTTTGGAATAGTTTTCCACAAAAGCTTCAAAGTTGATAATAATCATAATTGTTTACTTTAAAAACTGGCCAAAAAATGCACTGGTGACTCACAAAAGTAACAGGAAGGGCCCAGCAGCAAAGAAGGTCCATCTCACAACACACAGAAAGCCAAGTTAAAATGAGGAGGTGGTTCTACGCAATAGGCTGGCAGCAAGCCACTTTAATTTCTGTCATCATCACTGCCCAGACTGGACACAGGGCACACGCTGGAGAGGCAGACCCAGCAGCTGGTCCTGGCTGCCACACGGCATTTGACCCTGCACTGCAGCCTGGTTCTCTTTCCTGCAGAAACACCTGCCCCACGCACAACTCCAGCAAGGACAGGGAAACCATCTGCCCATCACCACGTGACTGACCAATGGGAAAGAGTCATGCGCAAGTACCAAACCTCACTTGACAAGAACAAAGTATCATCCAAACACGTCTAGCAGGACTTACGCCTCAGAAGAAGGGTGGAGGGGTATGGAAGACAAAGGGTTGCACACTTTTAATTTGACTGTACACTGTTAACACTCCTGTGGAGGAGCATTAACATCATTTTGTAACTTAAAGGAAACAACGAAGAATCAGCAAGTGCTAGGCTGACTGGCTGTGAATTCCTCTCTTCCTCAGCTACAAGTTCTACCCAATTGCCCCATGTCTCCTGCAGGGCCTGTGGCTTAGCCCTGCACACCAGCCCAGTGGCTCCTGCACTAACTCTGAGAACAGACAGCCCAGTCGTCCACTTTCAGAATATAGCCTTAATGGAATCCAACTGTAGCCATTTTAACTATGGCCTTTCCTTTACCTGCCCCAATTTTAAAACTAGTCAATGGCATAGACTGGAACCTGAAGCTCCTCCCAACAGGGCCCCAGGCAGCTCTGCATTAGGGATACAGACAGGTGGACTACCCACCCAGGTCGCTTGCTGGCAGGTTCGGGGCCCCTCTGGCAGGAGTGAAGGCTCGCCTTGCCCGCTCACTCCCAAGTGCATGTGTGATTTCTAACAGCTCCATCGTGACCCTCGGGTGGCACTCCCCCTCCACGCAGCGGCCTTTGAGCCAGACTCTCACTCCACTGTGCAGCTGCTTGCCTGAGGCAGAGCTGGGCCCATGTACCTTGAGCATCCTGGTGTGGCCACTGGGCCCAGCTAACAGACATGTTGATCCCACAAGAGGGTCAGGCATGACCTTGCTCCACATGCCCAGAGCTCAGCAGCTCAAAGTGCTCATCTGGAACTGCAGCTCCAGGACAGTCCTGCGGCCAAGGGCAAGAGAGCACTGGAGCCAGGGCTCAGCAAAAGCCCAGCACTCCCTCCAGACAGGCCCCGCCCCCAGGACTCAAGTGGGAGTGGGTACTGCAGGCGTGCTCCATCTGCTCTGGTCTCCACCATGCCTGAGCATCTCTGCGTCTGTCTTGGTATTTGATGCACCTGCTCCTGCTGACGCACCTGTCTCATCTGTAACGTACAGCAACAGGGAGCCACTTCCAGGTGGTCCCAGTGGGTCCTCTCAGCACCTCTGGGGGCACACTTCTGACACAGGCAGCTCAGGCACTTGCGCCACTTCTCTGGCATCCTCAGCTTCTGACAGCCAATTCTGGCTTCCAATTTTCTCACATCTCAAAAACACTGAACTGCACGAACCTCACACAGCACTCAGGGTGTCCAAACCCTCCCTGGCACACCACTTCTGGCCCGGGGTCTGCAGAACTGGGCTGTGTTCAGCAGGCTCAGACCCAGGAACCACCTCTAAGCTTTCCTGGACACTTGGGGATTTTTTTCATTTGCTTTATTTTAGTTTTGGTTCTGGGACTGAACCTAGGGGTAGCTTTAACACTGAGCTATATCCCCAGCCCTTCTTAATTTTTATTTTGAGACAGTGTACAAGTTGCCCAGGCTGGCCTGGAACTTGCAATCCTCCTGCCTCAGCCTCCCAGGTCACTGGTGTGATAATAGTTAGATGGTCCATTTACAGAATATAGTATTGAGCCTTACTTGGGATGTAAGACTGAATTGTAGATGTTTTAACCACAGCCCATCCCTTTGCCCACCCAAATTTTAAAATTAGCCAATAGCATCGACTGTAATCCTGAACTCCTCCTATTGGAACAAAGGGCAGTGCTGCCCCAGAAACAAGAGCAGACGGACAGCCCACCCAGGTGTGCTTGCCAGCAGGTTCTGAAGTATGCCCCAGGGGCAGAAGTAAAGTCTGCCTTGCCCACCCACTTCCCAGCATGTGTTTGATTCTTTGTGGGATCCGCTATTTCTAACACCAGGATCACATGCGTGTACTGTGCCTGGCTCGGAGCTTGGCCTGACAAAGAATTCCTGCTCTTAGGTCCAAGATGCTAACTGCCTTCTGTGTTGTGCAAGTTTAAAATATGCTCTTCCTTTGCAGGTTCAGCCCTGTGCATACACACTCACCAAGCACCTGCCCGGGCCTCCTCCTGCACACACGCTCACCGACCACCTCCTACATGTGGTCCCACATGCCCACATTAACTGAAGCTAATGGCTGTCAATGCAATCAATCACCCTGACTGATCACAACCTTCATCAGTGTTAGGAAGGACAGCCACTCTGTGCTCTAGAAGCATGCTACCAGAGGGCACTGTTGGTTTTGTTATTGTTGTTTGTTATTTTTGGTTTGGTTTTGTTTTGTACTGGGGATTAAACCCAAGTAACTTAACCACTGAGCCACATCCTCAGTCCTTTTTTTTGGTACTGGGGATTAAACTCAGGGGTACTCGACCACTGAGCCACATCCCCAGCCCTATTTTGTGTTTATGTGGAGACAGGGTCTCACCGAGTTGCTTAGCGCCTCGCCGTTGCTGAGGCTGGCTTTGAATTTGTGATTCTCCTGTCTCAGCCTCCCTAAGTGCTGGGATTACAGGTTTGCGCCACCGTGCCCGGCCCCTAGTCCTTTTTATATTTTATTTAGAGACAGGGTCTTGCTAAGTCGTTCGGGAACTTACTAAGTTGCTGAGGCTGGCTCCACACAAGCAGGAGGGTGGGACTTGTCTGTCAGGAGGGAGTGAGGAAAAGGGTAGACAAAGGCTGCTGACAGAGCAGCCTGGGAAGAGCAAAGGGGACAAGGAAGGTGCATGGACCCCCAAGTCAGGCCACAACCTCTGCTGCAGGGTATGGCTTCAGTTCCCCGATGGGAAAAAAGGGGGTCCAGACACAGATGGGGTGCACAGGTGAGATCAGAGGACGCAAGGAAGGAGGCAGGGGACATGGAGCTCACGGGTTCTGTTAGGTTTTTAGTAACAGGAAAGCACCTGACAGAGCCCAGCAGCAGCCTGTGACAAATAAACACCCTGCCCCCAAAGGCAACTGTAGGAAACTGGGGAGGAACCACCTTCTGTGGAAAGCCCCTGGGACAACCACCTCCAGAAGAGAACCATCTCCTGGGAAACGGGAAGCAGCTCCAGGCTCCAGCTGCCACTCCACCCAACACCACATGGAGACACTGCAAGCCCAGAGCCAGAGAAAGGGGCAGCCCGACTGTCCCCAACTGCACAGGATGGGATTCTCCACATGTAACACGCTTAATTCAAGAGTTTGGTAAGGGTGCTAGATAAGAGACCAATGTCCAAAGATCACTGCGATCTGAGACCATCAACAGACTAGAAAACACAACTGTTTAAGAAATACTATTGACAACAGCAATAGACTCAGAACCCGAGTGAATCTAATAAAGTATGTGCAAGCCCACTTGGAAATAACATGGAACTTCACTGAAGGGCACTGCAGAAGACCTAGGCACGGTGACAACCTGCATTGACAAGGAGAGCCGTTCTATGCAGTAGAGGCTGGCCAAGAACTGACTGGCACCATTCCAATCAAAACAAGCTACAAAGACTCTCCCGGGCTCCAGAGAGTTAACTCTAACATCCTGAGCAAGGTCAAAGTGCCAAGAGCGGCGCAGATGGTCCCTGAGAAGAGCAGAACAGGAGACCACTCAGTCAATGCTCACTGGGTGTGTGCAAAGGCCCTGTGACATGTTCAATCCCCAGAGAGAGAAGAAAAGCGGGGGGTGAGGGGAGGGAAGGAGAGAAAGAGGAAAAGAGTAAGGAAAGGGGGAGGGAGAAAGAGACAGAGGGAGAAACAAAGAAGGAAGGGAAGGAAAGAGAGGAGAGGGAGGGAGAGAAAGGGAAGGGAGAGAGAAAAGAAGGGGGTAGTGAGAGGGAAGGGGAGATGGGGAGAGAGAGAAGGAGGGGGAGGAGATGAAGAGGGGAGACAGGGAAAGAGGGACAGAAGAAAGCAGGTGGGAGGAATGTGCCACTGCATGCTTAAGGACAAGGTGGCCCTGGAAAAAGGCCAGCCAGGGGACAAGCAAGAGCCAGAGCCAGGGCTGGGCTGTGGCTCAGTGGTGGAGCGCTTGCCTAGCATGTGTGAGGCACTGGGTTCGATCCTCAGCACCACATACAAATAAATAAAATAAAGATTCACCAACAACTAATAAAAAAAATAAAGAGTTAAAGTCAGCCTGCACATGAGGCGTGGTGTGTGGCCAAGGGCACCAGTGGGACCAGCCAGGCAGCTGGCGCCAGGTGGACAGGAGTGAGCGTGGCTGACGCCCAGCACATGCAGCCAACTCCAGGAGTTAATGCAGCAAAGACTAAGAAGGCAAAGCGGAACAGAACACCCCGACCTCAGGGCCACGCAGAGACGACCCAAAAGGTGCTGACCTCCCGGGGAAAGAGCACCAGCCTCAGCCACAGCAGAAGACACGCCAGGAAGGCAGAGGGTCAGCCACAGCTGGCAGAAGGTGCCACACACAGCCCATAAGGAACAGTCAACAGAGACACTGTCCCCATGATCCAGCAAGAAGGAGACAGCAGCAAAGAAGACTGGGTAGGAAGACGGGGTGCATATCAGAGGGTGCTTCCACAGCTGGAGGGACACCAAGCCAGGCCTGGACCTGGACCTGCAGAGCTGGCACTGCCCAGCAAGCGAGGAGAGCACCAGGACCCTGCACGGGGAGGCAAACGGTGCACTAGCATCACTCCCAGGCCCACAGCGAGTGACACCACCCCACGCTCACACAGTCAGGAACCACAGGCAAGGTAAGAGAAGGCACAGGCCACACCACCCAGCTACTCCATGACCTGGCTCTGCACACTGCAGACACGGATTCCACCAAACTAGGAGCACAGGTGCCAAGACGGGACACCAGCATCCCATGTAACTCACAAGCCTAAACATCATCCCCAGGTACCAGTGATGAGAGGTGGGGCCTCCAGGAGGCCATCAGGTCACCAGGGTGCAGCCCTCAAGGACGAGACTGGTGCCCTACAAAAAGCACCCAGAAAGCTCCCTCATCTCCATCCTCCCTTCCACCATGTGAGGACCAAAGCCAGCCTTCAGCAAGTCTGGCAAGAGCCTCGATTTTGGACTTCCAGCCTTCAGGACTGTGAGAAATAAATCTGTTGTTTATAAGCCTCTCGGCCGTGGTATTTTGCCACAGCAGCCCAAAATCACTATGACAGAAGGGAATTCCTAACTTAATAAAAGGCATGTATGAAAAAGCTATAACCAACACCCTATATTTACTGGGAAAAGGCTGAGGCTTCCCCCTAAGATGAAAAAAAACAAGGCAAAAATGTCTCTTCCCAGCCGGAAACACCGGCGCACATCTGTAATCCCAGCAGCTCAGGAGGCTAAAGTACAAAGATTCCAAGTTCAAAACCAGCCTCAAAAACTTAGCGAGGCCCTAAGCAACTTAGCAAGACTCTGCCTCAAAATAAACTATAAAAAGGGCTGGGGGCGCTGGGGCTGTAGCTCAGTGGTAGAGCACTTGCCTAGCATGCGTGAGGCCCTGGGTTCGATCCTCAGCACCACATATAAATAATAAATGAATAAAATAAAAATCCATCAACTAAAAAATATTTAAAAAAAAAAAAGGGGGCTTGGAATGTGGCTCAGTGGTGAAGCACCCCTGAGTTCAATCCCTGGTACAAAAAAAGAAAAAGTCCCTTCCCTCGGCTATTCAATGCTATACTGGAGGTCCTAGCCAGTGCAATAAGGCAAGGATAAAAATAAAAGATACATGGATGGAAAGGAAGAAGCAAGCCTCTCTTTATTGCAGACAATATAACTGTCCTTAAAGAATATTAAGAAACCTACAAAAGAAAACTATAAAAACTAACAAATGAGTTAGTAAGCCATGCTGCAGGATACAAGGTCAGTTTCTTTTGGGAGGGGGCAGGCAGTAACTGGGGATTGAACCCAGGAGTGCTCTACCACTGAGTCACATCCCAGACCTTTTCATTTTTTATTTTGAGATAGGTTCTTGCTAAATTGCCAGGCTGGCCTGGAACTTGCAATCCTCCTGCCTCAGCTTCCCAAGTCACTGGGATTACAGGCGTGGGCTACCAAGAATGGCCAAGGTCAATACTTTTAAAAGTAATTTATCTCTAAATACTTTTTTTAAAAAAATAGGAAACTGAACTTTTTAAAAGCACCATATACACAGCACAAAATATGAACATTTAAGAACAAATCTAACAAAATATGTTAATTACACAAACACTGAAACCTATGAAACAATATGAGAGAAATTTTTAAAGACCTAAACAAAAGAAGACAAACACCACGTTTGGAAGATTTAACATTGTTAAGATACCAATTATCAGAAAACTGATCTTGAGAGTCAACACCATCTCAAGCAAGGTATCAGAAGATGTTTTGCAGAAACTGACAGGTTTTAGAGGTTAATGAAAGCAAAAGACCACATGTTCTTGAAAAAAAAAAACTTTTTCTTTTTCAACTTTTTCAAGCTACCTGGATTCAAGATGTTTTTCAGGGGCTGCATGAACCCAAGAGTGCCCAGGTGGCAGAACACACATGACAGGTGGTGCAGGACGCAGGCCAGAGATAAAGTCCTCACCTACATAACCAAGACATTTCCAATGGAAATGGAACAGCTGGATGTCCTGCAGCCCTACCTTACCACTCTCCCAAGATTAACCCCAAATCCAGTAAGAGCTAAAACCATAAACATTGTAAGAAAATCCTTGTGCCCTGAGTGAGACACAAACTTCCTTAATAAGATATAACATGAGGGGCTGGGGTAGTGGCTCAGTGGTAGAGCGCTTGCCTAGCATGCCTGAGGCACTGGGTTCAAGCCTCAGCACCACATATAAATAAATAAAAATAAAGGTCCATCAACAACTAAAAAACAAAAAATATTTTAAAAAAAAGATATAACATGAAATAAATTAATAAACTAGACTTCATTAAAATGGAAAACATGGGGCTGGGGTTGTGGCTCAGTGGTAGAGTGCTTGCCTAGTACTTGTGAGGCACTGGGTTCGATGCTCAGCACCACATAAAAATAAATAAAATAAAGGTATTGTGTCCATCTACAACTAAAAAATAAAATAAATAAATAAATAAAATGGAAAACGTAAGCCAGGCACGGTGATGCACAACTGTAATCCTAGCACTTTGGGAGGCTGAGACAGGAGTTGCAAGTTCAAAGCCAGCTTCAGAAACAGCGAGGCACTAAGCAACTCAGTGAGACCCTGTCTCTAAATAAAACACAAAATAGGGCTGGGGGTGTGGCCCAGTGGTCCAGTACCCGAGTTCAAAATCCCAAGTACCAAAAAATAAAATAAAATGAAATGGAAAACATACTCTGAAAGATATGTTATGAAATCCAAAATATTTATAAAACAATTCTGATAAAGGACTTATATCTGGAATATATTCTAGAAGCACTTACTAAATCAGTAACAAAAAGAACAATCTGGTTTTTAAAATGGAGGCTAAAGACTTGAATAGACACTTCACGAAGGATATGCGGAAGACAAGTGAGTAGGTGAAAGGACTTCCACGTCATCAGGAATCAGGGAACCCAGGTAAAACCACAGCACAACAGCACTGCACACTCACTAAGCGCTAAAATTAAAAAGACCAAACCAACTTTGGCAGGCGTGTGATAAACCATCGCCCACGGCTGGTGGGGATACAAAACAGAGGGCCACCTCAGAAACAGCCAGCAGCTTCTAGGAGGCTGACCACGTCACATCCAGCAGTTGCTCTTCCAGGGGCTACCAGAGAGGAAAATAGTGTCCACACAGATGTACAGGGATGTTCCTAACCAAGAGAAGCTAGAATTGACCCAAACATTCGTTGATGCAACCAGACCAGTGAACTGTGGCCCAGCCGTGCTGCTCAGCAGCAGAAGGGATCAGAGACCGGCACTCGCAGAACTGGCATAAAGCCCACGGGGTTCTGCTAAGTGAGAGGCCAGATCTGCACACTTCCAGCATGAGTGACGCGGCTCCATGCTGGGGCAGGAGTCCTGATCACCAAGGGCATGAGGAGTTGTCTAGGCCACGATTCCATGTCTTGGTGGGGGTGGGAATTTCATGGAAACAGATCCAAACACTAAACACTGAATTTTGCTGTAATTCTTCCTCAGTAAACAGGACCTTAAAAAACGAGATGCCATCACACATCCACAAAGATGGCTGGTGCTCTAACCTGACCACACCATGCGCTGGTGAGGATGCAGAGCAACACGGGCTCCAGGAGCTCCAGGACACTTCAGGAGAAGAGCAAGGCTCACTCAGGAACTCAAGGAGGCAGGCAGTGGCTGGTGGTGGGACACAGCTGACAGCTTCCCCGCGACTCACAATTCCACTCTCAAGGTTCACCCGAGCAGAAACCCTGTCCTCATGGCCCAGGACTCCTCCTCACGCCCTTGGTGATCAGGACCTCTGCCCCAGCGTGGAGCCGCCACATCCAACTCAGGCTGGAAGTGCACAGATCTGGCCTCTCACTTAGCAGAACCCATGGGCTTTGTGCCAGTTCTGCAAGTGCCAGTCGCTGGTCCTTTCTGCTGCTGAGCAGCACGGCTGGGCCACAGTTCATCAGTATGGTCGCGCCAACGAATGTTTGGGTGGATTCCAGCTTCTCTCTGTTAGGACTATCTCTGTGCATTTGTATGGACACGGTTTTCCTCCCTCTGGTAGCCCCCAGAAGAGCGACCGCTGGAAGTGACAAGTGGTTAACACACATGTTCACACGGGGACCAACACACATGGTTCCTAACAGCCAAAAGTTGGAAAGAACCCAGGCCTGTACCATGGCCAACAGGGCTGCATGTGCAAGCTGGGGGACCGCTCAGCACAGCACAGTGAGCTGCCAGCGAGCGCCCATGGGGGTCTCAGCCGAGGAGGAAGGCCAGGCACCAGAGAGCACAAGCAGGCTACCCTGGCTGGGTGTTGCCAGGCAAGACACACTCACGGTGGCCGCATGGGCTCAGCAAATTCGCGGACAGCAGAGTGCTCTGGCCAGTGAGACTGCTCGACTGTGCTGGGGGTCTGACAGTGCATTTGGGCACTCACAATGAGAACATGCCCACATTCAGAGTATTTCCCCAAAGTTTCATGTATATGAAGCCACATTTAAAGGAGTGCCCCCACGGTCCCCCACTACCACGCACTTGGCTCACACTTGATCCAGGAATCATGCAACTGCCTGCCAAATCCACAGCCAACTACACAAGACAACAGAAACGCCAGCAAGGGAAGGACATGGCTTCCCAGGAGACCAGCACATCCCCAGCTGCAGCCCCATGTCCTCAGCATTGCTAACTTGACACTTATTACATACTTTTACCTTGGCAGGGAAAAGTGTAATGTATTTTCAAACTACTTCCTTCCAAAACTATGTTTTAAGTTTCAGTGCTTGAATTATGCAGAAAGGTGTCACTATTCAAAGTAATTTCTTCTCTGAGTGCACTAGGTAAAAAATGTAAAGGTTTTTCAATTAAAATAAAAAGCCACCAGATGATGATCTCTAAGCTGTATTGTTAATTGTGTAGATGGTACCTTTGTTGTTTAATAAATAAATAAAGACAGAAGAAAAAAGACGTATGTGTGTGGGGTGCCAAGTGTGCCTGTGTTTGCTTGTTTTTGCCAAAAAAAAAAAAAAAAATGATGAGATGGTCTAGAAACTAACAAATATAAAAATAAAAAAACTCTCTCTAAGGGAGAAAAGAAGAGGGAAGAAAAATGAAAATGCTTCCCAGAAACTCAGCTACTGAACCTGTGCTTCACAGTCAAACACAGACCAAGGGGACAACAGGCCCAGACAGAGCTCAGCCACACTGAGGAAGGCACCCTGTGGGTTTTGGACCCAGGAGTCTGTCAGCACCCTCATGAGGCAGACTCCCTCTTAAACACAGTAAGTATAGGGACACGCTGTGCAAGAGTAAGTCAATGTCATTAGGGCCCGAGGCTTCTACACAGAAGCTCCAGATACGGCTCCCAAGAACCCACAGGGGAGTGGCCACGCTAATCAGGAGAAAGGCTGGCCTGTCCTCACCACAGCAGCACTGCAGCACTCAGACAAGGCATCCTTGCAGGGACCAGCACCCAGCCCACCCTACAGGTTCCTCCCTTCATGCCAGGCAGGCAGGCAAAGGGCCAAAGGCCATCCCCAAGACAGGCTTTGAGCCACAGGTGCTTGGGACCCAGATGTGCAGAGGTCACAGGGCTGCCCACAGACGGGACAAAGAGGTCACCTCTGAGGATACACAAAACCAGCCCGAGTAGATTGCAGACCACACGAGAGAGAACTCCCAGAGCCCCTCTGAACACAGGCAACTGCAGAGGCCATCTCTGGCCTGGAGACAGTCTGACTATGGGAGCGCTGTTCAAACGCAGCCCCAGCCTGACCCACCTGCCCACAACCCTCCAGTGACAGCTGCCCCTCCACCAACATGCTGTCCCACGGTTCCTCTTGACCCCTAACCTGAGGATATCTAGCCACTTGTTTTTGGCTAAGTTCCAGGACAGGTGCCTTCCCACCACAAAACCGGTGGTGACAAGGCTCCCTGCCCAGCATGCCACAGGTGCCACAGCAAAGGAACAGACACACACTGAGCTGAATGTCATCCATGCTGTTCAGTAGACTCTTGAGGGCCCAGTGGCTCCAACAGCAAGAACGGTCCAACACCTGGGCCTCCAGTCTCCGGGTGACTGGCGTGCATTGCCCCCATTCTTTGCAGTGCTCACCAGCATTTCTAGACTAAGCAAGCATTAGTTACTTGTTAAAAAAATAACTTAAAAACTAGACATCATCTTCACTGTTCCTGCATGGGCTAGATGGGCATAGCATGGTGACAGCCACTACTGGAACAGGGGAGCCCCAAGGGGAGCACAGCCCTGGCGTCGCCCACACGGGAATCCACAGAACACATGAGACAGCCTTTTCCACCTACAGAGGCAAAGACAGAAGTGACCTCCAGAAAAAGAAGAGCCCCTTCGGTGCACCTGCATGCTGCGTCCTTACCAACAGGAGAAGCTCCTTGCCCGTGCCCAGGTGCCAGCACTCTCTCCTTCTGAAACAGGGAAGTCACTGTGCGACCAGCACCAGACTCAAAAGGCAACAAATGGTACTGTTTCAAACACCCCAGAAAGGTGGACCAGACTGGTGGTCCTGTGTCCCTCGCTTGAGAAGGGGCAGACCCCAGGGATTCTGCACCAGTGAACAGGAACACAAAACGTGACCCCAATGACGGTGACCTTTCCTTCTCCAGCATGGGCAGGCAACACCAAGACGGGAAGAGAAAGGGGCACCACAGACCTTTCTAACACCGTCACTGAAATACAGCGTACCAGAGGCAAAATTCTGCCTAGGCCAATGTGTACAGCTGTGTGACCACTGCCACAGCTGTGGCATGAGCACTGCTCTCCACTTAAAAAAAAGCCCCCTGAAGCCACACCACCACCACCCAGCCCAGGCAGTCACCACTATCACAGTTCAGCCTTTGTTGAGTGTCACCTGAACAGAACTGTGCCACAAGGCCTTCCGCACCCAGCAGGGTGTTTTTCAGATTGGTCTCTTCGGGCACAGTCTGTGTGCCACTGGTCAGCACCCCATGCCCAGCTTAGCCAGTCTCCACACGCTGGAGGTCAGGCTGCCTGGCAGCACTGCTACGACGGCCTGTGTGCAGTCTCCACTTCTGAACGTTCAACGCTGTGCTTATTCTTGGAGCTGGCAGTGTGGAAGAGCCTAGGACCGCAGCAGCCGTGGGCTGGACTCCAGTTCTGTCCCACTGGGCCCTGACTGGCACTCTGGAGGCTAAGAAGGGGAGCAACTTTTCATACGCTTACTGACCATTTCTACACCTTCCTCTGAGTCTATTCAAACCTCAAGCCATGTTTAATGGAGTGGCTTACCGTGTACTAAGGTGTAAGAGTCCCTGCAAGTTCTCTGTTGCATACAAATACTTTCTCCCAGTGCCTGGCTCGCTGTCCTCAAAGAAGTTTTCTTTTACTATCTGAAGCCCAAGATGCAGGTGTTTCCTGCTGTCCTGGGAGAACTGTCTTCGCCCTCAGGGAGACCACTGGGAGTCCCAGCGCTTCCTCCTCAGGAGCTCTTTCCTCCTCCAAAGACAACTTCACGTGTGGGACACATTTGTACTGACAGGGGATGTGGGGCAGTGCTGTCATCTCACTGCTGCCTAGGCACCCTGCTCACCCCATGAGCCCACACCAAAGCTCTCCAAGTCACCCTTTTGGAAGCCCCCTCCCCAAGGTCTGCCTGGGGAGGGAGGAGAGGCTCTCCGTTCCCCAGCAAGGCCCCACCCACCCGCCCTTCACTTCACCTCCCTCCCTCCAAACAAAAGCCCACACGTGGAAGGATGCTGCAAAAGCTGAGTGCACACGCGCGTGTGAGGAAGGAAGACCAAGCACAAGCCATGCGAGGGGTCTCTGAGCATCCCAAGGCAGAAAGCCGCTCGGGCAGCCCGACGTGGTCCTATGGGAGGGACACCAGATGCAACAACAGGCTGCCCTTCTCTGCACCCAAAGATCTTTAGTCTGCTCCTGCCAGGCTTTTTTTTTTTTTTTTTTTTTTTTTTTTTAATATTTTTTTAGTTATAGATGGACACAATGTCTTTATTTTATTGCTTTGTATGTGGTGCCGAGGATCGAACCCAGGGCCTCACGCATGCGAGGCAAGCGCTCTACCACTGAGCTACAATCCCAGCCCATCCTGCCAGGCTTTGCTGTGAGCACAGGCACCAGGCTTCCCAGGCGGGAACGCAGCAATAGGAAGGCGCAATCAAGTTTTTTTTTTTTTTTTTAATTTTTTTAGTTGTTGATTGGCCTTTATTTATTCATTTATTTATATGTGGTGCTGAGGATCGAACCCAGTGCCTCCCACATGCAAGGCAAGCGCTCTACCACTGAGCCACAACCCCAGCCCCCGCAATCAAGATTTAATCACGCAAAAGTAGCCGGTCATAGGAGCCAGGGACCTGTTCACAAAGCATCTGCAGTCCTCTCCAGAAAGCCAGCCAGAGGGGCTGCCTGCCAAGCAAGGTGTGGCTCTGGGATTGCCTGCCCCTGGGTCTTTTTCCTCCAAGCAAGTCACGCCTCCCTGCCTGGCTCACTGCCCTTCCCTCTCCAACACAACACACAAGGTCCCCCACCAGGTGCTGTGACTTGGGAGGGTAACTCACTAATGCAGGCTGTCTGTGGTAGAATCAGCTTCAAAATGACCCCCTGGAGACCACCTAAGTAAGGTCCCTGGCACTCAGAGCTGAGCCAGTGCCTCTGGCAGCACCTGCCTGGTGCTGGCACATAGTGGCTGGCACTTGCTCTCCTGAGCCCAGACAAGAGGGTTCTGAAGTATCACAAAAGATTCTCTAAAAACCTGCGGCTCACACTCAGCTCAAGAGCCACCTGGGGGCAACCTTACCCTGGAGGCTCCTGTGAGGGAGGGCTCCAGCAACTGCCCTCAGTGGCTGGGAGAGTGGGATGAGGCTATTGCCCAGCTGCACAGTGGTAGGGCCTGGCCTAGAACCCACAGCCTGTGCAACTGAGTCCCACAGAGCCCCTGTGAGACCCTGTCCCATCAGGGGTGTCACCCCTCTGGACCCCCCAGAGCCAACCCAGTGTGGACAAGCAGAGCCCCTGCAGCACCAGAACCAGCTATGGCTCCCTCTAACTCTGGCTGGAGGCTGGCAGGTCCTGCCTGGACTCATACGGCCTGCCTCCTACTGCCTCCTCCTGCATGGCCCCTGCCTCCCCGAGAGAGGTCTCATGCACACCCCATGAAACCTATCCATCCCCACATTTTCCAGGGCCAGCATGTGGAAGCCACGGCCCAGTTAGCACGAACGTCCCCGAGTCACACAGCCTCAGCTCCGGCCCAGCTACTGGGATACCACCCCAGCTCCCCTGCACTGTCTTAACAGCACCTCTTCACCACAGTTTCTCCAGACAGCAGGGCCATGCCTGCCCCACGTCCACCCGTGTAGCACCACAGTGTCAGTGAACACCTGCCTTACAGGCAGTGGTGACTGCTGAGGGCACCGTCAGCACAGGTGCCCTCCTCCAATCCCAGCGGCCCATGTGTTTCCCATCCCTTCCCCAAGGTGTCACCAGAGATGGCTAGAATCCCAACCAGGCCACCTCACCTTCTGCTCCGACCTGCTACAACTCACTACTGCCCAGAGCTGGTGCACACCTGCTGTAAGCCTAGCACTTGCACCAAATCCAAGTCCCTCCAACCACACCCCACTCTCTTGCACCTATGAGAGGACACCCTGCGTCCTCCCCAGCCCTCACCGTTGCCGGCCCAAATCTCACTCACAGTTCAGCCAGCCCCTAATCAAGCACCTCAACTTCCCAGCATGCACCCAACAAACAGCTCACAACCCACTGCAATGCCATACTAGTGCCTGTGACCTCTGTCCACAGGACAGGAAGCCCATCTCCCTGGTCCATGCACTTACCGAACCCTGCTTCCATTCACATGAGCAACAAACACCCACTGAGAAGATGGACTGCTTCCCATACCCACCCTGAAAGCAGACCACCCATGAGCAGCCTCAGGAGGAGGCCACACCGAGCTCCTTTAGGTGGCGGGCACAGCAGCAATCAGGAAACATGCTTGCAGAAGGAGGCCCCTTCCTCTACCTCCCAGGAGCTGTCCCTGGTCCTTCTACTCCTGGGGCCTCTTCCTCTAGCTCCCTCTTCTCTTCCCCTCCAGAGCCTGGACCTTTTGGGAGGTCCAGCCCTTACACTTGTGTCTCCCCACAGCCTGGGCCTCTCCTATCCCTCTGCCTTGGTCCTGCCTCCCAGGTAGATGGGGAACAGCTCTCTGGTGACTCTTCATACACAATGACACCGACCTGTGCTGTACTTGGGAGCTCCAGAGGCACCCCACCCTCTAACAACAGCCCTGGAGTGCTGCTGGCAGACAGCACTACCCTCCAGTCCCACAAGCCCAAGAATAAAGGGATGTGAATGGCCAGTGCCCAGGAGACCAAGGAAGGGAAAGCAGGCTCTGTGGGACTGGAAACAGGCTCCGGAGTAGCAGACCCTGAAGCCAGATGGTGGCATCACGGCAGCCCACCCAAGCTCCAGGCAGAAGAAAGGCACAGAGTCCTTCCTGCAGAAGGGAGCACATTCCAGCCAAGAGGCCCAGCCTGGACCTCCAATCAAGGGGTTCAAGGCAGCAAACCCACCAAAACGCCACATGCCCAAGCCCCCACTCCTGCTACATATGGATCAGTAGCCCTGGGCACCAGAAGCCAGAAGAGGGCCCAGGTGGGGAGGACACAAGCACCCGAAGCAGTGGCATGTACAAATACCATCCAAAACAAGACAATGCCACTGTGGGAGGCTGAGAGAGGAGAATCCCAAGGTCAAAGCCAGCCTCAGCAATGGCGAGGCGCTAAGCAACTCAGTGAGACCCTGTCTCTACATAAAACACCAAATAGGGCTGGGATGTGGCTCAGTGGTCGAGTGCCCCTGAGTTCAATCCCTGGTATCAAAAAAAAAAAAAACCAAGACAATGCTCTCAGGATGCTGAAAGGAAATCATCAGAGATACACCAGAAATGGACTGACTCTGGCAACCCGGGCATCTGAACAGGAGGCAGACACAGGTACGCAGCACATGGGATGCACTATCCCAAGCTGCCTGGCAAGAATCAGCCAGCGTGGCTCAGAGGGTGGCAACACTGGGGCCTTGCCAGCCCATGCTCCACAGTGCACACTGGGCAGAAGATGAGAGCCCCATCTTGCCCAGAACAGTCCCAGTGGGCATCCTGTCTTAGTTAATAAGCATCCTTCCAATAAAAAATAAGTGAAAAGCAGTGTCTCCTTTCATGCTCAAAATGCTCCTGCTGGCAGCAGACCATCCACGTCCCACCAGAATGCAGTTGGGGGGAGCCCTCTGTGGACAGCTCATGCCACCTGCGCTCTTTCAGGTGCACCTGCTGAGAGAACTCTGGTCCTCTCTGGCTCAGCCCAGGACATAGATTTCTCCTGGTGCTGCTGCAAGGCACCTGCCACATAAAGCATGCAGGATGGAGGCAGGGCACTTGGGAGGCAGGGGCCTACCACTTCCCAGGTCTCCCATCCCAACGAGCCACACCTGCTATCCAACCCAGATGAGCCCACTGGCCCAACCTCCTGGCACCTACATGCAGAGCACCACAGCTGTGATAGGCACATGGCTATCCTGGCCTGGGCTAGCTTGCTTTCTTGCCACCCTGGAATGTAGGACAGGGCCACATCGCCATCTCCCTCTCTGGCTCAGTCTCCCTGCCCATGCACTCAGTGACCTACACAGCCACAGAGACAGTCCATCAGTCCCCAGACCCAAACACAGCCCTAAGGCTGGCCACTGCAAAAGACACATATCAGACCACCCACCACCTTCCACCTCCAGCACCGAGCTCTCTAGGAGTCTGCTGTTCCTATCCTATAGCCTTCCACTTCCCAGCTGCCCAGCCCCATGGCCATTGCTGACTTGGCCCGTGAGTATTTAAACAGGGTCCTGGGTGGAGGTGACATGGGGAACAGAGACCCCATCCATGAGGAGAAGCCTGCACCCTCATAAGATGGGTTCCATCCTGGCCATCTGCCACCCCTCCCCTGTACACACCTAGATCACTGGCCTCCCTGTGCCGGCCAACAAGCATCCCAGCCTCTGTGGCCAACCTAGTGGTAGAAAGGCCGGCACCTCCTCCTCTCACAGCTGCCACGTCCCCTCCCCCTCGGCCCTTCCACACCATTCCCCAGCCACCCACACACACACTACCAGTTGCTCCCTCTACCTAATGGAGGGCCAGTCCTCAGCGCATGGCCACTGAGCACAGGAAACATGGGTCCAGAGCGGGCAGGCAGGTGTGACCTCGTGGCTACCAAGGCTAAGTGCAGAGTGCAATGCACCATGCTCTCACTGTGGGCCATACTGAATGACAACGCCTTGGAGGGGGTGACAGGGGACATACTGATAAAATCAGCTTTGCCCGTTCCTAGGAATTACAAATTATGCATGTGGCCCATGTTCGATTTCTAGGGGTAAATACTGCTTTTGAAAATCTCTTCTCCTTAAAAATAAACTAAAAAACTACAAAGGAAATTGTCCTTGACCCCACTCTCACTTTCAGGGACCCACTTCCCACACCCCTGCTGAAACACCCAGGCCCATCTCCACCCTCCACTCAGGACTGGCCAACTCCAGCCACCCTCCGTCACCCCCACCCCTCTGCCCTGAGGCCAGAAGACAGCCCTGTGCCTCCAGCACCAACCTGCCAGGGAGGCACCCACCTCCTCCACACAATCCTGGTGCCAAGATGCCGTGGGTCTGCCTATGGCTCCCCTGCTCACCTGTCTCCAGCAGCCTCCAGCCACAGAACATCCCGGAACTGGCCTCTGGGCCTGGCTTTCCCGTCCCCCACACACACCAGGTGAGTGCACGTCCCAGTGATTTAAGACGCCACCAGTCTTTTAGGGACCTCGATCTTCAGCCATGACCCACCTGGATATTTGGTCAACAGCCCAAACATACAAATCTGGAATTAAATTCTTGAAGTTTACAGGAAACCTGTAAAAGCCTGATCCAGGAAGCCAAATGCCCTGCCAGACAGCAACTGCTAAGTGCTGGGGGCCACCGTGGGGTACCCGAGGCTGGGAGGCCACCACACCCTGCCAGCAAACTCCTGCACTTACACCAAGAGGGACTGCAGGGCAGTAGGGCTCCCGCGACAGCAAACCACCCAGTGCCCACAAGGGAAGAAACCTGTGTCTTCAGACAAGGACACATCGCAGGCCTGTGCAGATGAAGGACAGCTGCCACAATGACAAGGAGCACCTGGTATCAGGTCAGTGGCGAAAGCCCTAGGAAGCCACCTCTAGCACAGCACTCTTCACAGAGTCCTAGCTAAGAAACTCTGCCCAGGAACACGGGGGAAGGTGGTGTGCAGGGGCAGAAGAGGATGGGTGAAGGGCACATGGCTGGCAGACTGGGGCAGGGGCTGTGGCACACGACGCCCTGGGAGGCTGGCACAGGCCTAGCTCTCCGACAGGGCTGTGGTGCGCAGGTGCTTATTAAAGTGTGAAAATAACCACATAAAGGAAAGCAGGCCACGCTGGGGCCAGGACTGTGACTAACTCACATCTATGTCTGAGATCCAAAAGCATACACCCTGTCCCCTCCATGGCTTTCCATCCCAATTAATGGCCCCCAGAATGCCACAGAAAGGCCAAGCTGCCTCCAGGAGACTCCCTGACTCAGGTCCTGGCATCCCAGCCACACCAAGCCCCATGCCAGATGCAGAAGGAGCTCCTGCTCAGCTAGCAAGCCTGTGGCACAGGCCAGTGGCTGGGCCAACAGGAGGCCCCAACAGTGTGGGCTCCAGGTGAGCAATGCCCGTCAGAACTGAGGCCCACAAGGACTCTGCAGACTGAACCTCCCAGCCCAGAGTGATACCTAGACCCAGAGCCACAAGCAGGAAACACCAAGCAAGCTCTGCAGCGGCCAGGCAGGCCTGAACAACAAAGATATATGCTGAGCACAGAGTGGCTGACCCACAGCATGGTGAGGATGAGACCTGAAACTGGTGGGAGGCCAGACTATGACCTTTTGGGGCCAGGTCACTCCAGGAAACTAGACTTCATTCCAGACACTGTGAACCCCCCAAGAGGTCCCTAAGTGCACCTGACAGAGAAGAAAGAAAATGAAGGGTCCCTGGAGGAAGGAGGAGGGTGGGCCCAACCACAGGGTTCCAGGAAGCCATGGGACTCCTGAGTGACCAGGACCACACCAGCCCTGCTCCTGAAACTGCACTGGTCTCTGCAAGGCACTACACCGTCACCTGCCAGGGATCACAGCAAGGCTGATCCAAAGCAGCTTTACACACACAGTTACAAGAACAAAAGACACACGCTAGTTCAGCCTTCCAGAATAAATGACTGTTAAAAATTCTGAAAACAGCTTTGAGTCTCTTTAAGAAAAATAAATACTATAGCTCGAGAGTCCCATCCCCACAGTCCATCTCCCTAGGTCCATCTCCCTTGGTCACTTCCAAGAAGTGACCTCACCCTCTGGACAGCCTTTGCACTCAACAAGCACACGTGCGTGGACCACAGGACTCAGACATCACATCCATGCACTAGCCACTAGCAGGACTTAGTGTGCAGCCCTCAGAGCCACACAAGCACACCACCAGCCCACACCAGCCCACAGTGCACCTCTGCCATCCGAGAACAGAGTTTACAGACATCCAGCACTCCACGCACCCCAGGCACCACCCGATGCTCCAAATTCACATACGACACCTCCAACCCGCATCCACAAGTGACCCTGCCACCCCAAGTCCACACCATCCCATGTCCAAGCCACCTGTCCACTCCACCCCACATCCATGCCCCCATGCCACTGTACATCCCCACGCCACCCTACATCCACACATCACTCCATGTCCCCACCCCACTCCATGTCCACACCACCCCACATCCACGCACAACTCCAACTCGATTCCCAAGTGTGGGACCCCATTATTCTGCCTCCCGCGCGGACACACTGCACCCAAGCTGTCTGCCCATCTTACAGGAGGTCCAACTTTCCTTCTTTCTCAATGTTGTATTCCCAGCCTGAGCACCAGGCCCAAAATTGGGAATGGCCTTCTCTGTAGCCATGGAAAGACAAGTGGCAGCCAGGCCAGGAACTGGGGTTCTCAGAGCTGAGTTCCAAGGGATAAGCTGCTCTCTCCAGAGCAGAGGTGACACCATCCCCAAGCCCAGCCTTGGAGACCAAAGTGGAGCTAAGTCTGCCAGCAAAGGACTCCAAAGACAGAAGAGAGCTACAGCGACCCTACACCAGCACTGGGAGCAGTCAGTGTCCTGGGGCTTCTCAGCCCCAGCACCCTTGGCCACAGGGTCCCAAAGTGCAGGGAAAGCACCCCTGGACCCAAAGCCAGCCAGAGCCCTGCAAGGCCACTGAGGCAGAGGAAGGAGGTCCACACACCTGGGACCAAGTGCGGCAGTGAGACCTGGAGTCTGCTCCCACTGCTCTGTGCAGCATCCAGAGTCTCACTGTGCCAGCTAGGACATCAGGCAAATCTTCTCAACCAGGTGCCTCCACTGCTAAACATGTCCCTAATGGCTCATGGTGACTCTCTACCCCATCAGTCAAAAGCCACAGGGAAACTGGCTACAGTTTGTTAAGGAATTATGCAGCATAACCCTCCACTCCCTACACAGCGCTGTGTACTCCACACAATCCCATCACCAAATCTCTCACTCCTATCATGAGCCCAGACAAGGTGAATCTGAAGTTAGTACTGGATTAATATTTGCTGACTGACTGGCCAAACTCACCAGACCACTCCCCTGGCCCGCTCAGACACGTGCTTGGCCTGCTGACTGTTCCCCCAACCCCCAGCTCCCAGCATGGGCTGAACTGCCCAGTCCTCTGTGCAGTTAGATGGAGCCAATTACCAAGTTCTCTCAGCTGGAACTAGAGAAAATGACCACGTCCCCCTGGGCAGGGCCTTCAGGCCAGGGAGCCTCTTGACTGCCCACTGCCCTTTCAGCTGGCAGGACCACCAGAACCCGCAGTACCATGCCTCAGTCAGACAGACAAGGCAGCGCAAAAAGACAGCTCAGTGCTCCTGAGTGGGAGGAGCCCAAGGGCTGAGAGACCCCATGGAACAGAACCCACAAGAACTATGCCAAAATGTCATGCCATGAAGCACACATCCTTGCTGGCCCAACCACTGCCAGCAGCCAGCTGGAAATATGCACATGCCCACCCTGGCTCAGTGCAACAGGCACAGAGCCCTCCCAGGCATACTGGAGGTGCCCATACCGTCAGCTTCCTCCTCAAAGCCTCTCCCTGCACAGGTGCACAAAGTGCTCCAAAGGGAACCAAGCAAAACACGCCCAGGCCCCTGAGCACGTGTACCTCGAGATCCAACCTCCCCCAAAGAGTTGTGGAGGCCCTGAAAAACACTCACCTATGCACAGGGAGGCTCCTGTGAGGGGGGCCTTCCACCCAAAAGACAGCCCACAGACTCACAGGTCCTTGTACACCAGCAGCTGAGGGGAGGGCCACAGAGACGGCAGCAGACTCAGATCAAGACCCCAACTAAAGCACCACATTAGAAATAATAATGCTCACCCTAAGCCTTTTCCTAAGTGAAAGGGCAAAGAGGCCAGGAGGCTACGCCCGCATGGCCCAGCCCACAACTCAGGCGCTGATGCAGCAGCCGTGCTGGGCTCCTTCCCTACGAGCCGGCAGCTCTTCACTCAGGGCCTCCTTCCCCTGATCCCGAAGCCTGTGCCCGAGGCTCCCTTCACCTGAGAGCAAACCCCTGGCCTCACTGCACTCCACATGCCACCCCAGCTCCAGGCCAGGCTCTCCCAGGAGAGGTCTCCCATGGAGGTGGCTCTTTCAGCCACCACTGTAAATGCCACCGAGAGTCCTGACTCCCATGCTGCCCTCTCCCAAGCTCCTGCACTGTGTCCACTCCCCTTGACATTCCCGCTCAGAAATGGCATCTCAAACCAACACTCCCAGCCCTATCTTCTCCATCAAGGGAAGAGATGCCAGTCCACCCCTGTCGTAGACTCACCCCAGTCTCGGGTCCTCAGCAAATCCTGTGAGTATGTCCACATCACACCGCCAACCCAGACCCTGCCCCTACCACCACCCTGCATTTCACAACTCAAAGACACAAAGTGACCTTAAAACTCACATCTGATCCTGTTGTCACCCTGCTTAAACTTGCAATGACTCCTGAGCTGGTATCTATTCAAGCACCCAGCACCTCTACAGTGACAGCTCCATGCCAGCCCATCCTCCCAATCAGATCTGGGAATCTGCACCTCTTCCCCATCCTCGGCTGCAAGGACCAGGTCACTTCTTCTCACTTAGGACTCCTCAGAAAAGTTCAGCAGTCCCCTCAGCCACAGGCACTCTCCACGATCAGAAATATCTCCCAGCAAATCTTCATTAATGGCTTCCCCCCTCCCCAAAAAGAGCCACGCCAGGAAAGCAAGGGCTCTGCAGCCTGAGGCCCAAAGGCTGCACCCTAGCACCCATATCAATAGTGCTCACTGATTTAACACATAGTCTTAGATGCATGAATGCCCACAGGCAAAATCAGCTGAGAATAAATGGCCCAACATCCTCATGGACAAGGTCTAATCTCCCTTAACCACAGCTGTCTTCCTACAGAATGGCTACCAATTTCTAAAAGTCACATCTTGGCAATAATTTTTGTTTTGTTTTTTGCAGGGGGCGGGGACTGGGGATTGAAGTCAGGGCACTCGCCCACTGAGCCACATCCCGAGCTCTATTTTATTTTATTTAGAGACGGTCTCACTGAGTTGCTTAGCACTTTGCTTTTGCTGAGGCTGGCTTTGAACTCGCTATTCTCCTGTCTCAGCCTCTCGAGCTGCTGGGCTTACGGGCGTGCAGTAGCAATGGTTTTCAAAGTATAAACTGGCCTAGCTCCTAGAAGGCAGTTTGTACCTTTGAAATGTTCAACCCCTCAGATACACAGACTGTGTAAAGATGTGCACCTACAAGTGGGGGGACTTCAGCACAGCAACCTGCATGCTGGATCCAGGCAGTGGAACAGAGCTTCAAGGACCACTAAGGGGCGAGGGCAGCACACAAGACAAGGGCAGGACAAGGCAAGTCACACTCAGCAAGATTGAGGAGTAATTCTTATTCCATAGAAATCAAAATGCAGGGCTGGGATTGTAGCTCAGCGGTAGAGCACTTGCCTCGCATGCGTGAGGCCCTGGGTTCGATCCTCAGCACCACGTACAAAGCAATAAAATAAAGACATTGTGTCCATCTACAACTAAAAAAAAATTTTTAAAAAAAATCAAAATGCAGAAATTCATCTGCATCCAAAAAGGCTAAATAATAGCCTAATAAAAGGTTAACTTCCCATAATGAACATAGAATTGTTTTTGTTGTGGGTACCAGAGATTGAACCCAAAGGCAATTTACCACGGAGCTACACCCCCAACCCTTTTTTATATTTTGAGACAGGGTCTTACTAAGTTGCTAAGGCTGACCTGGATGGAACTTGCTATCCTCCTGCCTCAGCCTCCCGAGTCACTGGTATTATAGGCACATGCCACCATAGCTGGCACCCTAAAATAGCTTTATACTCAAAAAACAGGTTGGAAAGAAGTCCTTTCCAAGTGACTATAATTCTTATTACAAAGTTACATTGCAAAGCCATCCAGGAACACATCTCTGTCTCTCTCTCAAGTGCCAGTGCTAACCCTAAGACACCAGCACTCCCCAACATTTTTACAAAGTTAACCCAACCTCAGAGCAGGCTGGTCTCAAGACTGTAGTACTGCTCATCCACACAGCCTGTATGGACCACAGGAACCAGCACCAGAGCTCCCTTGTGAAAGACCCACAAGACATAAAATCCCTTAAAAGAGCCACAAGACACAAAATCACTGCACATGCCTGTAATCTTGGTGACTCAGGAGGCGGAGGCAGGAGGATCCAGGCCAGCCTCAACAATAGCAAGACCTATTTTTTTCATTTTCAAATAAAAAATAAAAAAGGTTGGGGATGTGGCTCAGTAGTAAAGTACCCTGGGTTCAGTTCACCCATACAAAAAAAAAAAAAAAAAAACTTTCCATGTGTGTAGCACATAGCCAGAAAATGAAAAGGCTGTCTCTTCTCCCCTTCCATCCACTGTGAATCAGGACACCTGTGAGGACAGCTGCCTCACCACCCTCCAGCACCTTCTTCACAAAGTCCAGACTCCCAAGCCTCTGCCCTGCCAGGGTGCTTCAGGCTGCACAAGCACCCAAGGGAGCAGTTCAGCTCTCCTGGCTCCTCTCCTGTCCCACTCAGTGCCCACTCAGACCTCAGGCCCCCAGAGTAAGTCTCTGTGGAGCAACAGAACCTGCTTAAAGTTGAGCTTTGTTCTAAAGCCCAACATCCAATAGGACCATGACCAACTCCCAGGAGCTCCCTGGCCTCTGGAGTAAGCATATCCAGAAGCAGCCTCCTTGAGGGCCACATCCCCGAGCACCCCCCCCCAGCACCCCCCACTGCAAGACTGGGAGCCAGCAAGCAACCTTGTCTGCTCCTCAGGCCACACCTTCCCACATGCCTGTGGGCATCCCATCCACACGCCCATCTCAGGAAGGCAGGCAAACTCCACAGCTCCACAGGCCTGCAGGGCTGCACTGGAGTCGGGCCACAGCCAGCATCTCCTGTGCTCAGGAGACATGCAATTCTCACAGACACTGCCCACTGTCCGCTCACACACAGCAGAGGGATGCTGGCGCCACAGAAGTCGGAGACCAGTTTGGAGTAAATGAGTGGGTCAGGGGTCTGTGCTACACACTTCTTCAAATCAGGGTCAGTGGCCTAACTATGGATAATTTTATTTCCTTGGTTTTTTTTTTATATTCCTTGATACAAATATTCAAAATTATGTAAAAATCAAATAATCTTAATCCGAAGCTTTCACACCCTCCATGGAAACACAACGCTCCTCGTCCTCAAACACACCCTTTCAGTGCTGCTCCACTCAGAGCGACTCCACAACAGCCTGTGCCACCAGCACTGACAATGCCACACAAAGGCCACCTCGGCCCAGTGCAGGCAGATGTGTCCAGGAGGCAGCCAGCCACCCCAGACCCAGCTGAAGTCCTGCAGCAAAGAACCAAAAGGTCTCATCTCCTAATGTTTTTGAGGGTAGGGGGTACAAGGAATTGAACCCAGCAGCACTTTACCACTGAACTACATCCTCAAACCTTTTTACTTATTTATGTATTGAAACGGAGGTCTCACGAAGTTGCTAACACTGGTCTGAAACTTGAGACCCTCCTGCCTCAGCCTCCCAAGTCACTGGGATCACAGGTAAGCGCCACTATGCCCAGCCCCTCCTACCCACTTTAACTTAACTGGTTTATTACCATCAGAGGCCCAACTAAAAGGCTGCCAACCCGCAACCCACAGGTTCCCAGGCAAGAGCCCCAAACAGCAACTGTTCCCAGGTAGCAAATTCGAGGCTCTGGCTTATCATCCACATGAAGAAAAGTAAAAGTGCTTCTGAGAGCAATGCAGATTACCCCAAATCTCAGGCAAATTTCTCCAGAGCCCTTTTATCTCTCTTCTTCAAGATTCCCAAAAACAGTTGTTAATTATGGTTTATTTTTTTTGGTACCAGGGATTGAACTCAGGGGCATTTGACCACTGAGCCACATCCCCAGCCCTATTTTGTGTTTTATTTAGAGACAGGGTCTCACTGAGTTGCTTAGCGCCTCGCCATTGCTGAGGCTGGCTTTGAACTCGTGATTCTCCTGTCTCAGCCTCCCTAAGTGCTGGGATTACAGGCTTGCACCACCGCGCCCGGCTTTAATTACGTTTTGATCAACTCACATATAACCATCTATTTATAAAAAGCTCTCTTCAAATTTATCACTTACATGGAGGAAAGCTTACAGTTTATACATTGAACTAGACTTGGAAGCACACAGAGACTACCTTGACATCATTCTGAGTTCAAGGACACAGAGGCAGGGCCTGTGCCCCAGCTGCTCCATTTCCAGGGCAGGGGCTAAAGAGGGTTAGGACCATGCTGATCTGACAGCTACCCCGGGTCACTTGTGCAGATGTACAGGGGACAAAGATCCCCAGCACAAGTAAAGCCCTCGTAGGAGCAGGGCCTGTTCCTGGGGAACCTCAGGTCATTAAGCCCTAGGTAAGCCAGAAGTCCATCTTCCTAAGCAGCCTTTTTACAGGGCCCCCCAAAATAAGGCTCTACCTACAGATACAAAGACTTAAGAGTCCTCCATGAATGCAGAGCACCAAGCACAGTAAGCAGCCAGGGTGGCAGTCCCATGAATGTCCACAGGCCCTGCTTCTACTACTATCAGAACAGAAGGCACACCAACTCCAAGACACCTGCAGACTAGAGTAAGCCAACCCCACCCCATCGCCAAGGACACTGCATTCACCCCAACATGATGGTGACAAGCCAGCAGGAGAGATCAGTCAGAGCATGGAGGTGGCCCTCTTGCCCCCCACAGGCATCCCTCCAACCCAGCGGTGCAGCAGGGAAGCGCAGGGAAGCCACCTTTGCTCCACCCTAAGTACAGCGGCCTAGTGCTGTTCTTATCAGCTCCCCAAATATTACTTCTCCTTGTTCTTTTCAAACGTCACTGTTCCCTGAGAATACTAAGGAGAACACTAGGTCAAGGCCTCTGGCCTAAATCAAGTTTCCCACCCAGGCTCACCCTGCACAGCCCGCACCACGTGGGCAGGCAGGCAGCACACACCTGTGACAACTTCAGCGGCCCTACTGGCAGCACCAGACTTCACCACTTTAGACGTGGATCCCCTTAGCAAAGCTGTCCTGAGATTTCACTACTTCTACAGCAACATCTGACTTGAAATAGTGAAAACGTTACAAAACTAAAAGGGTGCACACCTCATCTGGATGGAACTCCACATCTTTCAAAGAGCCAACCTCACTCCACACCCAGGAAACTGAGGGCTCATGAACACTCTCCTCAGACCCCAGACCAAACAGTATCTGTGCCCACAAGTAACGCCATCTAAACTTCCAACAACTCCTCTTGAGACAGAGCACCTGCACTCTGAGCCAAAGCTGGCCACCAAGATGCCAGCTCCCTTAGCTCCAGTAGTGGCCCTACTTCTTCTACAGTCCAATCTGAGGACTAAGCCTCAGGAGAACCAGCCCAAAAGGTACAACCAGCCACGGAGGGGCTTTCCCTTCCCCACAGCCGCGATCATCCTACGAGGGTGTGAAACAGTGCCCCAGACGCTTGTCCTCCAACACAGAGCCACCTTATGAAGCATCACTTTAAAAGGCAGCATACAGACATCCCCAGGACAAGCATCTAGGCCAATGGGGAGGACAAGGCTTCTGTCCTGAAACAGAGACCTAGAGCCACAGGAAAGTTAAGTCCTACAGGAAGTCAGAATAAACAGAGGCACATTAAGGAATGTGCCAATTTGCCACATCACAAGACAGCCTTTAGAAATTAGCAACTTCAATGCAGCACCTGCCTATCCAAAAAAGATCTTTTAAAACCACTTACCCACATGCTAATTTTGGGGTCACATCACTTTCTCCTCTTTTCAACTCTGATCACTGGACATTACGACGACTCTGACGTTAGACCACCCCAGGTTACACACGAGCAGCCAGTGCTTTCGGTGTTCTTGGACAACACCATGACAACGGCTATGTCACTGTTTCCACACGTCTCTTAAGTCTTTTCCTCATCCTCAGTAGGTAGGACTTAGACTCTGGCACCTTCAAACGAGCAAATACAACTATGGTAACATAAATGTCTTACAAAATAGTCCTGACAAAAAATATCAAGACTGAGTTTGCTAAAACCAAATCAGATGTTTATTTAAAGCTCACAGGGAGATGTGGGGATGAAGCTTTACTCAAGGCCGAGGACTGAGCCTCAGGACCTCAGGGGAAAGCCATCCCCCTTGCCTTCTCCCACCACAACCTCCAGCCAGGAAGGGAGCTAGGAGCGGCAAGGTGCCCTTTCACACTGCACACACCACTCCATGAGACACCTGTGTGCAGCTCCAAAGCCCTGCCTTCCCCTGATCCTTGCTCCACCAGTCTGTCTGCACCAGAGTCCTAATGAGGAGGTGTCAGCCACCTGGGAGTTTTGCTGGCCTACCACCTTTGGTCTGTGCATTTTTATTATGAAGCAGCAGCATCCATCAGAAGAGTGCAGCGGGGCTGGGGTTATGGCGCAGTGGTAGCGTGCTCGCCTAGCACGCATGAGACACTGGGTTCGATCCTCAGCACCACATAAAAATAAAATAAAGATATTCTGTCCACCTACAACTAAAAAATAAATAAATATTTAAAAAAAAAAAAAAAGAAGAGTGCAGCATTTCCTGATCCACCGATCACAGGCTACAGCTAGAGTATTTACAACCCATCGCTGTAGCTCTCAAGAATGGACTGCCCTGTTTAAGAAAGGAGTGCCCTGGCTTAGAGCACTGATGGTGGATTTAACTATGCTTGTTTAGCTTTCACTATTAAAACAAAGTAACATAATTGATAAGTGTTTCTGACCAAAGAACAACTGAAGGGTGCTTGCAGAGATGAATGTCAATCTTTCATTTCCCAGAAGACACAGGGCCACATTAAAACACAGCTCCTGGCAGAGCATTTACAGTCCAAGAGTGCATGGGAGCTGCTCTCTGCTCCCACACGCAGGAGTCCTGAAGCAGAGACCCAGGAGAAGGAGCACAAGCAACACTTCCTTGCATCTTTTTCAAGTTGTCTTCTGGTCAAGCACAGCCATCCCTAACACTGACCTTAAAACAGAAGGCAGAAGGGAGTCTCAGGACAGCTCAAGGCGGAGATGGGCCACCCTTTTCGATTGTCTTCCTTCTCCCAAGGAGAAAAAAAGAGATGGACTTTACCTGTAAGATGCTCAGAGCATGAAACCTGGCCAACTGCAGATGGCCACGGGCGAGGATGCCATGGGCACCTAGGCATCAGCAGTCATGATGAAAAGGCAGCGTGGGGACATCCTTGCTACCAGGGAGGCACTGCTGAAACAGGCAGGACCACTGCAAGGGTGCTTTCTTAAGTAGGTACAAATTACAGTGGCATTTCACCTAACAGGCCACACCATGAACCGCCTTTGTAAAATTAACACCTAAAACTCAGCCATATTTTACACCAAAAGGTCAAAACACACATAACCAGCAACAGAGCCTTCCATCAAACACCCGTCACTGCACACTCTTCAGTGCCCAGAGGTGTGGTAAGAACACCCCACAAATTCTTGGGTGCTTCTCTCACATCTCCTCTCTTCCTCCTTAAAGCAGGGCAGCCCCTACTGCCAACCCAGAGTCACTCTTTATAGCTCTCATGTCCCTGCTCTTGCCCAAGCGAAGCAGATCACACACGTAACCAGCAGCCCCGAGACCCAAGGGCGATGACAAGAATACCTGCTCCTAAGAGGCCACAATTCTTTGAACTGACCTCAGCTTTTCCCAGAAAGCAGAGGAGGACTGGTGGCAGGGCCATGTTTTCCTCGCTCGCTCGTCTGCTACTACTGCCACTGCCACTGCTGCGGAGCGGCTACAACTGCTGCACATGTCACTACGTACCACAAGAGGAGTGCTCAGAAGCCAGCACTCCAGCCCAGGGTTCAGTGGGAGGGCTCCTGCCTGAGCACTCCCAAACAAAAGCAGCCTGGCGTGCAATGCTGGGCAAGAGATCACCGGTCAAACCTCAGGGGCCCCAAAGAACACAGGGTGACAACGCAGAGAGAGTGTGGAGAAGGCCGAGACTGAAGCAGATTCTGCACTCGAGGCATGCCCTGCACGTGTGTGGGCTCCACACCCCTCCCTCCTGCACCCCAGACCACAGGCTGGGGGTGTCACACTGACCTCAGGGCATGGCAACAACAAAAGCCCAAGGCCACGCTCAGGACCAACCTGGAGCTGAAACAGCTCCAACGCCTCAGCACTGGCTCAGCCTTTGGTGGCAGCAGGAAGCCCAAGCTTTCCCTTCAGACTTCTTCCCCACCTGGGGGGTAGGAGGGTGCCCAGCCTGGACCTCACCCGCACAAGGAGGAGGGTGTCCTCTTGGCCCACCATGGCAGCCCTGGGTTAACGATGAGGCAGCGGAGTTCAGCGAAGGCACTGCCACATGAAGGAACAAGGTCCCCCACGAGCTTCGGCACTGGGAAGCCCTCAGAACAAGCATGACCCCACGCTGCCCAGGCTAAGCAGGGGCAGCAGTGCAGGGCAGCCTCCAGGAGAAGCCCCTGGGCGAGCAACTCAGAAGCGTAGACAGGCAGCGAGGCCCACCAGGAGGAGCAGCAGCCGATCCAAGCCAGAGTGGTCCAGCGGCCTCGCTGGCTCACTGGACACCCAGGCCGGCCTCCGCACCTGGGCAGAGGCGCTCCTCGGCCGGCCGCCGCAGGCAAGCCGCGAGGCAGGCGGCCCGGGCACGGCCCCAGAACGCTGCCCAGAACTTCCTGGATCGGCGGCCGCCCGACCCGCCCTCCCCTCCCCTCCCGCCCCGCGCGTCCACTCACCTGGGGGCAGCTGGAAGTTCTGGATGTTGGTCGGGTTCTGCGGCGGCTGCGGCAGGCGGGGAGCCAGCACGGTGGGCGTCAGGGTGGCCCGGATACCACCGGTAGCGGCCGAAGGCGTCCGAGGCAGGCTGGGGGTCGCCGCGCCGGCCGCGCCTTTGGGCAGCCCCGTGGGGGCGCCGGGAGCTGGCGGCGGCCCGCCGGTGGGCCCGGGCAGCGCCCCTTGCATCGCTGGCCCGAGCAGCACGCCGGCCGCCGCGCCCGCCGCCGCTGGCCCCGCCGTCTTGGGTGGCTCGGCCTTGGCCCCCTGCGCGGGCGCGCCGGGCCCCGGCTGGCCGCTGAGCCCCGCGGCGCCCCCGGAGGCCGGGGCGGGGGCGGGGGCGGGGGCAGCGCCGTTCTGCGCGGCGGCGGGCGCGGGGGGCGCGGGCGCGGCGGGGAGGCCGGGCGGCCGGGCGGGCGCGGCGGGCGCGGGGGGCGCGGGCGGCGGGGGCGCGGCGGGCGCGGGCGCGGCGGGCGGCGAGGGCGCGGCGGGCGCGGGCGCGGGGGCCGCCTGGATGACGGAGCCGGCGGCGGGCGGTGGCGCGGGCCCGTTGTTGACCGGGCTGACAGCAGGTGCGGCGTGCGGCGCGGTGGGCGGCGCGGCGCTCCCATTCAAAGTTTGCGCGGCGCCGGGGCCGGGCGGGCCGGGCTTGGCGGCGCCGGGGCCGGGGCCGGCGGGCGGGGCGGCGGCGGCGGGCTCGGGCCCCGCGGCGGCGGCGGCGGCGGCCGGGCAGGGCCCCGCGCTGGCCTCGGGCGGCGGCCTCAGCTTGGCGGGCGCCGGCGCGGGCCCTGCGGGGACAAGCGGGCGGCGCGGTGAGCCGGGGCCCGCGCGCCGCGGCCCCCCGCCCGCCGGCCGCGCTCTACCTGCGGGGGGCGGCTCCGGCGCCGCTGCGGGCGCGCCCTCGGCGGGGGCGGCCGGCCCTGCGCCCGCGGCTCCGGCCGGGCTGCCGCTCACAACATGGTTCCCGAGCGCGCCGGCGGCCGCGGCCCGCAGCTCGGGCGCGCGCGGCGCGAGGTGGTGGTGGTGGGCCGCGCTGGCCGCCAGCTGCGACTCGAGCGAGCCCACCAGGTCGCTCACCACTTTCTCGTCCACCTCGCTGTTGAAGAAGACCTCGTCCAGCAGATCCGAGCCCGCCGCCATCTTTCCTCCTCGCCGCCGCCGCCGCCGCCGCTCGGCCGAGCGCGCCTGGGCAGGAGGAGGTTCCAGCGGGGCGCGGGGAGGGCGGGGGGCGGCGCGCGGGGCGGGCGGGGGCGCGGCGGGGGACGGGGGAGGGGCGCCGCACTGCGCAGGCGCGGCGGCGCGCGCCGCCCCCGCCCGCGCCCTGGCGCCGCTGATTGGCTGCGGCACGCGCTTAAAAGGCGCGGCCAATGGCCGCGAACGCCAGAGGCCGGGCGCGGGCTCAGGGTAGGGGTACGGGTACCGGTGCGGGAGCGGGCGCGGGCGCTGGCTGGCGGGTGCAGTGGTGGCGGCGCCTGGGGCCGGCGGTCGGGGTGCGGGTGGCGGGTTTGCTCTTTGTCTCTGCCGTTCCAAAATGGCTGCGGCGAGCCGGGCGGAGGACACTGCGGACGACGTGGGCTCCCGCCGAGCGCCGGTAAGCGCAGCGCCTGCACCAGCCGCGGCCGGAAGCCGTCTTCTGCCCTTCTTTCTGTTTGGGGGCGGGAAGGGTAATAAATCGCCTGAACCAAGTGTGCACGCACCTAGTCTCTACCGCGCCTCGGGCAGCACTGCACTCCTTTCTGGCAGGCGAGTGTTTCAAGCGCAGGATGGTGTCACTGACCCCGCTGGTTTTCTTTTCTCCGCCCCCTCCTCCGTTGGAAATGCCCAGAAACGGTGTCCAGAAAGGCCCCTGGCCCGGACCCCCTGCCCCTGAGGCCCCAGGTCGTCCTTGCTGGCCGCGACCGCCGGGAGCACCGCGGGCGGCGGGGCTGCCGACCTCAGAGGGCCTGCTGCGCTCCGGAGCGGCGTCCCGGCGCGTGCGGGCCCCGCGACCCTTCCCAGCTGCCTGATGCCCGCAGTGCACGACCCTCCCCCGCCTGTTCTCCTGACACCGGTGTCCCTAAGGAGCAACGCAGACTGGAGCCTAGGAAAGGTGTTCGGGAGAAATCCTATAAGGTACAACGCGAATTTCATATTTGAACGTGGGTCCCCAGAGGACAGGAATGTACAAGAATATAGCAGGCTGGGTGTGAGGAAGCGTGGGGGCGCGGGGAGCGAGCAGGAGGGCGCTGTGCCCCGCTCCAAGGGCACCTTAAGCTCAGCGTAGGCATGGCCTGAATCTTCAACGGGAGCAAAAATTTGGACTTTCATGTAAAATCTCAGTTTTTTGGTTTTGTTTTTGCAGCGCTGGGGATGGAACCCAGGGTTTGGTACGTGGTAGGCAAACACTTTACCACTTTACTTAGCCCCAAATCTCGGAATTTTTAGATGTTGACTAATTAGAAAATTTCAAAGTAGGTCAAGCCATCAGCAGCAGGCTGCCATCAGCCCCCCTGTGCACTTTGGGTACTGACAGACCAGATGTACAGCTGTGTGTGTCCCTCAAAACTCCCAGGTGAGTTTGGGGCTGGATGCCAGGTGAACAAAACCCAGATTCCCAGGCCCCCAGCCCCAAGGCCCATGTAACTTTGGGGGTTCCCACCACTCACACTCCTACCCTGCACATACGCTGAAAGTTTTTTTTTGTTTGTTTTGTTTTGTTTAAGTTGTGGATGGACACAATACCTTTATTTTATTTATTTTTATGTGGTGCTGAGGGTTGAACCCAGTGCTTCACATGGGCTAGGCAAGCGCTCTACACTGAGCTACAACCCCAGCCCTGCTGCTGAAATCTGTAAGAGTCAGCCACACAGTAGTGGCTTGTGGGTCCTCCAAAGGCCCTTCTAGGAGCCCTCTGCCCCTTATGATCCTGAGCCCCTGCAGGCTAGGCTCAGCCTCCACCCATGCACTTGCTCATATCACGGCCAGTGCCCTCTGGAGCTCCCCCCAGCCCAGAGCTTCAGGAAGTGTGGCAAAGTTAAGGAACCATGCCCACTCATCCCAGCATCCCTTGCAGAATGGTCCTGTGCACCAGAAATGTTTGGGCAATGTAGGAGCCATGGCTCCGGCAGTTGTTTTCAAGAGCATTGCCCACCTGGAGGATAAGGTAGGGGTGCGGATGGGCTCCTCCCCTCCCCCAAGAGTTCACAAGGGCAGTGGACACACAGCTCCTCAGCCCTGGCCACCCTGGAGACTCAGGAAAGATCTATTTTTTTTTTTTTGTACCAGGGATTGAACTCAGGGGCACTGGACCATGAGCCACATCCCCAGCCCTATTTTGTGTTTTATGTAGAGACAGGGTCTCACTGAGTTGCTTAGCGCCTCGCCGTTGCTGAGGCTGGCTTTGAACTCGCGATCCTCCTGTCTCAGCCTCCCTAAGTGCTGGGATTACAGGCTTGAGCCACCGCACCTGGCAGGAAAGATCTTTCTTTAAATGTATGGTTCACAGGTTGCCACAAGCAGTTAGGACTTGTGTAGTGTGAAGTCCTACACAGCATGAAGAGAAAAGGAGATTATAACAATTGGAAACTATCAACACTTCATGGAAACATGGGAGAAAATCAGGGATGAGGAAGAGTGGCAGACCCCAAAACACTGCAGCCCTGCTGCTGGATGAGCAGGTGGCCAAGCAGCAGCTTCCCAAGCCAGCAATTCTGTGGGCCTTTTAGATTCAGCAAGCAGTATCATTTTTTCCATAAAGATAGAGCATCAGACACACTTAAATTTAAGAATAAATATAACCTCATCCTGTGATTCCATGGTGCTCTGGGTTCAAGCAACATACAGTGCTGAAGTCCGTGGTACCACAGGTTTTTTGTTGATGGTGTGTATGTGTCTTAGGGATTGAACCCGGAGTTGCTTTACCACCGAACACTCAGCCCTTTTTTATATGTATACCTTTATTTTATTTTTTTGTGGTGCTGAGGATCAAACCCAGTGCCTCACACATGCTACGCAAGCGCTCTACCACTGAGTCGCAACCCAGCCCCCCAAGCTTTTTTTATTTTTTATTTTGAGACAGGGTCTCATTCAATTGCATGAGGCTGGCCTTGAACTTGCAATTCTCCTGCCTCAGCCTCCCAAGTCACTGGGATTACAGTTGTGGCCACCGCACCCAGCTACTGCAGATTTTTTTTAAAAGAACATGCAGTTGGGGGCCTGAGGTTGGGCCCCAGGGTTCTGCTTCCTGGGTGATCTCACCAGCCCATCAGGCAGCCTTTCTCAGCTGTGTAGACTCAGAGGGACATGCACACGGTCAAAATGGACCCATATCCAAGAAATGAGCTCATGAGCGCATACCTACGGTGCCAACACAGGTACACACGTTTCTTAGGGCTGCCATAAATCATCACAAATTGCTCTTACAGTTCTGAAAGCCAAAAGTCAGAAATCAAGTTGTGGACAAAGCCGCACTCCCTCTGGAGGCAATAGAGGAGGGTCCTTCCTGCCTCTTCCAGCTTCTTGTGCCTCCAGGTGGTCCTTTCTTGGGGGAGCATCTCTCCAGCCCGTCCCCACCCTTCTGCCTATGTGTCAGTATCCTCTCCCTTTTTTGCCTCCTAAGTTGCCAGTGCTTCTCCTTTTAGAAAGACATCTGTCCTTGGATTTGGGACCTAAATCCAGAATAATTTTGAGAGGTCTTTAACTCATTACTTTTGCAAAGACCCCACCTCCAAATAAAGTCCGTTCTTTTGTTCTGGGTGTGTATGAATTGGAGGGAGGGGGACATGATTCCACCGTGTATGCCTAATTACCTGTCTGTACACTCCTGCAGAGAAAGCCCCAGAGAGCCTGACCAGACCCGCAACTGAGGACACAAACCTGGGAGCTGGGACAGGACACAGCAGCCTACACTGGAGGGGCAGGGAGGGGGCTATGGACAGTAGACAAGACAATCCCTCCCTGCCCCATTTTCCCAAGAAAATGTTGATGCTCAAATCTGCTCAATCAGGACTCTCTCACTCAGGGACAAGACTGAGGGGCCCCAGTAGTAAAAAAAACCAAGTACTTACCACTCCCTGTGTGCCTGCCTGAGCCCCTATGCAGGAGAGGGAACCAAAGCCTAAGAAGGTTAAGTCCTTGGCCTGTGGTTGCACTTTGGTAGGGGGAAAAGCCAGGTTTTAGACCTGCAGGCTGCCAAGGCCCAGGGCTGATCAGCTCCTCCATCCACACCCTAAGCACAGCTGGACACCAGTGGTGAGATGCCCGCGCTCCGCTAGCTAACTAGAGACAGGCCCCTTCCTCCTGAGACAGACACAGGACCTCTCAAGCGAACTGTTGGTAAGCCCCAGCGAAACCTGAAGAGCAGTCTCTTGGCTAACTCCCACCAAGGGCAACCATAGCCCTGAGGCTGGGCTTCACAGAGAGGAGCTTATGGGAAGTTCAGGAGGCACTACCCTCTCCTGACAACACTCTGGAGAGTCGGCCTTCCTGAGCGTCTCCATCCCAAAGTACCAAAGAGACAGGCCTTAGATCTAGGTGAGCAGCTGGGTGGCATCTCACCTCCACCCTTCCTGGAAAGTGCAGTGCTTTGGACTTCCCTAAAGCAAGATGCCCCTCAGGTGGTTCTTTAGAATTCCTTTTTGCATTGGTTGATTCCTAAAATAACGCCCCACCTTCACGTCACATCTCAAATTTATAAAACCCAAATTCCAGCCAGGTGCAGTGATGCCCACCTGTAATTCCAAGGACTCTATATCAGAGGCTGAGGTAGGAGGATCACAAGTTCAAGGCCAGCCTGAGCAACTTAGCAAGACTGTGTCTCAAAATAAAAAATATGAAAATGGCTAGGAATGTAGGACAACGGTGAAACACGTTGCTAGTATGTGCAGGGCACAGAATTCAGTTCCCAGTACTAGGGGGAAATTTATTTTGTGAATTTTTCATGAATTGTTTTACATTTGGGAGAAAATACAGATCACGTTTGGGAGAAACAACTTGATTACCATGTTGAGTCCTGTTCTTCAACATGGTAGATCCTCTAGGTATTTAGTTTTCTTCTCTAACATCTATCAATTATGTTTTTGTTTTTGTTACTGAGGATTGAACTTGGGGGCACTCTACCACTGAGCCACACCCCAGCCCATTTCATTTTTCATTTTGAGACAGGGTCTCAACAAGCTGCCAGGGTGGCCTTGAACTTGTGATCCTCCTGCCTCAGCCTCTGGAGTACTAGGATTATAGGTATGTGCCCCTGTGCCTGCCATTCAGTCATGTTTCACAATTTTTTCTGCCAGTCTTTTCATGAGTTTTATGTTGCAGTGTTTGGTTTTTTATATTCTTATAGGGGTCTTACTTTAAAAGTTTCAATTTTCTTTTCCTTTCAGTTGATATTGAGTGGTCAGCATCTAATATCTCAACTTGTATGTCTCAACCTAACAATACCTGCTAACAAACTTTACCAATGACACAACTTACGGTTTGGTGCCCGTTCCAAAGCACCTGCTGTGAAACTAAAGTTTTTCAGGAAAGTAGGTGTGTTAGCTGTCACTATAGCAAAATACCTGGGGGAAAATAAGCTTACAAAGAGAAATGGGTTATTTTTGCTCCGTTTTGGAGGTTTTAGTCCATGACTGGTTGAGCCCATGGCTTTGGGCCTATGGTGAGGCAGCTGACCATGGCAGAAGCATGTGGCACAGGAAAACCACCACCTCGTGGCCAGGAAGCAAAAGAAAAGAGGAAGGAGTGGGCTTCGCAGTCCCCTTGGAGGGCACACTGCCAGTGCCTGAGGGACCTCCCTCTGGGCCTACCCGCTAAAGGCTCCACCACCGCCCAGTAGCACCATGCCGGGCACCAAATCCTAAACACATAGGCCTTTCGGGGACATTTCAGATCCACACCACAGCCCTGGGATTGAATTCTGTTTTATGTTTTTGGCATAGGTTCTTGCCACATTGAGGCTGGCCTGGAACTTGCAACGCTGCTTCAGCCTCCCGAGTCACGGGGACAGGCGTGCACTACCACGCCCAGCAACAAATGAATTTATAAATTCCAGCTGTTTTTTTCCTTCTTGTTTTTGCCCACATAAGTTGAGAGTTTGAGCTTCTATTTCCAGCATGATAGAGTAAACTCCTATTGAACTAGCCCTCCCTGAGGTGGTGCCGTAAGCCAGGCAGAATGCAAACCAGCACTTATCTGTGGTGTGAGCACAGAGAGTAGATTCTGGAGAGGAGCCAGCACTAGGAAGAAGGGAGATGCTGGGTGAGTCACCTGTGTCCACAGCTTCTTGCCTGAGGTCAAGACTCAGGCCAGACCTTGCAGAGCAAATAAAACTCCAGCAAAAACCTGAAGTCATTCTGGCCTGACGAGCTAGAAGATAGAGTGGGGCAACGATACCCTCTGGAAGGCAAGGGGCGTCCCAGAGAAGGGGAGATCCATATCAGGTGATAACCCTTGTCTATGTCTTTAGTTAACCTCGGAACCACATGTGTCCGGCAGACCCCAAACAGCCTGGCCGAGAATAAAACAGCTGAAATGTGATTTGAGCTGGTGTTCAAAGGACAGGGTGTGTGCCCGGCACAGTGGCGCATTCCTGTAATCCCAGCAAGTTGGGAGGCTGAAGCAGGAGGATCACAGGTTTGAGGCCAGCCCGGGCAACCTAATGAGGTACTGTCTCCAAAAAAAAAGAACTGGGGATGTAGCCCAGTGGTAGAATGCCCCTAGGTTCAATCTCCAATACCAAAAAAACAAAAGTTCCCCAAGGACAAAATGTATAGTCTGAGTCTCATCAAGTCAATTGCCAACTAACACAAAAAACAAAACTATTATAAAAGAATACAGACTATCATAATGTCAAGGATACAATCCAAAATCCACCAATATTAAAAGAAAATGATGTTATTCATTCTCAGAATGGAGAGGCTGGAGATTGACCCTGACGGGACCCAGATGGTGGAATCAGCAAACAGGGACGTTGAGGCAACCCCACGGCCATGACCCCTGACGGCAGGACCACGGGCTTCAACCAGGGAGCAGGTTACAAAACCACAACAGATAACGGAAACTATAGTTTCAAACGGAAATTCTGGAACTGAAAATTAAAATGTCTTCGATGTAAAGTGAACTGGACGGAGAAAAGAGCAGGGGACATGCACTGAACTTGACCTTGTCTCAGGAGCACTTCCCCAGCCTGAGAAGGAGGGAGGAGAAGAGAGAACCTGTGGGGCAATGTCACTGTCCATGTGTGCACAACTCACAGGAAGGAGAGGAGGACTGGGCGAGGAAAGGTATCTGGAGAAAAATGACTGGAATTTCCTATATGTGGCGAGAGACATGAATTTACATATTTAAGAAATTCTGTGTTCAACTCAAGGAGAACCAAGTGTTGGTACGTCATAGTCGAATTGCTGGAAAGCAAATATGAAATGAAAAATCTTAAGAAATAGCCATAGAAAAACAACACGTGGCATGCAGGGGGCAGAGACTCGAACTAGCTGACTTCCTATCAGCAACCGTGGGAGCTGGGAGAGAGTGGAGCAGCCTCTTTGAGTATCGGAAGGCGGCCTGTCAGCCAAGTGTAGGATGCCAACTGTCTCAAGAATGAGGTGAATAGAGACTGTTGTATAAAAGAAAAGGGAATTTATCCAGCAGACCCATTTTATAGGAAGTACTAGGGAAATTATTTAGGTTGAAGGAAAATGACTCCAGGTAGAAGTTTGCCCTGATGGCATCCAACACGGCACTCGGCACACCCTCTCTCTCCGTCCTGTATGGCATTCAGAGAGGTGACCCAAAGGCTGGGCCACAGAACAGGTCTCAGTAGGTCTGAAAGACCGAAATCATACAGAATACACCCTCTGGTGCTGAAATTAAAATCAGTAACAACAAGATAACTAGGAAAACCGCAAGTATTTGGAAATATCCAGGAACTCATGGGTCAAAGAGATCACAACAGAAATAGGAAATACCTCGAACTCTATGAAAATAATATGTCAAAATCGGGGGATGCAAGGAAAGCATGGGCAGAAGGAATTTTAACTTGACATGCTTATACTTAGAAATTGACCTGCCAATTCTGACATTCATGTCGGAATGCAAACGCTCAAGTATAGTCGGGGTAATCTTGAACGGAGCTGATTTCCACTGGTGATAACGTGACCGGCAGTGATCCCGAAGCACTGTGCTGGTGAGGGAGTGGGTAAGACCTATGGAACAGAACAGTCAGAAAAGGACACAGGTACCATTAGCTGTGAGAGAGAGATGGTCTTTTCAGTAATTGGTGCTGTGTTGATGGGTGGCCCACAGAGGAAAGAAAGGAATCTAGACCACACCTCACAAAATAGGAAGAATCGACCCCAGCTAAACTGAAGACCTAAGTGTGAGAGAGGAAATGATAAAACTTCAGAAGAAAGTATGTGTATAATCTTGGAAAAGGTAAAGATCTTTAGGCACACACACAAAACATGCTTTTCCTTGTAAAGGGAAAAAATAGAATTGCATGACATTAAGAACTCGTAGAAGATGCCGTTAGCGAGGGAAAGGCAGCCCAGGGCAGAAGACAGTGCAGGGAAACGGGCAGACTCAGCAGGCGGCCCACAGAAGAGGGCACCAGATGCCTCACCTGCCACCAGGGAAGTGTGAGTTGAAACCACTACAGCCCCTCCAGAATGGCCCGAGGGAAGGGACCGTGCGTCCCTCGTTGGTGGGATGCGGGCGACGCTGATGGCACAGGCTTGCTTCAGCACTTTCCGAGCCGTGTAATTGTTCAGCATCTGGCCGGCCGTCGCCCCCAGACGTGCTCACAGAAATGCTTCCTGCATGCAGAGCAGGCCGGACAGGATGGCGCTTGCACTCCCCCGCAAGCCACTCCAGAGCACCCAGCCTTCCACGGGCAGCAAGGTGGGCAGGTGCCAGTCACTGATTTGTCGTCTTAGGACTGGCTCAGTCCACTCGGTGCTGTGTGCTCGCAGCTCGTGCGAATCCACAGTGCGTGCTGCAGTCTCTGCCCCTCCAGGCTGACTGATACTGCTTTGGCGTACATAGCACGTGTCCCGTGTTTTCTCACCCACTCGCCCTCTGAGGGACACTTGGGTTGCTTCCGCCTCTTGACTGTCTTGCGTGACGCTGCTGTGAACATGGGGGTGCGAGTTATCTCTTCAAGACCCTGCCTCTGGTTCTTTTGGAGAGCTACAGATGGCCTCGTCAGTGTCATTTTGTACTCATGGGTTTTAGCACCTCAGGCGAGCAGTCAGGCACCAGTGACCCAGGTGGGAGCCGCAAGTGCTTAATAACGTCTAAGGAGGAAGAGAGAAGCCCTGCCCTGCAGCATCTGCAGGTTCTTTGGTGTAAGCACTCCTACCATGGCTGATGGCAGGCTGAGCACACAATGTCACTGAACATATGTTGGTCAGCTTTTCATCACTTGTGACAAAAGACCTGAGAACATTAACTTAGAGGAAGAAAGGTTTGTTGGGGTGACGGATTCGGAGATTTGTCCTTGCAGACCAGCGCCATTGCTTTGGGCCACAATGAGGCAGACGTCCTGGTGATGCAAGCACGTGAATGAGCCTGCTGTCCTTGTGCCGGCCAGGAAACAGAGGGAGGGCCAGGGACAAGATATCGTTCCCAAGGCATGCCCCCCACCCCCGGACCTAGTCCTTTCCACTAGGCCCCCTCTGCTACAGTTCCCATCTCCCAGGAGCCCATTCAGCTGAACCCATGAATGGGTGAAGCCATTAACGAGCGCTCGTGATCCAGCCGCCCAAAGCCCCCCCTCTGGACATTGCTGCATTGGAAGCCAAGCCTTCAACACAGGAGCCTTTAGGGGAATGTTCCCAGTCCAGCCCCCAAAGGGTGGAATTGGGAAGAGGTGCCACAGGCGGTTCCTGGCTGCTGGATGCAGTATGCCACGAAATCGCCCTTCTCCTTAGGCGCTTGCCCCACTCTGCAAGCACACAGGAAAGTCTGCACGGGGTATCTTTCCTCCAGGAGATGCAGGAGGGCTTGGCAGGGGTGTTGGCCAGGACAGCTCAGCACAAAGCGAGAAGGTGGGGCTCCGGTGGGTTGAATAGTGCCCCCAAAGATATGTCCGGGGAGGGAGAACGGGGAGCTAGTGTGTCACAGGAGCAGCTTCAGTCTCAAGGGAGACGGTTCTGGAGGTGACAGCGGTGGTGGTTGCCCAGCATGGTGAATCTGCTTACTGTCACTAAACGGCTTGAATTAGAATTCTCTCGCACCTGTAGGAATGGCTTCATCACAAGGACAGACCACACATGTTGGCAAGCATGTGAGAAGGGGGCCACAGCCACCGAGAAATAGGAGGAGGTTCCTCAAAACATCCCAAATACAGCTACCATATGAACCAGCTGTCTGTCTTCTGGGTGTATATCCCAAGAGGTTGAAAGCATATGTCACATAAATACCTGCCCCATGTTCCCTGCACCCTTGTGCACAATCATGAAGATACGGAACAGCCTAAATGTCCACCAGCGGGAGAATGGATCAAAGACCATTGTACATCTGCATAACGAAGTACTATGCAGCCTTAAGAAGGAAGAAAATCCTGTCACTGGAGACAGCATGCTAGGTAAAAATAAGCCAGGCACAGAAGGATGAACGCCACACTGTCCACTTAAATGTGGAATCAAAAATATCAAAATCCCAAGTTGGGCGCGGTGGCTCAAGCCTGTAATCCCAGCACTTTGGGAGGCTGAGATAGGAGGATCCCAAGTTCAAAGCCAGCCTCAGCAATGGCGAGGCACTAAGCAACTCAGTGAGACCCTGTCTCTACATAAAACACCAAATACAGCTGGGATGTGGCTCAGTGGTCGAGTGCCGCTGAGTTCAATCCCTGGTACCAAAAAAATAAATAAATATATCAAAATCCCAGAACAGGGCTGGGGCTATAGCTCAGCGGTAGAGCGCTTGCCTCGCATGCGTGAGGTACTGGGTTCGATCCTCAGCACCACATAAAAATAAATGAATAAAATAAAGATTTAAAAAATTAAAAATAGGGCTGGGGTGGTGGCTCGGTAGAGTGCTTGCCTAGCGTGTGTGAGACACTGGGTTCGATCCTCAGCACCACATATAAATAAATAAAATATAAAGGTCCATCAACAACTAAAAAAATATTTAAAAAAATAAAAAAAGAAATTCTGGTGACTACAATTAATAATAAAACATTGAATATTTCAAAATTGCCATAGGAATGGATTTTACCACAAAGAAATATGTGAGGTGATGGATCGGCTAATCAGCCTGATTTGATCATTCTGTGATGCATACTTGTATTGAAAAATAACATTGCACCTCATAAATGTAGGCAATCATTTGCCAATAAAAAATAAAATGGGAGCTGGGGCTGTAGCTAAGTGGGAGAGCACTTGCCTAGCATGCGTGAGGTACTGGGTTTGATCCTCAGCACCACATATAAAATAATAAATGAGGGGCTGGGATTGTGGCTCAGCGGTAGAGCGCTTGCCTTGCATGCGTGGAGCCCTGGGTTCGATCCTCAGCACCACATACAAAGCAATAAAATAAAGACATTGTGTTCATCTACAACTAAAAAAAAAAATTTTTTTTTAAAAATAAAAAATAAAAAAAATAAAATAATAAATGAATAAAATAAAGATCCATCAACAACTAAAAAAAATTTTTTAAATAAGAATAAAATAAAGTGGGGCTGGGGTTATGGCTCAGTGAGAGAGTGCTTGCCTAGCATGTGTGTGGCACTGGGTTGTGTCCTCAGCACTAAATAAAAACAAATGAATAAAATAAAGGTATTGTGTCCACCTACAACTAAAATATTTTTAAAATAAATAAATAAAAATAAAATGGAGCTGGGATGGTAGCTCAGTGGTAGAGCGCTTGCCTCGCATGTGTGAGGCACTGGGTTCGATCCTCAGCACCACATAAAAATAAATAAATAAAATAAAGATATTGTGTCCATCTACAACCAAAAAAATAAAATAAAAATAAAATGATTTTACTGGTTAAGGTGTCAGTTTTGTGAACTGATGGGACGGAGCCCAGGGCCAGCAGACCTTGTACCACCAGACAGGTGCTTGTACTGAGCCACATCCTAGCCTGAAAATGTGAGTGCTGTGTGTATTTTAGCACCATCTTTAAACTTAGAAAATAAGTAAGTACTGAGAGCTAAAGCAAAATAAGCCAGTCATGGAAAAATAAATACTGCTCAATTCCACTTAAATGAAGTATCTAGAGTAGTCCAATTTACACACACAGAAAACAGTGGTTGCCAGGGACTAGGGAGACTAGGGAAGGGACAAGTAGGGGGTTCTGGGTGTTTTGCAGGGGACAGGGTAATTGTTTGATGGTTTGTTTGGGTTTTTTTGGTACCAGGGATTGAACTCACTGAGTTCAATGAGCCACATCCCCAGCCCTATTTTGTGTTTTATGTAGAGACAGAGTCTCACTGAGTTGCTTAGCGCCTCACCGTTGCTGAGGCTGGCTTTGAACTTGCGATCCTCCTGTCTCAGCCTCCCAAAGTGCTGGGATTACAGGCGTGTGCCACCATGCCCAGCTGTTTTATGGTTTTTGTCTCTCTTTTTTTTATTTTTCCTGATGCTGGGTATTGAACCCAGAGGTGCTCTACCACTGAGCTGCATATGTCCTTAGCCCTTTTTATTCCATTTTATTTTATTTTGAGACAGGGTCTTGCTAAGTTGCTGGTCTCAAATTTGTGATCCTCCTGCCTCAGTCTCCTGAATAGCTAGGATTACAGACATGCGCCACCATGCCCAGCTCTGGGGAGGAGGTGTTAATGGATATAGAGCTTCAGTTTTGCAAGATTATACATACATTATACATGGCCTTATTATTTTTTTTAATATTTTTTTAGCTGTAGATGGACATAATGTCTTTATTTTATTGCTTTGTATATGGTGCTGAGGATCGAACCCAGGGCCTCACACATGCGAGGCAAGCGCTCTACCACTGAGCTACAATCCCAGCCCCTGGCCTTATTTTTATATATTGTATATTTATCTTCAAGTCTTAACACCCTTTGACCTTTGGAAATAGAGCCTTTGTAGATACATTTAAGAATCAGGATGAGATCATCCTGGATTTAGGGTGGGCCCTGAATCCAATGGCAGGTGTCTTTATAGAAAAAGGAGAAAGAGAAGCTGGAGTGCAGCTCAGTGGCAGCACTGGCCTGGCCTGTGTGTCCCCAGCCCTCAGCCCTGCAGGGAAAAGGGAAAAAAGAAAAGAAAGAATCTTGATACAGAAATGACAGGGGGCCCCCCCATGAAGACAGGGATAAATGCTGCTTCCAGCCAAGGAGCACAGATGGCTACCAGAAGCCACCAGAAGCTGCAGAGACGCCTGGAACAGACCCCTCAGAGCCTCTGAAGGAATCTGCACCTCTATTTTGGACTTTGGCCTCCAGAACTGGAAGAGAATAAGTTTCTTTTTTTATGTTGAAAACTTTAATAATAAGCCAGCCTCAGCAACAGCGAGGCACTAAGCAACTCAGTGAGACCCTGTCTCTACATAAAAGAAAAACACAAAGTAGGGCTAGGGATGTGGCCCAGTGGTCAAGTGCCCCTGAGTTCAATCTCCAATACAAAAAAAAAAAAAAGTAGCCGGGCACAGTGGCGCAAGCCTGTAATCCCAGCACTTAGGGAGGCTGAGACAGGAGAATCGCGAGTTCAAAGCCAGCCTTAGCAATGGCCAGGCGCTAAGCAACTCAGTGAGACCCTGTCTCTACATAAAACACAAAATAGGGCTGGGGATGTGGCTCAGTGGTTGAGTGCCCCTGAGTTCAATCCCAGTACCAAAGAGAGAGAGAGAGACAGAGACAGAGAGAGAGAGAAAGATGTAAGTACTGTAACTGCACAAAATTATAAGTAAGTATTGCCCAGGCGCAGTGGTGCACGCCTATAATCCCAGCAGCTCCAGAAGCTGAGACAGGAGGATCGCAAGTTTAGCCAGCTTCAGCAAAAAGCGAGGCCCTAAGCAACTCAGTGAGATGCTGTCTCTAAGTAAAATACAAAATAGAGCTGAAGATGTGGCTCAGTGGCCAAGTGTCCCTGAATTCAATCCCTGGTACCAAAAATAAAAAAGTACATACTAAGTTTTGGTTGGAGATTTCTTCTGCGCCTTCTCAAATTCTCTGGGCCTCACCTCTGATTCTAGGGCGGCTGCACCCGCCCACTGCGTGCAGACTTTGGCTGCACTGCGCCCTTTGCTGCCTGCCCTGGGGTCCCTCCTACCCAGCCCCAGGCTGGAAAGCAGTTCACCTCACCAGAGGATGACAGGAACGTCAGCCAATGGGAACTGGAAGTCCTCGAACCAGGCTTCAGTCTGAACTCACTGGACCAGGCTTTCCCTGGGGCCCTAACAGACTCCAGTCACCTCGATGGTGGCAATCCCCCGTGCAGGCTCTCCCTTCTCCTTCACCTCACACCACTCGTTCTTCAGCTGACACTCCCAGGTGAATCCTTTTGGCTCAGGCTCTTTCTGGGGAGCCCAGGCCCACTCCGTCCTACATAAGACAGTGATGAAGACTAATACCCTGAGTCGAGGGCAGTGAGGAAGGCCTAATCCAGGTCTCCAGACAAAGTCCTGCAGTTGATATTTCATGGTCCTTCAGAGAAACAGCCCAACAGGAGGCTGATCTCTGAGCGTCACCGCACAATAGGGTGTGTTCTGAGAAACGCAACCTTAGGGAATTTCACCACCACGAGGGCTCACGCAAACCTGGGTGGTCTGGCCAACTCATGCCTCGGTCCGCGGCACATGCACATAAGTATGTGGTGTAGCCTGTTGCTCCCAGGGCCAGGATGAACAGGGTCAAAGCAAGCATGGGAGAAGATGCAATCAAGAGGTGATAAACAGGAGGTGTGAGGCTGCTGCTGGCACCGTGCCCGCTGCTTACGCTTCACGCAGGCAGAGGAGTGCACTCGAGCGATAGAATGTATGATGTGGGGCTGGGGCGGGGGCTCCGTGGTGCAGCGCTTGCCTCACATGCGTGAGTCACTGGGTTTGAGCCTCAGCACCACATAAATAAATAAATAAATAAAATAAAGATATTGCGTCCATCTACAACTAAAAAAAATTAAAAAAAAAAAAGAATGTATAATGTGGCTGCATGCATAAGCCAGTAGCTGCTGCCCATTACCTTTACTTACTTATTCCTGCAATACTGGGGACTGGACCCAGGGCCTTGAGCATGCTAGGCAAGTGCCTTCTCACTGAACTGCATCCCAGCCCCGCATTTATGGTCTTTTTGTTTGTTTGTTTGTTTGGAGGACCGGGAATTGAACTCAGGGCACTCGACCCCTGAGCCACATCCCCAGCCCTATTCTGTGTTTTATGTAGAGACAGGGTCTCACTGAGTTGCTTAGCACCTCGCCATTGCTGAGGCTGCTTTGAACTCACAATTCTCCTGTCTCAGCCTCCCTAAGTGCTGGGATTACAGGGTGAGCCACCGCGCCCAGCTCATTTATGTTCTTATCAAGCAACGCTGCACCTGCAGGACTTGGAAGGACTGGCACCACAGCCAGTGTGTTTACACCGGCATCACACGGGCGGGGGGAGCACATTGTGCTGTGACGTCAGAGCGATCATGAAGTCACTGGGAGGCAGGAATTTTTCAGCTCCGTTGTAACTTTGTGGACCACGGTCACGTGTGTGGCTGTTGCGTAACACATGGCTTGTGTACATGGCAAGGAAAGGGAGAGGAGGCCCCAGGAGCTGCGAGCTGCGGTCTGGAGCTCTGGAGCTTCCCGGGGGAGGAGGTGAGATGTCCTGGTTGGAGTGATGTGGCAGGAAAAAAGCAAGGATGAACTCCTGTGGCTTTCAGCCGCCCAGTACAGGGAGCCCCAGGACTCCGCACTGCCCACAGCCTAGCACAGTGAAGGGCTTCGAGGTGGCCGCAGCTCAGCACGAAGCCACTGTGGCCCTTCCGAGCACAGGCCCTGATGGGCCGAGGACGCAATCTCTGAGGCCAGCAAGCGCAACCACGTGGGCTACACTCAGCCCCCAGGGTGCCTGGGACCCCCGGGGATGCAGGCAGGCTCAGAGAGGACAGAGCAGCTGGACGGGCTGACACAAGGAACCACCACAGGACGCGCGGGCAGAGGGAGGCCTGGGCCTGCAGAGGAGGGGACGCAGCCATCTCTGTGGAGACGGACTGGCTTCTCTTACCACGCCACCTGTCGCCAGTGCCATGATGGTTTCAAACCTAGACTCCCACTGCAGGGCCCTCAGACGAGGAGGCGGTCATCAGGAAGCCTCCCTTTTGTGTGATGTTTTATAAGAAGAAAATGGGCATAAATTACTTATGTCATTAAAATAAGGGCTGGGAAGTGACTCAATGGTAGAGTGCTGGCCTGGCTTGCTCGAGCACTGGGTTCAACCCCCAGCACCACCCAAAAAAAAATGAAAAGAAGGAAGGAAGGAAGGGAGGGAGGAAGGGAAGGAGGAAGGGGAAAAAAAACGAAGGAAGGAAGGAAGGAAGGAGGGAGGGAAAAAAACCCAAAAGGAAAGAAAGAAAAAAAGATTCAAATAAAAGCCAGCACAGTAGAAATCCCATCACAGAGGGCTCTGTACTTTAAGATCAAGCAAGTGCTAAGTTTCAAAATGCCATACTCCTGCACCACCAGCAAACCCTCTCCTGGCCCCACGACATCCAATTCAGTGGCCTTTACTCCAGTCACTAGTTGAGCAGCCGTGGCCTGTGTCTGGCTCCAGAGCATTTTCGTCTCCCCAGAAGGAGACCCATACTTGGAAGTCACTCCCCATTTCACCTCCTGGCACTGGCAACCACGGGTTTGCTCTGTTTCCACAGATTTGCCTCTTCTAGCATTCTGGACATGCCACATGGACAGTTGCACAACACGTGGTCCTTTGTGTCTGGACACCCCCATTCCGCATCAGGTGTCTGAGATCCGTCCCCAGTGTGGCATGTGCCAGGGCTCTACTCATCTTCCTGGCCGAGCGCTGCTCCTGCAATGAAGAGACCCATGTGACATTTGGGTTATGTCCATCTCAAAACAGCCTGCTGTGAGTACGTGTGCGTGGGCCATGGCAGGTGCTGGGAGGGCCCGCTGCCCCGTCCACACCCAGTGTCTTGAGGCACAGTCCTCTGTGGCACAGGCGGCTCTACAGGACATGCCACAGCTGGAACATTTACAACTTTGTATCCATTCCTGGGTCGATGGCATTGAGTGGGTCAGTTGGGGCTTGTTTAAGTCAGCTTTTGCATCACTGTGACCTAAATATCCAACAACCACAACTTAGAGGAGGGAAGTATACTTGGGGCTCAGAGTTTCAGAAGCCTCAGTCCCTACATGGCTGACTCCTTTGCCCTGGGCCTGAGATGAGGCAGAATATCCTGGGGGGACGGCCCAGTGGAGGGAAGCTGCTCAGCTCATGCTGGGGTCAGGAAGCAGAGAGAGCGTGCGAGAGGGAAGGCACCTCAGGGAAAAGGCGCCTTCCAGGGCAGCCCCACCACCACCACCTCTCCAGCCACACCCACCTGCCACTCACCACCCAGTTAGTCCATCTCAACCAGGTTCCAGAGGACGGATGAGGTCCCAGCCCTCAGTCCAGCCATCTCACTTCTGAATATTCCTGCATTAGTGGGAGCTTTGGGGGACACCTCATGTCAAACCACAACAGGGCTCTGATAAAGAATGGGCACTGGATCTGGGCTCAGTGGAGCAAGCCTGTAATCCCAGCACTTAGGGAGGCTGAAACAGGAGGATCGCGAGTTCAAAGCCAGCCTCAGCAATGGCAAGGTGCTAAGCAACTCAGTGAGACCCTGTCTCTACATAAAACACAAAATAGGGCTGGGAATGTGGCTCAGTGGTCGAGTGCCCCTGAGTTCAATCTCCAGTGCAAAAAGAAAAAGAAAAAAAAAAAAAGAATGGGCACTGGGCCAGACACAGTGGTGTATACCTGTAATCCTAGAAGCTCAGGAAGCTGAGGCAGGAGGATCGCAAGTTCCAAGCCAGCCTCAGCTGCATAATGAGGTGCTAAGCAACTCAGCAAGACCCCCTGTCTCTAAATAAAATACAGAAAAGAACTGGGGATGTGGCTCAGTGGTTAAGCACCCCTGGGTTCAATTCCTGGTAACCCTCCCCCAGAAAAAAAAGAACAGGTACTGGTTCCCGGCCTGACTTCTGGTGACGTGGACATACAGGTCTTTCTCTGGAGTGGAGCTCGTGATGGACCTTCTCACCCTCACCTACATACTCACGCTCACACTGCATGGCAGCTCTGGGCCCACTCACCTCCCACCTGCACCTTCAGCTCTCCCTCCGCCTCCCCCATGGGTCCCTCCCTCCACCAAGCTACCTGAGGCAGGGGCCATCAAGAGTCTCCTTCTTCCCCATCCAAGGTCATCCAAGTGTGGCAGGCATGGGGGAGGAGGAAGGGAGGGGCTCCTGGAAGCAGGACTGTGTTCTAGGTGCTGAGAACACATCCCTCAGGGCACACAGGAAGCGAGTTAGCACTCCAGTCTCGCTGGAGGCAGAGGGGGCTGCGGAGGGCTGCCCTGAGGAGGTGTCCCAGGCACAGGCAAGATGAGGGCACAGGTGCGAGGCTGAAAGGAGAGTTTGTGAGAAAGACGCAGGAGTGTAGCCTGTGCTGGGCGTCCCCCCTCAGTACATACAGGTGCAGGTGCCATGGCCTGCGATCGCCCCCCTGCACGATGGCTTCAGGCCCCCACTCTGTGCTCTCCTGCTCTGTGGCCTGAGGCTGGCCCTGGGGTCAGGTGTTTCCTCCATGTGTGCAGGACAATATCCCACTCTGTGTCCTCCAGGGGGGATGGAGGGGATGAGACATTCCACCAATGAGGGTGTGTGCCTGACCTTGGCTGGCATCACAGTGTGGGCACCCTGTCCTGGAGGTCCCCCCTCATCGTCACTCCCTCCATAGGGCACAGGGACAGGCACCCCAGGTCCCCAGCAGAAGGCAGTTATAATACTTCTCTGGCAGGAGCATGCCAGCGCTGATGCCAGCTTGGGCACACAGGCTGATGCCAGCTTGGCCACTTGGGACAAGAGTGCTCAGAGGACCAAGGTGGATACCACCTCACCCTCCGCAAAGAGAGGCCAGTTGCATGTTCCATTTGGGGTCCTGGGGGAGGGAGCTGTACCTGAACTGTGGAGTGGCCCTCCAGAACCTCCTCCAAGATAGGCGGTAACAAGTGGGGCAGGAGGTATGGGTTCCCATGCAAAAGGGGTGGGGACACAGAGCAGAGCCTGGGGACACAGAGAGGCAACAGAAGGGCCTCCAGGGAGCCTTCATGCAGACACAACAGGAAGGCAGCAGCCAAAGGCATCCTAATGTCAAGATGGATTTTGAAGCCAGGTGCGGTGGCCATGCCTGTAATCCCAGCACTTAGGGAGGCTGAGACAGGAGGATCACGAGTTCAAAGCCAGCCTCAGGGCTGGGATTGTAGCTCAGTGGTAGAGCGCTTGCCTTGCATGCGTGAGGCACTGGGTTCGATCCTCAGCACCACATAAAAATAAAAATAAAATAAAGATATTGTGTCCATCTATAACTAAAAAATATTTAAAAAAAAAAAAAAAAGCCAGCCTCAGCAATGGTGAGGCACTAAGCAACTCAGTGAGACCCTGTCTCTACATAAAACACAAAATAGGGCTGGGGACATGGCTCAGCGGTCAAGTGCCCCTGAGTTCATCCCTGGTACCAAAAAAAAAAAAAAAGAGTGAGCTCCTCAAGGTCCTTAATCCATTCCCCAAAAGAAGCCCTGGATTGCCACATAAACCTGAGGGGACAGGAGAGGGCTGGGGCCACGATGGGTCGATGGGGGCTGGGGAAATCACAGCCCCACTCAAAGTGGCGCAGTGCCAGTTTAGAGCCCCTGGAGATGGGGACAGTTGGAGAGCAGCAACACAGGAAGCCACAGGCTCCTTTGGGAGCACACGGACTCCCTGGAGAATCACTGAGAGCATGACTCACGACATACATTTATTTAATAACCAGCAGGGGCATCAAAATGATATGCTAGAAACATCTGCTTAGCAGAGACAGAGGCAGTGGAGGAAGGATAGAGAAAGAAAAAGACATGAGACACAGAAAACAAACAAGTGTCAGACGTAGGTTCTACTCTACCAGCTATTACACTAAATGTGAATGAGCTAATGCTTCAATCAAATGGCAGAGATTATTGGACTGGATTAAAAAAATCAAAGTCCATTCATATGTTCTCCATAAGAGGCAAGTAGGTTGAAAGAAAAAGGATAAAAAAATACATACCATTGAATAATAATCACAACACAGTTGGAATGGTTGTAATTACATCTGAGCAAACGGACTTTAAGAAGTGTTAGTAGGCACGAAAGGGGCTTTTATGATGACAGAAGGGTCAGTGTGACAGAGCAGCACCACAATCATAAACATACACCCACCTAACAGGCCTCAGAGAACATAAAGCAGACCTGATAGAATGGAAAAGAGAACTAGATTATTCAACAGGGTTTTAATAGTTTCAATCATGGATAGCCATCTATACAGAAAACCGCAAAGATGCAGAAGACCTTAACAACACTCAGCCAAGTTGACCAGACTGTACCTGAGGACACTCCATGCAACAGGAGCAACCCTCTGCTGTGGAACACTCTCCAGGACAAACCCCAGGCCAGGCTGCAAAACAAGCCTCACTCAGTCAAAAGGACTTACACCATACAAAGTATGTTCTCCAAGCACAGGGAGGTTAATTAGAAATTGACAGCAGAAATAAATTTGGGACATGAACAAATATTTAAAAACTCAACCACACATTTATGAATAATTCATGGCAAAAAAAGAAATCACAAGAGATATTAGAAAAAAATCTGAACTGAATGAAAACTAAACAACATAAATCAAAATGCATGAGAGGTGGCTAATGCAGTGCCTAGAGGAAAATTCATAACCTTAGACATCCATGTTAAAAATAAAAGACAGTTTTGAATCAATAATATAATCTTTCACCTAAAAAAAAGCTCAAAAAAAGATCAAATCAAACCCAAAGGGAGCACAAGGAAAGAAGTCACAGACCCCAGAGTGGACAACGATGAGCAGAAAATAGAAAGCCAGTCTAAAATCACATGAAATCAAATGCTGGTGTTTTAAAAGAGCCACAAAAATGATTAATGTTTAACAAAAATGGCCATTAAAAAAGTGAGAGACACACATTGTGAGAATCAGGGATGAGAGACATGGCCACTGACCTCACGGAAGTCACAGAGTGGCAGAGGAGGACCACGAGGTACTGCATGCCAGCCACTGGACGACCCAGACGAAGCCGGCAAGCTCCTGGCAAGGCAAATTTCCAAAAGAACTTGGAAGAGATGGGAATCTGAGGACAGCCATAGCAGGTACCAGAGTCGACCTGATCACAAAGCCACCCACGCGACACAGGGGCTGGAGGGGCCAGTTCTGCCGAACATTCCGAGGAAGGCTATGGGCTTGCACAGACCAGGAAGCAGAGGGCAGGGGTGCTTTGAGGTCCACCCTTGACCAGTTTATCCTGGTGTTAAAGCCAGACACAGGAGAAAAGGCGGCCCTGCGACAGCCCCTCGTGAGTGTAGACAAAACTCAACCAACGTGAACAAGATTCAGCAGACCCGCAGCCAGCATGCGCAGGGCTGTGGCAGGCGGTGCTCCCGAGGGCAGCAGCGGGTCCAGGATGCTGTTTCGCCATTTCTATTCTCCATGCTGGATGTTCTAGAGGGACAACCAGACAGGCCGGGTCCCCAGCACAGACACCGACCGCACCTACAACAGGTGCACCAAGCCCCTCAGCTTGGTCAGACCCCTGCCCGCCTCTGCAGGTGCGGCTGCAGCCACAGGCCATGGGCTAGGCTGGAGGCCACTCTCTCAAGGCCTTTGCTGTCTGTCCCTGGTCACAGTTGAAGCACATGAGAGGTGGGCAAGAGGAGCCCCAGAAGGCAGGCTGAGGGCCTTCCCCACCGACAAGGAAGAAATGGTCTGGGGGATCCATGCCATGCCTACACTTGCCCCTGACCGGCTCCTCTGTAGCCAAGCTCAGGACACTCTGTGACCCAGGACAGGTTTTGAGGACCCAGAGAATGGCCAGTCCTGTCTGAGCCCTGGTGTACCCCTTGAGGGCTCAGCTCCGCCCTCGTGTCCTTTCCCCTTGGGGAAAACCCCACAACACAGCAGGACAGCCAGGAAGGGAGAGGCCCAGAGGTCCAGGGAGGGAGAAGGGCAGTCCCCGGGCAAGGCCACGAGGCCAGAGGAGGGGGTACCCCCTCCTCCGCTGAGCCAGCCACCAGCCCGGCCAGGTCCTCTTGGTCCCCAGACCTCCTCTCTGCTCTGTTGGGAGTATGGCTGGCCCCTCGGCCAAGCTGTCCACCAGGAGCTATCTGTCCATGTGACCCCTTGGAGCCTGTGGACATGGGGTGGGGCAGCTTGAGATGGCCAGGAGGAGGCCTGTGAGTGGCTCCTCCCTGGAGCACGATGGCAGAGTAAGGCCACAGTGAGGCAAGGTGTCCTCTGGCTGGCTTTGCAGGCCAGCTATTCACAGTACCTCTGAGTTGGGTCATTAGTCAAGGTAGAGCACAAAGGGACAAAGCCTCTGGCCTCGAGGAGGAGGCACAAGAACAAGACTCAGCTCCCACAGCTGAGGGCCGTTCGCAGCCTGGGGCCAAGGACCCTCCCAGGGTGTGGGGGCAGCTGGCGCCCTCACAAGCCTTGGGCCCGCGTCCCACCCACCCTCTGCCTGTGCCATGGAGGGCCTCCCAGCCAGGGGCGCAGACCGTGTCCAGCCTCAGCTCCTTGGCTCTCTTCATGTTTGATTGTGGAAATTTACTCTCAGACCAGAGGCTCGGCATGTGCGGACACCATGGAGCTCTCAGGGCTTCGCCCAGGCCCAGGGCCACAGCTGCCACATTTCCACACAGGAGCATCTCCCAGCCAGCTCGTCCTGCTCTGGAGTCCAAATGAAGCTGCGCTGATTCCTGCCCAGCATGGAGAGGCAGGCACCCTGACCTGGGGTGCAGGCTCTGCCTGTGAGACACGTGGCAGGTGCCACACATCCCCCCAAGCCCCAAGAGAGCCCAGAGGTGTTTATTTTGCCTTTTTCCTGCCAGTGACCAAATTCAAAGGTGTGGTTTAGAACATCGCTGGCACGTCCCCCTGCCGCCTGTGAGACTGTGCTGTGATCATTCAACACTTCATAAATAATAATGTGGCATTTTCCAACTGGGTGTCTGATTAGGTGGCCGTTCTTGCAGCCTGAGACTCTGGACAGATGAGATCACAGAAGACAGTGCAATTCCACAGGTCCCCAGCCCCCTGCTGGCCCTGGGGACAGGAGTCGGCTACCCCCAATTAAGTCCAGCACAGACACAGCCTTCCCCCTCCTGTCCTCCTGGGGGCTGTGCTATCCCTGGGTGTGAGTGCCCTCTCCCCAGGCCACCCCACTCTTCCGCACACAGCCTCCCGGGGCCTGAGGATGACAGGGGAGAGGCTTCAGAGGGGAGACCACCGGAGCCTCTTGCCCCCTGCAGCTTGTGGGGGTGAGCCCCCCCCAAGAGCAGAACTCAGCCCATCCGGAACTCAGGCACCTCCAGGGCCAGAAGCCCCTGGTGGAGTGTGTCCTGGCCTGTCCATCACCTGGAGTCCAGGCTCAGGCCCATCTGTCTCAGGAGAGGCCAAAACCCAAGACCCCCACCCACAGTGCTTCTCCCCAGGGGGTCAGTGTCCCTCAGACCCTCCCAGCCTGGAGGGTTAAGTGGTCAGTGAAAACCAGGGCAGAGCCTCTCAGGGGAAGGACTCCACACCACCCTCAAGATGCCAGGGCAAGTCCTGGAGCCCCCACGGCCAGAACAGCGTGCCAGCTCTGCCCTGCTTGGCAGAGAGGCGAGGAGGGGTTGATCCAGGCTTCTTGTGGACCCAGGCGGCTGCCACGGGGCAGGCACAGCCAGCTGGGCTGGGTGGAGCCCAGGCCCCCTTGCTGTCCTGCGGTGGCGGACATCAGCCCTGTGGAAGGAAATCGCTCCTGTCCAAGGTATTGGGCACAAAGCCACCCTCTCTGGTCCTGCTGGGCTTCTCAGGGTCCTTCCTCTCTCCCTCCCTCCCTCCCTTCCTTCTATCCTCTCTTTGGTCCTTCTCAGGGTCTGTCCTTTCCTTCTTTCCTTCCTTCCTTCCTTCCTTCCTTCCTTCCTTCCTTCCTTCCTTCCTTCCTTCCTTCTTTTGTACCGGGGGTTGAACTCAGGGGCACTCGACCACTGAGCCACATTCCAGCCCTATTTTGTGGTTTATGTAGAGACAGGGTCTCACTGAGTTGCTTAGCGCCTCACCATTGCTGAGGCTGGCTTTGAACTCGCGATCCTCCTGTCTCAGCCTCCCTAAGTGCTGCGATTACAGGCGTGCGCCACCGCGCCCAGCTCTCAGGGTCTTTCTTAATGCTGCTGTAAGAAAAACTAACCCTTCAAATCACTGCATGAGTCCATCTGTCCACCTTCACACAGCGCAGACCAACCCCAATGCAAAGGTAAGTGCCACCCCTCAGGAGCAGAACCACGGAACACCACACCTCTGCTGTGCCGGCCGCAGTGCAGAGGAGGCCTGCTCCACGGCATCCGCACGCCTGGCTTCACCCCCGCCCGCTCGGCCCTGCGGTTCTGTGGTTCTGTGCAGGTGCAGGGAGCCAGGGCAAGCCCCGTGC